>JAODKF010000001.1:47736234-47797845 GCA_026779585.1 Mormyrus proboscirostris | reverse complement strand
CCCAGAATATTATAGTAAACGGATTAATTCCGTGTCACGTGGGTGACGTAATCGTCCGTGAATTCATCCTAATACATGTACCTTTAAATAATGATTTTTTTTCTTCTTTGTTTTGTTGAAAATCTATCTTCTGATGTTAAAATAAACCTACCTTTGAAATTATAGACTTCTCATTTCTTTATAAATGGGTGAATTTAGGAATTCAACAGGGTGTCAAATGTTTTTTTCCCTCATGGTAGCTGTTGTTAGACGTAAACAAAAGGTTTTTGTAATCTTTTGGACATTCACTCCTGGAGTTTGTCCAGACCTCACTTGACACAGCCAGCTATAAAGTATATTTTCTTTTTAAATGGTAAATGGACTGCATTTATATAGCGCTTTTCTACTCCTACAAGTACTCAAAGCACTTCACAATTCATGCCTCACACTCACCCATACATTCACACACCGGTGGCAGAGGCTGCCATGCAAGGCGCCAACCTGCTCACCGGGAGCAATTAGGCATTCAGTGTCTTGCTCAAGGACACCTTGATGGGGTCAGGAGGAATCAAACCTGCAACCCTCTGGTTGCCAGACAATAGCACTACCTCCTGCACCACCATCTTGGTAATTGACTACCAAAAAGACTGAGGGAGTGTTTTGCCCTTCATCTCTTATCTACACAGCCATCTGTCTTGTGAGACTATATGGAATCCTGATTCTTCCCATACATTTAATCTTCCTGATTACACAAGGTGTAGGAGCTTCCTCATAGGTAGTAGGCTGCAGACGCCAAGCAGGAGAGGTGTGTGTGTGTGTGTGTGTGTGTGTGTGTGTGGGGGGGGGGGTTATAGGATTAATCTGTGCACTGTGAGAAATTAGGCTTGCTCTTCCCTCGCCTCTCCCTCAAGCCTTTGATCAAGCTCTGGCGTGATTAGAGTCTGACCCTGACATGACAGGACTGAGAATTTGTAAAAGAAGCAGGGAGACCTTGTCAGATCTGGCTGGCAGATTCAGAAAGAAAGGATCGTGAAATATTTTGGAGGTGGTCATTCTCCTTCCTCGTTGCCTTGTGGGTAATAATGGTTTCATGTATTCATTTTATTCTGGCAAAAAAATGCGGTCTATAATGACCTGACATTCTTTTTTTTACAAGCTAGGCATGTCATGATTTGAATATAAAGTGAGATCGTGTTTGACTTAATGCACAAAGTTGCAGTAAAGCTATAGTGGAGCACACTTAAAGTACAGCATTCTGCACGCATAGAGATACTTATTTAAGTACTAAAATAGGTTTTAAGAATGATCAATGGTCATAAATGCTCAGCTCTGTGTACTTTTGATGGCATTGACTGAACTTACCAATCCAGTGATCCCTCACGCTTGTGCAGTGTCGTCAGGTCATAGTATATTCTAACAGCAAGAAAACGGCACAGCAAACAGAGTAGCTTTGCTGGTAAAATGCACTCGCCACAAATCACATTATGGAAACTAACCAGTCTCTACTGCCATGCTAGCCTGTTCATCAACGGTGTGTGCAGACCTTTAAACCCACTATAAATAACTATTTACGTGTGTTGCATTGCTACAAGCACCAGAAAGTGAGGAAGTTACAATAAAGTAAGAAAATGAGTGCTAAGCACAAGTACCTCTACTAAATATCATTAAGTGTTCCATTCCCAGCATGCTTTTCACTACCTGGAAGTTATGGCCCCTCAGGGACAGGGTTCATAGAATATATATGACACTCCTACCGACCAAGGTCCTGTCTCTCCACCAAGTGCGGAGCTTTAAGATTCACAATAAACCGACGTGGCTCAGCCATTAGCCTGGCAGAATCCACGTATACCGGGTCTCCACGTATTAGTTTAAATCTAATGCAACTTATCGGCTTTGCAGTGGAAGAGTTGTGGAGATTAACAGGCGAGTCGAAGGCTGACGGCTCCATATTTGATTTGGTATCTCCCACTAAATTTGGAGGTGCCCCAAATGCCTTAATGCCCGTCAGGATCTCTTTAATGTATACTTCATCCCAGGATATTTCAATTTCCTTAACCCGCATAACCCTGGCCCCAGCTGGTAATCTCCATTGGTAATGAGATCTGCACTGTTTTTTCCTCCCCCCTCTCCCACCAGTAGAAGCCGCCCTCTGCTGAATCACGCTCCACACTCCTGTGGCTCTTTTGAGCTGCATTTAGAGCATAAAGGTCAGAGTATAGATTTGCAAACAGCACAGCTTTGTAATTACTGATCTGGTCTGTCTAGGCCAAGGAAAAGCCAGGGACAGTGATACAAATGATGGCTTATCTCTGCATGTCAAGTGTGACGTCTCTCTCGTGGGATTCTGCTCAACGTCGCTGGCCGGGACCCAGTTTTACCTTTAGCTATTTTGCAAGCCATGTTTAATGCTGTCACAGTGGCAGGATTTTTGGTAACTCTAGAAAATTCTGGGTGCGGTACGTGCAAGAATAATACAAATTGAGCCCTAACTGAAGTTACTTTTGATTTCTCGCCGTTCAGCGCTCAGAAGCAATCAGAAGTCCATTCAAGCAACCAATCAGAAATAACGGTGCCATTCGGTGGTTTAATTGTGTCACGTCCTATGCGTGAGCAGCGAGCGGGAAAGGAAATGTAGGAGATGAACTTCACGAATGGGGTTTTATTCGGACAGACGGGGAACAGCACATGACAAACATTAATGACCGATCTGGGAAACAGAGGAAGACGTGGACTGATATACACAAGACTAGCCGAAATAGCAGGACACAGGTGATCACAATCAGGAATTCACATGAGGTAAATGAGGGGGCGTGGCACACACGAGGATCGTACGAGCAGGTCATGACAAATAGTAAGGTGTCAATCCCATCAGCAGCACGCGATACTGGCCTTGAACTTCATACTTTCTATAAACATTAGTTGTGCAAATTGAATATATCTATAAAACCCATGTATCCAGGTGAACAGGAAGCACCACATATCTGAGCTATTTGTTATCTAGGTGTAATGACCCTGAAAACACTTTCAGCCTTACTTTAAATTTTAAAAATGTTCAAATAACATATCAGGCCATAAAAGTATGCTGTAAGCACTGCTTTGCTTTCTCTATAAAGGCCGCGATGCTTTTATGTTTTGTGTTGATTTTAAGATTTTGATAACAGATCTTGATTTGGTGGTGCGCTATTGTTTAATTCCGCAATGTAGCAGTGAGCGCCGTACAGCTGTTTCGAATCACACCCTTTGATAATCGGCATGATTGGATTGAAGACAAGTGTCAGTGTAAGTGCAGAACGGGTGTTGCAGCCGCCTATTGTCTTTTGGCAAAACCCAGAGTATTGGACGGTTACGTCATGCTTGCAGGTGTGCAGATGTCCACTGGATTGGTGTCATGCCAGATCAGGGGGATGTGGCTTAAGTGGGAGGCTTTGAGGACTACATATGGTGAGCACCATACGAGCTCCACATGCTTCCTTTGCAGATCCCGGTCACAGCTGTAAATATATGAGGATGCCTTGAAAATATTCTTCAAAAAAATGCTTTGGGAAGTATATCTACCATGGTAAATAACCCGACTATTCATCTGTTTTCAAATCCATTTGGTACAAGGCTTTGTTCCTTTATGGTGGTTATATCGTACGTTGATTATTCTTCTTGTGCTGTCTTGGTGGAGACATTAAACTCTACAAACTAATGAATAAAAATGTGTTTTTATTTCCAGCCCAGATGTAAGGTCAAAATCATATAACGCAATAGAGCTCAAAGCAGCTACTGCATTCATTCAGCATGCCTTGTTGTCAATATATTCTCAAAATTGAAGATTTAATCGATTTCTTTGAATTTGCAATGTGGATTTCTGTGAAGCAAGGAACGAATCAAGCAAACTGCTTTTACTCGCTGTTGTGTACTGCATTGGCACAAAACTACTAATAACATCAACATGAAAAATCTTTCAGGATATGGAATTTCTATGTATTGAAGTTCATAGCATGTTTTGGCTGCTCTCAGCGTTCTTTCATGGAGATAATTAAGAACAATTTGGAAATTTGAAGTTGTAGACTATGTGGTTTTATGGAAACCAGAGACGACTTCTGTCGGCCATGAAAATAAAGATGATAAAGGGAAGAAGAGGTGACCTATCGCAGACAAATCACAGACATGTTCAGTCTATATTATTCTGTCCAGCTCTTCATGACAACATGGCGACACACCATGTTTTGTCCACAGCCAACCGTAACACAAAACTAATGGTTTTGGTCGCTCTGTAGGTAGTCACTCAAAGTCTCTTCCCAGCAAGCAATTTCTCCCATTCCAAACTGATCATTTGCTCTCTAATATCCCCACTATGGCCTCACGGGGTTTGATCAATGCTGTTGGAAACTGCAAACGGTTCATTCTGACTGAATGCAGCTGGGAGAAGCAAAACATGGTAAATTGGCGAAACGAGGAGGGAGGCCTGGTTTCCTGATAGTTTGCAGAAATTTCCATCTCCGATAAATTAGCAATTCAAAGTACGTTCCAGGGGTTACTGATGTTTATCTCGGTGCCCAGTTTGAGGAAGACTCATATTTTACTCTGCAGTTTTCTTCAAATGACACTTGTCGTTACCAGGAGCTTCAAAAAACTCAATGCACATTTCAGGTCATATATAACAGAATATGTATTGTGAAATGTCTTGCGAACGTCATTTGTGATATTATTCTAGTGTCTTTCAACGGTAACAAAATGTCCTCTCTTGCGAAGGCTATCAGAAAAAGTATAATTGTATTATTTGTGAAACATACTTTGGATTCACAATGTTTTACAGTTTTACTCTTTTTTATCAATCAATATTGCTACGATCCCCTGTCTCCCCGGACAGCACTGTGTAGAATGTTCAATGGATTAGTGCAAAGTATTATGCATGCACATCACATTGGCAGTGGAAGATGGACAAATCATTTATGTAATAAGGCTTGACTCCCATAAATTACCCTTATTACATATGTTACCTGAATTTTTGTGTTCAAGAATTCCAGCGTTTAAGTATTTCACAGTCAATTTTGCCAAGTGTCAATTACATGGTGGATTTGTGGAAAAAGCTATTTTTTTTCCCGATAGGACCGCAGACCAGTCACTTTATTAAAATACGCACAGTGTTCACAAATTCCATAAAGTTAGTGAGAGTCTAAAACAGCATTACCTCTTACTAAATGGCTGTATCCTGTTTTTAGTAGACCCAGGTTAAGCATTCCTGACTGTAAATAACATTCGGTGTAAGTGCTATATAAGTATTATTAAATGTTTCCTGACTATCCACTATGCAGTTTTGAAATTGCTATTACTTTCCACTAGACACTCACCTGTACTGGGGAAGTCCACCTGAATTTTGTAATCTCATATGTTGACTCTCCTGTTTACAGTCTATGCCAAGTAACATATTTCGTGTTGGTAAGCAATAAAATTAGCATTTCTATGCGATGCCTCCTGCCACGCATATTGCTGACAGTTTCATTCATTCCCACTGAGCATTTACTCATCATCCAGCCTACTTATTACCTTTTCATAACACCATGGGTTCATGGGAAAATGTGAATTAGAAACCATGAAGAGGTCAGCGAGGTGTCCTCCCTTAATATGAATTTTACCATAGAGCAAAGCCATTTAACTACTATAGCCTTCTGAGGCAAATTAAAGCGTTTCTGTTAATAATGAGGGTGAATTTCTTTCAGGAAATGCTGGCCACAGTTTACTGTGAAACAAACGTTAATGTTCTCTAAGGAGAAATATTTTTAGAAGGTCAATTATATGTTTAGAATGAAGTATTTCTATGGAGAATGGTAGTGTTAACTTCACTGCTGAAAATCATAGTCCCACTGACTTTCTTCCGATATGTGATTTTGGCTTCATACTGATGTTGAGGTGTACAATGAATTCACATCGAATCACAATTCACACTCAACTCAGGACCAGTCCTGATATATACACCAATATAATATGTAAATATATGTCTGTTTCATTCATTATTCTTCATCTGGAAATATCTGGGTTAGGCCTATAGCCCGCTTTTGTCATTATGGAGCTCTTAACATCAGTGTGGGCTTCTTCCATGTTAAACTGTCTTATGAGGATAGTGGATCAATAATCCTAATTAGCACTTCACAAGCACATCAGATTTAAGATTTTTCTCAAGCTTACTAATCAATTGGCTGTTTGAAGTGTCCTTGTAATAGCGTTACAATACTTTTCAGCCAGCTAGCTGCTAATTATGTTAATTTTCCCTCTTAAAGGCACCTTAGAGAGTACAAATGTAGTGTGAATAATTTCTAAAGAAAGGTATTGATCAGCTGAAACAGTGTTATACATTCTGAAGTTAATGTATGGTTTCACGATCAAATCAAATTCAGAAAAATAAACATGGTTTTTATAAGCACATCCGAGCTTGGATATTGCTGCTACAGTTTCTTCGGCAGTTGGAAGATTGTGTTAAAAACGGAAACAGCCGATTTGCGTTATTGAGACGCGACAGGTTTAGACGTTTTTTTTTCAGAATAACAGTCTCGTTACCTTCTTGTTTTCATTTTTACGAGCCTTGATGTGCAGTAACAGTGACAGTTTGCGTTCCCTCGCTGTGCGTTCCCACTTCTCCGGCCCCTAATTATGTAAATCATCTCCCAGTTTCCCGTATCCCTGGGATCACGGGGCCGTACCGCGGCTTCGGAAGGTTAATGACAGTCTGAAGTGTGAACAGCTAAGCGGCCCCTTCCAGGAGTGGCATGAGCGTTTCCCGATGTAAGTACCATACGCAGGGAGTGGTTGGTTTGCGCTGCGTAGTGACAGTACCCCCCCCAGGGTTCCCTGCGACTGCTGCGTGGCCCCATTTCTGCCTCTTTTCGTACATTTCTAGTAAGGCTCCCAACTACCAGTTTGTCTTTCCCTGTTTGGTTTTCACATAAATGGGTACGTGAATGTTTATATACAATGCTGAACATACATATCATACTATATATTTCCCTACTGATATTGAATCATCCAGGGCTGGATCCAGGCATGGGCTGTGGTTCCATTTGCCTCGGAGGTCAGTTGGCGCTGGGAACGACACCAGCAACCGCGTTCTAGAAATACAGAAAGTCATTTAGCAATACCAACTCTAGCCAGGTTCATTGTTGGCCATTGTTAGCAATACCAGTACTGTTTTATGACCAATTTAATGAGACACAAATAAGACATAAGTGCTAATAAACAGTATATAATTGGGCGGGGCAATTACTTGTGTTGCGCAGAGTAATTTTCCTGGAAAGGGGGCCCTCACAAGTATAGCTTTGCCTAGGATCTCTGAAAAGGTAGATCTGACCCAGGAATCATCAGTTACTAGCGAGTTTAATAAAATATGTACATGTAAGCTCTATGACCCTGACTTGGATAAGCAATTAGAAGATAGATGAATGGATGGATGGATATATGTAGATATATGGATGTGTGCGACATACATTCTATTTGTTCAGTCTGTTATTGAATCATTAGTTACCAGACTTACATTCTCTTCCCTTTTCCATTTTCGCTGTGAGTATATAATCCACATGAGAGCGTTTGACATACATCCTGTAGATAAAGTCTGTGATTTTATTACACGGATGGCAACAGTCCGCCCCCATGTTTCACTGAGACAATGAAAGGACCCGCTTTTGTTTGCCGGTCAAGAAAGTGCCAGTAGAATTGCGGTTATTTTCCAAAGGAGGGCCACTGTGTCACCATAGCAAAGGAAAAACCCACTTGTACAAAGTCACAACGGAGGAAATGAGTGGGATTCAGGAAATGAGTCCCACCGGAGCTGATTTTACAGTGTTCAGGAACAATATCCTTTGAAGCTTTGGAGAATAATTTATCACCCAAGACTTTATTAAAACTGATATCGGACATCTATTTGTAAGCCACCTACGTATTTTATTTCAAGGGTGCTTACAGAAGATCATTTATTTTACCTATTACTACTTTACTATAAAATGTAGTTCTAAAAGCACAATATACTGTAATT
This sequence comes from Mormyrus proboscirostris, assembly GCA_026779585.1. Classification (NCBI taxonomy): domain Eukaryota; kingdom Metazoa; phylum Chordata; class Actinopteri; order Osteoglossiformes; family Mormyridae; genus Mormyrus; species Mormyrus proboscirostris. The sequence goes on along the minus strand of JAODKF010000001.1, from coordinate 47,789,855 downwards.
CAGGGTTCCCAAATTCTGGTTCTGGAGAGCCAGAATCCAACACAGTTTGCAGATTTCCCTACTCAGACACACCTAGTGATCCTGGTAATTAGCTGATTAAGGTGTGATTGAGCAAAGAAATCTGCAAACTGTGTTGGATTCTGACTCTCCAGAACCAGAATTGGGGAACCCTGCTGTAGTTGCTCAGCTTAACTGAAAAACATGTTATTTCTGATGCTGAAAACATGTCGTTTTTTATTATGACTGTTTATTTTTCTGTTTCATGGTTCACTGCTAGTGATTTGCATACTCATATAAAAAGATGCCGGGAGGCACTGATGACATGTGATCACATTTTCTGAGACACCTCCTTTGTCACCGTTTCTAAACTTTGAAAAATCATTTTATGCTACTGAAATGGTCACTTTAAATCTGGCCCATCTTTCTCAACAAATGTTTCCTCTTATTTCTGCACAGTCTGGAAAAGAGTGAACAGTGTTGGGGAAGTTACTCAGAAAAGTAATTCATTAAAGGCAGAGGTGGAAAGATCCAGAAAGAACAAATCCAGACTAAGGTTTTGTTTCAGCAAACCAGTTGAGTATAAAGACTTCCAGTCACAGAGTACTCCACCTCTGTCTGTAATGAATTACTTTTGTGAGTAACTTCCTCAACACTGTGTATGAAAATATGATTTCGATATTTACCACATTTGGATAACTACGGTATGGAAAAAGAAAAGAAAGTATGGAAATATTTTGGTGCTTCCAGACTATTGACAAAAATAGGCTTACTATATTCTAAAAAAAATCCGAATCTACAGTACTTATTAATATTTTTGGTGAAAAACAACACGATTGTGCACAGAGTGTACACCGAAGACAGTGGCCTAAACGAAGTAGTGAGGATGTGTCTGCAAGTTCGATTACTCTCCAGCAAGAAACATCGACGTAGGCTGCATTGCAAATTACAGTGCTCACAAGGGGGAAATGCAAGCTTTCACCTGCTTGGTTTGCCAATGCGTAGTGTTGCAACGGGCTGGCTAAGGATCCCAAATGTAAACAGAAAGCAATATGTACAACTGTTCAACATTACGAACACAGGCGTGCCGTCACTCCCTCTGGTGGGCAGAAGCTTTGTCCTGCTTTCGCAGTCCGCAGCAAATCTTTCCCAGAGATGCATTTTCCCAGACATGCATTTGCGCCAACCCCACCACCACACCCCCAGATAACCCCGTACAGTCTGTAAAAGTATGGACATTTAAAATGGAAAGTGTTTAGGAACCCTGTTGAAAGTTATAAATTGGTGAAAAATACTCAGAATTAATATAAACATATTATATAAATTAAAAAGAGTAGCTACATTTTTAAAACTTTTTAAACTTATTTTAGCTTGTTTTTCAACTTTTCAAATTTATTGAAAAACCAGTATGTTTTTACCCTTTATGAGTGACAAGTGAAATTTTGGCCAAAAACAAACCTATCATTGTATTTTTTATTACACCATTATATGTGTCACATCAAGTCTTAAATATACTGCTGACTTTTTCTTTCCCTTTAAAAAAAAAAAAATCAAAATAGCGCATAATAAAGCACATTTACATTTTGGCCTGAAATATATGCATATACTCACGTTGATTCAAAGAATCAGATTCATCGTCTTTAAATGAAAATGTTAATTGAAATTTAATTGAGAATCAATGTACATTTTTAGCGGTAGCATTCTGAAATGCTAATGACGGCCACGTTTTCCTTGTTTCACGATTATTTTCTGGGCCGAGCTGTCTTCATTCTGACACCTCTTCCAGAAGGAAATGAATTAAGTTTTTAATTCAGCCTTATGGGTGACAGAAATTGATTTATTTGCAGCATGCCCGCCTCTTGATTAAAGTGACTTTGGATAAACAAACGCTGTGGGCTTCCACCAAACAGCATTACCGCAAGCACGTCCGCGCCACATCAGGAAGGGGATGGATCTGAAATCAGGAAACAGTAGAGGGACTGATCGATCATGTAAACGCAAGGTTGACTTTAATTAAGAATCACTCTGGAGTGCTCTGGTAGATGTAGGGGCCTGTGGTTCACCAGAGAAAATTTACGTGCCTGGTGAGGTCTGCGGGAATATAAAACAATTTCTTGGTTTCTTCTTGACTTTACCACTAATGAAATCAGGGTCACATTAGGGAATTCTGCCAAAACATGAGACAGAAACTCAGGCTACTGCACCTGGATGGAGCAAACAGCCTTTGTGTTGGTTGGTTTATTTTTTTGACCTACTACAGGAAATGCATGCTCTCTTTGGCTTGGGCTCAGCCTACCAGTTGGGTGAAGTGTCTCAGTGAATGTTTTGAGCAAGACCATCATCATCATCCTCGTAGAGATGAAAAATTCCTCTCTGCCATTCTGTCAGCACAACCAGCTTGATAGCATAACAAGCGGCTCAGCATTCAGTACTGCTCCCCCCCCCTCCCCCATGTGCTCATCACCCCTCTCCTTCCAGGGTCATGACCAGAGATGTTATATAAAAGACCCCTGAAGGATCTGACGGGTGATTTACCTAATGGCGACCTTCATCATATGTGGTGTTCCCATGCGGCCTCTGAATAAACTCTCTGGATTTCCCATGATAGGGTCATTCTTAGTGGTTAGACTAAATTGATACAGTCCCCGGGTTAAGAACAGACTTACTAACAACTCGTACTTACAAACGCATTATTGTGCATAAAGCCTATTACAATAGACATCTGAGTTAAATGCAATGATTCGCAATAATAAAAGCACATACTGCTTTGTGACGCTCATGAAAAGCGATTGAGCGATTCCTCAACTTGAGGTACAGTAGCATATGTACTTTTTTTTATCATTACTGTATTATTATCATCATTATTATTTTTTCAAATAATTATTATGTACTGCATTACTATTGTTCCAATTTAACAAGATTAGATTTTACTTAAAGACAGACTTTGGGAATGGATCTCATTCATAACCTGGGTTCTGCCTGTTCAAAATTACTGTACAAAATTATTAATTTTTTTTCATATATAAACCTGAATCAGCCACCAGGACACTAATATTTATTAAGTCTTGGCATTATACCTCTGAACTAGGATATCGGCCTTTGTTGTGCCCTTCATCTTATGCTATAAAATGATATCTTTATGATATAATTTAATTACCCAAAACTAACCTTATGAAGCAACTACATTTCATTTCAGTGTTTAGCCTGTGGGATCGGCTTATCTCTATGATTAATTTTGTATGGGATCTGTGATATTATACAGGCAGATGTCAACAGTTGTCTGTTCTATGTGCTGCTGTTATATAGCATCACATCAATACAGTGATTTTATAATTCTAGATCTATTGTTCAAACAATGCACTTATTTTATATCTCATGTCTATTACTTTATGTCGGAATTTGGTACATTTTTATGATTAGTGGTACCGTGGAATATTCTGGAATATTCTATGGGATATTGTTGGCTGCAACACATGCCCCAGCCCCAGGAAATCAGGTGACTGATGAATACTTGTTCATTCAAGCATAGTTGCACATTATATTCTTCCCTTACCAAGTAAACATCATTTATTGATACTGCATAAAATGCCATAAATTCTGCTATTCCAAATGCTTCACTTGCACTCTGGTATTTAGCTTGATCGCCCAGCATAAATTAAAACTACAAGCACATGCAAAAACCATTGGTAGATGTGATGTAAGCTTAGAAATGAAATTTACAGTGCTTAATAAAATGCCCTCCATACCATAATTTCCACACATAAATAAGTTCATATGTATGTGGCGTGCAGCCAGTCGCAGCCGTGTCACATAATATTGGCATGTTTCACAATTTACATGTCACGCAAAACTTGTAGACCATCTCCTAGAAGGCCACGACCATTGTGTCTGTACAAGGGGGCCACATCTTGGGCTTGGAACCACTTCTGAAGACCAATACGAGATGAGAGCTTGGGGATTGTGAGCATAATTGTGGATTCTTCAGAAAAAATAAGAGAAGAAAATCTCTTTGGAAAGTACTTGAAAACCTGAAGGACGGGCATTAGTCTCCAGCAGAGGACAGACTTACGTCACCATGGCGGACAGAGGTTCAACGTGGATTGTGAGCATTTTGTATCAGTGAAAAAGTTCACATTTTTTCTCCCTTCCTGGATGCCTTAGCCGGATGGCTGTGTACGAACCACTCACAGCACATAGAACATCCATTTCCTGGTCTAGTGATGCAGAAAGAGTCCTACAGGCGATGGATGAGCTTTCTATGCTCTGATAAATCTTACTCAAACATGCTCTCTCTCCAAAAAAACAAAAACGTTATATGTACTTGTGTGGCAACAGCCCATGGTCAGACCTGTAAGGGTCGAGTTTGCATTCTGCATCCCACAAAGTAATATATCTGCCCTACTGACAGGGGGCGCTATCTTGCAGGACCCCACTCCAACATGACACATCGACTGTGTGTCTCTCAAACCCACTCTATCATGAAGTTTCCCCTCTTCCATAACCCTATTACTATGTCTAATAATGCAGGCCATGAGCCGATTTTCAGTTCCATTTAAGCTAATTGAGTTAATTAGGCTTGTTCATGCTGTTCATTTTATTCCAATCTGTTTTTTTTTTAATATGGACGTTTTTTAAAAACCGCCAGTTATTCTAGTTTTCCTAGATACAAATATAAAAGCAGAGAATATTTTTTATTTTACGTCTGTAAACATAAAATGTTTGTGAAGTACAGCCATGTAAAAACTAAATTTAAGAGTGTATTCATGATAGGCGTCCTGAAAGAGGTAAATACTTCCAAATAGCATAAACTTTTTTGGTCATGAAAACTTCGGTGCACAGCTGATTTGGCTCAGAATCCCGGAAGGAATCTTGCTAGTCATGTTTGGCCTGACTTTTGCTTTTGAAAATTACTTCTTAAATGAGATATAGTCTTTTTTCTTAATGCTAAATTATGTTTTTCTTTCTTTCTTAACATCCCAACTAAGATTAATTACAATTTACCAAATTTTAGTTGGGGGGAATGACACGATTCATTCAATCAGCAGCTCAACTGAAGCTAATTAATTAAGACCTCAGCCAGGAAAATATAGGATCATCAAAACCACCATTGAGAATCTTTGCAATGTGCCATCTGTGGCAGCTAAAATAGTCTGGGACCATTTTGAACCCATAATTAATTTGCTTTCACTTACGCATATTTCAAGTTCTTTGACTGATATTTGCACAAAAGTATCTCCACAGCGCAGAAATACTCCATTTGGCTGCATCCCAAAATAGTTTTAGATATCCTTAGTTACAGAAGATGGTTTACTATAAAAGAGGTTTCCCAGCATTTTCAGGTTGAGGCATCTGCTGTGGCATTTAGGTGTGAACTCATTAGCAGCTTTGCAGTGCATTGTGGTCCGCAGAAGGGTGCATGAACAGCTGTAAACAGGATATGCTTAGTAATGAAGTGTAATGTAAGTAATTTAAATGATTATTAATAGGGGGACAGAGAGAGATAACATCCAAAAGTGCAGGATGACTAATTATGGATTTCACAGAAAAACGAAATTAGTAGGTTATAAGTTTGATGCTTCACGTACAGCGGCAGGGTGTTTGTTCTAGCAGCATGGCAGTGGGGGATGGGGGGCGGGGGGAAGATTAGAGCACTAAGCACTACATGTGCTTCTTCCATGCATTTCTGTCATGCATGGCGCAGGCTGCCCCCCCAGACACTGTCACAGAAGGACAGACAGACTCAGATCACTGTCACAGGGACAGAGAGGTAAATATGAAACAGGGGCTTTAATGAGAAGCTACTCTTGCACAGCTCAAACACCACACTTGAAGCAGGGTCTCTACAGCCTTGCCCCAATGGACTCTGTCTCAGATTCAAGCTATAATGTTAAAACAAGGAGTGAAAAGAGGCGTGGCCCTTCCTGTAAGGTCCTGTAATGAATGGCGGATTTATAAAGGGTAAGACACCTTTGGTCGAAAGTCTCAACCCAGATGTTTTTTCTCAGATATTGAACCTGCGTGATTAATGAACTGTTTCTTTGAGAATATAGAATTTAACAGCCTCTGCCTCATGGCTGTCCACTGGTATATATGTGTGATGTATATTTCTGCTTATCCAGTACAAGATCACTGCAGCCTAACCCAAGCAATGCACTATGGGAAATTGACAGTTAATTCACCTAACAGTAGACCTTAGGGCTGCATGAGGTAAGTGTATCTGGAGGGATCCTATACAACACAGGGAGAACATGCTAAGCCTCTGCGTCTGTGGTTGGATGGTCACCAGTTCCGCCTCTGCAGAATAATTACATCCATGGGCCCCTGGTGCTTAAGCCCCAGCTCCCAGGACACTAACCCTGTACTATCACTCCTAAGTTTGCACTTTCCTGTATGTGTGTTTTCACAATCATGCCTGAAGCAGACATTAGAGGAGTGCATCTTCCTGAAAGCTCCTCCCTATTTTCAAATTGCCAATCAGCTGGCACCACATGGGAGGACAAAGCACTGATTGGAGGAATGACACACCTGTAATTGCTGGAAGCCAGTTACTGGCAAGCTTCTGTCAGAGTTGATGAAGCTGAGGACTACAGACAGCTGAAGAATAAAACCTTCTCTCACCGTTCAGAACAAAAAAGCCTATTTATTTCCCCCCGTCAATCAATCCGTCTGTATCGATACCTCATGTTCACATTAACAAAATAGAGCCCTCGCCTCTGCATTTCAGCGAAACGCAGACAAGGTATCTATGAATGCTTAGCGTGTGATGTGCAGCACTTAAAAACAGAACAGTAAAAACCACAGGCCGCCAAGCAGCTGGGTCTCTGCTAGGCCCTCACTCACCATGCAGTAATGAAGAGTGTTATAATAGTAACTCGATGACCTTTTCTCTGTGGCTTTTTGAGCCTTGCATGCTGCTGCTAATTTAACATTTGCTCTTGGCCAATGGGAGGCATCTGAGGTGGTCGGCGAGAGAACAGAGAGAGGCAGTCGGCGTCTGGGAGAACACGGCAAAGGTCATTGATTCATCTGTTTCTGTTCAAGCCTCTACGCCATGATGACATCAAAAAAAAAAACATAAAAAAGTGACCAGATGCTCATGCATATTCCTGATTCTGTAGAAACATCTTTCACAGTATTTTCCCATGCAACCCCATGCACTTCCTCCTCTCTTACAATTATCTCAATTTAATCCCTGTACAGTCATAATCAGCAATTTTGCATTTAATAATATGTATTGTGGCAGCAGAACTGGACACTGTAAATAATAACATATTTATAAAGGGAACTGTAAATAAGACTAAAATTGTTTTTTTTTAAGATTATTTACAGATTTCATCAGTTTAACACCATAGTAGAATAATAATAATAAAAAAAACAACAAAATACAAACCTAAATGTAGAATTTACTGAGACCATCAAAAAATAAAACGATTTGCTAAAGGATTTTAAGTATTGTATCTGAGACATTGTTTTATATTGGAGAGATTGCATTATTTAAGTAGCTTGATATTAGCTAAATGTACTGTGTCATACAAAGAAAGAGAGAACCGATAATTGTCTTATTGAGAAGAGAAAAGAGAAGAGGCTCACAGTAGATTGTGCAGAATATTCATAAAGCTGTGGATCTTATTAAATGTGTTTAGTTTCCTTAATATTACATTTTCACATTTGCTGCGGCTTTATAAATAGTCAATACCTTTTGAAGTTGCTGTTTGAAGGCAACAACATCAAAATGTTTTGTTGTGCTTTAAAAAAATCCATGATTGATGGTTATTTTCCAGTGCCTGCAATTTTTCTTTGTAAAATCGATAGCAGTTTACCCGCCACAGCTGGAGGCCTCATTTCCAGCATCGTCTCATTGGCCTCCTCGCAAGCAAATTTGTGGTGGACGCTATCTTCTGGTATTCATTAAATGAAAGGCAGAAGGCAGCAGAGCTGCCTCTTAATGAACCTGCTTTCATGGTACATTTTCCATGGGCTACTGTGCTAATGTTGCCTTTGGGTGCGTCATTATCTGCAGAACGCACTGCACTGGTGCTGACAGAACGTCTTTGTAAGACTAGGCCTTTTGCCGAGGGTCATGTGATCCACAATTTCCAATCCCAGCACACAGGAATATCTAAAAGCATTCATCTAAGCTATTACTTTTTCAAACGCACTTTATTATTTATGCTTTACATTCCACTCTTTTTTTTGCACATCTATATCCATAACAACCTGACATCAAAATGATACGAAATGTATTACTCGTCAGAACTTTATTCACTGTGTTCATTTGCTTGGTTGGCTTACATTTGCATTAAGAGTTTCTTTTTTCCATAAAATTTCAAGCTAAGCACACAAGCCCGACATTTCTGTTTCTTAAGGGAATTTTTGGACAGCAGATCACATTCTTACACAATATTTTTCACATCAAAATCACATTTGGATAATATGTAAAATTTATTGTGCGTGTAGACATAAATATACAAAATAAAACACTATTATTTTTCAGTGGGGCAATAAGGTATTGGGAGGAGAGAATGATCCAATGGTTATGTTATGTGTTACTTCACAGTTTGTTTTCATCCTGAATGGCATTGTTCTTAAGTAGCCTATAGATATAAAATGCCTTTCTGTCATGATTAGTGTAGCATATCAGTCTTTGATCTTCTTTATAATATGACCTTTTCTTTAAATTGGCTGGAGTCAGAGTGCACCAAACAATTATTTTTTTAATACTCAAAACATGATCCTTCATTCATTATTTCTCTTATGACTAATGATACAAGTACAATACATCAATGCATGTCCGCTGTCATGGCAACAGCCGTGCGGTTTTCTGTTGTTCACCATTAAAAATGTATTTCACCATGCTGCAGTGTTCATTGGTTTCTGAAGGTGCCGTTCGGTTTTTAGCCTCTGGGTCATTTAGGGCGAATCCTTAATTCTGACTATTACTTCAATGACCAAAGTATCTTTTGTGATTGTGGGGAAGCTGAGAGAATAGAATGAGAGAAGCAACCACAGCGTGACCCAAGTCTTTCATTCAGTGCATAAGATCCAGTGCTTTCAGTGTTATGTCATTGTAGGTTATGCATGTGAGGTGTTTGAGACTGGATGGCGCCTTGATGGAATCTGAGGGAGTTGTTGTGTTTTATTTATTTGCCTGAGTTATTTTACCTTCTTGGTGAGGTGAGGCTGACTCTGGGATGAGGTCAGGCTGGACATAATACTAGTTATGCTCTGACCCCCAACTGCTAGATATGCCTAAGAAATGTGGAATTATGCTTTTTGAATTTCTAGCAGTGTTCACAAGGGGTCTCCAGAAGTCAGGTCGGATTCTTTGTATTCTGATGCGGAGACTCCGCCAATTTGAATGCATATCAGGCAAACATATTTAAGGCTCCCCTCCGAGCAGGTGCGGGGCAGCACGGAAGCTCTCCAGACGTCCAGAAAAGGATGCTGTGAGCCAGGCCGAGACATCAGGGCGTCCAGCGGAGACCGATAAAGCCGGTGCCGCATGACTCGTTCGCGGTGTCGCCCTCAGCCTGGATAGAAGTCATCTCCACGTTCTTCCCTTGTTTTGCGGTGTCTATGTTCCACCTTCTGAGACGGACCTGACGCCGGAGCTGGCGGAGGTAACGATGCACTAGCCGGCACATCGGGTGTCCGAACGTAGGCAGTACAAAGACTCACCATCCATAATATGAATTAGCAGCAGCAGTTCGGTGCGAAGCTTCCTGGAAGCCTTGACTCCACAGGAAGGAGGTGTTTCATTTTCCTCACTTATTTGAACAAAAAAGCAGAAGGAAAACTGGAGGAAAAGCTTTCCTAGTGCAGTATAAGCAGCGCATTATAAAACAGGGAAACACTTAAAGCCAGTTTTTTTTAAGGAACCAAATGCATAATAATGTAAAACAAATTTAATCAGTTGTTTAACTGTATAATTTTTAAGCCATAAAAAAGGATACATTATAGATCCGAATAGTAAATAGTTTTAAACTATGCATACTAATTAATGGGTGTTCGGATAATGCATTTAAGATAAATTTCACGAAAATATCACTGGTAAATATGGAAGCATGTGATCATGAAATAAAAGGTGGTACAGTCTCTTAAGGCTGTCTTTGCTATTGCTTGAAAATCATGTATGATGTTGTACCTGGCTGGTTATAGCTATTAGCAATGGGGTGGGGGTGGGGGGGCGGTTGTCATGGGCACCGTTTCATTGTGTCATTTCTTTCATTGTGTAACTGAACTTCGTTGGAACAAAAGGGCCCTGAAACACCCTGGGGAAGGATTCTGATTGTATATTTGTAAATGTTTTACAGTGCAGTAACTCCAATTTTTCCACTTTATCTAAATATTTTAATCAATAAAAACATCATTTCTGGAGGCCGAGGGCTCAACCTTATAGTATAAATACAGGTGTAAGTCAATAGAATTCACATTGACTGGTTGCCATTATAACCTGCTACAGCCTAAATGAATCTGAACTCTTCAGTGTGCAGTGTTCAAGAAGGCTTATATGGGGGTTGTCTCTATCAGATTCTAGGCTTTATTGTCTATTGTCCATTCTGTCAGATATGAATGGCCCAAGCCACATTTTCTGGTTTGATTTGGCAGGCCTCTGTTAAATACGCATCGCCTGATTTTGCACGCATTTTGTATTTTCTCAATGCCAGTGTCTCCCCAGGGAAGCTTGCACAGGGTGCCCAGCATGGGTTTGTTCCTGAGAACGCATGCTTCCTCGCAGCCCCTGGAACAAGCCTCTGCGTGATTCTCTTTGCTGATACTAACCGTTGTGCAGGTTCAAACCCCCTTTCCGTGGGCCAACATATGCTTAGTGCATTTCAAGCTAAAATGTTTTTATGGAATGCTAATTGCTGACATCATCTGTAATTCTGAGGTCTGATCTGCCCATTTGTAAAATCTTGGATAATGTCCAACATGTCCAATATCTTCAACAGTTAATTCATAAAACGAGTATGTGCACTGTAGGACATTACAAATGGCTGAACTTCACATACAGTAACGTCAAGGGTGAATGAAAAGACACGACTTAGTTCATTTATAATCTATCATGGGTTAAGGGGTCATTTAAGCTGCATTTTACCTGAGGAGCGAAATGAGATGATTATGACTTTTTGATTTACTAACACAGAATGTTTAAAAGTTACTAGCACAGAGCTAATGTATTGAATATCTGTTTTTAATTCTCTCATATTTCTCAGATGAATAATGAATCTGTTGTGTTCAGGAAGGAAAAAAAAAATTAAAGAAAGCTGTCAGTCAAGTGTTCCCATGCCATAAACAGTAGTGACAAGAGAAATGAGGCCTGTAAACCTACAATTGTTGGGATAATTGTGTGCAGTCAATCATAGACTGGTTTTATCACACTTTCCCCTGGTGTCTTGAGCTTCCCATTGGGTTAGACTGAGCAATGACTGTCAGTGTGCCCCGTGGTTCCACCCACAATGGCTCTCTGAGCCTCATTTCATCCATCAGCAGTATTTTTTCGTAATCGGAGGCAAAAGTTTACGTTCATACTCGACCGCGTTCACGTCTAGATAGATGACAGCCTCATGGCAGCTGCAATCTTTGTATTGATGCCGTCTCCTGGGATTGGAGCTTAATAGCCGGTGAAATCCCATGATCGCTTAATACACCTGTCATTAGCTGTTGCCACGGCGTTAACAATGCGAGTGGCCATGTGCCCATAGAACCAAAAGAAACAAAACACAATGGAGGGAGGGTGAGTTAGACGCCCCGGTCCTAAAGTTAGAAATGTAATTACAACCCCTTAAGAGAATATACAATTTCTGCAATCACAGACTCTGCTCCAACACTTTGACCACACTGTCTCACTCTGTTGCAGTTGTTTTAAAAAGCATTTGAATTTAATACAACCAAACAAGTCAGACAACTGGGTTAGGACCTTAGTGCGTCAATGGAATGTTATCTTTAAGAGACTTGTTAAAAAAATAATTTAAAAAATAGGCGGTGTAGAAATAGATTTTCTGGTAATTGTTTTTTTAGCTGGAGGCCAGAGACGGAAAATCACATAGCCATTTGGGCGAACCGTTTATTTCATAGCATCAAAGGGAATAACTTCCAATTTCAAAATGATATTATATTTTTTTTGTCATTTAAAGGTTTGTGTGAGATACAGACACCCCGTTCCATATGTTACAAATACACTTTGACACTTTCTTACATCTTCCTGCATCTCAGAAAAAGGTACAGTAATAAGCTCATAATTACATATTACCAAATGCAAGTAATAATAATTTAGTAATGTTAGCATTTAATTAACTTTAGTTAATGAACGTTTATCACAGTACTATTACAGTTTAACAACTTGCTTTGAATTATTCTGTGTGTTTGGTAGTGGTTGGTGAATTTTACAGGGGAGTTTTTGTCAGTTTCAATTGTACATTGTATGTTAATTTATCTGGTGCTTTCCTGGTGGGTTAACTCAGCGGGGGAAGACACCTTTTAAAGAGCCTTTTAGGGTTATTTTGAAGCATTAATAGAGACCATCTGGAAAGGGATGGTAGAGACCGCATTTCAGTCCACACGGGCGAACAAGGCACAGCCAAATGACTGACCCTTAAAAAGACAGGTACTGAAATAACTTCATTAAGTCATTATCCTCTGTGCCGAGCTAATTAATGAGGCTGTTGGGGACAATATAGAAGTGACATCTAGTCTGGCATGTTGTAATGGCTATCAAATGAGCTTCTTCCTTCGGCTCGCTTGGCTGCGATGTTCATGTAGTATATCGCAGCTGTGATATTAGTGCCCCACTCTGGTGAGAATGATGCTTTCTCTGGGAATATCTGTTTTATAGAGGCTGTCAATATCCAGATGATGTATTTTAAGCCTTGAGGTGAATTTAATCAGCTTTTTTGGGCTCCCAGTTTGACAAATGTAGAGGATTTAAATTAAAGCTTTTCAACGTGGCGTTGTAATTAAATATTCTTTAATTAGCAAAGGCATAGCGATGCCGACATTCCCACCTGTTCATATGGCTCTGTAATAATTACACGGGCGGCTCTAGTGTAGCACCTGCTGTGGGGAGGCCACACAAAGCCAGACACGACCCTGGAGGACGGTGCACACTGATATTCAAGCACATGACAGAACAAGAAAGAGCTGTCCAGATCGGCATCGACGCTGAGTAGCTTGGCTTTCTGCAGTCTCTGTGGTTGGTTTCGGGGAAGATCAACAGGGAGTTTGAGGGCTAGAGGCCAGTTTACCTGCAGGCCGTAATCCTATCCCCCCCCCCCACCACCACCACATTCATTGGAGGATGAACGAACAGCTGCGGTGCAGGGTTGGGGGGGGGGGGGGGTTATTGGGGAGTGCCGCAGGATGAGATGAGGCCTACCCAACACCTCTACGTATAAAACAGCTGGATTGACACCTCCCTATTTTCCCATTTTATTTCACATCCTGTTTCTCTGCTGCCATTTGCCAGCGCATATCGGCTCACATGTCATGCTGGGGAAATTGCTTTTCAGTCTTTTAGGGTTTCTCTTTTAAGTTTTTGCGAAACAACCCCAAACAGGCATTTCTAAACGATTTAGGCAGCATAGTTTTTTTTTCTTTCCTTCAATCAAAGAATCTTTTATTTTACTGGACAAATAAGTCCAGACAGTTCCACTGTTCCCTTTGTTCTGGCAAACGGGTCTGAAATGAAAGGAACCGATTAAAGGAGTAACGCGGTAATCCGCAGATTCGGATAAAACGATCTTGGTTTTTTTTTTTTCTTCTTGCTACCGTTTTTAATAACTTTGAGGTTTCAGTTGAATATTTCAGTTGTTCGTGTTCAAAGGGAAAAAAGGCACCGGCAGCATCAATAAACTTGGATGTGATTCTGTTGTCCTCCACCCCGAAGCTACACAGCAGAAACGATTCGTACTTTATTTATTTATTTATCGCACCCGACTGCAGCTACCGCCATGAATTGCAAGATACGGGGCTAATAGGTCCCCTTCGATCACAGTCGGTTCTGTGGTCTTTGAATTGTGGCTATCTTCGCGAAACGTGTCCTGCGCCAAAGCATCGTGTTTTAAATAATACATTTTGCCCGACACGCACATTCAGGTATACGTGCCTTTGTAATTTGGATACCATCCATTTAATATTTATGGGAACGATTTAGGGCTAGCATTTTCATCAAAAATATGAAAGCTGGCCCGCAAATTTTGTGGGAACTTCACAAGCTGATCGAAAAGTAATTTAGGATACAAGTGGCCTGTTCAAATATTGCATCCGGTTTGACAAAAACAGAAAATATCATCTTCTAAATATAGACCACTACATTGATTGTCATTTTCAGAAATACGGAAGAATATTTGAAGAATGTCAAGCTTAACAAATAAAGTCGCTTACATTTGCCTCATCGTACCATAAACAAAAACAGCTTCAAACTGTAATGTTTATCTCTCAGATTCCTTGGATAATCATTCTTTGGTTGCCTAAGAGACGAGAATGTGGGTGCCCTTTGGCGTTCACAACAACACCATGCCCCCAGCTCATTAGAATAGACTTTCTTTCCACTATGGGTACCTTCGATAAGGGGGCATGCCATGACATTCCAGTGATCCAGAAAATTGCTGCGGAGCCATCCTTGAAATTAGTTTAAATTGCTGAATCAAAAAATGTTATCCCCGGTACTGACAAGGCCGGTGTGAGTCCTTCCACCTCTAATCCCTGGTGAAAAGTTGTCAGGGATCATGTATCGCACCACCCAGGTGATAAGGGTGGGGGTGGTGTTTGAGTTGCCCATGGCTGGAAAACACACATGTCCGCCCATGGAATTTAGCTAGAGAGGGTCTCGGGAGACTTGGGGGGGGGGGGGAATGGGAGAACGACGGCTCATGCTCTGGTTTTTAATTTGAGGTCTCGAGTTTTGACCGTTATCTACTAGGGCTTTGGGCCTTTAATCTCGCATCGGTTCTGTTACGCAAGTCAATTTCACGTTCCTCTGTTAGCGGTTTCTCGGTGCACACCAGCCCATCCCATCCTACAGCCCCAGAGCCAAATGGCATGGGATAATTTATTGGTAGTCATGTTTCGCTTCACATGAGTTTAACTTAGATTTATAATCGATTAACGTTACATAGAAGCACAGAACTGAGAGAAGCTGAACATATTCCGTAGAAGACTAAACAACAGGGTGGAATACAAAGCATATTGTTCTGGTATTTCCAAACATACTTCTAAATGCGTTCCACTTACATATTTCTCAAGATATCTTGCATTCACATGCAGGAGAAAAGTTCCTTTTGAAAGGGCAACTGTTTGAAATTTCTTTTTTTTTTATCATTCCCGTCACAGAGTGTCTGCGATAACAGATGGCATTTAATCCTCCAGATTGATGGCACGTTTTTACACTGCCTTAACGTTTCTTCCGTTTGCACAAAACTTTTTTTTTCTTCTTTGGGCTTTTCTTCACACATCCTTGTCAAAATACCAGCTGTAATATTTTTAAGTTTAAAAACCTTGATTCTTGAATGGAGTGCCTGGCTTTTCATAATTATAAATCTAAACTTAAAATGCCATCTGATGACTAGTTTTCTGCTAAATTGGGTCAAACGCTTGGTACCCTAAATGGTCATTTGATAATTTGTTGTTTATGTGAGAAAAATCCAGCAAAAAGTTGCTTAATCATGAATGTCAATGAGCATTTGGAAATGATTTATATGCCGTCCGATCTCCATCATGAAAGTTGCACTATTTGAAGTCTTCACAGTTTGAAGTCTTCACAGTTTGAAGTCTTCACAGTTTGAAGTTTTGAATTTCTTAGTTGTCATTTTGTTGCATTCTTTCCATTATTTGTTTACTTGTGCTGTAGGCCACTTTGTCCCAGGATAAAGTAACCTCTCCAAGTGCAAAGCTAATAAACAACATACAGTCTGAGGCGATTTCTGTGTGTTTTATTATTATTATTATTACTATTATTTGCTATCCACGATTCCAGTAAAGCCGAGTCCAGGCATTGACATGTTTGTGCGGTTCCCTTATCGCCAACCGCGCTTCCCACCGCTAAAACTGTTCCATGCCATTTCCTCTGGGGAAATTAAAAACATATTGTGCACAGTTTTAGTGCAAGTCGCAGACTCCCAGAGGAGGGATACCTCTTAATTTTTTAATAAAGCAGACTTTGCCAGGTGTGTCCATTTAAAGAACAAGGGACTATAGTTTAATTAAACTGGGCTTTAGGACAGTCATATATATGTGTTTGTACTTTTCCTTTGATGTTGTGAGTGGATAGGGTTGGGACCGGGGTCAAGAAATAAGGGCTGTTAACAGGAAAGCAAATAGTACCATGTCTGACCATTTGGGCTTAAAACCCTATACTACTCTAGAAAGTTCTCCAGAAACTGAATTTCTGAAGTTTGTGAGTAAGGAGGCAATTTTGAACATGAAACCATTAACACCTCAGTCGTGTTATTTTTTTATTTCTTGGGAGGCCTGAGCTCTGACTGCGTGAGGTTTCCTTTTTAACCCCAGAAATGCCTAGCAGGCTGTCATTCCCTCGCAGCGCTGATCCTGAGTCAGCATTAACTCAGGGTTTGACAAGAAAATAGAGCAGCAGAATGCAAAAAAAAAAAAAAAAAAACTGCTCTAAACTCCTCCATCTCCAGCTTTTTCTCCCCAGGCTACTTGTGCTCAAATAAAAGAACCTGCAAAGCGAATATGTTAATTGGATCAAAGCTTTGCTTTCCCCGTGCCCTTTTGTAAGTTGTGATATGCATGAACTGCATTTACATGCTCTCACGGAAGCCTGATCGGAAGCATCCAAAATGATGCACGAGTCAGGAAAGGTTGGTGTCGGGCAGTAGGGTACAGGGCCCAACAATGATATGAGTACACTGCCAGCCATGGGATTCAAACCCACAACCTCTAACCCGACTCGGAACCCTAACCTGCTAAGCTACACCCTGCCCTTTGCAGAAAGTGGGATATAGGAAATCTTTGTAGAGATAAGGCAGAGTCACCACACAATACATCCATGCATTTGTGCCGATGCATGATGTATAAATATTTTCACTTGTGCTATTAGCAACAGGTAACTCAAATTCAAATCATGGAAATGTTAGGTTACAATTTCATCAGTAACATTTTTTTGAATTGAGGCCTTAGAGAATTTGAGATACCTGTTAGTACGCAGCACAGGTGTAAATATTTACGCGTCTACAGTACATACAAGTCCATTAGATCACATCCATAAAAATTAGTTGAATGGTGACAGCCCATTGTTTTGTTCTCCGTAAAATCATTCGGAGGAGAAACAAGTGATCTTTGGCAGGCCATTGAAGTTGCTTTCCTGTAGCATGACAATTAGGTTTCTTTAGTTTTATGCTGGTTTTATGCTGCCCCACGCAGGAGTCACATGGCGGCTCAGTAGGTGGTCCTGTGAGCTCATACCAACAGAACTGTGTTTTAGCTTAGGAGAAGTGATTCTTAGCACAGAAAAATACAAGTACAAATAAACATACCAGTTTGTGCAACTACTTGTCACTGGGGCTGTACCCTCAAAGGTCTGCAATCTTTACCCTAGCTGTAGGTAAATATACCCTTAAGTCTAATTTAAGGTATAGAAATTGACTCTGAGAAACAGGCCCACTGAGGTTAAATTATTGTTTTTTTGTAGCATGGGAAACAAAACTGTACCAAACAAAAGTGTCAAACATACAGTACTTTAAGATGAACCCTTTAATAATCTCTTCAGAGATGAGTTTATGTTTTTGTGCAAGTTGAAGTATAAACTGCAGTATATGCAACATCAGGGCAGGTGACCTGCAAAATGACATCAGTCTTCATTTTTCAGGTTTTGCAGGTGAAGCACTGCTTTCATTGAGGCTTTTGCAGTTGAAGCACTGCTTTCTCCAAGGGTTTTTCAGTTGAAGCACTGTTTTCGCAAAGGGTTTTGCAGGTTAATTAAGCACTGCTTTTGCTGAGTGTTTTACAATTGAAGCACTGCTTTCGCTGAGGGTGCCTACAAACGTGTGACAGGCTATTTTTCAAGAGCAGGTGGGTCCCTGTGCATTGAAACACTTCCCTGCTGACTTCATTGGCTGTTCAATAAGAAACGGTCAAAGAAAATGCATTTTCCTATAAAAGATAGGGATCCCACAGCAGAAAGTCTGCTGTGGGAAGCTTCATGCTGATGTGTTGGCTTTATTACTATGCCTATCCTGATAAAGTGTTGGTTTTCTATTTCTAACACTCTTTGCAGGACTTCCCATGGACTCATTACTCATTCAGACAGAACGTACATGCTGCAGAGAAGGGTTTGTTTCAAATACACATCTTATAATTGACAAGAGTAGAAAGAAAATCGAATGCTAATGTGGCTACAAAGATTCTTGTGTTCTTCAAGCTTTGAGTGCAGCAAAGGAAAGTACGATTCTCACTTGAATCAGAATCCATAATTATTACAATTCAGCTTCATGCCTCAACTTACTAGGCCAGGGACATGAGCCCATTTTTAGATGAATGATCTCACAATTTTCTCTAGCAGGATGTTCAGCACTGCTGGTTTCAAAAGTGGCCCATCAGGCGGGGTTATGGAAAGAGAATCGGAGTGTGAGAGCCATAGGAGGACGACACGGCTTCTTGCGAAAATCCTCAGCCATAGCTCTGACAAGGGCCCCGTTGACACTTGCAAACTGTCAGACATCAGTATCAGGTCTGGAACAGCCCTCAGGGGACTTTGGCCAATGAGTCACCACTGGGGTCTGGGGGCTTTTGTGCGTCTGTATGTGTGTCTGCTTCCTTTGTAAATCTTCAGAGGTAGATCTGTCTCACACCCCAACCCCCCCCCCCCCATCTCCACATCCTGAACCAACACACAAAAACATTCATAGTGTTTGTATTCAACATAGAGAAACAATAAGTTTAAAGTGTGGAGAATATGTTACTTTTTAATAGGATACATTGAAAATTAGATTTCTTTCCAAAAAATGCATTATTTATTGATTAAAATGTATAATTGCAAGCTCTATGAAGATATACTCAGTGCTCCCACACCTTTGACTAAGAATTCAGTTCACAAAAAACCATGCCTGTACCCTGTTTTAAGGAATAGCTGTTCATGAACACTTGGGGTATGTAAGAAATGGATGTGTAATAAGAGGCCGTTGTTCTCTGTTAAGATTATATGACCTGTCAGTTGACAATTCTTTCCATCCACGGACGTCTCTGAGACCACGCTTTAAGTGTGGCATCCCAGACAGATTGCCATGTACGATATTATGTAAATGCTCTTTACCTAACACTTGCTTTTCATCTGGGGGACTTGCATGTTCTGTACAGAATTAAATATTTAACAGTAATGTATGCATTTGCCAGTGCAAGGAAAAATGCATACTTAAAAGCTATTTGGTTTATCTGCCGTAATGACTCTAATTTTTCAGTATTTGCTCATAAATGTTTGCTGCCAATTAATAGCCTTCCATATGAAAAGCCAAATGCTGATTAATACTAATTCTTTCAAAAATAATATATTATTTTTATGAAATTCTTTATTTTATTAAAGTTTCATATTGCGGAACTTGTGTCCAGGATTTATTTTTAAATTCAGATAAAGGTTGCGACTTTAGTAGATGGAGTTAGAGGTCAGATGAAGAAGATACCTTCTTCAAGGAGAAAATACGATCTGTTATCAGACTCCTTTTGACACCGACTGGAACAGGAAATAATTGGATAGACTTTGGCCAGAAGGGCTACGTCCTATATTAATATAACAACAGGATATGATTATATTTTCCCTTTCATTTTGCAAAAATTTAATACAGGGCTTGAACTGGTGCCTTGAGTTCATTTTAAAGTGAAATTTCTCAACCAAGTATCTAAATAAAATGAACAATATCGCCACAAGGGCAGGGTGAGTGACAAACTTGATTTGCCTTGATATTTATTAATCTAAATAAATTGGAAACCTTCAGAATACTTTTTAATTCACAGGGAATAATTTTTGGCCTCTTTAATATCATCGGGGTTACACACACTTAAAGGTTAACTTGCAGGAAATTAATTTCAGATTGTAAATGAGAGATAATCGGGTGCTTTGATGGAACATGATCGTAAATGTTATTGCTGATCGTTTCTGAGGAGGAAAACGAAAGATATTCATGCAGCAACCTGAGCTGCTACGTATCTAATAGTTGCCTTTATTAAACCTGCAGTAACGCTGTATTTAAAACAACCACTGGTTCTGGGTCGTCATAGTATACCAATATTAATATGACATAACGTTTGAAATATGTGAAATAAATTATTCGGTTCCTATGAGTGCCATGTGAACTGATGTGTGATGATCATTTGTTTACATTTTTTTTTTTATAAAGACCGCTTTGAAAATCCGTCATGTTTAACTTTGGGTATATTCGCATGTGCTATATATACATTATATATTTCTCACTTAGAGAAGAGACGCATGGTGGCATATCCATCCTGCTTCCACGCATCCCCGTCAGTGTCTCCTGGAGCAGTAGTGCAGTTCACGATGACAGAGGCAGCCTACCGGGCCATTTCAGGTCACATATTTGCAAAATCATACAATAACCCCAAACCCTGGGGGTAACAGAGGTACCCATTCAGCCACTAAATCACCCTGCATTGTGATCATTTTAAATATTATATACAAATAGCATAATGCCGGCTTCATACTGTAGATATTTCTTTGATAGAAATCACTGCCTCAGCATAATGTACAGTTTGTTATCAAAGAGCTACTCAGGTCCTTCAGGGAGGCCACTAATCTGGATCACGGTATTCTTTGTGTATTACCATGCCCCCTCACTGATCCGCCTGACCTTTACCTCGTTCCCCATGAACACAGAAGCAGCACCCCAGGCAGGTTCCGGGTTTTAAAGGATGCTAGATTCCCAGCATTCCCGGCGGTCATCTGACGACTGAAATGCGAGCGGGTAGGTGCACGTCAGCAAAATCCCCGGCTGATTGTACCTCAGCTTTGGTCCATATCTAACATTTCCACAACGATGGAGGAAGACGACTTACTACACAGGGCAATTTTGCCATCTGCCTGTGAATATACCAGGTCAGTCGCCATGGCAGCATTCAGAAAACCCACCTGATGAAAACGGCCATGCAGATTACACTGGGAAGCTTGACTGGATTCTGCTGTGTGTGACCATATACACAATGTCTAGGAATGCCATGCATATCCAGAATAACTCCCATCAGAGTCAGCGTCTGCCAGTTAACTGGTGCACATGTGCGACGTCTGCGAAGGTGGCCCTAGCCTGGGATGCTAATGCCGTAGTGTATTAACAGGGCACTGATGTATGTCAGTTAACAACAAGGCTAAGCTAGTCATATATAACTATGTATAACTTTGAACCTTCGGGTTTGTTCACATGAGCTTTATAAACACTAATTTGGTACCATGCTAACATTTCATATGACATACTATTACTGTACATTTTATTTGAGATATGGTTATAAAAACTGTGTATATCTCTGCTTCTAGCTCCACCTGGTGAATGACAAAAGTGTTACATGGTTCACTCTGGGTTCCTGATAAATTTATGCAAATGGAAAATGATTCTGCAGAAAGTAGCCCTACTTAATTCGAAGACATATTTGCTTATAATTATTATTACTAACCAAATAGCTGATAGATCCATGCAGATCTGGAAATAAGCAAATGGACAGTATTTAAAATTTAATATTACGAATTTGTTCACCTTGGTTGATTGTAGTGATACTGTATCTGCATGTTCACGTACAGAAATATAAAAGTATACTTTTGTTTAAACCTTGTTTTAATGAATATTCCCTTTGAAGTGTTTGCCAAGAGAGTCAAATAAAACAAATATATTCAACATTAAACTTAATACTGAGTAATGCATGAGGCGCGTGAATGCAATCTCTGATGAGATATAAATACGTGAGCAGAAGAAGGAAAGACTTGAAGGAAAACGGTAGTGTTTTATGTTCGCGGAGTCAAGATCCGTGCTTAGCTTTAAGAGATTAAAAATATTCAAACAGCGGCAAGAGTAACACAACATTAGATGAATCCTCCCACTTTTAGTTCATCCGCCTTGCAAACGCCATCAAGTCAGACAATGATACAGTAGGAAGTAAAACGACAGCTCAATCTTTGAGGATGTTACAAAACATATAATATAAAGAAAAATATATAAGCAGCAAAGGAAGTGGAAACGGTGCCAAATATAAAGGATGAAATGTTCATGATACATAAACAACTTGCAAACAGCCCAATTTGACTGGAAGTAAGAAAGGAAATTATATCCCTCGCCACAGTTCATTTAATGTTCACAAAATGTATTTGAAAGTTGATAAATAATGGGTGTATTACTTTACGTTTGTATGTAAACAGTGATAATGGGTTTTTATAGTTTCACATTACAGTTTTTTCCCAGCATGACAGACAATCCAGAGGGCAGGATCAGCCAGTCCCTGGAGTAGGTGGTGGTTAAAGGCCTTGTTCAAGCGCCTGACACTGACATCATTCTGCCAGCCCTGGGATTTGAGCTGGTGACCTTCTGATCACGGGCACAGAGTCCTAACCTGCTGGCGCAAATGCTGCCCCCATGGTGAAATCCATTAATGGATGTTAAGATGGAGTTTAGGTCTCGTAAAGTTGTTTTTTTCCAAGTGAAAATGGAGTCTTGTGTAAGTGCTATGGTACACGGCTATTTAGGTCTGTTGTGCTCCCCATACTTGCATGTGGACTTAACACCGGTCCCTGGGGACTGGTCCCTCTCTCCCTCCCCCACTTTCCCTTTGGGATTGGGTGGTGAGTCACGCGGTGGGTAAGGTGTCGTGTGGAGGAATTGACCGCTGCCGGGAGCAAATAGCATGCGGCCGCTTCGGCTCAGCAGCCGCACGTTCTGAGGGGGAGCTTTTATGTGTCACCATCCACTTTACGACCCAGTCAAGAAGCCTTGGGGGGGGGAATCCAGAACTTTAGTAACCAAGGTGAAGTCTTTGGCTGACGGTGAAATGAATTATAAGCACTTGCAGATAGTACAGGGGTTAAAGGGCTTACATTTTCAATCAGAAAATGCTGCTGGCTCAGTCCCCAGGAGGGATCTGCTGGTATACCCTTAAGCAAAGTGCTCAGCCGCTTTGGTTCCTAGTTTCTGAACTGTATACATTATAAGTTGCTTTGGCTAAAATGGTACCCGAATACATACTACATGGATATAGAAAGTCAAAATAACTGGACGGGAATTAACTCATTTAAATTGCAAATGAAATCCATCCATCTTCTAACCACCTCCCCCGGACAGCGTCATGGCATGAGGGCTGGAGCCCCTCCCCGACAGCATGGGGCACAAGGCTGGAGTGCATCCCGCACAAAATGCCGGTACTCCTCGGGTCACTTGCACAATCGTGCACTACAGGCGATTTAGAGGTGCCATAGGGAGAGAATGCAAACTGCACGCGTAGAGGTGGGATTTGAACTCTCAGGGATGAAAATGTGAGACGACAGCGCTGAGCATTTAGTCTCTGTGCCACCCCACATACAACACGGTCCTCCACAAATGGTGTAATTCTTACTAAAAATCTCAATTTAAGCAGGAGAAGCAAACTGTCTAATGGTATGTGTTCCTGCTGACAGGAGAATTGAGAAGTGATTACAGGGCAGCAGGCATGAAAAACGAAATTCAGTTTTTCATTCAATGTCCCCTACGAAAGTTCAGAAGCGACACCCAATAAAAATCACGTGTTACATGGCCCATTGGGAGACGCTTATACGCATAAACCACAGTGGACGAAGCACGACCATTTTAAGACCTATAGTTCTTGGTCTGCATTTACACCACGCATAAATGTGCTGTGTGTTTTTGGAGACCCAAAAGGAGATTCGGAGTCATGCTTAACCTCCCAGCACAATGACAGGACCAGTTTTCCTGATGGTGGTGATGTGATGTATAGAAATATACAAATATACAGCTGATCATAAACACGATGACTTGGGATGTGTGAGATTATGCAGATAAATACAGAGATATACAAGCAGAATGAAAACTTCAGAGCGAAGACAGATAATATCCGTGCAGGGACTGTACAGGTAGAGTGCTTCTGCGCAGATGGCTGAAGAGAGACACATGAGGTTATGGAAACTTGGAAGGAAGGAGGGTGGAGTGGAGGACAAAGACCTCCTGCCTGGTCATATCAAGGAGATAATAAATAAAATATGTAAGATGGTTTGTGTTGAAGTTGCTGGGCTTCTTACTTGCAGAAAGAGTTTGTTAATTTTCTAAAGGGCACCGTCACCATTTCTGTTCTAATATGTCAAATGTTTTCAAGAAGTTTCTTACTCTGTATAAATACATTATATCTGACTCATTTTGTTGATTAGTATATAGAAAAACAGTCTTACAGCTAATGTATATTCTTAATTTAGCGACTATCGTAAAAACATCTTCTCATTATCTGCATGACCAATGCATAAAATAATTACAGATGCAAATATAAGCAGACATGAAATTCTTGTCTGTTACATTCATGTTTTTTTTCCTCTCCTTTTACTCACATTCTAATTCTCATCGAGCTTTTATTGATTTCTCTCCATCTCCATGGACTGTGAAATTCGGCCACGGATCATTAGGCTTGAACCACTGTGTGGCTGTCAACGTCGGGACGCGTCTCGATAGAGGGCGCATCCGTCTGATTTATAAAGCTGTTAGCCAGCTACACAATGTGTCTCAGGCCTTATCGAGTCCCGCACATGCCGTGGCTAATGGATGTGAGCTGCCAATCAGCTTCCCGCTGCTGTGGCCCAGCCCTCCACACCCACCCATCAGTAATGAATTTCTCTGCCCTGTGTACGAATGAAAACACTTTCGGTGACATAAACCTGGGCAATAAAGAGGAAATGGATGTTCCCTGGGGTGGTGCCCACGCTGAAGTCTTTTTAAAGGGGCGTCGAGCGACGGGCTGCCTGGCGTTACCCGGGCGACGTCTCATAAAAGTGGAAGCTTAAGGAGTTTCACTTGCCGGCATAGGTATTTAAAGTGGAGAAGAGGGAAGGACAACGCAGTCTGGGAACTGCCAAATAACTCTTAATGGCCAGACATTAAGCTCAATTAAAGCTGGGAGCAAGAAGGGGAAAGATTTATGCAAATGAACTGCGGTCCAGCATCTTTCCAAACAATGCTTAGCTCTGAGGACCCTCGGCGCATCTTAATGCATCCAATGTGCTATTAATGCAGCAGCTCTCGTTGGGGGGCCTTGTCTGGTTCCCACTGGCACCCCCCGCTGATCTCACCTGTAAATACACACCCTACAGTCATTGAACATTAGGTTAACATTAAGTATTCTCATTGGCTGCACTAAGATAATGCATTATAAGCAAGTAAATTAATTAATAAACAGGTACCATGTTCTGGAATGGGCCATTCTTCCAGGAACTAATCTCAATCGCATCCACAAACCATCTGTTGGATATTGATGCATGAGATCAATACATATGGCATTCGTCTGTTCTGATTTATATGACGGACAACATTTACTTGGCTGCGGAGTTTATAACTGAGTGGATAATATGTGACCGGTGAGGCAAATGCTTTTTCTTCTCTATTAACTATTTTCCTCACTGTACACAAACACAAGAGATAACTTGGTTTCAGTAATTTATAAGAATGATTCAGCATGATAGATTGATATAATGCATCGAAAACGATCCACTTCGCATTGGCAGAGTGACTGGGGGTGGAAGCCTCAAGCATATTATTGCCATAGTGGCACAAACATGCTCTCAGTTTTAATTTTTGACACCTATGTGCTGGAGTTTTCCAGAAATTGCAGAGAACCAGAGTTTTATCCTCGCCGACTTCAGGTGAGAGGTCTTATGAGAGAAAATGGGTCCATCAATCAGACAGCCTTGTCAGAGAGGGCCCTTGAGATGAGAAATCTGGGGGGAGGCTTCTCTCCAGCCACACCAATCTGGGCTAAGCCACTCCGTGCCACTGGCTGTGGGTCAGACCCTCTCTGGGTGTCCTGCTGACAAGAGTAAGGGCCCAGGTTTCACTCTGGAGATTGATTTTGGGCTTTATTGCTTTTGTCTAAGTATTTCATGGGTTCAGTACTTTTCAGAGTCATGACCTGTCATCAGAACTGCAAGGCAGAAGGTCATTATCGCCACAATGGAGCCATATTTGACATAATCTGTGCTATTTCCCTTCAGAGCTATACCGTGTTAAGATTAAAGAGATTAAAGCACAGCTAATTAATAGGGCCTATCTTAGAAGCCGACTTCACGCGCTACAGCCTTTGCGGTATCTTTGACATTACTGTTCTCGCCTGCATAACTGCTAAATCTCTTCCACATGGCAAGCAGAAAAGATTTTTAAACCATTATTATTTTTTTTAACTCAAACTTTCTAGCTGCACTTGACGTACGATCATAAAATATTACGGATTAGCAAACCTGCTTCGGTCAAAGGCTGGGAAGTGATTTGTTTTCTTCTTGTTAGTGGTAGAGGTTCAGGCCAAAATATAACAAAATGAGTATTTTGAATTATACCATAGCTGGCAGCAAATTGAAGGCGGAGGGCAGAAAGAATCCTGCAACCAGAGCTAAATTGTAGCGTAGACCTGCCGCTCTCCAGTCCGCTTTGATCAGCAGTTTAGCATCAGTAGTCAGTGTACTCATGTGGTCCCCAAATGAAGGTTTACGCAGTGGATTGTCTGTCCTCGACTTCAGAGGGATCGTGGAGGTCTGCTGCCTTGTCTAGACGGAGGGCAGTTTAAGTGTGGCCTGTTTCCTGACATTCACTTGGGATTTTATTTTTTGTGGGCTCACTTTGAAGACCTGCAAGTCCACTTCAATGTTCTACCTCGTTGTACTGAAGGCTGCAAAGCTCGAGTGACAGTGTTCCCTCACCAACAATCGCATACAAAGCAATAACGGACACACTGAAGAATATCATATATACCTTTTATAATTGAAAGGATTTCATCGTTTTTTTTTTTTCCCAACGGCCAAATAATTGGACTTGTCATTTTCAGGTTTTTGCCATAGAAAATGGGTTTTGTTTTTTGCAGTTCTATGTATGCTGCAATTAGGTGCAACCTTTTTACCCAAATATATTTAATATGTAATATCAGTATGGTTTTGCGTGTTAATGAAATGCCAGTATCACTTTACTTTAGGCCATGTTTTTAGTCATTTATAAACACATTCATAACAAATAATAATGAAATCATAAAGCATTATAAACACAGATATAAATGTTCGTCAAAATGCATAACACATTATAGCTATGTGTATTATGCATTATCAATGCTTTATGAAACTATATCTATAATGCACTCTAGATACCTTTATAATGCATAATAATGGTCAGTATAAGGATGCTTTGTACTGCATTATAAAGGTATCTGTAGTGCATTATACTGTAAATAACAGCTTCATAAGGCAGGCATAATAAACATGGCTATACTGTGTTATGCCTTTTTACAAATATTTATAGCCATGTTTAAATGCTTTATGAATGCATTACAATGCATTACAGTATGAATGCGTTTATAAATTACTCAAAACACAGCCTTCAGTAAAGTGTTATCAAAATGTCTTCTGTTCATTACAAGGCACTGGTAACAGAATAAAAAAAAAAAACCTTAAACGTCACATTTACCCAAATTACAAATGATACACACATATAATTTTCTTGTTAGTATTTTATTGCAAACTCATACTAGCTTTATAGTAAGTTTTCAAATCAATTATTTGTTAGCAATAATTAGATTCATGTTGTATTTAGTGGCTTAGCTGTTCACAGGAATTCAGTAGGAGTAGCTAAATAAAGGCAAATGTGCTGGCAAGCAGTTCAATAAAGCTAGTCGTATTATTATTTTGAATTAATGTGTGAAAAGGGCCATTGTTTCTGAGTGTGTTCAGGCCTAAGCCTTTCGTGGAGATGTGCTCTTTTGGCTTCCTGCAACAGTTCAAGTGTCTGTGTAATAGAGTGAAAAGCACGTCAAAGTCATCTGATCCACTACCCCACTCCCAGCTGTCGAGGAGCATTTTGTGAATATTTTGTGCCTCATTGACCTCATGTTATCAGAAAAGAGAGACACAGACAGTGGAGAATGTGCCAGTTCCTTTACTCAGTTTTTTAGGGAAATATTTCCAGTTATTGCATTACAATCTATCCTCTTCTTAATATGCATTTATTTATCTACTGTTTGGCACGACCCATCACTCCCGTCAACATTCTTAACTTTATCTGCAATTTTTGCCAGAGTAGCCTTTCTGCTGGTATGTACGAGACCCGATGACCTTCGTTCATGTCTTGCTTCGATGAGAGCTGGTCACCCAACACGCTGTCAGTGGTTTGTGCTTCTTCTCCCTTCGGAGCACTCCCAGTAGGAACTCACCCCCGCTGGCCGAGAGCACCCACACGCCTCGCAGTTTCAGAGATGCTCTGACCTGGCAGTCTGGCCGTAACAATTTGGCCCTCATCAAAGTCACTCAGGTCTTTACTCCTGCGCATTTATTTTGAATTCAACACGTCAGCTATGAGTACTGAATGTTGACTTACTGTCAAATATATGCCAGACCGTGACATGTGCTGTTTTTAAGAAGATAGGCAATGTTATTCACATAATATGGGGGTGGTCATAATGTTTTGGCTCATGAGTGTGTACGTGTATGTTCATCTGTGTATTGCATATATATTATATGAATGTATGTATGTATGTATGTGTGTGTGGTATATTTGAACTTAATATAGAGTCATAGAAAGTAATATGATCTGTTGTAGATTCTTTTTACAGATTCTTTTATCAGATTAAACTAGGGGGAGCTATTGAGTTTAATAATGTTGATAAAATTAAATTAAATTAATTATGAAGTTGTTCATATTTCATCAAAGCTTTTAGTTTTGCCTTTTAGGGTGATCAAGTAAGCAAATAAGATAGATTGATCTATCAAAACTAATGGATTTCTCAAACTAGGTCAAATTTGAACAAATGAAAAAATAAAGTTATTTCAGTTTTTCTGAAACTCGGAATCTCAGAATACTCTGAATAATTAATAAAAAATATTTGCTTGGTTTAATAGCTCCTGGCTGTTACACAATGAATTTTCAAAGTTTATGTTACTTCCGGGGATCGAACGGATACCGGGGAAGCAGATCCGGGAGACAGGAATCCAAAACACGGGGTTTATTTGGACAGAAGTGGGGAGCAGTACAGGATAAACGATAATGATCGATCTGAGAAACAGAGGAAGACGTGGACTGATATACACAAGACTAGCCGAAATAAGAGTGATCACAATCGGGGTAGTACACATGGGTAATGAGGGGGCGTGGCACACACGAGGATCGGACGAGCCGGGAGTGACAGTTTGGATCGGTTTACCTACAAAATTATTGATATCCCTCTTTTTAAAAATGCTCCCCATATATCTGGCTCGGGAATGATAGCAGTAATTAATATTTTATATGGTCAGAAACAGATGTAAACTTTGCGAAAATATGAATATGTGAATGTACATTAAATACATATTTTATGCAGTTCTGTATAATGATGTTTAACAATGTAGCCATTTATCTCCACTGAGGACTTCCATGTACGAAGGGATCCAGCAATTTAAACAGATACTCTGAGACATTATAATAAAGAGTAGCCTCTCAGATGGTTCCTCCCTCACTTCTTATTCCAAATTAGTCATTCAGTGTTCAGTATCCCAGAATGAGCCATTTACAACCCCCCTGAGACTGGGAACTGCTCTGAAACACTTAATGTCAATCCACTTGCTTTCTTTAAACATAGCCAGTGACATGGGGAGGAGCTAAAGGTCAGTGGGAGGGACTTACATGACAGCCAATTAAGATGCCCCAGCATGCCTCAAACTTGCAACTGTGCAAGTTACATTTCACTGCTACAAAAATCCATCCATCCATTTCCCCACCCACTTATCCTTCTGGGTTGTGGGGGTCCATGAAGCTATGGGCACAAAACAGGGGACAACCCAGGACAGGGGGCCAGCCCATCACAGGGCGCACTCACACACCATACACTCAAATATGCACACCTATGGGTAATTTAGTAACTCCAGTTAGCCTCAGCATGTCTTTGGACTGTGGGGAGGAAATCCCACGACGACACGGGGAGAACATGCAAACTCCACACACGTAACCCAGGTGGAGACTTGAACCTGGGTCCCAGAGGTGTGAGGCAACATCGCTAACTGCCACACCACCATAGCACCCCCGCTGCAGAAATCCCACATGAGATGTAGCAAAAGACCCTTCATTGCTTCAGCTACTTGTGAATCTGCAGATATTCCCCCATTGACTTTGGCGTGATGGATATTTTTGCTTCGCGAAAATCTATACAAGGTGTTCTTTGGGAATGTGATACACAGCACTGAAGAATGAACTCTGCACTAAAGGTACCGGTAACCAGGGTGATAAATTTCAAGATTGGTAATAAGTCTTCTTCTGCACTATTTCAACCAGCTACAGCTGACTTCGCTTTGCTTTACAGCTTTGACAGCTTTATTATACACCTCCGCCCCTGAACTGCACACATCTTTTCCATCTGTTTCTCCCTGCTTCTGATCACATGCACCGTTACACTGTTACAATATAATACCTCCGTGACTCAGACATAACAGCTATTTTCTAGGCTCTTTGTAGAGCAGGGGTGTCAACCTAAAATAACCCAGGGGCTAAAAACCCTAATGGGTCACTTGAGTCTTTTTTAGAAGATATAGGGATCGCTTACTAAACACCAGCGTTGTCGAACACTGATTAGTTTTTTATTCCCTGTGGAAACCGAATTATTGATCAGCAGACTGGATTTAATGATAATTAAAAAAAAACATTTTGGGCCTGTTCTTTGAGTCCCCTGGTCTCATAACCGTAAAAGTTACTATAATGAAATACTATAAATTAAGAAATATATACTGTAGATCAGTAGATTAGTGTTTCCCAGCCTGGTACTCAGGGAGCCACAGTCGGTCCACATTTTTGCTCCCTCCCAGCTTCCGATACTGCAGGTCCCCAAAGGCCAAATTGGGAAACACTGTTGATTTATTTTGTGCTCCCGATTGAACAGAGCATTTATTCTGTTAAACGATTCCAGGTCTACACATGGTATGGGAAGTGCTACACGTTTAACGGGAACAAGACTGCATCCAAGAGAACAAAGCAAGGAGGAATGGGGAATGGGTTGGAGATCATGCTGGATATTCAGCAGGACGAATATCTGCCCATTTGGAAAGAGACAAGTAAGTTCAACAATTGAATTCTAATCCTCTTCACACAAGTCGCCCGGGATATCACTGGATATCTAGGGAAATGCGAATGTTGTGCCTGTTTTTGGAGCCCGTTGCGTGTCTCTCTCATCTGGAAGACGAGACTTCGTTGGAAGCGGGCATCCGAGTTCAGATCCACAGTCAGGATGAACCTCCTTACATCCACCAGCTGGGATTTGGGGTCTCCCCAGGCTTCCAGACCTTCGTGTCATGCCAGGAGCAGAGGGTAGGTCCCATCATTACCCGTCCCTTCCCACCTGGCCCCTACCCATCTAGGCATGGGCCCTGATCTGCACTGTGTCTCCCAGCTGACCTACCTGCCCCAGCCCTGGGGGAACTGTCGCTCCACGCAGGACCAGATGATCCCGGGCTATGACACCTACAGCATCAGTGCATGTCGGCTGAGCTGCGAGACGCAGGAGGTGCAGCGGCAGTGTCAGTGCCGCATGGTACACATGCCAGGTGCCTGTCCCCCTCCCTCGATAAGTCAGTGACTTATCATTGCCGTCACTCTCTCCCACATCCCATGTCTCACTCCATTAGCCATCACTCATTCCGGGGCCCAGACCCTATCGCTCACTCATCTTTATTTGTCACTTATCCCCCTGTCCCTACATGTCACCCACCTGTCTCTGTCTCTCTCACACGTCTCTCTGTTACTCATCACGGTCCGTCATCAGCCTTTCCAGCTCTGTTATAATAATCGGTGAATATTATTACACATAGAGAGCTCCTCTTTTGCAGAAATACACTATAGGGCTAAAAGTATGGGAACAATTAATTAGAGGAACTGCCTAATTACGCTACACACATTGCTGGCGTAAGTGTATAATTAATCTCACAGTCAAACAAACAACAGCAGCAGTGGGTCGTCGTACGGGAGAAGTTCCTGACTTCCCACTCGGCACCATCAGAGGACGCCGTCTGTCCAACAAGTCAGTTCACCACATTTCTGCCCTGCTAGAGCTGTTCTGGTCAACCGCAAGTGAGGTGATTGTGAAGGTCAAAACGTCTGGGAGCAAGTTCAGGTGTGAACTGGTAGGACACCCAAGCTCACCCAACATCATTACCCAACCTGAACGGTAGCAAATCCCCCCCAACGACTATCTGATGGAAAGCTTTCCCATAAGAGTACAGACTATTTCAGCAACAAAGAGTGGACCAACTTCATATTAATACCCTTGGTTTCGGAATTGGATGTCAGACAACCTGGGCCACATACTTTTGGCCACATAGTGCATGTTAAAAACATTTTGTTTGATACAGAAGAATAAAAAAAACGTATTCCCAAAACACTGTCTTTGATACTCAAGTTCTTTCTTCATATCAGTTGCACAATTGATGTGTTTCAGCAGAAATACATTCAAGGTTATTCTGCGATGTGACCCCAGGATCCTGTACAAATGAATCGAAAATTGAACATATTAAACCACCCCTCATGTGTGTCTCATTCATTTCAGGCACAGCTTTTGTCCAGCTATTTCATAATATTTTCACATCTTCTGTTTAGGAAATTCTGATATCTGCCCTCCCAGCAAAATCATGTGTGTAGACACGGCACTAGGTAAGACAAGCTTTTTGACTTCTTTATAAAAGCTCTCAGTCCCAGCTGACCCTTCTGTGCGATAACCGAATTCTCCCGTGGGTGATACAGAACTGTGATTCTTACCTTTGCCACGAAGTTGAGTCCAGGAGGAATTGAAAGACAAGGTGCCGGTCTGCATGTTGGATGTAGGGGGGTTGTTTTAGGCTTCTCCTTCTCCATCTGTGCATTCAGATTGTTTTGAAATCGTCATTGATCGATGAGACATTCCAGAGGCAGCATGTTCCTTTATATCGTGTGGAGCAAAGGGTGCGACGTCATCCTCTAACTTTACATCATTGTGAAACGAAGCCGTTGACTTTTGTATTAGATGAGAAATGTATCAGTACAATTATGATCTTCGGACCTAATAAGCCGGAAATTTAATTAATTTCTCAAAAGGAAACTGACCTCATTAGATGACTGATCCAAATCTAGGTATATCTGGTGACAGTTTTACATTGTCTGTATCTCACTGTAGCTGCTGTTCTCTTTTCTAGAAATGGGAATGAATTCTTTATTTTGAGGGACAATTATTTAGAGTATTATTTTAATATATGTAATGCATTTTTCCTTCAGTTTAAGGATCAGCTCCCCTGCATACAGATGATCTCATTATGGAGATCATAATTGACCGCGTTTGTGCTTCAGCAGCCTGTTCCCAAATCCGCCTTTCTGTTTTCTCCTCTCTAAATTGAATTTTCTCATGGAGACAGTCGAAAGTGAGGGATCCACGTGGATGCTTGTGGGGGGGGAGGGGGGCATGCGTGCGTGCGTGTGTGTCTTTCCTTCCCCTCAAATGCGACGGCGCATGCAGCACATTCCACAGACACCCTGTGCATTGTGCCCCACAGCTGCGCTGCAGAAGAGCGAGTCCTGCGCCTGTGACACCCCGTGTAACCTGACTCGTTACGGCAAGGAGCTCTCCATGGTGAAGATACCCAGCAAGGGCTCTGCGCGCTACCTCTCCCGCAAGTACGACAAGTCGGAGGACTACATAAGGTAACCAGCTGGGTGCTAAAAATGCCCCCACGTGCAATGCTTTGATATACAAGCCATGAGGTGAGATGCCCTCCAACCCTAAAGTTCACAAATCTAATATCTCTTAGCCTGTTTGTCTATTTATCTGCAGGCAGTGCAGGGGGCAACACAAGGACACAGGGGTAGGCTTTTGGGGCTTTTCATCTGCAACAGTGGATAACCCAGACTAAGGGCTAATGATGCCTAGCTGGTTTGTGTTAGCGGAACTGATGAACAGGGTTTTGAAAGCAGGTGGGTAGAAGGAGAGTGGTCACTGGCAGAGGAGAGGAGCAGGGGGCCTCACAGGTCTGCCTTCAGAGATGCCTGTAGCATGAAAGAAGACACCATTTGTTTTGTCCTTATGATTTGTCTTTACGTTTAGTTCTCACCTTGAAAGGCTACTTTTTATGCCTCTGCTGCCCAACAGCAACCCTGTAAAAACCAGAATATATGTACAACTTTAAAATTAGAATACGGAAAGATTTTTTTTCCCACCGTTCCTTTTTTTTTTTTAAAAAGCTTCAATTGCAATTTTGATGGAAATACATTTTATAACTGCAGGGCAGCACCCAGTTCTCTTAGTATGATGGGAAGAGGATGAAATTAAGAAGCGAAATTTAGCAGAATGTTATTTAGAGACGCTTCAGTGTTCTTGCTCGATTACTGTAACAAAAGGATACCTGTTTTTAATTTTTGTTTTATTCAGCTCATTTTAGTAATACCTTGCAGGTAATTATGTGCGCAAAATTGATTATTCATTAAGAAAATCAAAACTAAAGGCTATATGCTTATGGTTAGTGGTCATCAATATATTTAATATTTTTCAAATTACAGAGACAACTTTCTTGTTTTGGATATTTTCTTTGAAGCCCTGAACTATGAAACCATTGAACAAAAGAAAGCCTATGATGTGGCTGGATTGTTAGGTGGGTTTTACTGTGTTTTATTACATAATCAATGACAAAATAAAGTATCAGAATCTGGAGTTTCATTTTTAATTGTCTGGATGTTTAAAGTACACGTGTAGCCTTTAGAAAGCATTTCTGAAACTGAGAGCATTCTGTATCCTTAAGAAAAGCTTGTTTAGCCATAAATTGGTATTCCGTTGGCTGAACATCGCCCCCTGCAGGCCCCACCATCAATGCAGCTTCTCTGTTTCCTGTCAGGTGACATTGGTGGCCAGATGGGACTGTTCATCGGGGCCAGTGTTCTGACAATCTTGGAAGTGCTTGATTACATCTATGAGGTATATTCACATACTCAGGCTCGAAGATGTGATACTTATTCAGAATAGTTAAAACACTTCTGATATTTTCACACACATTTCCATTTTTCTAAATTCAAATCACCGCGGCACATGTGCCACACATCAGCATCTCTGGTTATGTAGTCAGTTGATTAGATGGTGTGACATGTAACCATAAACACACGTACACCAGGTTATGAAGGACCGGATACAGCGTCTGCTGAAGCCACCTAAGAAGGAACAGAATAAGCAGCAGATGGGCAGCGTGGCCACAGTGCGTCTGGACGATATGAAAGCCACGGTGAGCGGGGTTGCCTCGGATAACCTGGTATTCTGGGATAATGAGAACATTCTGGAAGAAAACTACTAAAGAAAACTGTAAAGTGTCCCAGATTCTATTACACTGGAATGACTCACACTTTGCGCAGGAGCAATCGTCCTCATAAACTTCGCTTAGTGAGCGCCCTCTCGCTTTTTAAAAAAATAAAAAAAAAGATTAAACTTGTCACTTGTAATTCTAATTTATCGTCCTTTCCTCTTGAGAGCGACTGATTGCTCGTTTTGACGTGCCCTGCTCGTAAATTACACACGGACGCGCTCAATCTGCAGTAAACAGCCGGTTCGCTATTCACCGCGGTCCCGGACCAAGAGAACCGGTTCCCATGAGGCCAAGCCCGCGGGCAGTTAATAAGCGGACTTCCACAGGTGTCTCTCCGTAGCTAATGTTTCCTTATTACCCATGAACACTTGCTCATCGCCTCCCTTCTCATCTGCATGTACTTATTTCCAGTTTTGCTGTGATAAATGCATTCAGGGTCTATGCACCCCCCGCACACCCACCCAGATAAAAATACTCTAATTACTTTAAATAGTGCGTTCTCCTTTATTTTCATTCAAATCAGACACCCGTGGTAAAGGTTTAGCCTCCTTGTTTTATAAATCTCCAGTGACTCTCCTGGATGGATTTAATCCAGAGTAACATTATTTTTTACCCTGTATTAATACTGGAGCATTTTCAGTTTCCAACATATCAACTCTGCTACCCATACTTACTGTCTGCTATCGGTTCATGAAGGATTGAGCTATTTATTTATTTATTTTGTGGCTGCCAGGACCCCAGCGAAATGCCAAGGAGTCACACAGAGGGTGCGACCTTCCCGACCACGATCCTTCCCAACCATCACCACCACGCGCAGCACAGTGTCTTTGAGGACTTCGCCTGCTAGAGCCGTCCCCGCCACAAGGTGGTGGAAGTGCTCTTTTTGCGCGAGGTTGGGGGCGCAGTGACGGATGCTGGGCTCTCAGCTTTACCCTCTCGCTGTCCACCAGTGAAAGCTACAGCCAAAGTCAAACACCCAACCTGTGCTGCCAACAGACTTTGAGTTCAAAGGTGCAGCGTAGATGTCAGTGTTGTCCTCCTGGAGACTACAGCCTCTCCCTGTTCTCCTCCTTCGGGAAGCTCTCTTCTTGTTATCTTAGTATTTCTATACTGACCATTTTGCTAAATGCCCACTTAGGAGAAACCACTCAAGGACTGCATGTGATGTTTCCAGTTTGTACTAGGAAAAGAAAGAAAACGATCGGACACTTTTTTTTTCCAACAGTGGGTATTCCCGTAATATATCACACTGTACCTCATTCCAGAATATCTCTCTGTGTACATCTGTCTCTGCAGAGTCCATCGAACGGTCGATAGCACAAGAATAGCAACACGTAGCAACAACTCTCCAACAGGCACAGACATTTCACTTTGTTTGAAATAGATCATCTACGGAACTTTTATAATGTTATTTGCTTATATATGAAGATTTCAAAGAGATATGGTCAGAAAACATTTTTAACTTATGAACCTCAGTGAGAATGACGTGGAGCTGTTGATTGATTTGACCAAGAAAAGGTTCATTCTGTTACAAATCGTCCTTTGTCTTTCCCATGGACAGGGACATGTGTGGAGTAGTAATGGGGTTTGAGCATCATTTAGTCTCTTTGCCATTTGCCAGCTAGGAGTCATGTGGGTTTTTTTTAAATTCATCTTTGAGAGGAAAAACATGCTGAGAGCAGTGGCGATTATAGATATTGCAAGCAAATGCACACACACACACACGCATAAACTCTTTCTAGCTTAGTAAAATTGTCTCCTATGTTACTGGATGGAATAATACCTGGTCTGTCAACAAAACCAGTATGTCCCCAATTCTCTGATGGGACACAAGGTTTTGCTAAAATAATATCATGACTGTTGTAATTTACATATCTACCCCCTTTGATCTAGCTGCCCCCACCTACATTGAGCCTCCACTGAACAAAGCCTATGTGGTCTCCCATGTGAACCAGTATATACAGGCCTCCACGGGTCATTAGGTTGTGGAATTCTTCTGTGAATGTTCCTAAGCCAGCGATGGCCATTAGATGGGTAAAGCGCACATTTGCCTTGATGTGATTGGCTGGGATCCAGTTTGGGGATCAATGTAGATGAATCTGAGTCAAACATCCTCATTGGCCTAAAGCTTTTGATACAAACAGTCAATTGTTCCATTCAGCCGTGGGCTCTTTGGATTCTTAAGATACTCTAATATTTCATATATCTACACATAGCTGTTATTCTTAGTTTTGCTATATTAGTAATGATCAGAACCACTCTGCTGCATTAACACACCATAATCGAATCACAGGTGAATTTAAGCAAGTGTCTTATGTGCACCATGCTAAACACATATGGAAAATCCTCTTTCCAATAGTCAGGAACTGCACATGGCTATTAAAATTCAAAATCATGCCTCTGAATGACTTTTCCAATGGTTATCCGTCTATAGTCATGTACACTCTATGCATAGCATCATAACATATCATAAGAGGTATATAATCATAAAAAAATCATAGCTAGTAATGTAACTTTTTTTCCCATAAATTATGTATTCATTATTCCGCCTTCTTAAAGAGGAAGAACAATGGAGTGTGCGTCATTCCGGGTGAAGGATTCCGTATCGGGAGGGAAGAGGTATTGGACAGGCAATCCTAAACAAAAAGAGCTGATATCGTAGTCATGGAACTTACTGGAAAGAGAAAAAAAAGAAACATTTTGTACATAAGACTACTGTTGTACCTGATTTTTGTTTCGTTTGAAAACGTTTTATAAATGTAATGGGAATTATAATTCAGTACTATAATTAAAAGTCAGATTAATAAAACGAATGTCTATGTGTTTGTACTTTGAGTCGCATGTTTTTTTGTAGTTGTCTTCACATAAAAATATGTACATAAATCTGTAAGATGCACATCGACAGCGCCTTTCCGCACACCATAACCTGTAGTATTTGTGCTGTGCACATTCCCGGTGTTCCGGGCAATTCGGTTTTCCTGTGTTTCCCCTATGTATCAGGAAATAATGTTTTCCTTAATATCAAAGCAAAGAGGTATGTGAAATGTCTGAAAATCACTCAGGCACATTATTACATGTGAATACTGTATTGTTATTAGTACCGAGGCCCAGAGTTGCTATATACCTGTTTTAACGGGGGGAACCAAATATACTGCATGTCAGGAAATAATGTTTACCCTAATATGTAGTAGTAATATGTATATGAGATGTCTGACAATCACACAAGTACATTATTACATGTCAATACAGTAGATCGTCATGCATAGTATAGTCTTATAAGCAATACAATACCGTTTTCATCAAGAAATCTCTATCCAGCGAATGAAATACTTATATTTATTATCTGTAAAAACAAAAAACATCGAAAAGCATGTGATGTTTTAAAATATATGGCTTGTTTACCTCAAGAGCTTTGTAAAAAGACACGAAAACAACAGCGAAACCGTGTACAAATCAGCGCGCGACAGAGGAAACATAGGGAAACTGAATTGCCCGGAACACCGGCTGCATGGTGGCTGCACCAACTACACCAAACTCATGTGGCTCTATTTTAATGATCTGACGCAAATCATAGAGCGCAAAGGTCGAACTAACAGTTATGGGCGTGTCCGAATCTATTTTGCTATTTTGATGGCGGGAATTTGATGGCAGAGTTTCCCTAATTGCAAGGCAGAAAAATGTTGTCCTAATTCTCTTAATTATTCAGAGGCGTGTTTGAGGGTAACATGCCATGAATCAACTGGAATGGCGTGTCACCTCATATTTAAAAGGCAGCGCTGCATGATCCATTCTGGATTGCTATTAAAATGACGTTTTGCACGGCAGAAGAAATGGACGTGCTCGTGTGCGAAATGTAAATGCAAGAGCATACAGTATCATCTACGGGAGCACCACTGTTCCACCGAAGCCTTTCAAGGTGAAGTACGCGTGGGATGAGGTAGCAGCAAGTATGTCCGTGTTTTCTGGCATGACTAGATCATTCAAGCAGTGCCGAAAGCGGTATAATGATGTGAGAAGACGGAGAAAATAGAAGCTCGCTGTTGTGTGTGATCCCCACAAGGTAAGGTATATCTGGACTAGACACACATACAAACACACACACAGGGAGAGCATGCAAACTCCTGGAATTGACCTCTGTCATATTTTTAAGACATCAGTTTGTTAAATAAACTTAATTTCGTTAAGAAAACCGCTTTAAAAGGCAATATATATGAACAATAAATCAACTTAATTAGAGCTGACTTAAAATGATGTGGCTGTAATGTTGCCCAGAGGAATGCAGTGTATTATGGGATCCTTGTTACATGTTCAGT
This sequence comes from Mormyrus proboscirostris, assembly GCA_026779585.1. Classification (NCBI taxonomy): domain Eukaryota; kingdom Metazoa; phylum Chordata; class Actinopteri; order Osteoglossiformes; family Mormyridae; genus Mormyrus; species Mormyrus proboscirostris. Next base: position 47,750,048 of record JAODKF010000001.1, on the reverse strand, counting down.
CTGATTCTAAATTAGCTTTTAGCACTAAACCCCTTACTGAAATCTGAGATTCTATGGGAAGGTGATTGTACACAAACAACAACCCCCCCCCCCCCTTTGAAGATTTCAGAAACTGAAGGATAAGGTGTTAGTGGGAAATATCAGTAACTGGGACATTACAGAAGGGATTCAGCTAACAAACAGCATGACACCCTCAAGCTCTGACTCACAATGGAGGTCCTTTACTGTATGTTGTCACACCAGCACACTACAAAACACATTTTGCCCTCACAGTGCCATTTTCCCTTAGACAATACAGCAACTTCAGAAGCCATTTTACAGGTATAATTCATAATTCCCGATTGCCTTTCTGACACACAATAATGCCTACAATTACGTAAGATCATATTTCCACAAAAATACTCGGAATCTCAATAATTAAAAAAAATCTAGTTCTGCTAACAACCTGTACACTTTCCTTATAATACAAAACAATACAAATAATGCACATTAATGTAGAAATATTCCTTGCGCTATATTTTTGTGCGGTACAACATCATATATATTATACACACACATACTACAAACAAACTGTTTACAAAACAGTATTTGAAATTTTAACATTCACAAACAGATATAAATTGCCAAGTAGGTAGGGAAAAAATTAGAAAAAGACTTCTATTATAAACTAATTATGGTCCAGGTTCCACCAGAGTGGAGGAAAAATTCCATTCTTGTAATACAACTGACATCTAAAAGGCAGATCTGGGTTCTGTTGATGGAACTGAATTTCTAGTTTACATTAACATTCAACATGGTGGTCTTAAAGACCTGCCTTTTAAACCATTAGATCAATAAGCATATTAGGGTGAATCATTTCATGAGAGCAAACATCTGAATGAGGTGTTTAATTACACTCTATTTTTTATTTAATCAAAATAAGTGAACATTCAGGAAAAAAATACGTTCAAAAAATAACTATCAATATACAATTTCTTTTTAAAAAGTTGTACAGAAACCACAAACTTCCCCACAAATTGCAAATGCAAGTTTGTTGAGCAAAATTGCTATCTACATATACTCAGATAGAAATACTCTGCATATTCATGACTCTCTGGTACAGCATGTTGCTGTAGAAGAGAGGAGGCCGGGATATGAGAAAAGACCCTGAACCACAGAAAAAAAAAACAATTTGAGTTCACTACTCACACGTCTCACTCCTCTTTGATCTGGCTGCATTTGTGAGCATCTGCAAAGTTGCTTTCCTTTGAGCCTGATTCATACCAGAGCAAACATCCACTATGACATCATTAGGGCAGGACAGCCCTGTGCCTTTGTATTACCTCCCGCTCGACATCTTGAAGACTTCAAATACTCTCTCTTTTTATTTTTTATCAGCGTTATTATAATGCTCTAATTCTTGGACGTACAAAGCCTATCATGGTACGTCCTCTTGCAATATGTAAATTCAGTACTAAAATAGCACAGATTACTGGCTTTTTAATACATTTGTGTGGAATATAAAACTAAACAGATGGAAGAAATTTTGTAAGGTTTTGAAATTTCATTAGGAAGGGGGCGGTCGGTGGGAGGGGTTACAGTAGGTACATTGTTTAACACAGTGCAGCCTCATAAAACAGGATGATAGGCTCCTCTTTAACAGGTTTCTAAGCCACTCTACCAGCACTAGTAAAGTATAAAAGTAATTTGCATATGGTACACTTATACAAGTGCACACAGTATGTCTTACTGTTCAATACTCAACTAAAATCTATTTCCAGTGTACAAATACATAACATTTATATGAACAGTTTACTTATAAACTGTAAACCTCATCAATGTGCCTTCTGGAAAATCTCACAACATTCTTAACAACAACAATATGAAAACACCATTACCGTTAAGACGAAACACAGCATTAAATGTTGAACAGTCATCCAACGCATGCATTATGCGGGTGATTCACATTCCTCAGCTGCCTCCAGTAGTAGATTAGTTCTAATCTAAGTGTATCTCTGAATGCCTAATGAATTCAGATTGATAATTTCTTTGAATGAATTATTTCATTCTTGTCAAATATGTTGCATGACAATATTTACATACTAGGAAAGGCTAATTTGTTTGTAAAGTAGCTGGTCTCTGCCTCTATACAATTACATGATCGAAAAAGATATTTTTTTTTTTTGTCCACTCATTAAAGAAATAACAGCAGTGTCTTCGCTTGACGCACTGGACAACTGCAATTTAAAAAGGAAATAATAGCTACCCTGTTAAATTAAAGAAAAAGAAAAAACATCCACCTTTATGGTATTTGCTCCGCTGTGCAAAAATTAGATCAGCATAGTATAACCATCAAGTTGAAGGGTGTACTTGAGTTTTGCCTCTTTCGACAAGTGTCAAGCATACTCCAGCAACAGCACACGCTGCTGCCAGAGCTGACAGCTTATTTGGACCCTAGTGCATATACATTGTGACTTGTATTGCACATAATTCTTCCTAATGGGCTTGTGCTTCAAAACGCCACTTTTTCTGAAATACGAGGCAGATCTCAGAATTTTTTATGCCAGCAACTCCTGCTTCACATTAAAATTTTCCAGATCTTCTGCAAGGCACTTCTGCCAGTACTTGAGCAATACTAAAATATTCCATTTGTAATCCATACCTAACTATAGTGCATAATAAAGTAGTGATTGTTTAAATGGATGTCATCACCTGTTATTTGAAAAGAGCAGATTCATATTATTAGAGCCTGGAACTGTTCCTCAGAACAGCAGCAAAGGCGTTAGTGAAATGTGCAAAAAAAGGGGGACTCTGCACAGAGCCAGTCAATAGGCAATAGCTTGACATGGCAGAGTAAGTGGCAAAAGCCAAATGCTCACGTTCCGCAATTAAAATTCCCTCTACAAAGCAGCTCGTTCTTGTCATGAGAGTATGGCTTCCCTTCCGAAATGTGCTGTATTTAGAAACTCTAAAACCAAGTACCGTGACCCTAACCAGAAAAAATGGTGAGCAAATGAGTCATGAAAAACAGAGTAAGTGTGGTAAAAACTAGAGAAATTCTGCTATTTTTTTCAGTTCTTTGCTTCTGGTCAAGTGCTGTTGCCCTGCTGTAGTTCAAACAGCACAGTGGCCAGTTGGGAGCGAGAACCCAAATTGTTCAGGTTACTCTGCACACACCTGTGGTGCATCTCCTCGCTAAGATGTCGGTCACACTTCTGGTAGCTTTGGCGCAAGTCGGGCTCAACTGCCCTAAACACATGCAACTTGGAATAATTAATGAACATGTCATACAAGTCCAGAGTGTCCAGGAGGTCTTCGTTCTCCTGAATGTCGGGGACCATGCTGCTAAGCGCAGCCATGTAGTCGGAGTTGTAGAAACATGCCTCGTCGAAGAAGGTGCGGTCAAAGTAACCAGAGTCTTTGACCAGGTCAATGGTGGATGGAGGATGCTTGTTGTGGAAGGTGATATCAGGGTTGTAACCTTGAAAGTGGGTTGGAAAGAACACTTGCCAGTTGCTGATGGAGTTCAACCTACAGTGACTCAGGAACTCAGAGTTTTTATTAGTGTTGACACTGACAATGAACAACAATGCATCAACTGGGAGCTTCTTCGAAATTACGTCCACAATTTTAATTTTAGAAAGGTTGTCTGCCCTCACACTAATACATGGGATTTTTGCCGTGGGATACTCTTGCTCGTAGGCAACAATCTTTGCTTTAATATTGGCAAAAATATCACTTTTTTCAATCTGTTGTGCTTCCAGGGGGTTATATATGAAGAGTAAAGTTAAAATAGCATTCTCAGACCTTTCAAAGCAATTTTTGGCATACACATCAAGAAACCGGGGAGCATATTCAAGGTCATGAACAGTCATCGGAAGCACTACGTGAACTTGTGTAGCTTCTGAGAGAAAAGGCATGGGTATGATTTCAACTTTACTCAACGGGCGCAGAAGGTGAACCCGTTTGATGATAGAGCAACTCCTTCCCTTTTCACTGACCACCTCAAATTGCAAGTCCAATGTGTATTCCATGCCTCTTGTGGGGTCAAACCGTCTGTACCCATTAACAAGTTGCTGCTTTTTCAGCTGTAGTATGGGTTTGTACTTCTTGCTTATCATTGAGGTTGCCATGGAGGAGCTATCAGTGAAGTCCAATTTATTGATCCCACGTAGCTGACATTTAGGTGACCCATCGGCACAAAAATATAACTCATTTTCAGTGAAGTATTCCCATCTCAAGACCTCAAAATGAGTCTTTGGTTCAAAGGGCAGGTTGACCCCTATAGGCCACTGAGTGCTCTTATCACCTTCAAAGGCCACTTCACTGATATTTTTTATTTCTGCCTGTGTGGAGACGAACAGTTTCCTATGTTACTTTAATGCATCAATAAAGTATTACTATATATTACAAGAAATAGAAAGTTTTTCTACAAAACACAAAGTCACACGTGATATTAAAGGAAGTGAAATATTAGAAGCTACAGACCATTGAGCTACTATGTGCTTTGCCAAAACAACATGAATGCATGATTCTGTGGCATCATGGCAAAGGAGCATTATACAGTCTTGCAACAATCTGGGACCATGTGTCAATAAGGTTATCCCTTAATTTTACAACTAAATTAGCATAATCTGCACCACACAAGTGGGCACCACTGCAGACAGTCCCAAAAATAGTTCATGGGACAGAAGCAGAATTTTTACCAGTGGAAAACAAAAAAATGACCAGCTATTAAATATATATCCCCTGGCCATCATTCAGATCATATCATACTTCCTACGGTTCAGAAGTCCATTATCCTTCCTCACCCAGCCTTACCCTGTTAATGTACAGCAACCAAGCTGTATGATCAACTACTCTAAATTAAAACCTGATATTACAAATCCACATGGGCACCGCAGTTCATGTCTTCGACTTAACGGCCCCTAAATTATAGTTTTCGAATATACCACTCCACCCAACGTTGTCCTTTGACAGTTAAACTTCTCTTTGTCAGTAAACTTCTCAGTTGACTTCTCTTTGTCTAAGATTGTATATAAAAATTAACAGGTACCTAGGAAAACGTTCATGATATTTAGTAAGCATGTCACACCGTTTGCCCTGGAGTCTTTTTCCAGAACCTCAAAAGAGAAGAAAGAGTTGCTGATATTGGGCATCTTACCTGCAATTTCTCTATTTCTTGGTAGGTTCTCTGCAACTCAGTCTCCGTGAACATCTTGTGTAATCTGTACATCAGTTCAGGATCTGATACTGGATGCACAGCGATGATGTTTTTGATGTGTAAATTGTCCGAAATATGTAGATCCAATTTTTTTCCCATTTTATAATGATAATACTTAAGACCCTAAGAAACATTATAATTGGTCAAAAAAGAAAGATTTTTCAAGCATACTAAGGCAATTGAACATAGATGTATGGTTTCTGAATTCATTAAGGTAAACTCACGAAACCCTTATCTGGTAGTCAATACTTTAACTTAATTACAGTTCTTGACATCACAAGGGGAAACAAAATTGATGAAAGCTAACAATATACCAACCTGAACTAAGTAGGTAAGCACTTGTAAATAGAAAAGCTACTTGTCTGAATTATTGTTTTCCTATCTGAAAGGGCCATTAGGCAAGACAGTCACTCAAGACAAAAAAGTCTTACCTCATGTTCATCAACGCAGTTGATTTTTACATGATTAACAATGCATGTCCCAAACCACTCATCAGGTCTGGTGCTCAAAATGTCATTCTGACAGTTATCTAGGAAAGGATTTAGCTGAAGCAGCAAGGATCGGGACAGGAGATACCCAAAACCTCCATGGCAGTATGTTCCCTTGACCTTCCCACCGATAAGTTCCTGGGGGTGGCCCATATAGAGGTTGACATTCATGCTCAAGTGTCCGATGAGATCTTTGAGGTGGTCTGCCTCTGTGTATGTGTCATCCTGGCTGAAGTAGAACCAGTCATACATGTCGATGTATTTCTCAAGGACATACCTGACAGTTTGAAACATGTTCCAAATGAGGCGCTCGTCACCATGGGTGATCACAGTCATGCCATGTGGGATCCTGTGATTGAGGGCGCCTGTGAAGAAGACCACCGCATCCAGGTGGTGGCTGATTGTGCGGTTCACGGCTACACCCAGCGTGCTGATTGTGTCCTTGGATGTCAGGACACCCACAAAAAGGCGCTCACATATCCTCAGCTCAGTGCTGATATACCTGGTCCTGGGAGAACAAAACATAACACATTCTATGCAAGCTCCTAGTGCTCTTTATATTTACAATACATTTATTTATTTAGCAAATGCTTTTAAGTGATCAGAGAGCAGGATCAGACAGTCCCTGGAGCAAGTAGGGTTTGGCCTTTGACCAATGCCCTTAATGAAAACACCACAATAGTATTTTAACTGTCAACCATCGGACCACTTGACCAACAAAGCCACACACTGCCCCCACTGTAGTCTCAACAACTGGATTTCATTATAAAAAGGCTGATTTGACAAATATCGATGAGAAAGACTTTCAATGGGGACAACTGAGATTAAACGATTGAACGACATTAAAGCAAAGGTTCAGACAATTCTATGTCGAATTAATTAGTTAACAGCTAAAAGTAGATTTTCAGCAAAGGAAAAGGTCAAAAAACAACCTAAAATGTAATTAACTGTACTGTTCTCATACAAACGCACCCAAATAAGCATGCTCACTTTGTCAGACACTTTCAGATAAGAAATTAACATCAAAAATAACTTTTAGACTGGGACATTATTAAAGAAACTACAAAATTTATTACACTGAAGGTACAAGGGGCAAGAAATTGTTACGCCATGTAAGTAGGAAGACAAGAATTCATTCAAGCATTTTTAAAATAGGTAATTACACAGAGATGAACAATATTTAAATTAAATGTACATAAAATATGTATTTAGTTACTTTTCAGCATTTTGTATTTTTTCTGTACAGAAATACTTTGAGAGATTGTATTTTATGCATTAAAATGTTTCAAATACTTAACAAAACTCTTTTTTTGTATTTGTTTATTTATCAATTTATTTTCTGCTATTTGAAGCATCTTCTTCTATACTTCTATAATTATAGCCTATAACCGTCTTTGGCTAGATGCAAATAAATTACGTGACATGCTGTTAGGCCCAGCTTGCTCGTTGTAAACTAAGTTTCCCGTAACCAGTAATCCAAGCAAAGAGGCTGCTTTGGTGTTCAAGGCAAATTGCCTTAAGGTGAAGTACATTCTCATAGGCGATCTATTTATGCATAATAGGGCAGGCCCTTGGCTTACCAATATGAAATGTATAATATATAATATATTAGTATATCTGAAAAACGTTTCTGCTTTGCATATTCCGCTACCTACTACAGGATAAATTTAAGAAATTTCATTTAAGAAAGCGTTGGTGTGCTTCCCCTGTCAGCCATGTTACTAATTCTGTGGGAAACAGAGGTGTAACGGTTCTGAGACCGAGACCGCGAACATTTATCATCCCACGTTTCCGGAATCACGACACCCCCACTGCAGCACGTAAGTGTTGAGCTCTCATTACATTAGTAAATGTTACAAAAGACATTTTCACTTCACAATTAATATTATGACACATGTAAATAGCAGAATATATATATATATATTTGTATTTTCATTACACATTTTCTCACACCTGTATTTTGTTAAATTGAGGAAGCATTTGTAACGAGATTGACGTTTTGTGCCCTTCTCTAGTACACATTTAGCGTACCACAAACACATACGTCGATTTATAGCATGTCGAGCTGTCTGGAAACCAAAATAAATAGGAAGTGCATACCTGGCTAATGGAAATAGCTCTCAATGGAGTTACCCAACTTACATACAAGATTCACCAGCGGTGCCCCACATCCCGGACAAAGTAAAACAGGCTTGCTAAGCCGCCCTCCGAAGATGGCGCCATAGGAGCAAAAGCGTTTTCTTTCCACTATATTTCGCATTATATGCACAGTAATGACAATTCTTCATTCTGAGGTAATAAATAGGTATGTTTATTTACCAAAACCCAAATCAAAACATTTTACATGATCGAGGGAAACCGTCCACAGTGCATCGATCGTAAGCTACCGTAATTGCTATTATTCTCGGGCTCAGTGATGTTATTTAATATCTAATGACGTACTTTATCACACACCAAAGAGATATTTCATATAACATTTGCCATAAAAGAGAACATTTTAATCTCGGTATTTTTTTTAATTTCTGTACTTTTTGGTATGTTATGTTGTTGAGCATTTCCACTTCAGAGAAACAGAAAACTTAAGAGCAAAAACCCATATACTGTAAAAGACATGACAATATAAGACGTGTCCGTCTCACCGTGGCAACTACTTTGAATGGATGCGGATCCTCGGAAACACTGTTTCGCAGTTTTCCCCAGTATAAATATTTGTTTTTGCTTTACGGTTAACATATCCCACTTAAACTTGCATAGACTAAATGACCCCTCTTGGCAATGAAAGTTTATTCGTAAATTTATTCGTAAATGCCACAGGTAGTTTTTCCAAGTAAGCATTGTAGAAAATCCGTAGATTAAAATTGAGCATAATTAGTCTCACAGCTACACGTTTTCCCCCTCGAAATTCAAACTAAATACTGGTTTAATGATTTAAGTCGATTTGTTCAACTACTGAACAATTATTTCGGCTCCTAAAGCCTTCCAAGTAGGCTACAATATCAGACGAATAAGCCATTTTCCTGACATTTATAAAAATACGTTTGGTACTGTTTGTTACGTTTAGATTCTTACCTGAAAAGTTTCTTTGGTTCACTTTGTCTAGCTGATACGTAGGGTATAATCCTGGGTATAAAAATCTTCGCTGTCTCCATTCTCATGTTTGTCGATAGGAACTGAATTTGTTTTTCTGGCGCCGTTCAGATCGCCCCCCTGAGCTAAAATACGCTCATTTTCCGACTTCTCGTGGAAATCGCAGGGGTCTCTCATGAGTGACACGCTCAGTAAACTCAAGGTAAATCCTAAGGAGATGCCAATAGCTACTTGCGCGACCGGCCTCAGGAGAGACAACATGGAGAATTTCATTGCTTTACATCGACCGCGGCTCTCTGGGTCGGATACCCCAGATAAAGCCGCTATAAATTCAGAAAAAGCTAGTCAGATCCTGGGGGAAAATAGTTTACAGTCTAGCAGTACGGTTTGCTAGATATCGAGACATTAATTTAAGCTTTATTTTAAGACGTGTCAGTGGTCCCGGCTCCTCCTACATAGAAGCTAACGTCCATCCGCTGTTTATCCCTGCTGTCGTTTCTTTTGCTCAATCCAGAATCATAGACTGTAGCTTATTTTTTGGCTACCAAGCTTATAGTATATAGGCTAATTTAAAGTATCGTTACAACCACAAGGATAGACACATTCCAGTGTTTCCCCTAGGTTTACAACTTTCGTGGAGGCGGGGCAGCCGAACACCGACAGTATTCATTGTGTTCATGTGTTTCATTTAATAACAGCAGTCAATATAACAACTGAACTAAAGATCAGAACATTTATTTTTATGACAATTATTCACAAAGTGTGCAGCTTTTGGTTGACGCGCGCTCCCTGTCCGCTGGTGGGACTGTGCTCACCTGTGTGTGCGCGCCGGGGCGGAACTCCGCCATGCGCGAGACAGAGAGCAGAGGAGAATTGTAAACACGCGACTGTGTAGAGACAAAAATGACAAGCTGTTGTGTAAATAAGATAAATAACATAAGGCCATTTAGTTTATTTAGGGCAATGTATAGACCTCTATATGTATAGAATTGTAAAGGAAAGGTAACGTTAAATGACGTCTGTTGTGATCTGGCACTATATAGAAAATAAAATTAAATAAAATTAACTTGACCTTCAAGGGGCCTTTGTGTAATGGTCTCTTGTGTACGCGTTCATCTAGCCTAATTTAAAATAAACGAATTTTAAGCTACCTTGTGCTGTGCATAACTAAATTCTACATATTCAACCATAACATTTTACCAATTAAGCCCCTTATCTCCTTTCCCAGTCAGGTGAATTATAAATAAACAGATTCAAGACGTCTAATTGCACAAATGACCTCTGTTCTGGAATAAGGCTTTGATAGTTTTGGGCAAGTATTAGGCCTAACCATTCAAAATAGTAACTCACCCCCCCCCCCCAAAAAAAAAAAAAATAATAATAATAAAAAATAAAAATATATTCACAAAACATAAGATTTGTTTGTTTTTATGCCTTTTCATATTATGTCTGATCTGAGAGCTATTACATAATTTCCTCCAAGACCTCTTATACTGTATACCACATATACCTGTTTTCAGCAATTTCCTCCAAGACCTCTTATATGCCACATATACCAGGGAAACCGTCAGTACAAAATAAAAATGTTTATATCATCCACATGTTCTGAAAAAAGGATTTGGAAAAAGGGAATGCTAAATTGTGTGTTGCAAGCCCATCGCACCAGGTCAACAAATTTTACTGCCACTTCCTAACTCTGGTTGGACAATTTTACCAGTAACACACAGCACACACCCTTCCTCCTCTCCATTCCAGCAAGCCAGCATTCGGCACTGGAGCGGCATTTCATTTTTAATACCGTCATCCTGTTCAGATATACTGTGGTATGCGGTATTTTACAAGACGTTATTCTGGTAGGCCAATTTCCCAATAAATGCAGGGATGCAATCACAACGCAGCCTGCTCAATTTGTAAGATAAAGTTTGCATGTTTTTACAGAAAACTGGACTTTGGAAAAGGAGGCTTAACGAAAGAAGTATTGAAATGTTCCCTCTCCTACACCAGGAACTTATAACGTCCAGTGCCCCTGCAGGCAGAGTGTTCAGCATATAACACTGTTGCACCTGAAAGAATGAATTTAGTGACTCTTGCCCAGAACTGGACAATCTTCATCTAAACTGGATCAGAAAATCGTTTGTGTTAAGAACTGATAATGAGAGTCTTAATTTGATGTCACAAGAGGAATTAATTTAAATTGCCAATGACTGAAGTTTGAAAATCCAATTTTCTGCAGAAATTTGATCTGAGAGACGAATACCCAGAGAAAAAAACATCCTATGGTTCTTGCCCTTTGCAACAACATACCTGCGTGTGGCAGGTTTTTCTATATTGAAAGTACTGAAAACAAAAAACATCGGTTGTCTACATGTGGAGAATATCAAAAAAATCCCAGGTCATGTAAAATATGCGAAAGTAAATCCACTGTCAAGTTTGTGGGGGCTGTGGAGATTATGCCAGCACACAAGGCAGGTGTACTGTCACAGGGTACACTCACGCACAAAGAGAGTTTTAGGTTGTAACCAAGCCATCTGCAACCCAGAGTGGACAAACTATGCAAGAATATTTTGTTTATTTTATTAATTAATTTATTAATACTTTTTGTTTTGAGCAGTCTGATTTGTATAAAGTGTCATGTTTTATATAGTTAAGCGGTTTCAGAAAATGGATGGATGGATGGACGTGCACCCAACAGGTAACAGGTTTATACAGTAGTCTATAAAATAGGCACATGTTCTATATGGGCCACTTGTCAGTTTTTTCTAAGGGGTCGGGTAGTGGGTCCTCCGCCTGAGGCAAGTCTCATAGGGGGCCTTGTCATGAAAAAATAGGGATCCCCTGTTCTAGCACACAAAATGGGCAGTTCCTTCCCCTGTTGCAAACAACATCTACAGTGTGTCTTGTGTAATAGACTGAGTAAAGTGAATTTTACTTGATTTCCGAGTCGTCTGGATACTGGCATCGCTACTGTTTATGATTATTTGAAAGCATCATAATAAATTATACCTGAATATTGATTTAACTTGTAAAGAAAAAAAGAACTATAATAAAGACTTGTATTCAAAACATTTAAAGGAAATGGCACGTTCAAAAGAGAAATTTAAAGCTGCATTATTAACCACCAGGGGGCACTATTTACTTAAACGTGCTGTGTGAATCATGAGTTCGGTTGGGAGCGATTTCCAAATTGCTAAAATTTGTTTAGTTTTCTATGTGTTGATATTGCAAATGCTATATTTATAATTGGCTATTGAAATATGAATTGAATTGGCTTTCAGACAACAGAAAAAATAACAAGATGACAAAATCTTTTTTCTTCTTATCCAAAATCATTTCGTCATGCAAACTCCATATAAATGCAATTTAAGCTTCAAACCTTGGCGATCTGAGGCCACAGTGCCACTCACACAGTCACCATGTAAGCCATAATTATGTAGTAATTTAAAGTAATTTCCCTATGACTATCTGACTACAGAAATAAACTTTAAAGCAAAGATATTGCTAAATAATGTCTTATTTATACCACCACAGCAGAAACTTGCAAAGTGTAGCATAGAGTAAAAGGGCCAGGAAAAGCTGATGTAATGATCAACATAGCATGTCATCATTCAGTACTATCATACTGTAACACTAATGGGAGCAGATCGTCTCCCAACAAAGACACTTTAAACAATTTAATAATACTGAACAGTGACCTTGATTCGGGGATATGATTTTGATGATTTTCTTATAATCACATAATTGACATAGATGCACCTGAAGGAATGTTGTCTATGTTGTGGAATATGTTTGAATCTGAAGTAATTTGTTATTTGGGAGATGACAATGAAAAGCGGTCTGATCCAGTGTCGGATGGTGTACAATTGCAAGGCTGTTGCCCGGACGGCAATCTGAACCCTCAGGCAGGCAATTTGTTTGGCATATTTTAAGATTAAACTAACACCCCCTTCCCCCCATCACAATGGTGAGTTTGAAAATTAATCCAGGATATATTAGGTAGGCTTTTTCTGGAGATGTTTGCTACGCTACAGCTTGCATCCACTCGCAGATCTGATCTTTGAGGTTTGCACCACCTGTCTGACGTTATGTAATCTTACCGTAGTCAGTCAGTGGCCCTGCTAGAGTTTCCTTTAGCAAGGTACCTTTAGTTAAGTTTAACTGAGCCCACATCCATGTACAATACAGCTGTAAAAATGCTTCACAACCTGTTTCTTCAGACGATCCTGTCGCCCAAGCAACAAAACCTAAATGTTGCTCCCAGTCACTAAGTAAAACAGTGGAAATGGGTGGGTCTAGCACTGAGAGCAGACCATGTTGATCCAGTTTCGGATCTGGTTTCTGGTTAAGCGCAGCTACCGCCGTCTGTCTGAGCTTAACACTCGCCCTAACATGTCCCTTTAGCTCGCATAGCCTGTCTTTGAACTGTGCGTCCTGTGTTGCGCTTCAGGCTTTCAGGGAATATCTTCGGATGGCAGTGATCCCCAAGTGGATGTACAGCAGCTGATAAAAAGCGGATGGATGGACGGACGATAAACTGGGCATATTGTAGACCAGTTCAAAGTGTCACAGTGAGGTCATACCGACAGTAATAACGTCATATTTTCCCCTGAAAATTTACTGGAAGAGGGTCATCATGGACATGGCTACGGTAGGGTGGGTGTCTAGCATTGGTCAGGCTGCTGTCAGGTCTCTTATTGGTGTGTTGGAAGAAAGACAGAAGCTTCCCACTATTCCCCACCCATAAGCCCCATGTTTGTCAAAGCCAGTAAGGGAGCGGCGCACGAAAACATACTCGCACACACGCCCAGTGCTCTAAGAAGGAAGCAGAAACACACTTACATGTCCACCCAGCTTCCCAAAGAGAGCAATACAAACTCATATGTAGGCGTGCAAAGGTTTAATGCAATAGGTGACATCTGTCCTAGGTATGATTACAAGAAGCAGCAGGGATCCACAAAATTCAATACATAACCTTAAATAAAAAAATCTGATGTTAGCTAGTGATGTTTTCATGTGGTATAGCACTGTGGTTAACAGCT
>JAODKF010000001.1:47687664-47697925 GCA_026779585.1 Mormyrus proboscirostris | reverse complement strand
GATAGATAAATCGAAAGTAAACAAGCAATGGGTATCCTTCACGCTGTGTACGTGCATGTAAGAGACATTAGCTTTAATGAAAGCTGTTTGACTGAAGTCCAATTCTCCAAGCTCGGTCTAGCATTAGCATTAGCTATAGCATTTACAGAAGGTGCTAGCTTGTCTGTGCGCTGAAGTTGCCATCTGTCGCTTTGCGTTAAGCACCACCAGGATTTGAATAGGCCAAAAAGAGTTTGCAAGAATGATTCAAGAACTGCAATTTCCTAAAATTAGAGGTGAATGTGAACTTTTGGAAGTTGTTTTCTTTAGTTACAAATGTGGTTTGCTAAAGTAGCTTTAACTGTGGTTGAAGATGACATGACTTTGGACTGTAGTGTTTGACACGACAAAGTTTGTGTTGCAATCGATGTTCACGGGTGGCATATACAAGTAGTGCTGGGAGCGATGTGGTAACAAAGTTTATCACATGTCATCAGTCAGCGTCCATATCAAGCCTCATCTTAGAGGCTGCTCTGTTGGCTTCCATTAGCCTAAACCAGGCAGTGATTGATGGTAATCCCAACCACTGTGCCTTTTATCTTCATCTGTACTGAGATGTCACCAGAATTGGATGGTCTTGATGGTTATTTTTGAGTGATACTTTTAGTGGAATTTACAGTGCTGTTGCATATAGGTTACATTGTGAATGTCATTTAAATGAGATTCTATGAGCGCTTTAAAGGACCTCTATGACAAGCTCCTGAAAAGCCAGACTCAAGATGTAATGTTGAAAGATTGGAAGAGTGCCATCTATTCGGTCACTGAGAGTTGACATTAACTTGATGGCACTTAATATTAATGAGTAATTCTAAATTTATTAGATAAACACCTCAGACGTTCTTGTGGCTAATTAAGGTGATAATCATCAGTCAGAATCTAAGATTCTATTTTATTGCCCGCTGCCCAGACACAGAATATTACTGTATGTGCCCTTTGACCAGGAAGCAGAATCTCAGCATGTAGTGTTCATTTCCTTTCCAGAGGTAGAGTGTTTTGAATGGCTTTAGAGCAAGTAGGCAGTCTAAGTCTAGAGAAATGGAGCCTATGCGCTAGGTTTAATTGAGCTTTAATTCCTTGGTGAGTGGGCTTTCAGTGTGCAGCGTGCCACGGCTTCTGTAATTGCAAGCTCCCAGTTAACCGCATGCTCTCGTGTGCTGCATGCTTTGCTGGAGCGACACAGAGACTTAAATGCTGCTTATAATGCTGAAGTTGGCCTGTTTATTTGCTTTGAAACTGGGTCTTTTGAAGACTTTTAACTGTTTTTGCATTAAAATAGGCCTTTGAAGTTTAAGAATTAAAAAAAAAAACCTGCTGGACAAACCAGCGAAATGCTTATTTATAAAGACGGGTTGAGTGAGATTCTGTTACACACATATTGCAACTATTAGGAGATATTTTATAATGTCCTGTGGCAGGAATATCACAATGTCCTAAAATGTAAAGTTTTAAAGACTTTGAAATATTTTAATTGTGTTGATGAATGCAAAAAAAAGACTCAAGCAACTCTATAGTCTGAGATTAAACAAATGTAATTTTTGGTTTCAGTTACTATTGCAAGTGATGTATGATATTTTATTTTTATTTTGAAGTTTGTAGCATAGTACCGGTCACAGAGCGGGAGAGGTAACGCTAAAACTCATTATGAAATGCAGTCTTGAGTTTCCCGTCGTCTAAATGTGTCATGAGTACATTGTATTTGATCTCTGTCTGGTGCCAGTTTACAGACGAGACTGTTCCACTGTTTTCCAATTACAACCTGCCAGATGTGAACTCGGGACAGCTCTGACACCAAGAGATTTACTATAACTACTTCAAAACATGCCTGCGTTTTTCCATCAAATTAATGGCCACATGGTTAGAAATCTCAAAAAGCAGTTTTATCTAATATTGGTCTGCACTGTATACTTTGTGTATCACTGATGCTGCTGCATACTTTCATAAAATGCAGACAGGAAGTGAGTTGTATGAAATTTGTGCAAATGCTGAAATGTTTCAAGGCAATGGCTTTATAATGGTGTTCACGAAATGCATTTCTCATTGTTGCAAAGATGTGGTTGGGTTTAAGGAGTGCTAGTCACTACTTGGAAAGAAAATTAGTATTAAATATTAGGTTTATACCACAGAACATTCAGCTTCATGCATGTTTGGCCCACTCAATACTCATATTATCTTGTCGTCTGTTCTGCGTTCATGCCAAGACAGAAGGAACATGTCTATGAGATCTGACCTCTAGTTGCTTTAGCGGAAACATACTCAACCTGCTGCTCAAACAGATGTATTTTCCAGGGCCTGTTCTAATATAAGGCATACCATCAAAGGTTCTGTCTACATAGGTTTCCTCCAGGAACTCCAGTGTCCAATCACGTTTAGTGGATTAGTGTCTTTAAATGAAGTCATTGCAATTAACTGGAATCTCTTATAATAAATTCTCGATATTTGTCTGGTTGTGTAGGGTTGATGCAAGGCATGAAGGGAGATCTCTCTTCCATGCAGGTCTGGCGAGTCTACATTAATTTAGGTTACATTTCCATTAGTAACTGATGTAGGAACTTGAATCCCATCATAATAATATTTCATTAAAGCGATTCAAGGCTGTGGGAGAGTGCAAAGCAGTATATCTGGTAGCCCTCGATACCAGAGTTCCCCAACGCTGGTTTGAAAACTTCATCCCACCATAACTGTTGGCCATGACTCAGTTTGGTTTGGTTTAGAGGGGACTTTGAAAGATTAGCTGTATTGAAGTGGAATGTCTGGACCTGCGGTGCTGATCGGAATCGGTGTGCAAAGACCCGTCATGGCTATGGGCAGACTTTCCTATTCTGTAACTGGATCTAAGACAGGCTGCAGGCTAGTAGACACATCCATTGCAGCGACTATGGGAGGCCTCTTTAGGGCAGCGAGATGGAGTTCTGACTTTTTGTATGGAATTTTGAGGCTTTAAAAGAGTTTTAGCTGCAGATTTCACACCTGATTGATTTTTTTTTGAGAATGTTGACTGAACAAAGTCTCGTAGCATCGACCTGTGAGTTCAGTGGAGTGTCTGACTATCCTCTGTCCATGTCTCTTCTCCCCCTTTGTCCCTCCGCACAGGTTGTGATGGACCATATGAAGCGTAAGTGTAAATGCCACGGTATGTCAGGCAGCTGCCAGTTGAAGACGTGCTGGCAGGTGACGCCCGAGTTCCGCACAGTGGGCACCATCCTGAAGGAGCGCTTCCAGGTGGCCTCCCTCATCAAGGCACACAACCGTAACACGGGCCAAGTGGAGCAAGCCCAGCCACCCTACCGGCGGCGGCCCGGACCCAACGAGCTGGTCTACTTCGAGAAGTCACCCGACTTCTGCGAGAGGGAACCGGGCGCTGACTCGGCAGGCACTCATGGGCGGATCTGCAACAAGACCAGCCTGGAGATGGACAACTGCGAGAGCCTGTGCTGCGGCCGGGGACACAACATCCTGCAGCAGACGCGCAGTGAGCGATGCAACTGCAGGTTTCACTGGTGCTGCTACGTAGTGTGCGAGGAGTGCAGGATAACCGAGTGGGTTAGCGTCTGCAAATGAGCCGCAGTGGAAAAAAAACTCACAGACAGACAAGGACTGCTGGATGCTTCTTCCCTTCACTGCAGACGGAAGTGGGAAGACGACTGGAATCATGACGAGTGCCGGGCGTGGCGTCCATAACATCGACCTGATTCCTGTAGCTTCTGATTGATTGTTTTCAACCTGCACTGCATTTTGTTTCCTGGAAGTATTTTAAATTAATTTAATTAAAATGGTCACATTATAAGTGAGCACTCATTAGTATTTAAATATGGCTTGATTTTTTTTTTTCTGTGCATTGCATCAATTTGAGTGTAGACGGTCTTTACAAAACGACTCTACGGTCTGGTACATGAAGAGAACGCCAAATCGAAGAAAAGGCATGACAACTGTCATACGATGCTTTTCCAATTCCCCCACCTTTTGCGTGTCCCCCACTTTGGCTTCTCAATGTACAAGTTTCATCTTCAGATACTCTTGACAATTATCGATGCACTGCCAGTCCGCCTCAGTAAACAAGAGGAACACTGGTAGATTACGGTATATATCATTGGACGTATTTACAGCCAAACGCCAATGCCGAAATGGAATACACAAAAAAATCACCGTACTGTAAATGTGCCGTGAAGAAACTCATAGTCCTGTACGACAACATCAAGGGATAAAAAAGCATAATATCAGAGGCTGGGAGTTGCAAGTTATTGCATGAAGTAAACACACATTCATTTTGGCCCAGATGAGGGAGCGTCAATGTCTGGTCTACACTTTTTCATTGGGCTGCAGCTGAATAGTTTGCACAGGTATAATACTGGACTGAAAGTAGGAGATTTGACGCTGCGAAATGCAATTTATTAATGTATAAATGTAATGTTAAGTTTAATAAGTTATTTTATTTTTGTGAGTCACTTAATATTTGTAAACAATATTAAATGTTAAATATAAATGGGATTTTAAAATGGTCATAATAATAAAAAAACAAAAGTCTTAATAAAGACTGCAAATGAAGAATATTGCTTTCCTACAAAGTTTACTGTCATCAGGTTGGGTGCTGATGAATCTGGCTTGTTGATGAATGACATTTTCAGACCCATATTGTATATAACATTGTAAGTGTAATGTTAATTTCAATTGCCACATGTGGAATAATGGTTTTGATTGATTGCAAGCTCCGACATGAAAGTAACTTAAACTGGGACAGTGTACCTCGTTAAATTCTGGTTTCCAGTAGTTAAAGGGTTGACAGCTAATGCATGCTTACTGTCATGAGTCAGCAAACTGAAGAACATGCGTTTGTTGTTTTAGTGTTACGTTCAGCAGAATAGTGTCAATATCTGTAATAACTGGAGCCAGCTGTTGTACTTGGAGGTTGATGACATTAGCAATTGAAGAGCTAATTTCTGAAACTCACTCAGTCTACAGGATATGTAGAGGGGCTTTGTTTGTAAGTAAGTACTCATTAGGTTTGGAGAGTTTTGGAAATTTTACAAAAGTTCCTCTTTTGATTACATGAGCACTGAGTGAGTTTTGGTTCCCAATAATGTAATATATTATGAGTAAACTTGACATCGGCGATCTTATTTCTGTAGATAATGAAAAGATTGAGTGTGCTTTGGAAATTTGCTCTTCAATTCATATATACAACTGTCTGACTGGACTATTAGAGATGCCATATGCATGTATTCACTGCACCACTAAGATACGTTAATCCAGATACGCTCTAAAAATGAAGAAGTTGAAAGAGAGACTTCTGAAAGTTTCCAGTGAACTTCAACAGTAGCAGGAATTACACTGAGTTCTAGCCAGAAGTTCATGTGTGTGCGTTTTTTGTTTTTTTTTTTTCTTCGCTGCCTGAATTGTGAGAACTTGCCTCTGCTTCAGAACCCAGGCTTCACGTTTGACATCTGCCCTTGGCACATCCTCGACGGCAGATTCATCTGTCAGCGACGGGTCTCATCGACAGCCAGGATACAAGAAGCCAGTCATTGCTGTCCCCGTGGTACACATTCATGCAGCATTTGTACACAAATGCCGCACAATGCAAGCTCACAAAAACCTTCTGCACAAGAGACTTCAACCGCTCCTAATGCATTACATCACTATGTGGATTATGAAGAGACAGACATACAATTAGTACAAATCCTACATGAATTTATGCAAGTACTCAAAACAAATAGGATTTATTTATGATTAGTGTAGTTTGATAAACCCTCCTGCATCTAGTATTGTGGAATTATAAATTTGGGATTGTTCAAATCCAGATTAAAATTCAAATTATGTTACCAAAATCCACATATTCATCACATATCATACAGATTCGACTGAGAAAGACACACATCTTCCAAGGATATCTTGTACTGTAACTAAAAACAATTAAGAGAGAAATCTGTAAAATGTCTCCTGTAAAACATGCAACTACATTTATAAGGAAAGGAAGGGCCTCTTTAGTTAGAAATGTGAACTAAGGCACTCCGTATAACATTATCCAGACTTTGTAGAAGTCCCAGTAAAACAAGCATGGGGAAACAGCTGGTGAGCAGGTAGTGTTGTGGGTAAAGACAGGGGTTCATATGCTGGGGGTTGCAGGGTCACATCTGAGGAGGCTGCTGTCCCTTTGAGCAGGGCACATAAATCGAGCGGCTCCAGTAATTATCCAGCAATTGAAGTGGGTGGAATTGCAAGCTGTTTTGGATCAAAGTATCAGCTGTTAATGTAATAGCAAACTACAACCTTGCAGGACAAAAACACACGGAGCTGCAACATGCATTGATATGCCAATTAGGCTCTGGTTGTCCTGGAATTCCGGCAATAAGTGTGTCACCCTCTTTTTATCCCAATAAAAACATTGGCCTCTAATCTATTCTAATCATCTGTTTCTAATTTTGATGTTTAGTCTGGCGATGAAACAGGCTGATGCATCACTAAGCTAGTTCTTCACCGCAGCAGTAGGATCTGAACATACACAGGACAAAGTCAGAAGCACACGGTCAACAATTTTGAAATCTGAATAGGAATTTCCCAGCGGCCATGACCAAGATAGGTGGTTGGTAGATAGATTGATAGCAAATTCCTGTTTTTAAAGTTTCTAGAGCTTTAATTCATCTGGAAAGAGGCAGTGATTCATCTGGGTTACGGCACCCTTCTAGTGAAACTGCAATATCTCAGTAGACCCGTTTTTAGCCCAAAGTGTCATCTACAAATAGTATGAAACTTTGACATCATCGCTGCACGACATCACTGGATTCCAGTTGTGGTTTTAACTGCCCTCATTTGGTCAGATTGCATCAACTGTAATAAGAAAACCTTCTTATAGGAAAGAAAAATCATTAACTAACTTGTCTTTACATTAATAACCCTTTTTAATATCAGAAACCCTTAGGGCTTGACAGGATAACAAGGTGAAATCATCAGCCACCATATCTCATTATATTTCTTGGCAGTGGATTAAAGCAAAATTTATTTAGATAGAACAGAGCATTTTGTAAAATGAAATTGAAAGTGAGGAAACAGGAATCTGGCGGCCATCACCATCAATCATGGAAGACTTCACCTTTATTGGTTATAATGGGCTATGGTTTTTTTGAGCCATTTTTTCTCTCTTTGTCCCATCTTGGACATTATCTCCTCCTGACAGTCAATCTCTAGGGGATTATGTTGTAGTGTGACACATAATGCTGTGGGGAAAAAAGCAGGTACAGAGTGATACAGAGCAAAGCTCCACTTGACTTAGTGTGGTGGTCAACAACTGGTCAATCATGCTGGACAGGTAGATCTCCAAAACATTTCTGGTCGATCGCGACACAACTTCCAGTTCAACCACCACCACCCACCCCTCATCGGCAAAATCTACCAAGGGGAGCCCACCTCCTCTCAATTGCCAAAATCTTTCAATCAATTAAAGGTTAAATGTTAGCTAAAGGTTAGAGACCGCAACACTCAACTCTGCATGCTGAAGTGTGCCTGCTAGCTCAGATGCTAAACGTTATACGGAAAAGCAGCATAAATTCATCATGAATCACCCAAAGAGAATCATACATTGGGTGGGGGGGCGGGCCTGGGGGGGTTACCTATCTTTTCAACGTTCCTGTTTATTTTCTTTTTTTGTCCCTGGTCTTGCATTTCTCAAATATATGCTAATGATATTGTTTTATACTTCAATGAGTATATAAAACACATTGGCATTAAATAACATCATAGTCCAATTAAGTCCAGCTATTACAGCAATGGTTTATAAGCAAACGAAAACCAGGTATGCCTATCGGAATAAAAATCTATCCCTCCATCCGACATCAATCCAGTAGAGAATCATGAACATGGTGGAAGGCAGTGGAGCATCCAGCACTAGAATCCAGCATATAAAAATCTATTTTTCTTCAAATTTTCCGAGGGCAAACAGGACAACTGCAGTGTATTGTCTTCACATTATGTGATATTTAGAAACTGAAAAACTTCAATTTTCAAAGTCTGGAGGAAGCCAGAGGGAGTGACATCATCTATTTGAAGTCTATGCGTGTTTCACATTCCCAGATGGGCCGTCGCGTTTTCGGGCACGGACCTCACAGCACGAGGGCCGGTCCAGATTTTTCTCCCGTGAGAGTGGTAAGGTGAGTTAGCATTCTGGGCCTTCATTAACAAAATTGGATTGGGGGGGGACTGGACAGAACAAAGAGAAAGTAATTTTAGGTGAAGTCATTAAAGAGATAAGGGGGAAAAATCATTTAAAGGAATTTGGTAAATCTTTTGTGAATAACACAGAGCAATAGCTGGGAAAGTTTTAGCTGCCTGTGATTTTCTCTGGGGTTGGCATTTACATTCCCAGCATGGAACAAAAACGCTACATGTGCACTGAGATAAAAAGACCCAGCGCAAAATCCTACTTTTCTAGTAATTTTACAGTATATGTAAGCAGGTATGTATCTGCTGTTAGATCTTATATGATGTCATTTCTGAAGTGAAAGACCATTTTTCCTCCCCAGTGTTGCATTAATTTACTGAATTTAAATCGCACTGAAACTACTTTTTTATTTCTATGCTGCAGATATAGAGTAGAGCCCATGCTGTTGGTTGGCGTCCCAGATCCTTTTCTGTACTTAGATCAATTATCAGCTTTGGAGCTTTGACGCTTTTCACTCTTGGTTTGCATCAGGAAATGTGTCAGTCTCGGGTTGCCTCTTCCATGTCATTGTAGGAGTGTCTTCATCAAAGCACCAGTGTCATAAAGTCGTTAACGACCACTCCTGATTAATAGGTGATGGGAAGGCGAGGGCAGGAAATGAGATAAATATATCAGCCCAGGGCAAGACCTAGAAAAGTTGAAATAAGCTTGTGACCTCGCCCCATGGAGAGTGCTGTTCAAAGAGAGGAGGCTGCATGGTAGATGACCTGACCTGTAATTTGCATAAGAAGCTCTGGAAAGCACTTCATTGTGATTCGTTAGTTTGTTGTTTGAAATATGACAGAGTATGCGTATGTGACAGCTTCAATAAAAGTGTGTGTCTTAAAAAGTGTTGTTATTTTCTCCAACTAACCAAGGTATTGAATGTGGCACAGTTTTCATGCAGTATTTTTTCTTCATGCTGTCGATTTTCTTGAAACTCCTTCAGGATATCAAATTTATTAAAATGTTAATATTCTTTCTGCACTTCCTTAGTTGTCCGAGAGATCGAGTATATCTAGCTGAGCCATGGCCTGGTTGACACCCAAATTTAAATAGAATATATCAATATTTTTACACTTGGTAACCGTAGAAATTGGGCGCTCTTGGCTATGTCCCGGCAATTATATTCTAGCCCAGCCCCTCCTACCGCCCTGCGCTGACCCCGGACTCTGCCGCTTTGATCAGAGTTATCTGCACGAAATTAGTTAAACTGCAAGCTCATCAGTCATCTTTTAAATCCTCCAAACAGTGTAATTATTTCAGAAATGATAACGTACAAGCAAAGCCTTTAATCTTTGGTTCTGTTATATATTATTGTTGTTGCCATTATTATTAGTTCTATAAATATAATTGCATTTTTTATTTATTTGGTTGCTGACCCACTCCTGCCACAAGCTACTGGTAACAGCCACCTTATATTAATCTGACCTTTACATAACATATCTGTCTCAGGGACCAATTCGCGAGGTAACAAAGGGGCTGTTTTGTACAAACTGAGAATCATCAGTTACAACGGGTCCGTGGTGTTCCCAACACCACAAGAACCACACGGCTTGCCAGAGACAAGTTTGCACTGCTGCCATTAGCGACGCCCAGACCTCATACCTGGCATCTGTGCAAGATGTGATTAAATAAGACTCACTGACTTGGACGGCGATATTGGTTGCCGTGCGAGAAGAAGGATTTTAAGATAGATTTTATGCAGTGAAAATATCTAACAAAACACAGACATTGTTGAACCAAGCCCTCACAATCCAACAATTTAGAATGGGAATAAACTGGGGTGTGTGCGTCTGTGTGTGTGTGTGTGGGGGGGGCGGGCATTTCTTAAATATGCCAATTTGCATTCATTTTATGAGCATGCAGTCAACTGATATTTCAGCACAGAGAGAATCAGGCCAAGAGTTTGCATGTTCTCCCCGTGTCGTCGTGGGGTTTCCTCCAGGTACTCCGGTTTCCCCCTCAGTCCAAAGACATGCTGAGGCTAATTGGAGCTACTAATAATTACCAATAGGTGTGCATATGTGAGTG
>JAODKF010000001.1:47675201-47686281 GCA_026779585.1 Mormyrus proboscirostris | reverse complement strand
CCCCCCGCCCATTCGCTGCTAAGAGATCCACCTACAGCCCAAACAGAAGCATAAAGCATAAACCAGAACTGGTTATATCGCAGATGTCGAGAATGAGATGGAAAATATGAATATCTGTTTTATTCCCCCCTATATTAGGGGTCCTGGGTAGCAGGGCCACAGTGTTAACTTCCTGAGTTCTAAGGGTCTGAAACGGCGATTTATCATCCCTCGTCTGGCCTACAGGGCAAAGACGTACATCTAAACAGCTTCCTCTTTCTTATCAGCCTTCTACAGCATGCACTGGAATAAATCACAGTGCTAACTGGAATATCAAAAACAAAATCAAAAAGCCCAGGATTATTTATTTAAATGCTGCAATTAGCAAGAGTGAAACAAATCGTTCTAAAGAGGAGACAGGAAACTATTGCCTTAAAAAAAATAGTTGGATGGATGGATGGAACTTTTCTTAAATAAAGAAAATATGCAAAATGTTCAATTATTACATGTTGTGGAATTGTCAAATTCTGAAAAAAAGCTGAAAGTTTGTGAAGTAAAGTCTTTCTGAATATCTTTCCATGTATTAATATTAGGGTTATTACAAAATCTTGTGAATATTTTTTGAAGATTCTATGTGAAAATGTGTGAAATGTACTTCCAAACTGCTTTGCGGCAAATTTCTGTGCATGTTGCTCACTCCTGACAAAGGCTTTACCACAGAAAACACATAGGTCCATTTAATAGATCCCATTAGGCATCAGACAGTCTGTGTTTAAAACCCAGCTTGAAGTTTAATTACAATAAAATGACCTCATCTAGACACAAAAATGTAAAAATTCTGTGGACAGAATTTCCCCTCCTCTGCATTTGTCTCCACCAATGTAACCATTGTGCCGTTTAACGCATTTGACTGGCTGCAACGATCCCTAACAGATAGCTACCTAAATGCCACAGTTATCTGTATCGTCCGGTTATGCTCATTGCAACAGCAATGGAACTAGCCCTCAAAGTACTGCTGGCTACTGAAGAACCTAAAACAAAAAGCTGAGCTGAGATCAGAATCAGAAGACAAGAACAATACAGTATAAGTATAAAAATAGGAATGAAGTGTAAAACAAATTAGATCACTGTTAAAAATTCTAATAAAATAAAACAAAATAAAATATAGAATCTCTGTAGAGAAGTTTAAAGTACCATTGTCCAAAAGTTACAGTTTGTGTCCTTTGACTTCATGCTATTTTACACCAGAAGTAGGGCAATCTTTTGGAGCAGGGTGATTACATCTCCAGCGAAACACAACAGCCTCCGTCATGCTGACGGCTCTTGTTCACAAGCTAGCTGTAAGAGTCAGTACAGCCCATGTAAGCTGCTTTGGTTAAAACTCCTGCTACCAAGACTAAACTGTCATTAAAAGACTCAATGAGCAGTATGGGACTTCAAAAGGCTTAGAAGCCTTTATTGGCTCAACCGCTTGGGAGCTCCTTAATAAAAAATATGAAACCTTTCAAAAAGCAGAATATTCTCTTTTTGGAAGGCATTACATTTCACTGTAAAATGGCTTTTCCAAAGGCAACGACCACAACTGAAGACTAACATGACGACAGTGTGCATCCATCTGCTCCATGCAGCTTCATTTGCCTAGATGACAAAACAATGAAGTCGACAAACATGTTTTGTTTTGCCAAAGAGCTTCCTGACATCCGAGCTTCTCACTTGCACATGCAGTTGCTGCTATGATTAAATGTTTCACGGTGATACAATAAAGTACTTTCTATGATGAGATGATGCATTAGTTTCCAGGCACACCTCTGGTGGTTTGGTGGATGAAAATACATGCAAATTTCTGCGCATTCTTTCGAAATGTAATAAGCAGAATATTTAGCGTTTTTGTTTTTTCTATTTTTTTTTTTCTTATTCAAAAGAATTCAAATGGAAGCAATTTGGGTTTAAGAAGCTTAGTCAAGGACAAAACAGCAGCCAATTCTTCTGGGATTTAAACCCACAACCTCTGGTCAAGAGACCAATTGTTTCACCATAAGACCACCTCTTGCCCTAATTGACCATATTAGCACGTTACTCCAATATTAAACCATAAAACACAAACTATAAATAAAGCTGAAGAGGAGGACTACTATCTATCATCATGAATCGCGAAAGAAATCTTGAAATTATTTTAAATGATCAAAAAGAGAAGCATCGTTAGATAAGTTTAGGGACATGGGGACAAACAGTCCCATATGCAAAAAAAAAAAAATCAACTGGGGGGGTTGGGGGTGTAGGATAAATCTCCTAGCATAGAACCCAGAACTGATGTCCTGTAGGAAAGGTAAGAGGGGCACCTTTAAAAAAAATGATTAATGAAGTAGTGGCAGTACAGAGCCAAAATTTCCCCCGGAGCACAGTGAGCGGGCGGAGAGAACACAGACACGAGCAGAGGCAGCGGGAGCGGGAACAGCGACGCACAGCCGCTGAGCCGAGATCAGTGGGACCAGCAATAAACACAAGTCTTTAATCTCTGCAAGCATCTGGCCCCGCTTGACAGAACTGAAGTTCTCATTATCTTCTTATTTCTCCAGCGGGCCCTCTAATGTGGTCGCACAGCTGCATGTGGCGTGCCTCTGCTCCATCGCTCCCGAGCTGCGGGACTTTCCGGAAAAGACAGAGAGAGGGAGCGAGCGACCGGCAGGGAGAGAGGCTAAATTACAGTATGAGCGCAAAGCCAAACCGTATGGTCCCAAGCAGGGCATGACACAGAGATGGGTGATGAAGGAACACCAAGCTTGTCCTGCCATGACATCTTGGCGGTCGCATTGCTTTTTGTGCAAAACATTTTCGAGAAGTTTCTTCTTGGGCTGCCCTTTCCCAGAGTCAGGTTGTTGTCTGCACGTGTTAAATCTCTCCTTGGCATCGTGTGCCATGAGAGAGCACTTCAATCGTGTTTGATTAGGGGCTAATCTCAGCTAAGAGGCTACACAACAACCTCGTTCAGTCTTCAAGGGGAGATCATGGAAATCAAGTAACTTTTTTTTTTTTTTCCCCCAACTGTGTTTGCAAGCCATGTCACGGAAAGCAGTCCATGTTTTTCCGTGCATTGAAAGGCTCATCGTCATGCATCGATGTCTTATGATACATATGAATGTAGTGAATGTAATTAACGCACTGTTCTATGGGAAATGACACGAGAGAGGAATTATTGGTAGCTAAAGCTAGCCTCATGTTCTCAAGCTAGTATCACAGAGACTGATTCCTTTTTCTGTAATCATTGAATGATCCTCAAAGTATTCAGAGTATTAAATGTTGAGTATAAGCAACACAACGCTGATCCTCTAAGTCAGTTCAGCACAGATCTTACAGGGAATCTTATCCATGCCTAGTCATTGTAGTCCCAATGCTAGACGGACACTCGCCTACAGCAATTCAGAAACCCCTTTGCACCTCACTCCACCCTTCCACTATCACTTTGTTGTCCTTGTCACACCCGTTTGATGCATTGTTTTCAAAGCTGAAAACAAGTCTGGGAGAAAAATCCAAAAGAGTGAAACTTTATTGTTCGCATCCTGTGATTTAGAGGTGTCAGGTTTCCTGCTAGATGGTACGTTGAAGTCTGTAGCCTCTTCAAAAGGAGACGACACGAGATTCTCCAGTGTCCTGCTTTCGATTGATCTCATTCTCCTTGTGCACTTTGCCTTGTAGCTTATAGCCTGGTGCGTTTAGCGGTATAATAACACGTCTAAGTGCTAAGTGCCTTAGCTTCTGTGATCCTGCATAGGGCTGTTCTTGTGTTTAGAATTTCCCGTTGCTGAAAATAAACAAAAACAAACGTGGTTCAGATTGTGGGCAGATCGTAAACGTAAAGATCTTTCAGTTGAGGCTAGAACACCCCTCATATAAACTGCATGGTGCATTTCAAGATACCCTCATAAATGGATGATTTCTTTTCATTGTCAAACACTAGTGAGGAAAAATAAAAGAAAAGCAATGAAGATCCGGCATGCGTCCTGACATGGTAATAACTTTCAAATAAAATTATTACAGAACAACACTGTTTTTACAGTGAAATCAGCCCGCCAGCAGTACACGTCAACTTTATAGAACTAATGTAATTTGTATTTGTAACATACATTATACATAGCAAAATGTGTTTTTTATGCAAAAACCCAAAATAATGACTAAACCCCACAACCCATTGGTAGATATCTCATTATCATCCTATAAAGTTTTCATTTATTTTCAATAATCCATAAGGCAGTTCAAATAAAATGTTCCAGGCGGCTAATATATACAAATTGTGCAAAGTATCAGCAGTCTGTAGAGTTCAGCCTACTCCCTTCTGGGGCATATTCGTGGAAAATAATTGAAACCTAAATATTCAAATAAATCCATCTTAATCATTTTATGGAATGTGGTTGGTTACATTCTTTGCGCACATTTATTTACAAGGTGTCCAAACAGGTCTTTATACTATTTGAAAGAAATGTGTAAATTTAGACTGCATAAACCGATTAATACCCTAAACTTTGAATTATCTCAGGTCTGAAATAAGAATAAATATACTGTTTGATTATGACAGTGTGATTAATCCAGAGAAACGACCACATTAAAAGTTATTTTTATCAGCTTTAATTTTGGGTTCAGAATCAAAACTGCATTATGGCTGTAATCTTGGAAGTCAGTGTTGTTAGTCCTGTGTAATGTAGATGAGGTGTGATATTTCGAAATGGATATTGAGGCCGGTGAACCTTCTCGTCATTAAGACGTTCCTCGGTGCAGGGTGATTCCAGGGACGGGGCACTTTTGCAGATGGTGTCATCAGTATCACCGACCGCATAAGGCAGTGAGGCTTGTGGTCCTGCCCTCACATCTGGACTTGAGGTCAGTGGCCGCCTCACATCTCGTAACTCGAGGATGATGGATGCCGTGATTTTCAGAAAAACACATCGGCTTCTGTAGGGGCGCAGTGACCAAGCGGGCAAAAACAAAACGAAACAAATGAAACAAACAAAAAAGAAATGCTTGACCTGAGTATACAGCAGGTCTTTCAGGCAGAGAAACGTAGGGTTGCATGCCTGCTTGAAATTCTTCTGCGATTTTGGCAAATGGATGATTTATATGGCAATGTATAAGACAGAGATTTACTTTTGATGTCGAATGCCAGCCGGGCTTCTGCCAAAGTCCTTCCAGGCTAAGAAGGCAGGATTGTGCTTATTATGATGCTGTACGGGAATAATTCTGCCTTCCCATCAAGAGACGACTAATTATAAATTTACCGACTAATCAATCAAACTGAAGTTCAAAGATGATCTTGAGAAACATTTAAAAAAATGTTTATTTAAAAAAAAAAAAGGTATATCCTTACTTTAACTCTTAATCCGGCTTACAGGCCGATCCTTGATCACCTCATGCAAACAGACTGAGCTAATCAATCGTCATGTAAATGTATTACTTATATTAAGAATAATGCTTCACATGACACAAACAAGTATTTAGTTTGAAATATTCCATAAAAATTGTCAAATGCGGGGAGGGATTCTTCACAGCAAAGGAACGGTTTGCATGGCATCAGTACAAGTCATGGAGGTGACCTAGAGTCAGCGATCCTC
Organism: Mormyrus proboscirostris; assembly: GCA_026779585.1. NCBI lineage: Eukaryota > Metazoa > Chordata > Actinopteri > Osteoglossiformes > Mormyridae > Mormyrus > Mormyrus proboscirostris. Next base: position 47,680,702 of record JAODKF010000001.1, on the reverse strand, counting down.
GAAACAAGGTTATGAGCTGTGACTAATTCTCAAGTGACTGTGTAAATAATGAAAAAGAGTCGTGCCTGTAGGGATATCTTCACCAACTTCTGAACTTTCAAACTTTCAGAGAGCAGTGTAAGTGAGCTTGCAAGCTGACAAATTGCACCATGCCACATTTGCTTTGATATTCGCGAGCTGCCTCTGTAAGCGCAGTCACACCAGAAGGCTCGGTGATGGAGTGTAGTGGATGCAGGAAACAACCAGATATGAAGGCTTTAAATGCGACTGCATTCTGTTTGGACATGTGCTGCTGGTCACACCCATTGTTCCGAACGCAACACCTAAACAGAACATATTCACCAGTTTTTTTTTTTTATTCACAGTTATTGGCAGGGGGTACGATTGCGGGATGTGCTCACAAATTCCTCACAATTCAAAATGCCCAGGGTTATTTTGGAAGCTAAACTGTAACCCATCTCTTACACTACTGTGTAAATTTCCATTGAAAATATAATTGAATTATAATCACATCTGGAAAAATTGTGTAATCGGAGAAAAACACAGAAGAAATAAAATATTATTTTGGGGATTTGTGCCAGTTTACGTTGACTGACATCATGTTTGAAAATGGAAATGTCCAAAGGTTTGATTAAAACAAAACACACATTGAAAGTTTTGCTTTCCACTGTAGAACCTGATTATTCAGTATTATATTATATAATATATATATAGCTAGCTCCAGAGGGGGGGTACTTTGCCCCCCAACCCTTTCCTCCCCATCCCTAAATGCTTCCCCTGAGCTGACACCAGCTGCTGATTGGCAGAGGGTGGTTGGCGCCATGACCCTCAGCTGTTTTAAAAGTCCTTTAGAACAACACACACCAACACCACATCTGAGCGGGCGAGGGGAAACATGGGGTCTTTTCACACCCCCGTTCCCTGTTCGCCAGCTGGCCGTCCGGTCGGGGTCTGGGCTGGTGGGCTTCTCGGGTGCTGCGGGGTCCGGGGTGGTCTTGTTGTTTCCACGCCATTGATAAAAAGGGGTCCATCTCCGGGGTCTGGTGGCAGATTGCCCCTCTGAGGGTGGTGGTGCCTGGACCTCGGAGTATAGAGTATATATGGGGAGTGTGAGTGTGTGTACGGCGTTCATTTCTGTGTGTCTCCATGTTGGGCAAATGTGCGAATATCTGTTTATGTGTGCATGAAGGTGGGAACGTATGCTTGTGTATGTGTGCGCCTGTTTGTCTATATGCATGTGTCAGGTTGGGTTTTAGACTCGGCCACCGGTGTGTTGGTGGTTCTCGATGTCCGGGGCTGGATGCTCTGGTGTGTGCTGGCTCACTCTCAGCGGTTGCTTGGTGGGGCCTGGCCCTTCCGGCTCTGTCGGGGCCCTGCTGGGGGGTGGGGAGGCCCTTGGGTCTCTGGGCCCGGGGTCCGATCTGCCCTGGTGTGGCCACGGCCCCCTGGGGCTCCTGTATTGTGGCTGCCGGATGCCCCCCCTCCAGAGCGCTCCTCTGCCCTTTTCTGGGTGGGGGCAGCGACTGTCCCTGCGGTGGTCCTCCTGGGGTTCCCGTGCCCTGGGGGGCCTCTGGATGTCTGGGGCCCGGGTCTCCTCCATGTCGGCTTCATGTCCTGGGGGGGCGGGGCAGTGGCTCCCCACACACACTACTAGACATTTACATGGAGAAACCTTATGAACACCAGCACGCTCACACACACAGGTCTGCACACAAGTGTTCACATGGGTGTGCGGACAGGTGCTCCGGACGCACGTCTTGATCGGCCGTTGCTTCTGGGCATGTATTGCTGGTTGTGTGTGCTGTTCAACAACATTTAACATTGAATGTTTGTTGTGATTCGTACAGATGTTGGTTGTTTTCTCTTTTCAGCGAACATTGAAGCAGATTATCTGTTTTTTTCCTCCCTCTCACACCCCCCTTCAACTCCTTTTTTCCCCTTCTCTCTCCCTCTCCCTCTCTTGAGGAAATAAATAAAAATAAATTAAGAAATAAATAAATAGAAATAAAGCAGTCCTCCGCAGAGGGGGTGTGGTGGAGGGAGTATTTAAAAGCAAAGAAAAAAGTATTATATTAAATGCATTTTAAACTGCATAAGCATAACAACAACAATAATAACAATATGTTATATATGTGCATTTTTAAACAAAACCACTTTTTAACCTAGATATGTAATATATTTCCTGCTCTATAATTTGACTTTAGGAGAGACGGCAGACTTCAAGACACAACAGTACTGTTTTGTCTAGATTTAGTGCTCAGTCCAGGTTAAAGTAGCAGCACAGAGTACAAAACGCAGAAGATGAAATGACAACAGAAAACCAACAATGTATCATGTTTGCCCACGGCCTTTCCGCCATCTTTATAAGGATTTTTCAAAGATTCGGCTGTGGTTATTTGTTTATTTGTCATTTATTCCAGTGTTTTTTTGTTGTCCATGTTTTTGGGGGCTGACCAGAGCTCACATCAATGCACGCATTGCAACATTTTCCTTAGATTTGGAGTGAACTGAAGAGATGACACCGGGCCAGTAGGGTGAGGTCTCTGATCCCCCATTATGACATCATAAACTGAGAAATGAAGGTGGAAGACGGGCTTCATGAGTGATTGATATAAGACCTCAAAGGCGTGCAGGATCACTGTACACTCAGGATAAAACCTGTTTGGCTAGGTTTGATTGGTCACGTAGAGATGGTAAAAAGAAACCATCCTACCAATTAATCGCTGAACCTTTTCTCTAGATGAGTCTCCTTTTGTAGTGAGATTAGCATGCAAGGGAAGCTTAGCCAAATGATGACAGGTCAGGCAAAATAAATTAACAGGCATCCTAACGGCATTTTTTTTAAAAAAAACATCACAAATTGTCCACTTATCCAGTGCAGGATGACAGGGTACTGCGCGGACACCCCAAATGAGATGCATGCCCATCTCTCAGGGAGATTTAGAGACCTGGATTCACCCAACTGCATGTCTTTTCAAATCACAGTGCCAGAAGCAGACCTTTGCAAATATGGCGAGGCAACATTAGAACCCACCACACAAAATAAACCCAGACGGCTCTGGAGCTTTTTAGAGACCAATTACTAAGACTAGGGTGTGGAGATACTTAGCGAAAAGAATTTAAAAATTATGTTGCAAAGATTGTATTGTGACCTGCCATAATATAATATCCTTCATTCTGTCTGCATATTTTGCCCAACAGATGTATAATTGGGTGGTTCTGGTGATATTAGTGATTTCAAATGTACTGCCGAAGGAGGCGGTTTCCCCTCTGCTTAAGCTAATGTCATTTGGACGCAGGGTGCAGTCCAGATAGCAGTCCGGATATCCCTGGTGAAACATGTAATTTCGTTCAGCATCACATTCGTACTATAAATGACAGTTCATAGTAAAGTGGTACTTTTTTTAGTTCACTTTCATCTGCTGTCCCTTGGGGTTCGTCCTTAAACCTACAATAAGTCATTTCAGCCTATGGCTATTTTTTTATTATCATTACTGCACAGTATTAATTATCTCAGACACATATGTGCAAAGATGTACCTCATGTACCTGTTTCCTAGATCTATTAAAAAAAAAAGTGAAATTTTACTGACTGACGCAGTGCATGTGTGGTTCTTTGTGTAATAAAAAGGTAACAGTGATGGTTTTAAAGGTGAAATCTATACAACGACACAACTTGCGGCTCTGGAATTGTCTGTGGTCAAATAACAATGTCTTCATCAGTCTTGCCCCCCGCCATTCTCAAATCAGACAGGGCTTACATTAGATTAAAGACCTGAGCCAGGAGAAAAAACAGTCACGTTTGGAAACAAGTAGGTGGCCCCGGTCTGAAGCAATATGTCAAATAAAGTATAAAGGATACAGGCTCACGTTTATGTAAGCCCTTCATCTTCAAGGGCGGCATTTACCTACATGTGTGGTTGGATGACCCATGTAGCCAGATCACAGGACAGGTGAATAAGCGGTTGTCAGGCTGCAGTGTAATGGCGAATGAAGGAGTTTTAATGACTCACAGGTGTCTGAGACATTATATCCTTTGTGCAGAGAAATTCCAGTCAATGACAGGGACTGGCTTTAAGTATTTTGTGATGAGGTAATGACTTTAGCTAAGGTGAGATGGTCAACCACAAGACCAGAGACTTGTTTATGTGATTTTGGTTAGATGTGATTTAGTCCTAAAATAAACCAGAATTTCACCAGTGTTCACTCCTGTAGCAGGGAGATTCCGTAAAGTATTCAAAACTCCGAAGATCTGTTTATGTGAACTTATAGCGTCATAAACATAATACTTAACCTGTAGACAATTAACTTTGTTTCACAATACAACCTCTTTTACAAACTCTATTTTACAATACAAAATATCAGGGAGGTGTAATTAGTGTACATATTACTTTTAACATACTTTTACATTTTTGTTAGTGGCATTTGATTTGATAAAATTAGCCTCTGTGTTTGCATAATTTAGAAAAGCAGATGTAGCTTAAAGTAAAGCAGCTATACAAATTCACCATAAAACATTTTCAAATGTCACCAAACACATTTTATGGCTGACAGAAAAAAAAAAAACAAGAAATGTGTTTTGGGGCTTTGCTGTGGTTTCAAAATGATTATAGGAAAACGCCGAGTTGTGTAAGTACAGTACATTTCATTTTTTAAAGCTACGAAACAAATAACTCTGTCTAGTTATCAAATTTACGGCTAATGGTTTCAGCAATGTTTGAATAAAAAAAAAAAAAAAAAAACAAACTTGCAATCATTTATGATGGATTAATGTGCCACAAAGTTAAAATCCCATATATTAAATGTGTGTGATCTTAAATCTAGCTTCAGTAACCAAAGTTCTGATGATTACAGTATAGGCAAACCCTTGATGTGCTTGACATGGCCTCTTGGATGGTGTTGTAGCTTCCATTGCTGGCCTAGGGTGGAGTTTGCCCATTATCCTCTGTTTTTGTGGTCTCCTCTCACACTGCCCTTTGATGGCCCGGCTTCTCTTCCAGGGAACCATCTGAGCTTTTGCCAGTATACGGATGGGACCTGGAGTTACGCCGCTTCCAGTCAGAAGTTGCCACACACCTAAGTTGAGGAGCCTTTTGAGTTGCACCGAAGAGGATCGTCTCCTACCACGGGTGAACTCCCACGTGTCTGTTTTACTGTCCCGAGAGATGTAAACACAGCATCCAGATCATCTGGTAATACTACAATACAATTATCTGCTACGGGCAACCATTTCAACTATTTACCAAATAGATTGTCTCCCACTTTGCCACATTAATGTATTACGGTGAGGAATGACTGGATATTCCAGTAAGTTCCCATGACTGACCCATTGTTACTCATTCCAATGTAATTCACATGGGACAGGTTCAAAGGTCAGAAGCATTTTCCTCTGAAAAGATCCCCCCCATTTTTTGTTGGTGCAACTTGTGTAGCTGCGCAGTCTAACCTTAGTCCGGGGAACCCACCCCCCCTCCCCATAAAGTCACCCCCACCACAGTGGGC
>JAODKF010000001.1:47598316-47636823 GCA_026779585.1 Mormyrus proboscirostris | reverse complement strand
CTATCACATATATTCTACAGCTTCTGTGAGAAATGTTTCTCAATTATAATAAATCCGTTTCTTTTCTTAAGTTAAAATTTTGAATGTTGCGATGTATTTTACGGTATAATAGTTTATAGTCCCCTGTCAGGGTTTTTATGCATTTGTGATTTTTTCGCTAGAACTTCACTGGTTAAGTCAGGAAACGCGTCCAGGAAAAAGGAAATCCGATTTCCGACAAAAGACGAGAGGTGTTCCAGCAGTAGATAGAAAAGGCTAAACGATCGTCAGCACAAGGCATTGCCATTACGCGAAGTCTAAATCTGCTTCCTTGGCGTTACAGATATTTAAAGTACAATTTCCGATTTTGCACAAGAACGTCTACCTGAAAGATACATGTTAAACATAAGGTTTCCTCCACAGTTCTGTTTCATTGTAGCTGTTTGATCAGAAAGGGCTCTCTTTCATTCGGGGGGACGATTTTTATTAAACTTTATCTCAAAACTATGATCTGGAATAAATGTGAAACAGATTGAAGTTTCCAGGCAACAGTCTCGAGTCCCATCTCTGAGACAATATTCAGACAGCAATTTCCTTTGCAGCATTGCTTTAATTAAAAGAGCAATTTACCTTTGTCATCCTTCCCTGTCTCCACAATAAAAAGGGGGCCTGATAGAAATTCTGCTTTATCAATCCACTATCGGGGTTTAATAAAGTTTCCGCGTTAAGATCAGAGTTTCTATGGAGCACTGGAGTGTTTGACATGGAAACCCGTTCAGATCCGCTCTCTTTTCCGCCTATTTAACTCTTTGCAAACAAAATCGTCTGCCTATGATTGGAATAGAATATTTACCTTTGCATTCATGCTTCCGCGCATCTTCGACAACAAAGACATTGTACAGTTGGATACCTAATATTTTGCATTTTTGGTGACTACAAATCGTATGTTATTGATTAGAAACCAGATGTTACAGAGACACTAAAAATGGATCGATAATTGCAACACCTGTAGATACTGACCTTCGCTCATTAAATTAAAACTATATTCGTGACGTGTTGACCTATTTCTTCATTTTGCATAAAATGAACATTAAGTGACATTAAGATATTTACATTGCGTGTTGTAGTTTGTCCAGAAATTCAACATCAGCAAATACGTAGGGCCTGTATTTTCTCGCAGGTTGGTTTACAGTCCCGCTAGTAAAAAATAAACCGTGACATATGTGTTAGTTAAATTACCCGTAGTTTATATATGCCTAGCTGCCTATATATGCCAGGTTAATCTTCAGACGGATTTCTGTGTTGATGTCATTAACGTAAAACGGTTCCTTTTTGCAAGCTCCTTTTAAATTAAATTGAAGGTGAATTCAATCCCAGTGGGCTATGAGAAATTAGAGCTAAATTATGAAATTACTGTTTCTTACTAATACTGCCACAGCGTGTAAGGGCTGATGTGGTGAGAGCTAAACTTACACGCTGTAATGGCGTGTCAACACCAGAATGTGAAACTGCGTCCCCAACAACCCCAGCAGCATGCTGTCTGGCCAGGGAGCGAGCAGATGGCGTAGACGTACATTCAGCACCAGCTGACTGCCTATTATAAATAAGCATCCGGTCAACATAAACTGGACGTCTATCCATTCAGTGACCTTCCCATCGTTTATCGGGTACAGGGTCCTAATTATGAAGTGCATGGCTTTTTCATTAACAAGACGTCCTTATGAACAAAATAACATTTTGCTAATTATGCAAATAGACTTATAGTGAATGTGAATATGAGGGGTGGGGTTTAAATGGGGTTTTAGCAACCATGTTTTCAGGTCCGGTCAGTTCTATAGGGGGTGTAGGCAGGCACGTAGGGCGCCAACTTATGAGGGGGCGTCGACTTGCGATTTCACTTTACCTCCTTGGGGGGGGGGGCGGCAGGTGGTGTTTCCACACTGGCTAGAACCAGCCCTGAATGTATTCTCCTCCCCTCTCTAACGTAGCGTTATCTGCTGTCGCTATATATTTCACCAGGACCGCTGATATAGTAAAAGTAAAACAATTACATTACGTACAATTATAATACTGTGCAGTGTTTCTTATTGATGGCTTCCAGTATCTATTGGCCGATTTGTTCTTCGCTCATGTTTGTGAATACAGCCTGAAGGGCATTACCGACCGGTAATCTTATTAAGCTCTGGGGACCAACTTAATATAGACTTACTCTAAATTCGAAAACCGTGGACCACGCGACATAATCCCACACGAGATTTTAAATATAGACAGTACGTCTGAGGCTTTTGTTTTATGATAGCCCTATATGCGATTCCAGCAGTTATTTTGTACCCTGTTTATTCAGCAAAGCAGATCGCGGTGGCGCGGCAACGTAGGATAACATGAATGTACCAGTAGACAACCAGATTTCCAGATCGCACTAGACGGCTGTGCGTTTTAAATAAAATAATGGTTTGGTTAATTTGTTTTGTCCTTTTTGTAGGACGACAGCAAGCAATTAATTAAATAATTAAACATAATTGAAAGAAACAATGCGACAATTTGTGGAGGCAAATTATTTTTATTACTTAATACATGACTCACAGTAGGCTACTTATGAAGTGGGGTTAGATGTAATAAAACGGAACACCAACACGTAATTGGTAAGATGTTTACTTGCAGATACGGATTGTAAGTAAGCTGTTGATATACTGAGAAAGAATGAGCACAGAGATGTTTTAAATTTCAGTGTTATTTTCTATTCGACAAAGTATATATATATATACTTTACTGCCAGTATTACTCCATCGGGCTTTGTGTTTTAATGCGGTCGCACTGTAAGATAAAGGGTGCAGGAGAGATAAGTCGGCGCGTCCATGGTGTTATTTTTCTTTAAATATTATTACGTTGTCCCTTATCGCTTGAGCACAACACAGGGATGGGTATTTTCGAGTGAAATACGATATGTAAATGAAAATGAAGTTACATGGTACTCGGATCTGTATACTTATGATACACTAAAAGTAATACGAACATGGAGATAATAAAACAGATGCCCTTATACTTATACTTTTAGTATACTTTAGTTTAGTATGCTTCCTTATACTTTTCTCCAGCTACTCGCTGCTTCCGGCAGAATTATTTCCAACGTCCAAGACTTGCTTTAGCTGCCTGAGTCTTTAAACAGGTCGCAGGCAACTTAAAACAAGCCTAGAATGCAGGATAAATTCAAAGGTCGAGAACGCAGGATAATTTAATACGTTTAAATGCTGCTGCCATAAATAAGTACTAATAGTTGTTAGTAAGGTTGCATACGTATACATTGACTACTGTTAGGACCAGTTATGTTACCTCTTCACTGGATATTATTCTGGAAAATCGTTATTGGGAAAAATTTGAATATTACAAAGACATTATTAAACATTAGAACAAACAAAAGTAATTTACCAAAATTCGGTTTTTGAATATATATTTTTAAAAAACAAATGTTTCAGTTTAGTTCCACATTCAAATCAAAGATGAAGTCTGAGCAATGACATTGCATAGGGCCTACATGATTCCCAGAATTATAAAAAAAACTTCAAACGAACCGTTTTGTCAGAATTATGTATGTCAATATGTCATTCCCTGATCGAAATAGTTAGGAAAATAAAAACCTACTGAAACCTATTGAAGATGCGAAATTCTAAACATACCTCATTTTAATGATCTATCTCTGGAATAAACACCTGCTTGGATACCACCCATCTATTCGAATATACTTTTCTATTTCTTTCTCGTGGATAAAGATGTGTTTATTTTATTTCTGTGTTGTTATTAAGAATTGAACTTACCTGTTTTGTCAGGTTTTCAAGTTAGGAATGATTAAAAAACAACTCTGTCTACCATTTGACCAATATGGCAATGTTAGATCTGAAATGTGTGCCTGTTTAAATCAACTGGAAGAGGAAGGTATATTTGAGAAAGGTGTGTTTAGTTGAACATTTATAAGGAGATCCTGGACTGGGTGTGTGACGGTGTTTTTCTGAGTTGGTTAAATGTTAAATGTACATGGCCCAGTCTGGTGTGGGTGTGAGGCCCCCTGTAAGCGTTTTATACAAACAGGCTGCACAAACGCTGAGGCGGATTCCTAGCCGGATGTTACAGTGGAACTCCACACCCGCCACGCCTACTGGTTTTAAAACGAATCACTCATAAGTTATTTTCATTTAGGCCTTGTTACGTATATTAACTTATTTAATCTGTCTAAAAATCAGTTTTGTGGAGCAAAAATAGTCCAAAATAAATCGGCTAACAAGACAGCCATAAAGCTAGTCTTTATGCAGTGCAGTGGGACAGCGAAAGCAGGTATTTGAGTCGCGTGATTTTTAAATGAGCTTTTACGCAATCGTATGACTCGCTTTCTTATTTTACACTTTTTCTGGTATACAGTCAGTACCCTGGACAGCTCATTCAACCAACATAATTACAGATAGTTACCTACCCTACAGCAATAGGCAAACTCTGCGTGACAACACTTCTATCAAAATGAAAGACAATTAAATTTAGCGTAAAGCCCGTTTCAACTGATTCCATAATAATTGTATACATTGCTTATATAAAACTCAAGCATGTTATAAAATATTTTATGAAGGTGGAATTTTAAATTGTAAACCACTGGATTACAAATGTTTCATTGACATACATTGCCAGTGAGTGGTTCTTATTCAACTGGGATAGATAAACTCTCATCAGTTTAACACTTAAAATTTCTGCTTAGATAATGTCATCGTAATAAAAATAGTGGAGAAATCAGGAATGGTGAAGTCATGCTTTTGTTTATTAAAAAGAAAAACAGAAAGAATGTGCATCTTATTCCTAACACAATGGTGGATACTTCATCTACAAATTACCAAGTGCCAAAATTTGTCATCAGTCAGTACAAAGGAGAATTTATTTTTGAAGGCAAAAATCTAGAACTGAAAATGAAAAATGCACACTTTATTTAAGAAACTTTTGTTTGAAGATAAAGGAAAAGAGAAAACAGCAATTCAACATTGTACTGCTGGACAACTGTAAGCTTCTGTCCTGACTTAGTCCAGTGTGCCCCTTTTATGGATGGGAGGTTAAATAATAGTCAATGAGCCAATGGGAGACGTTTTTTCCATCTTTATCACATGTTGTTTCACCATATAGAGCACATCAGAACCATTCTCATTCTCTGGACTTAATGCTGGATCCTGCGAATGGACTGGATCTGATTGGTGTGTGCCTGGGTGCCGTATTCATTGAAGTTTCTGTATTCTCCTTCACGCCGGTCCCTCTCAAGGATGTACTGGTATCCACGGTAACCAGGATACTGGTAAGCCACCCAGCTGTCAAGGGGTTGACATGGAGTAAGTTCTTGGCTTAAAGTCTTCTGTTTCTCATTTTACCTTCAATACTAAATGATTATTTGGGAAGAGGGTGCATTGCCCACCAATTAAACATGTAACGTAAAACCTCCAGGTCCAATTGACTTTGAATGTTGACTCCTGGACATGTGTAACATGGCTGGTAAAAGGAATCTGTGATATGGATGTTTGACTTACGCTCCAGAATTGACTTTGATGGAGGGCACCTCCTTGCTACACCAGCCCATGGCCTGCAGTGAGGGGTAGTCATCACACATCTCAAATTTGTGTCCCTGGAGATCTTTGCACTCGTAGAGGGTCACCTTGCTGTCACTGTGGTTCTTTTGGGGGAGTGAAAATGGTTTGTTAGCACTCGGTCCATGTTAACCAAAAACGTAATGTCACTCCTGTCTTCCTGAATTTGAATATTTTTCCTGGGTTTTTCTTGAGATGGCAGCAACACGTTTTTTTAAAAAGGTGCTTTGGAAGTTACCTTGAATGAAGTTTTTTTTTTTTTTCATTTTTATTTTTTAATGTTTTACAATTTACACAATAGGAAGTAATGCAAACATCATATGAAGATGTGTTTCATCCAAATAAATGGTCCAAATTCATTCAACCCCCATTCCAAAGGCTGAAACACACATGGGATATATTCAGTATTTATCAATGTATCATGACAGCCAATTAAATTTGAAGAGAGCTTACAGCACATTTGATTGGTCTGAAAGAGAGCAGGTGTTCTGTTCTGTAGCCAATGTTTCCACTCCATGCTTCCCAGTGAGGGTAGTCCCCTTTCTCGAGGATGAACTGCTGGCCCTGGAACTCAGGATGCTCAAACCCTACAAATCTGAAAGGAGTTTAAACAGAAAAAGGCAGGAAAAGGTAGATGCAGTGGAGAGATGGAGGCACATCCAGGTGTAAAGATAAATAGAAACTCTGAAAACAAATGTGGCTCAAATCCCCATTATGACACACTAACTACAATGAGTATTTGGTCTCACATCCATAAATTGGCTAAATCAATCCCTTATGCTTTGGATAGTTAGTGCCTAGAAAACAATTAAATTCCATATGATAAAATTACGAGTTAATTTTCCCACAAATCTAATTTGAACCAGGCCTCCCTGACAGATATGCCAAAGTGAGTTAGCTTTCTTAATAAAATACCTTTCTATAAACTTACCTATAACTTATTATTCAAAATAAACAAATACTGTACATTGTCTAATTTTCACTAGAACTAAAATACTACAGAAATTCCATTCAATATTCATAAGACAATTATATATAAGTATACTTGCAGCTTAATGTTTCTGAAGCTTATCTTTGATGGCACTCAGGACCACAACCCTGACCCCAGGACAGTCACACTAGCCCGGGGAGTGACTTACGCCCCATTCTCCACTTTGATAGAGCGGATCTTGCGGAAGCCCCTCTCCAAGATGTTCCTGCACTCCTGCATGAACTCGCAGCGTTTGCCCTGGAAGTTCTCCTCCTCCCACACCGTGATTCTAAACGGCCCCCTCTGCTCCATCTGAATTTGTTGAGTGTTCATGGCAGCTCCTCTTGCCAGTGCTCTCCCTACCTGGGGGAGGAAGGGAGGGGTACAGAAAGCATCAGAGACAGGGTACTGCGCTTGACTGGAAGACCCATCCATCAGTTTATCAGTGTGTGGAAGCTAACATCTGAAGATCATCAACAGCCTAACAGCCTTAATGGAATCTGAAAACCTGGTCTGAACTATCATCGCCAAATGAATAATCAGATCTATCAGCCATCCTCATCCCCCAGCATCCATGTCATAGCACTCTTTACAGAAATATAGGAATCTTTGTTTTGCCCTATTCTGGAGTGGGAAAGTACTTACATACCAACATGCGACAGGTCTCCTATCAATGGGAAATGAAACAGGCAGCAGGTTCTCTAATGCATTTATAGTCCTGGTCTCCACATTTAGTGCAGAATTTGCACAAGCTCTGCACACTCAGCACTCTGACTGAAAAGCCACATTAGTCCACACCATTGTCAGGGGGTTTGTTGCCGTCATTGTCGGGGATGCAGGTTCTTCTGATTCATCAAAACAGTGGTCTGCAGCCCCCCCCCCTCAGCCGCCGGCTGGCCACATTGAGAATGTACTAATGTGACAGTTTGACCGGGAACTGGAAAGAAGAATCGTTTCAGAAGGATGAAGACTGTGAGCAAATTAAGATGCTGCACTGTGCGTCCTTCGGAACTGTAGCGCATTTTTCAGAAATACAGGGAGAACATGAAAATCTTACTTGAAATCTACTTTGAGAGTTGAATCATATTTACTACATAGATCAGGGGTGGCCAATCGTATCCGCAGAGGGCTGGTGTGTGTGTGTGGGTTTTCGCTGCAGCTCCCTAATTAGATGACTAATTAGAGGACTGATTGGCTGAAGAGTCCTCACACCTGGGTTTGAACAGCTGACCTACAGGTTATCCCAAAAACCTGCAAACACACCGGTCCTTTGCGGATAAGATTAGCCACCGCTGACATAGATGAATGATAAGGTTATGTTCTCCAATCGATCAGACACTATATCTGTAATTCAGTCCACATCTTACCCTGAACCGGTCACCTGCCAATTAAACACACCTTTATTTCATAAATATTGCTCCAAAACAGTTTCCTTATATGAAGCATTGCAAGTTTTTCCTGATCATTCATTTCTAAGGTGTAACTGTGTATATCAACCCCTTGCCTGTAAATCACAACTTTGTATGAGATTTGGATTTGGTTTTCTTCCCAGTGTTGGTTCAACCCTTGCATGTTTTTAGAGTTTATAAATTTTGGATTGTGCTTTTGGACGCTAAAATAAACAAACAGATATATACAGGGGTGTAACACAAAATTTTGGACCCTGGACCCAGTAACGCATATGAAATCCCGATGCATAAATCCTGCCTCAAGTGACATCTTGTGGTATACTGATTTATTGCAGGGCCTACTCAAAATGGTGGGTAAAAGCAACTGAAGCAACATAAGCAACTTAACCTAGACCCAAATACACCAATTTAACTTCTTATTTAACTAACCCAGAAGTCAGCTACAGTATGATAGTTTAAGAAAAAGTTTAAATTGTTTAGCTAAACAATGCATAGCATGTGGTATTTCAAGTTATAATCCTCAATAGCAGCCAATATCTAGAAATAATTGATTAAAATTGCACTCTAATGCAGACTAATTAAAAAAACATGAAGAAAGAAGTTGAGTAAACAAAAAAAATCAACTCAATAAGGCTGCCAAACTGGCAAACAAGCAAGTCTTAAAGATGTCTAAAAATGGCAAAAACATAAAATAATTGTGGAAGAGGGTAGATACATTATTCATTATCATTAATCCTGTAGACTCCTGGTGGAGCATAGGGCCTCAACAACACCACGCCAACGGACTCTGTTCTGGGTCGTTTTCTTCAGCTGGGTCCACGTCATTCCGGCGGCCTTCACTTCGCTCTTGATAGATCTTCTCCACGTCTGTTTGGGTCTCCCCACTTTCCTTTTTCCTTGTGGGTTCCAGTCCAGTGCTTGTCTTGTGACATTGTCGAAAGGTTTTTGAAGTGTGTGGCCTATCCGGCCCCATTTTCTTTTCTTGATGTCTTGACCGACCGGGTTCTGGTTGGTTCTCTTCCACAGGTCTGTGTTCGAGGTCTTCTCAGGCCATCTGATGTTGAAGATGTGTCGCAAACACTTATTGATGAAAATCGGTATCTTGCTGGTAATGGTGTTGGTTACCCGCCACGTCTCGGACGCATACAGGAGGACTGCTTTCACGTTGGTGTTGAAGATTCGAATCTTGCTGCGCAGTGGATGTTCTTGTTGGTTGTTCAGCCGCATCACCTCTGTTTTTCTGAAGTTGATCTTCAGGCCGGTCTTTTCTGCCTCCTCAGTGAGCCGGGTAAGCTTGGCCTGGGCATGTCGCTGCTTGTGGGACAGAAGGCTGACATTGTCTGCAAAATCCAGGTCCTCCAGCTGCTTGGTGAAGGTCCACTGGATACCGGTGTTGCTGCCCTCTGTGGTTCTTCTCATGATCCAGTCTATGATGATCAGGAAGATTGTCGGTGACAGTTTTCACTGCAAAGGTATTGGTCAGTTTTCCGTTGTGAATGATCTGGCAGGACGAGTCTTCGTATAGTTGTTGGATGATGCTGATGAGCTTCTGTGAAATTCCGTAGTGCTGCATCAGTTTCCAAATGGTGTCATGGGTAGATACATAGGTTTCACTTATTAGACACATGTGATCTCAGTATTCAGATGAGGCAAAGTGCAGAAAAGCTAAGCTAGGCAGAGTAGATATGCTGGTCTGGATAATGGATCTGGATTGCACCAACATAACAGACAGTATGTAATAACCTATTGGTTTGTATATACAGGTATTTTGCCAAGGGTTCAAGTCTCTGCTATGTTTCTATGTATGTGGAATGTGCATGTTCTCCCCATATCACCATGGGTGACCTCCAGGTACTCTAATTTCCCCCTCACAATCTAAGTGTGAGTTACCAAATCCAAGTCTGTGGTGGGTTGGTGGCCCATTCTGGATTGTTCTTCAGGATAGGCTGTAGATCACCCCACAACCCTGACTAGGACAAATGGATGAATGGATTTTGACAAACTCTGACCCTACAGCAAACAATATTACAAAATTTAGTGCTAAACTATCTGGACCGACCTTTTGGCTAACTGACCTTGGCTTTTACCTTTGATTCTGATTTCCATCTCTCGTTTGTGATTTCCATCTGCTTGGCTTCTGGGCTCCCTGTTACAGAAGTTCTCACCAAATATGGATCGAGCAAAGCCCTGCGGCACATTATCTTATCTGGAATGGCATCTGTAGGATTTGTCTGCTCACCAAACTGCAACACCAGTGTTGGCTCTTCCAGATCCCAGAGCTGTATGATGTTTCATCTGAATACTGTTGTGGCTTCCTCGTGTACTGTGAGCTATTCACCTACCATAACAACATCTTGCTGGCCGTGGAAACTGACCTGGTGAACTTCATGATGTTGCTTCAAACCAAATAAGCTCAGGAGTGGGCAACTGCCTGGTACCATTAAGGCAGCCCGATCCTCAGCTCCTTTGTCGCATTTCCAAAATACTTCAAGGAAGTTTTCATCCATTCCTCTCCAGGCAGAGATGTGAGTAACCAGCTACATGAACGCCACCAACAAACGTGTCCAGATAATCTCTGGGATTATGCTGTTGACTTGCTTCCAGGTTCTACCCTGACCAAAAGCCATGTTTACCCCCTAACCTTAGCAGAATCTCAGGGACCAGTATGTCGAGAAGGTGATTCAGTCTAGATACATTTAGCCATCCACCTCCCTGGATGCTTTGGATTCTTCTTTTTAGAAAAGAAGGATGGGGACTGTGTCCATTCATTGACTACTACACTCTTGAAGTTACTAGCAAGTTCAGCTTTCCACTACCTTTGACTGTCTTGTTGGAGCAATATTCAGTCAGCTCAGTAATTTACTATGTTGGATCTGCAGAGTGCTAACAATCTGATCCATATACAGGAGGGCAACAAATCGAGGATCCCATACATTACTAGGCATGGTAAATATGAATATATACTGATTCCTTTTGGGCTCGCTAATGTCACCCCAGTATTCCAGTCATCTATCAGCATCATTTTTCATAACTTAATTGACTGGTCTCTTACTGTTTACATTGATGAAGTATTGATGTTCTCCCCAAGGTGGCATTCATCATTATCAGTGGATGCCTTGGATATCACTGTTGGGACTGTGCTGTCTCAACCAAGAGGCCCCTTCAAAGTTGTACCCTTGCGTCTTTTACTCACATAATCTGTCAGGGATTTAGCGAAAATATGACATAAGTATCCAGGAACCGCTGACGATAAAAGTGACTCTTGAAGAATGTTGCCTTGTAGGGGACAAGCATTCATTACAGGTACTTATAGATCATGAGAACCTACATTATATCCATAATACAAAACAGTTGAACCCTTGGAAAATCCAATGTGCCATGATCTTTGTGCTTTTCAGGTTCACAGTCACCTACCTCCTGGGGTAGAAGAATTCCAAAGGGGACTCCCTATCTCGTAGGTTCAACCTAGACTAAAGCTTCTCACCTGCTAACACCATCCTGCCCCAACCTTCATTGTCGTGCTTTTAAGATGGGAGTTATCAGACAAGATTTATCATGTGCTACAGAATAATACTGCTCTGCCTTCTACTCCTCCATACAGACAGTATGTGCCTGCCTAAATCTGAGCCCAGTGAGCACATACTTTGCTGAGATTCAGACAAACACTAAGGACAATGGGAATGGAGGAGGATATCCAGAATTATGTTCCATCTGTGCACAATCAAAGACCACATGGACTCTCCCCTCAAGTCAGTTAAAATTCTTACCAGGATCTCAACATCCCTGGTCCCACGTAGCAACAGATCTCCCTCAGTCTCAAGGGTTTAAAGTGATCCTGGTCATCATCAATTAGTTATCTAAGATAACAAGCACCTATATGCTCCAAAACTAACCCAAACGATTTTTCAGCACATATTTTGAGTTCTTATGGCATGCGAGAACACATAGCAAGTAACCCAGGACCCCAGTTCTAGGTTTTGGAGAGCATTTTCCATTGTCTGGGAATCTCTCCTCTAAGTTTGTCATCTGGGTACTATCTCCAGACTAAAGGGCAATACAAGCAGCTAAACCAAGAACAACAAAAATATGGAGGTTCTTTCCCATACTGTGCTCATAACCTAGATGAGCAGAGCCAGTTTCTTCTATGGGTGGAGCATGCCCAGAATTCATTGTCATTGTTCTTTGTCACTTTTCACAATGTGTCACTCCATTTCAGTCTGTGTTAGGGTATCAGCCCCCTCTCTACCCTTGGAAGACAGAGCCTAGTAGTGTACCGGTGGTTGACGACTGGTTTTAGAGGAGCAGTCAAGTCTGGGCTAAACTCTAAGAGTTACCTATCAATCCTAACCCTAACCAATCAACCCTAATCCTAAACCAAGCCATTAACCCAATCCTAAAGTGTAATCCACCCTGAAAACAATGCCCATCCATAACCCCAATGGCAAACTTAGTATAACCACATATTCCATAATTACAACAAAGGCACTACCCCCTATCCTAATACCAAACCTCATTCTAGATCTAACCCTAATTCTTAATCCTAACCTCGGCCTAAACTCTATTTTAACTCATCCCTAACCCAAGGCATACATTTAGATCAGGGATTTTTTTGTGAAGGGAATAAATAGGAGGTGCCAATTATCCTCAAAAGAAAAAAAAAACAGCTGCTATCATCATTGAGCGGTAAAACCAGACGCTGCTTTGCTTTAAGAGATCTTGGTGGCATATTTCATTGGTAACATATGGCAGAGTAGGTGCAAGGAGGGTAGATATTCTACTGAATATCTACTGAATATCTAGCTCTATTCAATAACTGATTTCTGTATTCTTTGTTGGGTTTTTGGGTTATGGATACAGGCACATGAGCCCAATCTTTGCACCCTGCCATTTCCTTCTCCATGCCAGGCAGAACAGATACACCTGTATCATGTTTTCTCCCGGCGATGTCATGTGGACAGCAGGGAGAGACAGAGAGAAACCAGGATGCTGCCCAGCCCCAAGGGAGCAGGCCCTGGTCTCCAGTCAGGTTTGCTGACTTCTGCTGCTGTAGCAAGGGCCACTCTGGGGACAGGCAGCTGGGTCCTTTGTTTGCCCATTTGAATGATTAGATCTGTCTCTGCTCTGCATCAGCTGTGACCTCATTTAACTGGGAAATTCAGCTTTTACCTCATTTCCATTTCGTATACACACCACCTCTGATTTCCTTTCTGTTCTGCTTTGAATATTTTTAATCTCTTCTGTTGAGGTCTTACAAAGACGTATTCTCAATCCATATTTTAATATCGGTCTAACCGTTTCAAGTATCTTCAGACACATGGGATAAAGAAACGAAAACACTTTTATTGTGCGTTACGTGTGTGGTGAGAATTGTAACATTTGTCAGCAATGAGATTATTCAGATCAGTGTTAATATTTCAAACCTGCTGAATGACAAATGATAATGAACATATGTGAAATGTGCTGGAGGAGTTTGTGCCCCTGAGGACTGGTTTGGTGTATTCACTATGGTCTGCTCAGGGCTGAACTCATCTACACATGCTCATCTACCATGCCATGAACGCTAAGGTGTTTTTATGTTTGCCCTTATGGAACGAAGCTGAACAGCTGGTTGAAGGTGGGGAGGGGAGTGAGACGGCTGTCACAAGTTGAAAGTAATGAAAATGACATCCTATCAGTGCAGAGCCGGCAACCAGGGCAAACAAGAGTGTTTGCACATCTGCCTTTTAGCATCCATTCAGTGTTTTGCCATCCTTGCCTTCCATCTTCCGTCATTTAAATCCACAGTCGCTGCAATAGAGCTATTTGATTAGAAATTAAATTGTGGGATATGGGGGAAAAAGGGAGCTGATTGGTTATGTGTATGTTTATATGTTTGTTTTTTTTTTTTTGTGAAGAGCCAGGACAGACTCCAGGCTCTCCATGGTAACAGAAGACACAATGTCCTCCAAATAGCAGCTTCTGAAACATTACGTAAACATCGGCAACTCACCAGCAGAACATGTGTGCTTAAAGAAAAATGACCTACAAAATATAAAAAGTAAGTTTGTGACATGCATTCATATGCCCTAGCCTTTCAAATACTCAACACTGACATTATTTAAGTGATAGTGTTGTAGATCAATTTGCAGTCCTTATATTGATCATGAAGGTGTTCTGGGTACCTCACCATTAACAGATAAGAGCATGGATTCATCATGGAGCATGAACTTCATCCGCATGATCAGGTACAGCAGCTTCAATGAAACAGCTGGTCACATTTCCTCGTTTGACACCGGGACGCACTATTTGATTAGCCGGTGAATAGACAGTGGCTGCTGGCTCTGCGTGTTTGCCATCGCCATGGAAACTAATCCACCACAGGACAAATGTGAACAGGTCACACAGGTAACATCTGCTCCTGCTACAGCTCATCACGTACGACACTCTGCCCGAGGACAGAAGACTTCTGCTCCCCCAAGCCACCTGCCCCCCGCTGTACCAGGGAGCATGCGGCGTTAGCAGCTAACGCACAAAGAGCTGCCCGAGACCACCCCGAGGCATTTGCATATTTCATCAGTGACCTTTTTTAACCATTTTCTAAACACTAGCCCCCCAGTCACAGATAACCATCCATTTCACCAGAGGTAAGCAGTTACTGCCTCTATAAACATAACCATTCATCTCTGGAAACCCAGAAGATAAAAAATCTGCAAAATAAGCTGAGAAGTTTTTTTTTTGTTCTTTTTTTTTAGGGGAAAGGTGCTTTCCAGGATTGCAGATGTGAAGCTTGATCAGATAATGGCCAGACAAATGTCCTGAATCAAGCATCTGTCACAATAATTCCATTTACAAAAGCAGCTCTTGGAAAAGCTGGGTTTCATATTTAACCCAAAGCAAGAGCACAACATAAATACATTTTCTGAAAATTATTAGGGTGTTGTGTTTAACAAAGGTATTTTTCTTAATCGAATCACTGATGTTTTATGATGGTTTTATTATTGTTGATATCAACAGGTGGGCGTTGTACAAGACACTGGAGTGTGACGTCATTACAGAAACTTGCTGCGCATTTCAGAATACGGGAAATTGTGTCCGGTATTAGTTAAATGTTCTATTTATTTCTATTCTATTAACGTGAAACAAAGAAAACCTTCGAGTCCAAAACATCTGAAGGTTTAAGAAAGTTAATCCTTAATACTGTACTGTTATTTTAGTTAATAAGATCAAATTCAGATTACCATAGTGCTATATAGACCTTTGATCTGTGCGCAAATGGATTGTCATTCACTCTGTAGTACATAAGTTTTAAGGATTTTAGTGAAAAGGACAATTTTATTAATTCCTAAAAGGCAGGGAAAAAAACAAGAAGATGTCTGTAAGAATTTCAGAAGACGTTGTATTCAGTATTGTTGTCAGTTTTCCTTTATTCTGGTTACTTGGTTATATGCAGACAGTAGGTGATGAATTTCTAGAGAATCCGTTAAGCTGTAACATAAATCTCAAAGACAGGAAACGGTAGAAACTGGAATCGTCTTGTAATTGGCGGAAATAATAAGGAAACTGAGTGACATACATGCACCTTTACACCGTATGTATAAACTTCCCTAAGACTGAAAAACTGACATTGTTTATTGACACAATGACTTCACAACATATTTATAAAGTACGACTGAATTGAAATAGTTAATTAATCCAGTAGTAAGTGTGAGGACACAGACCTACCGAAAATGAAACGTATTTACGTGGGATTTGAAATTTTTATGGTCAGGATTACTGTAAAATTAACGCCATAACATAATGCAAAGAATATGTTATGACGAATAATGAATACTATTATCAATATATTAACAACTGTTCTTTTAAATGACTGAAGTGCGTATTGTATAATGGGGGTATATTCACATTCATATATTTCCCATAGCCTTCAGATGCAAATGCTGGCACTCTGGTTCACCTTGACATCAGTAGGAGATCCACGAGTTTCCCAAACTTTCTGTCTTCTCTTTGTTCTTCTCTTTGATGCGCTTGGTGGAAGTTTCCTCGGTGGGACGCAAATCTGTACCTGCTTAACGCGAGCCGAACGAACAAAACTTCATGTTCAGGTATTGTTACGCGTGGCTCAACGTGAGACAGGCACAGATCAGCCAGGTTCCGATGTCAGTAATCAGCTCATCCGGGCTCGTTTGCATCTGGTCCCCTTGTCGCATTCGGGAAAACTAGGCAAAGCACTACTTAATTACTAGTTTCTTCTGTATAATTATGTTTAAAGATTCTTCTTTTCTAAACAGAGAGAGAGAGAAAAAACATTTTTAAAAAGGATATTCCTAATGACATACAGCACATTTACCCATTGTTTGAAATTAACCAATTTATTTTTCTGACAAATATTTATGTTTGTCATCAGACAAAAGAGAGCTTAATAATAATAATAATAATAATAATAATAATAAAAAAATAAGAAAGCAAAACCTTACCCATACCGGCTTTTTTCTAAATGCTAGCTGACGTGACGATGTAGCTTTCCTGGGGGGAGGGGGCGTCCTGAGTGAGACGCGTCCCTCCAACCGCAACTTTAGGGGGGAATGAACCTATGTGTCCAATGAAGAGTTTATATAGTCGGGTTAAAAATAGTAACCCCTCCGTTACAATTTTTTTTAAGGCTTTAAAGAGAGAGGATCCGCATGTACACCTGTCGCACCTTGCTTTTACTCAAATCCAATATTGACACGGGAGTCTTTGGGGGTGGGCAGTAGGCGGCGATTTTCCAAGCACTTGCACCAGCCTTTCTAGCTATGAAAATAGGAGTTCATTAGCATTAATTAAAGTGACATGGCGGCCGGACTCGATCGTCATAATCTCGCTGGATGTTGAAAACCCCGAGGAAAAAGGAAAGGTGGGGGTGTCGTGTTAGAGGAAACACGGAAAGCCCATTGTCGACCAGCCCTTATCACTACCCAATTTACATAGATTTCCATATCGTTTGCAAAGCAGTTGTTTTCCGGCTCGTCAGGCTTTGGTGAAAGTACTTGAAATTACGTCGAAAAAGTTACTGATCCCTTACCAGGGTAATACTTAATACTTAACCTATTTACTGGCCAGTCAGCAAAACCACTAAAACTGAGATATAAGCCTTGAAATAAACTTTGAATGAATTACTACCCCTTTCTTTTTATCCTGTTTTATAGTCATCTTTCAAACTACTGGTGCTTTTCCAATAATCCAACAATTGATGTTAGTACTGGGAAATAGGCGAACGTCTAAACAGGAGCGAGATTTAAAGATCAAGTAAACCGTTACTTATGACCGGAATACATTTATTGGCAGAGCGAACTCCATCGATGCCCAACCTGGATCGCAGTCTATTCATGCTTAAAGCGGAATTTCTCAGTAAAGTTGCTTCATTAATGAGTTCCAAACGCTCAGATAAGGTCTATTACATCTGCTGTTTAAATACCAGTCAGGAACGAGTTTGAGCTTACACGTAAAAATTAGGCTAACATCCAGCCTAATTTTAATTTTTTGTTTATTTTTATGATGTATACCTAGAGAATCAAACTTGAGCCGACTATATTATTTCAACCATGTACACAAGATGTTGGAATAATGAGAAACACATTTCATAGTATTCAATTTATTTGTAGAAAATGGAATTCAGTGCTGGGAATCTTTTTCACGGTCTCTAGAGATTCTTTTCTGATAGGCCCCCCAGCCTGCCTTTCTGTATTCCTCTGCAGCCACCACCTTGTCTGCTGCAGCCAGGATTCCACGGCCCACAATGATGACATCAGACTCTTTTGTACCAATGACCTCGCTGGGAGAAGAATACTGCTGGCCCAAGCCATCACCTGAAACATAAATGTGACACGTTTGAAATAGATTATGCTGCTGCGACCTGTACTAAACTTTGGTCAAAACGAAAATGCAATCTTTGACAATAGCACCACCATGTGGCGAAGATACAAACTGCAAGAGAATATAGACAAAAATTAAATTACAGGAACAATAATGGAAACATAAGTGTTAATGAATAAATAATTTTTTACTTATATTTGAAATACACTTGGTAAAATTCCATTGACTATAACAGCACACACCCTTAAGATGGCTATATTTTTGGTAAGCCGTACCTCCTGGGTGCAGTTGTACACCAGGTGTCATGTGCACAAAGCCAGGCTTACTGCTGATCTTGCCGCCACAGATGAAGCCAAACACAAAGTCAGGATTCTCTTCTGCCATTTTTACCTGGGAACACAGCGATTTTTTAAAACTGGACAAATATTTAAGTTTAATATTTAAAACTGCATTTTATTAAGTTAATACAAAATGATGCAACATGACTCGTCATGATAATTTCAGCGACCACTAATTAAAGTTTTTTTGCATTCGAGTATTTCTCTCCAAGTCTCCACGTCACAAAAAACGTTACTTCCCGTCGGAAACACGCCTCTTATGACGATGTTGGACAAGAGTTTATGGTGCGTTCGTTTTTCTCTTGGAATTCGAAAATTCCGAGTTCAGTGACGTCACGTCCGTCAATCTCCCGTTCGAGCTACCGCATCATGGAACAAACATGGCTGCCTCCATGAACACGCTGCTGTGTGTTGTTGCTTTATATTTCAGCAGATTTGGAGTGAGATTTTTTTCACAGAGACAAAAACAAGACACAAACTAGTCAAAGTACACTAAAAGCTTTCTAAAATGTTTTAGTACATTCATAGCGATATTCTTTTTGAGAGACAAACTACAAACAAACCAAAGACACTAACAAGTCAAAAATCTGATATTGCATGTTAGGATACTGTTTACGGTCATGGTATTCTGTAAATCGAACACGTGCAATTACATTTATAACTATTAATACATTTAATAAAATAGAATTGTTGAGTATGTTGAAATTACGTCACAGGAAACTCGGACAAGAAAATTCTGTCTCACATCAACGTCATAAAAGAGGCGCGTTTCCAACGGGAAGTGACGTTTTTCATGACATTTTTCGTGATGTTTTCATCCGAGTTCCAACTCTGACAGAAATAATCAAATGCACCATTTATTCCGAGATGTGGTAGCTCGAACGGGAGATTGTCGTACGTGACGTCACTCACCTCGGAATTTGAGTTCCGAGAGATAATCAAACACAGGAAAAAAAATGTTTTTTTATTCCCTATGTATGCATGAATAATGAAGAGGATACGATTAATAGAAGGATTAAATAAAAAAACAGAAATTAAAAGAACAGAAAACATTCCTATTTTAGTTATATTCCGCATATAAGCTGTTAACTGGAACATTCCTTGCAGACTCACCACTGCCTCTGTGTAGCTCCCTGTTGCTAAGGAGCCCTGGGAACTCATCTGGGCGATAAGCAGGCACCCCCTGTCCAGAGGCTGCCCGACTGCACGAAGCCCTTGTATCACCCCTGGGCCGGGCACGGCGTGAGCGTTGACGATGTGGGACCAGGATGAGATGCGGTACTGTCCCCCTATTTGACAAAAACACAAAGCAGAAAAGCACAGTAAGATTTCTAGTATCACAAATATTGGCTTCCTCCAAACAGGCTTTGCTGCTATGCTACAAAAAATGCTGTGAAATGCTAAATTAGCATGTTGCGATAAGCAGCTCAGGTCACTTGAGGCAGTGGGGCGACATGATGGTACAGTGGTTAGTGGTTAGGGTCTCGAGTCTCTCCCTGGGTTACATGTGTGTGGAGTTTGCCTGTTCTTCCTGTGTCGTCGTGGGGTTTCCTCCGGGTACTCCGGTTTCCCCCCACAGTCCAAAAACATGCTGAGGCTAATTGGAGTTAATAAAGTACCCCTAGGAGTGCATGTGTGAGTGAATGGCAAGTGTGTGAGTGTGCTCTGCGATGGGCTGCCCCCTGTCCAGGGTTGTTCCCTGCCTCGTGCCCATTGCTTCCGGGATGGGCTCCGGACCCCCCCGCGACCCAATAGGATAAAGAGGGTTGGAAAATGAATGAATGAATGAATGAATGAATGGTTAGGCAGTGCATGTTAATAATCATAAACAAAGGGTTCAGAGAAATAAAACACAAGCTTTAGGCCCAGCTCACCTCCGTACTGGTGTTTGACCGTGTTCCCAATGTCAGCAAACTTCCGGTCCTCGAAGATAAGGAAGTTATGCTTATCAGACAGGTCCTTGAGTGTCTGGGCGACTTGTTCGGAGAAGTCCTCCAGGATGTCCACATGGGTCTTCAGCACGCAGATGAGGGGGCCCAGCTCCTCAGCCAGCCGCAGCAGCTCCTCCGCACGCGTCACGTCGGCCGAAAGGCACAGGTTGCTCTTCTTATTCTCCATCAGTCTCAGGAGACGGACAGCCAGGGGGTGGGTGCCTGGATGCTCGGCGCGGCCGCTGTAAGTCAGTTCCTGGTTGGGCTCCCCGCTGGCACACTGGGCCCCGAAGCTGTTCTCCTTGATGAACTGATGGACGTTCTCCACAGTGTCCGAGTCGATCCTCCCTGCTTTGTGAAGGACCCCCAGGAGTTTGGAGAGGGTCAAGACAGAGTGGAGTGTGATCCCTTCCTTATACAGCCGGGTCGCACCACCTTGCTCCCTGTCCATGAGCACAATGGCGTCAGTCACCATCAAGCCCTCCTTCTGCAGCACTTCAGCAGTTTCTAGGACACTGCCTCCACTTGTCACCACATCCTCAATGATAAGACACAATTCCCCAGGATGAATAGCTCCTTCAACCAGTTTCTTAGTCCCTATATTTATAAAGGGAGAATGGAAAGGGGGACACACTTAACTGGAACAGTAAACACAAGCTTGATGTCTGAAGAAAAATCATAGTGCTAAACCAACTAAAGTAATTAGCTAACAACAGATAAAGATGCAATACCAGCCCCACCCCCTCGGAGTCAGTTCATTCATCTACTCAACGCACCATAATCCTTTGTCTCTTTTCTTCTAATGAGCATCGGCAGGTCATGTTCAGAGCAGATGATGGTCGCAAGAGGCAGAGCCGTGTAGGGGACGCCGCACACGGTGTTAAACTTCAACCCCGCGCGCTTGGCACGCAGGAACAGGAGATTGGACACCTACGAGGGCATGGCGCGTGCAGAACACGTGATAATACAGTTGTACCTCAGGACTCAAACTCATTAGAACTCGAATTTCTTAAAAGTCAAACCAACCACGATGTCACGTGGCACGTCTCTCAGCGGAAACAAAGGATGCTGTGACAGCAACGTTTATTGCTGCTTTTTTTTTAATACATTGTACTTCACATCATTTTGATAGTCATTGCTCACCAAAAAGTTATGCAATACTCGTACAAATGTTACAACCTAAAAGTTTGCGATTTACAAACAAATTAACGAATACAGAGTAATAATAAAAATAAACAATGGATCGCATGGCATAGTCTAGTGTCTGGGTTTATTGAAAAGGTGTCACTGTATGACACTTTGCACATTGTTTGGATACATTTATTTTCTTACTTTACAAATTACTGTTTTGATAAATGTGCTTAGATGTGTTTAGTATATGCTCTTCTTGTTTTATCCTGTTCATTTTGCATTAAAAACAAATGCTTAAAACAAAAAACATTTAGGTGTAATTTTTTTGGAGCTGGTAACCAATTAATTGGTTTTCCATTATTTCTTCTGACAGAATTTTCCCCATAACTCAAACTTTATAGGATTCGAACCAGAGTTCTGAATGGATTCATTTTGAATTCTTAGGTACCACTGTGTAACACAAAACATAGATGTTCCTTTATAATGAATTGGTGTTTCCAGATACGACAGCCATGGAACTCTTGCATTGCGATGAATGATTTTTCATCTGGTTAATTTTTTTTTCTCTTTTTTTTTTTTTTTACACACTTCAAAAAGTCACAAACGCTATCAAAATTCCCGTTTTGTGATTAGTGTTGAATCAGTATTGCTAAAATAAGGCAAAACTTCGTACTGAGGTGAAATCAGTTTCAGGTTAGATATTCGACAGATATTCAGATCTACACTCTGCAGACAGCGGCGGTGCTTCACGCCAGACGGCATAAGGCGGTTGAAAGACGGCCAGATCAATTTCACAGCCTCGGAGACGCTTATGCGCCACTGATTTAGGGACCGTCAACGAAATACTGTCAGAATAATAAAATACCGATACTGATTGCTTGCAATAATGTCAATGCAATGGGATCCAGTAACTCCAAAATGCATATTCTACAACTAAATAACATACACAGGACACAGTGAATTTTACTCATTTTTAACACTTTATTGTATTTTACATATTGTATTTACAATTATTGTGAAATTGTGTCGCCCTAATGATGTTCAATGTTAATAAAACCCACTATACAGCACCTCTAAGAAATTTTTCGGAAAGTTACCGTCACATCCCACGCCTCCCCTCGTCAGACGATTAAGTGACTGCACCTGTCCCACTGCCTTTAATACCCGGATCGGCCTCACATTCTGTGTCAGGTGTTGCCGTTTTCATGCGACCTACTGAGCTTTAATTCCGTTCTCAGCATCTCCTGTGCATTACCTTCCTTTATAGCTCCCGTCGTTCCAAGTCCCCGCTTCCCTCGGACTTTGCTCATCAACGCGTTCTCACACACGGCGCGTGAAAAAAAACGACGCATGGTCAGAGCCCTTTGGTGTCGTTAATTGAGTCTCCTTCAGTGTCTAATTCAGACGCATGCGCCGTTTGAATTTTTTGCTCGCAACTATAGTCCTGGGACAAGAAATTGAAATCGGGGCTGTAGGGTTCACAAGTTGCCTACTTCAGACCCAGGTAAGGTGTTGGAGACACTCCTAATCATTCTGATGTGTATATAGGTATAAATATACAAGAATTAAGTCCCGACCCCAAATATTTGTCCCATGATGCATTGCAACACAAATGTCCAAGAACCACATGCGTCTGAATTAGACCCCAAAGGAGACCTTGTGCTTCACTCTCGACGCCTTATGCCGGTGTTCTGTCGAGTTGAGCTACTTTGTCGAGTTACCACGGCTATCGTAGTGCTAATTGACAGCCCTATACCTAACCCCTAAAACCTAACCCTAACCCCCAAAGGCTCGATAGTACGCCTCCATAGGTAGCTCAACTCAGAACACCGGCTAGCATGAGGGAAGCACCGTCCGCTAAATCTGGAGAGTGTGGATCTGAATATCCATCGAATATCCAACCTAAAACTGATTTGCATGGAGTTGATTGTGTCAAAAGTAATCATCAAAATTTTGAAAACCGCAAGCAAATTAATTATCAGAATTAAAATATGTATTCCAAATATCAAATAAGTCGAATACAATCATTCTTTCCTTCTCTAATTTGTTTTGCTTCTGGAATGTTTTTTATTGCTTTTAATTATTTTTTGCTTCTGACGTTTGGCACTGCTTTAATGGGTGGGCGAGCCGTAGAAGGGGTGCACACCTTACACGTCTATTGGTCGGAATGAGTGAACACACCTTTAAGCATCTGAGCATGCCGTGACGCTACAGAACATGTGCATGGCGGGAAGTTCGGAAGTCAGTTTACAGCATGGAATTGCATCTTTGCAGTTTATAACTTTTATTAGGAATCGGTGTATGCAACACATATTTCACGTCCATAAAATGTCACCAACCCATCCAGTTCAGTAACCATCGCTATTCCACCAACGCACTGACCAGGGAAGTTTCTAGCTATTGAAAAGACGAGTGGCTAAGTCAAGTTTACTTGGGGCACTGTGGTTAAGCTATACTCATATCATTCTGATACTTAATAATTTGCTTGCGGTTTACAACATTTTGATTAATACTTTTGGCACTAAATTAACTCCACAGATTTCACCTCGGTAAACTATGTTCACTTGACATTTCAGTAATGACCCGGCAAAAAGGCCGCCTTATCTTACCTCTGCCGAGAATTCTTACCTCTTTCATGAGAGACGGGTGAGAAATTATAACTCGCAGGTCGAAATAAATCGGCGAATTAATACCACTCTTCAACTTGAATGACCCAAATTTTACTGCTTGTATTTCATACAGCTTCATAATTAAATTATCTACTTCATCCATGGTGTAGATGGGTCTGGCTGCAGTCGCCGTAAAGCGTGCTTAAAAACGAAAATGAGTTTCTTCTTCTTCTTGCTTTTTTATGGCGGCTGGCTAACAATTATTTGGTGCATTACCGCCACCAACCGGTAAGGAGTAGCGTGGAGTTTTATAGGAAGTCCCTCCTCAAATGAGCAGAAGTAGAGTTTTACAGGAAGTCCCTCCTCAAAATAAATACGCCATCTCATCTCGATAAAATGTTCTCGGCATTCCGTTTTATTTTGCATTTTGGACAATAAAACAGTGGACCAATTAATGTAAAAACATATGTTTCTACAAAATAAACAAATTAACTTCTTAGTGTAGTGTTTACGGAGGTTATAATGAATTTCGGAAGAAAAATATTCCCGTCTTTCATTTACATGTAGCATGAGAAGGATATAGCTGCAGACGCCTGTAGTAGTGGTGGTGGGTGGATCGATCTAAGTATCGATAATAACGTTGGTATTGATATTGATCAATACCAGTTTAATGAGATCGATACTTCGGTTTCAGTGTCGTTCCTGAATACACTGCTGCTGTCTGTTGAAGCCCTTCTGTTTTCAGACTCCAGGCAGTCACGTAACTCAGCGGCGCCAGGCAAGCAAACAGGCTCACTTGTGCGCACACACAGTATAATGTTTATAATAAAGTTTTTAATTTTTATTATTTTTGTCCGTCCCTCAACATTAAGGTAGTGACCTATTTAATTCTTGACCAATCAAGCTACATAAAAGAATATTTATTAATAAAGCTTGAGCTTGCAGTCTCAGTAGTTCATGGATTGCAAGGGGTTGCGTAGTCAGTGTACATTAAGGGGCGTAGTCGGCAGAATTTTATTACACAATTTGGCGTAGTCGGCAGGATTTTATTAATTCTTTTTTTTTTTTTCATTTTCCTTCCCTTAGTTATGTTTCGTGCGTTAGCCATATTGAGCGGCACCTGTGTGTGTTTGTGTCTGTGTCGAGAACAGCAGCTGACAACTCAATGGACGCGAATGGCAGTGCTGATGGATCTGCGGCGGCTGTTTACGTCCTTAAAGATCATGTGTTTCTTGTGGATGTGACATAATCCCGGTAGAGCTCTGTGGATGCCCGAACCATAGACATATATCTGAATTCTGTCTATGGCCCGATCTGCGAACGCATGCGCACACTGGTTTATTTATATTACTAATCAATAATATTTCAACTGGTTAAAGAAGCCTGGACAGTTCTGGGCTTTGACCTCATTGGCCCGCTTCGTGAACCTGCAAGTTGCAATAAATATGTGTTAACCATGAGAGATTTGTTCACAAAGTCGGTCGTGGCTGACCCCTTGAAGTCCAAGTCTGCATCTGAAGTTTCTGCAGCTATAAAAAGCTGTACACATTTGGTCTTGACAGTAAGATTATAAAAGACCAAGGAAAAGAGTCAATGAGGTACCAGGGGAAGAAATATTTCATCCTATTTAAATTTTTTTAAGTGTCTTTTTAAAGATGGACACTGATTCCCAGTTTTTGCATTACTTCTCATTTTAAGTATTTTTAACATATGTCCACTAAGTTTGCAATGTTCCCTGCAAGAATCACTGCTTTTTTCTCTTTCTCGATGCTTTATTATAATTGAACACATACTTACTAAACAAAGGCCGTTCCAACTAGCAGTGCATAACAATAACAGCGCCAGAAAGAACATAGAGAAGACCTTTTAAAAATAAAATACAAGGAGAATATGCTGTAAATTCAGTTTTCTAATCATTGGGAAAGTTACTCATATATTTTCTGGGATTTAGATCAATTAACAGACTTTAGGGATTGTAAGTACATACTGAACTCTTTTCTAAAGTTGCGGGAACATTTTTGAATTCTGTTTTTATGTATAAAAAACTAAACAGCTAAACATAGAACGACATTAATACAGTATTCATCTTCTTTATTCTCCAATATTAAGCCAAATGTTATGTTGAGAAGGAAGTTAAAAGGGATAGGAATTTATTTTTTAACCGTTCGTGCACATCCAACTGGAATATTTGAACTGCATCACAGGAGAAGAATAAATGGTCGGTATCCTCAATGTTATTTTCACGAAATAAACAGCCGTTGCCCTCGATGTTAATGCGTAGTCTCCACAGATTTCCATAGTAACTCCTTCAGGGGATAGATATTGCTCATAATTTTGAAATGTGTTTCTTCACATTTGTTTATGGAACTTTGATAATGATATAGGAAGCTTATTAACTTCAAAATCCGTAATAAGCAAAAACCTTAGGCCACCAATTTTGTAAAATAGGTGATTTGGAATACAATACCAGAACGAGTAGCTGTGTTTGATCCAAGCTTTTACCCAGTTTGTCTTCAGGGTTCCATTAAGGCAAAGTCAATAACCTTCATACCACCATTCTTTATTTCTTTAACCATATCACTTTGAGGCCTGTTCCTCCAAATAAAGTTCAGATTAATTTGGTTGATGGATTTTATTATTTTATTCAGAATAGCATTAGAATAAGTTGGGTAAATGCATCTCGACAAACTTTCCATTTTTGTCACATAAATCCGACCTAGAATTGAACAGTGATATGAATACCCAGGTATTTGATTTCTGATTTTACAGGAGTGTGGCCGATTTCTTTTAATGGGGTGTCATGAACAGCCAATAATTCACATTTTTTTTGGTTTTAAGTTAACCCTGAGGCTTTGGAAAATAATTTTATTTGTTAAATAGTCAATGGAATTTGATTTTTATCTTTTAGAAATAATGTGTCGTCAGCCAGCTGGCTAATGATGATTTCTGTACCCAACACGTTTAATTTTTTTATTTCATTGCAGTTTTTAAGATGAATGGCTAACGTTTCAGTGACTAATATAAACAGGTATGGTAAGAGGGGCATCCTTGAGGGTGAATTCCTTGAGACTATAACCCCATGTCTCATTGTGACTGGGAGTGTACAGGTCTCAAAGATTTCCAAAAAGACTTCATACAGTAATTCTCTGTCTGTAGAAGTGTCCTGTGAGACCATCTGAACCGGGGGTTTTATTAAGAGAAAGTCAGCCAATTACTGCATCAAGTTCTGCAATTGTCAGCTGACTGTTGATCATCTATGTTAGGGGTATATTCTGCATTCTCTTTTAGAAAAGTATCACAGTGCATCCTTGATAATGTGGAGCTGTAAAGCTGACTGTAGAATTGACAGATTTCTGAGGATATTTTTTCAGCCATGACTTCAACACCGTTCACTAGAAGAGATTTCAAGCTATTTCTTTCTTGCCTTCTCCTTTCTAGACCGCAAAAATACACCAAATTTTTCTCCCCTTTTTCTATCCATTTGGCTATGGATGTGACATATGCTCTATGAGTTCTTTGGGTAGAAATTCCATCTAGTCTAGTTTGCAGACTCAATATCTTTTGCTTAATGTGTTCAGTAGGGTTAAGTTTATTGCAGTATATATTCAATTGTTCTTATTCTTTTTTTCTATATCTTTTTGATTTTTTTTACTAAATGAGATCGAAAATTTGCAAATTTTGTATTCCAGGTATTCCCACTTTTTTACTGGGGAAGTACGATCATCAGATATCTTAATTTCTGAAATCAATGATTTAATATTTTGGCAGTAATCATTGTTTTTAAATATTGGAAACTCAACTCCAATCTTATTCAGTACACTTTCCTGTTTTCAGGTTTAATATGCAAGTATATGACACAATGGTCAGTTGTGGAGCAGCAAATATATTACAGCTGACTTCATAACGCAGCAGGTGGTTTGCTATTAACCAATCGTCAATTCTTGATTTCAAATCATAATTCGAGCTGAACCATGAGTATTGTATTACACCTGGATTAAGATATCTCCAGGCATCAGTTAGACTTTGTTCATTACAAAAGTTGTTAAATGTCAGATTGGGATGACCTGAAACATAACTAGGAAGATATCTATCAAAATATTCATCTTGGTTCAATTTAATGTCCCCACCAATTATTGTTAATTTGAGGTGGTCTAAATGTGAAGTGATTTGTTCTAATAGACGTTTGTTTTCTTTAATATTATTGTAAGCATATATATTAATTAAGATGTCAATCAATTAAAATTGTCAATATTTTCTATGAGAATCAGCCAGTGACCCTGTTCATCTGCTGTATTAGATAAAAACTTTAAAGGACAGGTTATAAGAAGGATTGATCTTGCCCCTGCTGATCTTGAGGTACTATAACTGAGAGAAATCTTGTCACCTCATTGCTGAGACCAAAATAAAATATCTTCCTTTTTAGAATGAGTTTCTTGTAGAAAAATAAAATTAGCATTCCTTCCTTTACAAAATAAGAGGAAATACTTCCTTTTTGTTAAGTCTCTTACACCCCCTCCATTAAAAGCAAGTAAAGAAATACCAGTTTTGAGTTGAACCATATAACAAGAGAAGAGTAACTGTTAGCAGCTGTACGATAAACTCAGAAGTGTTTGGCCATCTCCAGGACAAGTTTTTGGAAGAGGGATGGAAAATATCAGCAAAGAGTAATTTCATGGATATAATTTTTACCTGTAAATCGAAAGAAAAAATGTTGTTTCCTGGTAAATGCACCAAACGCGGCTAAGAAAGAATTTCAGATTCAGTTTGCAAATTGTATAGACAGATTTATTTACAAATTACCATATTACATGAAAGAAGATAATATACAAGGGGCATGCTGCCGCAGGGAACAAAGCTAGTTTTTAGTTTTGCTGTTTCATGACCCTACAATGCCATTCTGCCAAGAGACATCAAGCAGAAAATCCAAACATCGAAGCAATTACTTAACTTACAGCAAGGCAATGCACCATCAGTAGCTTTGTGTTACATAGCTGAGAGTTTATATCACTGATGACGAGGGGAACTACAACAAACCTGGATCTGCTTAGACGAGGCTAAATTTTCAAAGCTGCTTAGTCTTTTTAAAAATTGACATTACCGCTTTGGGTTACAACATTCAGTTAGACAAATGCCGGACATTTTTTTAGCTCTATGTTTTCACCTCTCAAACTGTTCAGGTGCACAAGCAAAATAAGATGGTAATTAACAGTTTTCTGCACGTCTCCCCTACAATCTGTTTTTAGGATGCAAGTTCAGTAACAGGCACAAATCTCCCATTAATTGATGGGAATCTTTACCGTATTGCTGATGTTGTTGTTTCACATTTGCTCAGGGAGATGATAATCTGGATGTGATCATTCCTTCTAAGCGTCATTCATGTATGTTAATCTCATCATCCCCAAACACTAGCATATTTTGCTAGCTGGTGTCTGAGCATTGCTTTTTTAAGATGAACAACAATCGATGTGGTACCTGGCTGTTCAGTTGTGTATTATATTTGGTGTTTCCATAAAAATAACAAGAGGAGAATGCAGTATTCAGTATCGCCGTGGCATTTCATGTTGCCATTTCATTTAGCTCCTCGGAATGAATTCCGATAAAAGTTCCCAGAACAACTGAAAACACAACAAAAAGAAACGACCCAAGTGTTGTTTGATCATATTCAATGCCTAAGCTGAAACACTTAAAGCAAATCTAAAAATGCAGCAAATTCACATTTCACAGTTTATTTCCTCTAGAGACTGAGCCTATAACCCCTGAATGGTCTATGTATTATTACTTTTTTCTAGTGCCTGTTGAGAAATCAGCATTTGGAAATTGCAGAAAGGGCAGTCGATTTACTTTAGCGTTTGGGCCCGATCACATGACACAAACTCGACCTACGGACCCAAACGCCTACGTTAGTGTTACTACTTCAGTGTTTCACACAGAAAGACACTTAACCTTTTGCACCATTGTTTTTTGTTTGCGGTTATAAAATCCAAATTATAAATAGTAATAAATACAAATATTTCCATTACATAACACTAACATAATAGTTTAAAAATAAATTTCATACAACATTATAACTGTATATACAGACATTTGGACCTTTAGATTTATAGTTTGTCAAAAGAAAATACAATACATTTTAAGGCTTGGTAGTTCAGATTAACTTATTTAGACACTATTTGAAATGTGACAATGGTGACATTTTGTAATGTCTTTGATAAAGATTTCGATTTATGTTATTCTATGTACCATGTTTACAAACAAAACAAGTTTCAGTTTTTGTTCTATGAAAGAAAACTGCTAAAAAATAAATACAGGTTGAGATTTTTCTTCTTCAGACATTTCTTCTACACTGTCTACGCAACAAATCATGGACAACAGTAATATAATGACTAACATTGTCACCGAGTCCCTTTCACACACAGTTACTAAGAGCAAACAACAGAACACACTCCCTGACATGAAACGTGTAGATTATCTAGTCACATTTCAGACTGAAGTCCAGAAAAGCAGCTGGTGTACCCCCTAGAGGCGTACTTCCAATAACAGTGATAAGGATCTCTCAGTGTCAGACTACATTCTGCAATGTTACATTCAATTACCCTTACTTACTTTTTTTGTTTCTTTCATCTGCTTGTGGGACTCAAAACAAACTATTAAAAAAAAAAAAAAAAATCGCCAAACATAAATGAACACAACTGTCATCAGAAACAAACAGGTTTAAAGGTTTTGTCTGTACCAGATGCATTATGGGTAATTATGAGCTTTCCTGATTTTTCCCTGGGACTCATACGTCTTTAATTTAGTGCTGTTCTTTTCTTTAAATTAATAGCATCGTTAAAGCTCCTTAGCATAATATATTGACACTGCAGAGGAATTAGTAAAATATATTATACACGTGATTCAAAGTTTGTCTTTAAAGAGAGAGGGCTCTGTCCCATCAACTAACGGCGATACGTGAGTGTCTGCGCCCTGGTATAACCAGGGCTCAAAGTGTGTGTCCCATACTGCTGGTCACCAGGCCTTTTATGTTGGTGACTGGGCGGATGTCATTCAGCTGGCGTCGCCTGTCGACAAAGGAGGCCAGTCGGGAGCTGTCCAGGGGCTTCTTGGAGTGTTCTCCAGCATGGCCGCTCACCCACGGGTGCTGCAGGCAGCCTGTTGCACTGGGCCTTTTACGGGGATCTTCCTGGAGCACAGACGTGATAAAATCCCTGGCCGCCTGGCTAACGCCCTGGAAGTACTCGTCCGGGAAGCAGAAGTCCAGCCGGCAGATGTTGATACACGTCTCCTCCAGACTCTCATCCAGGAAGGGGGACACCCCACTCAGCATGACATATGCCAGCACCCCTACGCTCCACACGTCAGTGCTCAGTGACACAGGTGTCCCCCGGATCAGTTCGGGGGCTGCGAACTCTGGGTTTCCCAGAAGCAGGTGGACGTAGCGGTGCCCTGAGACCTGGACAGCATCTCCGAAGTCAATGAGCTTGACGCATGGAACAGGCACGTGAAGATCCACCATGAGGTTCTCAGGCTGAGAACACAAGATATTAAGTTTCCGTCAGATATATTGTATCTCTGATGCCTGATGCGCAAGAATAATACATCTTTTTTTGTATGCTGTGCATCCAAGATAATAACCATAAAATTACATTTTTAAACCAGATCCCCTCTCATCATAACCAAATGGTATATCACTTCATGCAAAAAAACACTAGAGTAATTATGCCACAAAATGAAACACTGATATGTAGCAGGTTTACCCATAAGTTTTGGTGCTTTTGATATTTACCTTCAGATCCAAGTGCGCCACCTTGCAGGTGTGGAGATGTTGAAGTGCCTCAAAGGTGTCCTTCACGTACGAGGCCACCTTCTCCTCCATCAGCACGTCATGGGCCACCAGGTAGTCCAATAGCCGGCCATCCTCCAGGCTGGAAAAAAGAGATATTTGACTTGGTCCGAGTCCCAACGTGACCAAAATAGCGAGGGGGAGTCGTTTAGGAGGTGCGATGCTCACAGTTCCAGCACCAGCATGAAGGAGGTGGCTGACTCATAGGTGTCGCAGAGCACCGGCAGCTGCGGGTGCTGCACGTGTCTGAGGATATCTGCCTCGTGGGCCACCTGCTCCTTCTTCTGCATCTTTTTGCTGATGAACTTCACTGCCACCTCCTTCTTGGTCGCCTTGTTCAGACACTTCTTCACCACTGAGAACCTGCCCCTGGAGGTGAACACTCCGTACTCAGAATCCTGGCTTTATTGTTCTGAAACTAGTGATGGCCAAATGAAGCTTCATGAACCACTTTCTGTATTTTCTGACCCCAGTAGATGGTGCTCAGTGTTCAAAAAAGTGCCCAAAGGATGTCCCCAAGCAAATCAAGCACGCCATCTTGTGGGGTCAAAAAATACAGCAAATGGTTCACGAAGCTTCATTTAGCCATAACTACCTGAAATACATTAGAACTCCCGATAGTTCTAAAGCCTTCGAATGCCGAATGAAGCGATCCGAATTCTACCTGCTTTCCCAGTATTTAACTATGTAACTATTTAACTATGTAAGTATGACATCATTACTGAAAGATGAACAAAAGATTACCTTCCAATCTCACTGATTTCTGAGAAGGCTACTTCAAAGTTGTCTTTCCACTGAATTCCAATGCCGTCATAGGTAGAATCTCCAATAAAAAAAAAAAAGATTGAGTATTTTTAATTCGATAAAGTGTTAATATCAACAATTTCTGCTTAGTTTGTTTTGGAACAAAGTTAATAAAACGTAATAAGTATTATCGCTATGGATGTGATGTTTTTTCTCACTCACTTCCGCTGGGCAGGGTCACCATGTTGGACGGCTCGCTGGAGGGGCTCACTCCCCAGGGATTACTGGCATTGACCCGAAATTGATAATGTCCTCCTGGGGTGAGGTCCTCAATCTTCACACAAACATCTCTTGTGGACACTACGGATTGCTGCCACACCAGGGAGTCTGAGGAATACAAAGGTTACCATTGGAAAGAACCAAAAAGTTACCAAAATGGGGCATTTTTTCATGGCTATTTTGCAAACACACAAGAATCTGGGACTAAAGCACCAGGTATGAAGATGTTATATTTTACAATATTATAATAATGAAGTTTTCCAAAGACGAGAGAAAATGTCTTTTCAATGACAATAAAATATTTGTTTTGTTATTTTAAAGTTGCTTCTTCTTAGCTTAATCTCAAAAATAGAGGATATGCTAACTAGCTAACTTAAATTTTATTTAATGAGACAGGGTGTCTAGGTGCGGTGAGCGTTTACCTTCCTGCCGGTACTCCACGGTGTAGCTCGACACGGCACAGTTTCCTGAGCTTGCCGGCGGGAGCCAGTGCACAATCACAGCCGTGCTGCTGGCCTCCTGGGCTACAGGGCGCGCCGGGGCTGCTGGGATACCTGCACACCGACACCATGATTCTGTTTATGTTACATGAGGCTCTGGACCCGTCACCACCCCCCTCTCTCTCGTACAGACCACCCACCTTGGACTTTAATGGAGGCTGAGGAGGACGCGGTCCCATGGTCGTTGACGGCAACGCAGGTGTAAATACCCGTATCTTGTGGCATCAAGTTACAGATTTTTAGGAGGATGTCTCCAGTATCCCTGGCAAGGGAGATAAAGGAAAGCAACTTTCTCATTTGTTTGGCTATGAATCTTATAATATAAGCTTAGAATGGGCACCTGTAAAAATGTATTGCCCATTTAAAAATATCCAGATGATTATCAATAAGAATATTACACAAAATTATGCAACTGAAAAAGTTTTGGATAAAGATACATAAAATGTGTTTCCACACTTAATACGCACAGGAGTAATTTAATTGTAGTTTATTAATTATTAATCGTTAATGTTTATGCCTTGGTGTGCATTATTTTTGCCGCGGAATCAGATTTTTTCCCCCAAGAGAAATAAGTAAATCAGTGGGAAGCTAATGGTTTTAATCGTCTTTTGCTTTCAAATGAATAAATCATGCTTGAGACGGGCTTTGAGGACTTCTGAGGCTCTGAGTTAGTAGCAATGTTTACATGGCATAATTAGCGCAGCCCCTGGAATGGGCTGGCTGAGCTGAAGCGAGTGCTTTCAACATTCATGTACCGCTCCCACTGAAGCCTGTATCAACCCTATCTCCTCACCATAGCACCTCATATGACTATCCATACACAGTCCGCATATATATTTCAATTACCAATACAGCATTTTCAGCAATCATAATCATTTGTATAGCTATTTTAAAAGAATCAATTTACACATACACACACACAATTAAACATGCATGCTTTCTCTCTTATTTATGAAGCAGAGTGGGCAGTTTGTAATGCCCTTTTAGCTGTATTTTGCATTCAGCATGTCACAGTCCAGTCCACATCTGCTGTGGTTCACCGTAATGCACACAGGAGACCTAGCCCGATACCTGATGTTTATAGTGAAACGGCTGTTGTT
Organism: Mormyrus proboscirostris; assembly: GCA_026779585.1. Lineage (NCBI taxonomy): Eukaryota > Metazoa > Chordata > Actinopteri > Osteoglossiformes > Mormyridae > Mormyrus > Mormyrus proboscirostris. The sequence goes on along the minus strand of JAODKF010000001.1, from coordinate 47,602,556 downwards.
GACGACGGGGTTCTGATCCGGGCCCTTCAGGGTGATGCTTGGTTTTGGGCGGCCGCAGACTTTGCAGCAGAGCACCACAGTCTCGCCGAAGGCGCAGGTCACGTCCGCGAGCGGGATCAGGAACTCGGGGGCCACTTTCAACATAATACGAGTCAGAGAGCCTTTCAGATTGCAGACGGATCTGCTTCTAGCGTAGCATTTCTGCTGAAGGCTGCTTTCATTTCAGTCAAGCTAATTTTTGGAGATTCGTTTAAGATTACTGGGTGTCAAAGTTTTTAAAAAAAGCCTTAATAGTCCACAAACTTACCTTCTTGGATAAAATTGGGATTCAGTAACTGTAAAAACAAATAAATAATGTTATTGTTTTTATGCCAGCAGGGTCAAATAAGAAGACCTTTGCATGAAAATATATCCTGGCGTTCTGAAGAATATATATATATATATATACACACACACTTTTTACAGTTTCAAAAAACACATTCTTTTGTCGGAAAGGGGATATGGGTAAGGGAACATAAACAGTTGGAAATGACGGCAAATGAAAAGCATGAGCACGGCATGGAGGGTTGCTGTGTGTTTTGTGCGCATCTGGAGCTCCTGCGGAGTTAAATGATGAAGGCTAAGCAGTTGGACCTCCAAATCAGTCACTGGCTTTACTCCAGTAAGGCTGTTAAAATATTAACAACTTGTGTGTTTTTGTGTACTTTGTACAGATAGAGCCAGACTGGAGATGAGGGCATATATCTGTTACATAGCTTGGCCGCAATGCTCACCCCCCCACAAAGCACACTTTTGTGTTTAAAAGATCATGTGGATAAGATCCCATTTCAGAGACGACGATGAAACTTTGCTGGGCCTAATCTGAGTGCATAGATTATTTAAACTGGGCTGGGGGGGTTATGTTCCCATTTGTTGTTGTGTATTGATGTTACTAATAAGTGTCTATTGAGGATCCGCCACATGCATCTGGTGTCTGCAGAGAGCAATTGCTTTTCCAATATTGGGGATGTTCAGGGGATGTTCAGTCCAATAATGTGACTGAACTAATAGTGTCCATTTTTTATATAAGGCACTCAAATGCATCCTAATCGACAACATTAATGCAAACTAAGTGGGCAGGGGCAGTTTTTAACCATCAGAAATATCAACTGCATGACAGCAGCTCCACAATTTTGATTCCTTTAGCAAAACCTGTTTAAAATCAAAATAATTCCTTAGGCTCCTCTTAGACAGACTTTGTCCTATAAATATTTCAATAAAATTTTTCCACGTTTGATTTTCCACATTTGACTGCCACAACTGGAGAAGTACAGATATTTAAAAACGTCCAATTCCAAACGATATCACACAACAAAAAGAATTTTTTCTTCAAAGCGGCTAAAAATAGCCTGTAGCTCAAAAATGATGCAAAGCTTAGGAAAGCAGGATTTTCTAACTAGATCAGGAAATCCCAGAAGAACCTTGGGCTTTGTGTAGTATTATTGCATTTAGCCTCCGAAATATTGACTGAAATTAACTTTCTAGTAGTGGCACAAGTCAACAGGGTTCAGTGCATTGAGAAAAGATCTGTCAATAAAGTTCAGAGCTGAGAATAATATAAAATTCTGTGGGAATACCAGCTAGAGAGCTATACATCACAACAATGAAGTATTCGGGTGACCAGATAATCAATGTCATTCTGTACTCTTTGAATTATGACAGGATTTGCAAGCTACCATTTCAATTAAAAGGACCTAGATTTCACTGAAGCGTGGAGTTCTTGCTGTGTGCTGATTGGTCAGTCTCCTGCAATCATGGATGTTTTACAAATGCTAATGTGAAACAGGCAGATGAGTCTTTCAATCAAGGAACCAAACCAGTCAAAGCACAAGATGAAGCACAGGAACCCTCTCAGTTTTAAGGCAGTCCGTAAATTCTGAAGTGTCCCGGATGACGTGAGTTATCGGGTCACCGTACGGAAAAGTACAGCATGGTTTTTATATGGTATTATTAACACCGCACACTGGAACAGGTGGCAGATAATCTTCTCGTGGTCTTTCTACAGCTTCTCAGAAAAAGTTCAGTAATAAAAGCATAAATACCTAAAATGTTCTTCCTTCAGTTTCACATCCGGTAATGAAGAGGACGCTTGAACTCATGTCTTTTTTGGTTTTTAATAGGTTATTTAGAGTTCCCAAAACAGACAGTCAAAGTCTTATATTCTTCTGTAATTGTCAGTTGGTGGATGTGTCTCAAAGGTGACTGGCTTCCTCATCATCTATGTTCAATATTCATATCTTGTCATTTTATTACAAAAATCAACAGTACCAGGGTAATTTGCCCCCCCCCTCAACAATACCTAACGGTAACGCAAATTTGTATCTTAAAGAACATATTATCCACCATCCAAATGTTTAGTAGTGTTGTAACTAGTCCAGAATCTGATCCTTGAAGGTGATGTGGGATCCCTGCCTTTGGATTTTACAGTAAAACTCCTTTGACACTCGTGTAACCAGGGCAATTTAGGGGCTGAAAGTTTGATTCTCGTGTGTTGACTCATTGTGCCACTCCAGTCTGGCCTCTGAAGCTGCTTCACTCGGTTGACTTGCCTCTCTGTCACCAAAAATATGTGGTTTACATGTTCTCTTTATGAGCGGCCATCCAGCAAATGTCCTTGCAAAGCCCGTATGCTGCAGCTCACCAGGAAACACTGATCTGTACGGCAGGGGTCTTCATGACTATCACGTTTGGTGCAGGTGCTGTGATACGGGTGAATGTCAACGTAACACAAAACACGGGAAACTGGGGCTCTATTCCAGGCTGCAGAGCAAAGACCCTGTTAGCAGTGAAACTAAGGACACTAAAAAGACAGACTTGCACAAGCAGCATGCACAATAAGATGCCATATAGTAATACCTCCATGCTAGTTTTTGGGTCTAGCTCATCGCAATCTGACTCTTCTGAGCTGTTAGATTCCTGCAGTATGGAACGAGAAAAAGCAGAATTAGATTTGTTATGGCGGCCCAATGGTTCTCCAAGCAGGGGTTAGAAGTCACCGGGGAAGCGGCGAGGGAGAGGTATGCATGTTGTGTAACACTTCTGAAGGCCGTGACCTGTAATTTGGAATAAAGTCCTTTTTTCCCCTCAAGCTTCTGCAATGTCAAACGAGAGGCTTGCTTGGCAGTTGTGTAATTGAGATAGCAGTGTGATCAGGAGTACCGAGCGTGATGAGTCGAATTAATCACATCACACATATTAGCGTGGGTGCCGAAGGGTCAGAGAAACCCTGTCAGACTTGGGGGGGGCCCAGCACTTCACAAGGACCCATGAATACATAAGATTACACATAAAATTGGACGAGGGGGGGGGGAAGGTGACATTTTGTCAGGGGGCCCAGAATTTATAGGTATACCCCTACATATCAGAGCGTGAACGTTCCTCAGCTTGGTGCGGTTATATAGTTAATTTTGGTTAGAACTGGTAGACAAGCAAAACAAAACTAGGTTAGATATATCTAAGAAAAAAAAATCTCATTTGTTGATTAATGTTCAGAAACTTAATTTAGCTCTTATATTACATAGTCATATTAAGATGATTTGCTGCCAGTCATATCAGTATGACAATTTTTGTATGCCTGGGATCATACAGCATTGAAATAATGCCAGATAGTTATAGAAATGAAAAGGGGAATTCTGTGTAGCCGGGACTGCTAATGAACTTTGAACTGTTAACTAAGACTGCGGTTTGAGTTGGTGACTTTGGCAAGAACTTCTACAGTGTGGTAATCTTAATTCTCAGAATTCATATAAAATGTGTAAATTATCAGTGGTGTTTATGTACCAACAGTGCTTGTCACTAGTTTAGTATCAGCGGTGTGATTAGAATAGTCTTCATCTCACACTCTGACACACTGCTGAAATTGACAACATTCTGCATAATTTACACCAGTATAAATGCAGACTGGAAGCAGAATAACGAAAATACAATGTTTTTTTTCCAATTACCTGAATGCTGTTAGTTCCAAGCTAACAAAACATTTGACAATAACAAACCAAAAAAACTTGTAGTATTAAGGACAGCAAAAATGGTGCTTGTTAGTTGCATGCACACAAAAAGGGAAACAGAAAATAAAGTAAAAATAAAGCTTTATTTGGGGTGTTTTTTGACTACATCATCTGGGTCTTGTGCACAGATGGTGGGGGGGGGGGGGGGGTCTTCATCGCCTGCTTAATCACTTTAACAGAGACCTTACTCACTTTAA
>JAODKF010000001.1:47564977-47592492 GCA_026779585.1 Mormyrus proboscirostris | reverse complement strand
CCAGCCTTCTTGGCGTCGTGCTCAGTGACGACTGAGGACAGCCGGTACACGTCCAGGGTGTACTCCCTACAAGCACACCAATGAGCAGACGTAAATGCTGGCAGGCCAGCAAATCACACAACTTGCGTGTAAATATTTGGTGGTCTACCCTTTACAGACAGGTGCATATTAACTCTTATGGTTACCAGCAATGAAACCTGCCGATCTTACCAGTGCAGAGCAGCAAAAAGGCCAGATTTAATAATGAATTATAAACAAGTTGCAGACTGGTACTTTGTGAGTTCCTCCATGTAGTGAATGAATCCCTAATGTTCCACTATGGGAAACAGTTCATTTTCCAATGCAGTTATCTTCATTTTTGCAGTGGTTATGACGTTAAGCATGAATTTTGATAAAGTTTAAACACTGCATTTATTGAACAAGGCATACTGACACAGTACCAATGCAGATAACTTTAACAAACTTTAACGAATACTGGCTGATGTTGATGTTTTAACCGATATTTTGTGCATCTTTAAGTTTTTGTCAATTTCAGTGGTGTCACCCATCCCTAATCTAATGTTTTCACCAGAAAAACAGTTTAATCTTGTGACATGTAATTTGGCTATGTGGGACACTTATCACAGCATACACTCACTATTGATTATTTGGGGATATCTGGTAGTTTGTAGCCTATAGGCAGGTTAAACTCATAAATAGATATTTGTATTCATTTTAATTTTAATTTTCAAATTATTTTAAATTTTTAGGACCCAGGTGTACCGCTTCAGTTCCAATCCCTGCTGTCTCTCCTGTGGTTTGGACCAGGCCTAACAGGACGCCCACGTAACGCCTGGCTACGGCAGACAGATAGGCACTTCCAAGGGGTGGGACTGGACCCCATGTCTGCCTGAAAAGCTCCCCAACATGAGCTGACCTTAGTTAGATTGGAGTTTGTTTTCATTTCAGCTTAGTTCTCGTGTCTCACTGGAGCTTTTTACTTCATTTTAATTTTGACAAAATACTTTTACTATCATTTTCATTTTAGTGTCCATTAACAACTCTGACCTCATTTAAATTCAGCCACTCCCGCTAACCCCAGAGAAAAGCATGCATGGCTCTGGTTGTAAACAGTTGCCCTCTTCAGTACCTCGTAGCCCTGCAGCCTGCCGAGATTCATCATGTCATTGCAACGCTTGGGCACCAGGAACATCAGGTCCACAGCTTTCTGTAAATGAACATTTTAAAAGCACGAGAATCAGTAGAGACATTCAGTGAAAGAACCACTCAATAATCTGCTGACTTCTTTAATGCACAGAAATACTATGTGAGAATAATTTGAGATGGACCCACAATCAAAGATACAGTAGTGATAATGGATGCAGTACACATCTTACCTGAATGGTTTGACAGTCTACACCTGCCTTCATGCAGTACTTCAAGAAGTCCTTGAAAAAAGAATACGTTTAATTTAGCTTTCATTCAAGAGACTTTCAGAGTTTCTTGTGAGTTCCGTCAGCTGTGGTGAAAGTGACAGGTGTCCCATAGTTCTTTCAAGAAATCTGAGAATTACCTTGAGAAGCAGCTGATATTTGGTAATTCTCTGGATGGGTTTTATGAGGAAATCACTAATGGACAGCCTTGAGTTAATTTCCTGTTGCACTACCTGCAAAACAAACCAAGTGTATCTCAGCTGTGCTCCGTCCTGTCTAACCCATATGTTAAAATATGAAGTTTATTAAAAGATGGTCTGTCATAGAATCTATAGAATCGTTCTCTCTTCCTTTATATTAAGAGACAGTAACATTGTGAAACACGAGATTGCATTCTGGAGCTGAGGGAGGGGAGGCTTGATGTTTACCTCAAAGTATGAATCGTACTCTGCCACAACATACTCGGACCTGGGCTTGTTCTGGCAGTAGATTACGTACATGTGCAGGCGTCTCTCCTGTGACAACAGACACACCATAAGCGAGTAAAAGCAAAACAAAAGACTCATGTACAACTTCACCTCCAACTTCACACCAAACAAAATATCTAAATGTGTTATTTGTCAATTTAAATATGCAGGAACAAGAACGTTGTTTATGGAGTATGTTGAACCAGGTGCACATACATGTTTTATGAACAACTCTGCTAGCAGATCAGGGTTTTGCTGACATTTCTCCAGCTCGCCAAGAAAAAAGCTGCAAGATACAAAACAGACCACTACATATTATCATTTATATTTAATATTAGTACAAATTTGTATCTTTAATCATTTTTTATTTGCAGGTAGGCTAGCGCGCTGTGTTTGTCTGCTTCAAGTATCAGAGAGCTTGTTTTGCAGCGTATTGTTAAGAAAATCTGTTTTTCTCTCAAGCCAACAAGGAAAACCCAAACGGAGACATACTCTCTGTGCCAGTCGTAAATCTGGTGAATATTCCCGAAAACAATCTTGTCTTTTCCTTTCATGTCTTCAGGAATGCCTTTATCCTCTATCCTCTTCATAAACCCCTGGTGGGAGAAACACCGAACAATAATAAAATAATCCAGGTGGACATGGCCAAGTGCAGGGCGTCCGGGGTCCTGGGTGATTACAAAGAGCAGCATCTGCACCGTTTCGCCCGTATCTTGTCTGTTTCGGCTGGCTGGCCTCCACTCACCTCCACCACAATTCCCAAGTCCTTCACGTAATCCTTCTCAGTCTGGATGAGCTCATTAAGGACAAACCTGCAAGCCAGAGATTACAGAAACCTGACTAACAAATACACCACCATGACATTCACATTTGTAACAGAGATGTGTGCAATGTACCTGCATTTATTGAACAAGGCATTTGGGATTTAACAAGTAATTACTGAATACATAATAATGTACAGAACATCGAAGACTGACGCACAGCAGGATTTTCATTTCAGACTTTTGCTTTGAACCGTTTCCTTACCCAGCTTTCTAGATATATAATACATATAATAAAAAATACAAGGAAAAATAGTTGATGCATATCTCCCCCCAGATTTTTGAGAAATGTTTCATAATTTTTCCTTGGTGATAACTGATAAAAGATATTAGTTTGAGAAACCCTAAATCAGAGTACCATACACGGATGAATACTGCATATGTACTGCATAAGTAAACTCAGCAAGCTAATGAATTACCATGAAACCCTTACTGGATGGGGTTTCAGTGACTGTGGAGACCCAGACAAAACTCAATAGGCCCCCACAGAAACACATTATTGGTGAACAGTTTCAGCACCCCTGCTTAAGAAGAGCACCCCCGCCCCCCTAATGGCCCATACATGCGTCCTCTGAGGGCCTTGGCCTTCTGCTCCATCTCCAGGTCCCGGGGCTGCGGAGGAGGCTCGGGGGGGTCCACAGAGCTGAACCCTGGGTAGGAGCCTGGCTCCAGGGTCTGTTGGGGGAGAGAGGTCAGAGGTCAGGGCGGCAGGGAGACTAAAGGACTGTCAGGGGCTTGTTTCTGCTCTACTGTGCTATGCTCAAGGGCTCTTTATGGCGGCGGTGGGGTCTGTAAGTTTCTAACGGGTAAAATGAGACTTTTTTGCTTTATTTGGAGTCGGCCCCTCCTGCAGAGAGCTGAAAGAGAGTCGTTTAGTGGCATGAGCACGACAGAAAGGAAGGCAAAGAGCTGAGGCACACCTCTCACTACGAGACACTCGGCCATATCTATGTGCTAACAAGAGACACATTTTCATCCACAGTGATTTAAACAGGGCCAGGGGCATGGCTCTTGGGGGCGTGGCTCTGGGTGGGCGTGGCTTTCTGTGAGACTATCCATTGAGAAAAGCTGCCCCAGAGGTCGTCTTCGAAAAAAAAGCGGCCCTACAAGTCTCTGGGATGGTTTCACCGTCACCATGAGGCGAATGCAGGGGTATTGGAATGCAGAACAGGATCACACCCTCAGTATCACTTCAAAAATAATACTACCACAGCAATGCTGAAACCCAAAGTGCTGAGAAATGGCCTGAGGTATTCATTCTTTCGATCTGTGTCTTCTGGAGGAAACTCTTATAATTACCAAAGAAAACTTCAGTCATGTTTACTACAGAACAGTAATATTTTCCTAATCCAATTCACATTAATAGGAAAAGGGGAAGCAGCTACAAAAGGTCTGTTTGAAACCTTTTTTTGCTTGTTCTTTTTGCGGTCATGTGAAACCCGGTCTATCGCATCTGAATCTGCTTCACCACACTTACCATCTTAGTTTTGACCAATTTTTCTATTGCACTGACAAGCTCGGCAGCACTGGGGACTTCGGCAGCGACCTGACGGGCAGCGAGCAAAGACGAGGACTGCAAGGCACAGTTTGATAGGACGAAGGGCGCATTAGCAGAGGCACAGAGGGGAGAAGAGATACAAGTGGTTATTACAAGCACTCAGGAAAGAAAGTCAGGAAACATTAGTGGCAACCTTCGGGGACGGGAGTGAGGGAGAGAGACAGTTTGGGCGCCATCAGCAGGTTGGCAGTCAGTATTACTACTTCCTGGACAGTCTGCTCTAGAGATCCACAAGACGGGGCCGTGCTGTCACTAATGTAATATTACCGCAGCTTGTGCAGGCTTTACTGGAAGCGTTTACATTTTCACAGGCAAATGTAGCTTGACCATAGCTCTCATTTTTCACAGTGTTGCTAAAATTCAACATGAATAAGAATGGAGACTGACTGCATTTCCAGTGTAACGCTGCCTTTTTCGTAAATGTTTCAATGCCTCACTGGTCTACAGCTCTGTTACGCCCATGAAAGTGTCGCTTCGCTGGGTTGTTTGCTTTATTTATTTTATCTCTGAAGTTTTCTAAGAGATAGAGACACTAGAAGACTAGGTCAGGAAAGGCACCAGCGCTCTGTCAGACTTCTGTGGGCAAGTCTTCCAGCTGAAATAAGACCGGGGCAGAGACAGGATACAGACACAGGGACAACGCAAAAGGCAGAGGGAATGAGATGGATAGGACGGGCTGAAGATGATGGCGGAGTGGGGACAGAATCGGCGGGCTGGTCGCTGTCAGCTCTGTCAGGTCACAGAGGGAGCTTCTGCTGGGTGGCAGATGCGAGGGACTAAGGAGGAGGAGCCAAAGAGCACCTTCGTTTTATTCATCTCCTTGCCGACATGTTGAGCTGGTGGTGGGGGTGGGGGGGTGGGGGAGTTATCCCATGCAGTCTGAGCACCCATTTCAGGCTCTGAAGACCAGCTTAGGTCACTCATCATATCATGAAATATTTTAGTTAGGAAGTGATGTCACCGTGCACCTGCAGCTCTCATTTAGGGTTGATCTGAAACAGAACCCCAATTGGAGGGAACTAGAAGCATTCCTCCCACTTCTCGCTGCACCCCCCCACACATTCCTGCTCCTACCTTCTCATCCTGCGATGAAGGGTCCTTGATGATCTCCATGGGGGGCGGCAGAGGCGTGTGCGACTCGTCCTCGGGCTCGTCCTCGCCGCCGCTCTGCATCCCAGAGGAGGACTTGGAGAGGCTCCCTTCCTTCCTCCCTCGCTGTGAAAGACGCGGCAGTCAATGCGGCCCATTGTCGACCCGGCCGGCAGTGCCGCAGGGTCACTGCGTCGGGTCCCGCCGTATTACAGAATCTCTTTGTGAGCCAATAACTGCGGCAGGAAATTTTTGAACACCGAACAAGTCCGGCCAGGACGTCTCCAAAACAGCGTTCTAGCTTCAGCTGTTCCTTTTGGAGCTTTTTAAAGTCTGCAGATATATATCGATCCACGAACAATGCGTACCAGCTAGGAAGAAGTTAGTTGACAATAAAATGACAATTAAAAAAAAAAGTTACTTCTAGAAGGAAACCCGCTTCACAAAACATCTGTCACTATGGACCACTTATACAGTTAGAGGTTTTAAGTGATGTACAAGTACATACTGAGGCTTACATTCAGAATGGTTAACCAGATGTTTCTGCTCTGAACTTTCAGTCACTACACTTGTTCCTTACTGCCAATACCATAATAGTATAGTATTAGTGAAGTATAGTATTAGTATAGTAATAGTATTTTCTCTTGTCCCTCATGTCTTATTTTTGTTCCTCCCGCTGTTTTGCCAATCTCTGTACCCAGACAAAGTCCCAATTCTCTCCCCAGGTTCCTCTGTCAGGTGCTTCTGTTCCCCATGCTGCCCAGAGCAAGTCCTACAATTAATTAATCACTTCTTCATGTGGAAACTGTCGCTCTTAAGTAGGACAGAGCAGCTGCTCTCTGCGGGTTAAATAAAGGCTGGTGCAGACCCACCTTATTTAATACGAAAGGAACTCTTGTTAGCAAATCGACCATAAGTGTCATGGTTTGCAAAAAAAACGGTGTGTAATTGGTACAGATTGCAGGGGACAAGGACCCCATGGCTGAAATCTGGACAGAAATCCTTCATTGCTCTGTCCTTCCTCTGGGTAGCTGCAGAATCGGGAGGGGATGTCATGTGATGTTAATACCATGACTCACGTCAATTCACATGGCGGATTTTGCTTTTTGATAAAGACAAGGTCTTTGAGATAAAACTTCTGGAATAAATCGACCATTCCTGGTGCGTGGAATGAGGTCAATTGGCATCAGGATGACCGGTGAGGGTGAGGACCCGGCGTGACATAAGTGGTGGTGGTGTTTTGGGTAGATACCAGATGCAACTGTCTTTAGTGGATATGGCCCTGAGGGCTTTCACTTTCTATGGGCAGAACCAGGTAAAGCACGGATAACGCATGCAAATTGCATTGTGGGAAACACCCTGTCATGACTAGCTAACATAACGCTTGGGTACCTCGTCGGCACTCTCGTCCTGTTGCACGGCATCGGTGTCGCCAAACTTGGGAGGCCCCAAGTCGATGCTCTTGCGGCCGTCCCTCTTCTTGCCCTTGCTGGGCACCTTCTTGACGGCGTTGTCGGCCTTGCCGTGGCTCAGCCGTCGCACGGGGCTGGTGAGCCACTTCTTCAGCGTGTTGCCCGAGCGCTTAGGGCCCGGCGAGCTGGTCTGGATGGAGCTCATGGAGGTCTGTGGCTGGAGGGTGGCCACTGACTCCGTCTTCGTTTCCTGCCCACCATAGTTCTCTGTAAAGCAAACCAAAAAAACACATTAAACATCATCTACCATCCATCCATCTTCCAGGAGATTATACCAGGAGGAATAGAGCACTAGGCAGGAGAAGATCCTGCCTGGAATTGAAGTCCATCACAGGGCACACACAAACACAGACACACTTTTTTGTTTTTTAATTTAGTAATGCCAATTCACGTGATGCATGTCTTTGGATGATGAGACGAACCTATGTCACATAGACTAAGTCTAGTTACATTTTTGGTTTTTTAGTTTATCAATTGTAAATTATGCGTCTACTTTTCTTTCAGATTAAGTCATACAGATGATTTTGACAAGCTAACTAATAATAAAGCATTGGGCTGCTAATAGCTGCTGCCGTGTCACAACAAAGTGATTTAAAATTCTACCAGGGAATTAAACTTCTAGCCTCTGAATCAACAGATTACATCTTTCTGTAAGGCCCTGTAGAGAGCACCTTCAATGCAGAAACACCCATATGGTTTTTCTATTAGTCCAGCAACCTGCGAGTCTCATCTGAGCACATTTAAAAATGAAAGAGAGGTTCTGAACCTGGCTTGCTCACCATGAAATGATAATAAAGTTCAAATTGTCACGAGGTGCAGGATGTCTGCATAGTTACGATACTGAATAAAAAAAAACAATAGAGCAAATACGGGACTAAACAATAACGTAAAATCCAACCTTATTGTGAAGAACAACATAAAAATGTGACCCCTCTAACATCCTCTCATCCTTTTCCTGTCTTGAGTTTGTATAAGAGAGTGGACTCACTATCAAAACATACTCAATGCTGGAGAACATTGCGTACAAAGTACAAAAACAGGGCAGGTAGATTGTTATCCTGTATTGTCTGGGAAGGCTGAGCTCTGGTACGTCTGGTAAGTCTGCTACGGTGGATGGGGGCGTGGAGCAGCTGCCCACTCAGAATGATCATGGGGTAGATAGGACTGATCTCCCAAGGAACGGGATAATTCCAAGCCTCCATCGTGTCTACAGACTATAGTTCTATGAAACAGCTAATTAATGATAAGCAAGACCTTGAGTGTGAGTGATGACCCTGCAGGGGCCGTGAGTCACTCGTGAGGTCAAACCCCCAGGACCTTATATGCCACTGATCTCACCACCATCTTCCGCACAAGAGGCAGAAGTGCCTTGAGTCTGTCACTTTCATAGATGTTAAAATCATCAGAAAAACCATCTGTGAGAAAAATAAATTTAGAAAGGCCATCTGCTTTGCACATTAATTACACGACACTGGTGCCTCTTCAATAATTTCCTTGCTCTATACGAGACTAATTACTCCTTTCCAAGTAAGTAATATGAGCAGACTGTCTGCTCTTTAAGTAATTTTAACCTCAAGTTGTTTAATGATTGAATTTGATACTAGATGTTAACCCTAATTTCCTTGTTTACCTTTTGTCAGCAGTATTAAAAATGTAAATATAAGATGGAAGTCTCTTCCCAGGAAGGACACCTAAGGCTCCCTCACAAGCCACCCAGCTAACTTAATCTAAACCATAATAAGACAAAGTCTTGGTTAACTGGATTTCTTACTCGAGGAATCTAAAGGCACAGGGTTTATGATACATCTCACGTTAGTATGACAGATCGATGAATACCACCCCTGTTAGTCAAGCTCCCACTGGCTCGCAAATCCCCTAGAAAAGAAACAGAGTGAGTTCTGATAGTGCACCTGGGCCATGTCAAACTCCCTACCGATGAGCACCGAAAATATACATCGAGGCACTGGCACCTTGATCTCGTGGTGGATGCCTTGTATTGCGTGGGAGACGACAGCATTGCCAGGCCGTTATCAATTTATGGAATGTCTTTCTCCATGTAGAAAGTAAACACTCCTGCTGCAGGAATGATGTTTTCCCTCAATGGGTAAAGTACACTGAGGTGACAAGGAAATATGCAATGAAACGATGGCCATCTACTGTGACGTTTGCTCCATGTCTGCTGAGGAGATCTGCAATTGCTATGCGAGCATGGAGACAATGAAACAACCCAAGGGGTAGCATACATGCTGCTCTTACGCTAGGAATGATGTAATAATAGATAATAAGGTTCCACATATGGTAGAGTGTGAGCCTCAAAGACCATTACAACATATAAATATGGAATGAAGGACATCTCAACGTGCTGAAATATTCTTTGACTTGGCTGGTCTAGTTGGCTTCGTAATGCTGAAAGACGGGAGAAGTGTATATAAAAAGTAAGAAGGTTCTCCCAGTATTTTACAGGCCTCAAAAATGGCTACCCGTTACATCCAAGCAATCTCACAGCCTCACAACATATACTCACGATACCATCCAGTGCAAAGAGCAAAGGTTACTAAAGCATTCCTGTGGTTTAAAATGGAACATCACTGTGAAACCAAACCAAGAAACAAGAAAAAAATCATTCACACACAAACACACACAGGTTTAAATTTATATCTTTGTGGGGACCCTCCATTCATTTATATGGGAGAAACTCAACATGACGACCTTAACATCTACCTACCCCATGGTCCCCACAATGACAAAATAACAGTTAAAAAAAAAAAACATAATCCACAGTGTGTATGTGATTTGTTTATTTTCAGTCTGGTTTGACAGTGATATTCAATTTTAAACATATTGTGTGTGTGTGTGCGTGTGTGTGTGCGTGTGTGCGTGCGTGTGTGCGTGCGTGTGTGTGTGTGTGCGTGTGTGTGTGTGGGGGCAATTAATGCAGAGGATAATTGTTACCAAGATGCTTCTCTGAGAGACAACTAATAAAAAAGTTTCAGCAGCTACAGTGAAAGACGCATCAATTTTTCTGGCTTCACCTTCAGAAAAACTTTGTTTTGGAATATTTCCTGTGGCTAACCATTAACAGGCCCCGGACATAAATCCAAAAGTGTGCAGGGTAGGCTGATTGGCGTGTCTAAATTGGCCCTGTAGTTGTGTGCATATGAGTGTGGCTGGGTGAGTGTGTGCACCCTGTGGCGTGTTGGCGCCCGCCCAGGGTTGGTTCCCGCCTGCGCCCGTTGTTCCTGGGATGGGCTCCGGGCCCCCACAACCCCGGTGGGGAATAAGCCGTTATGATAATGGATGGATGGATGCTTCCTAGTATAGAGGCTTAAAAAAAAATTGTTAAATCCTGTTGTTTTATCCAAGAAATGTACAACAACTGATTGGTCTTAACTGGCCAATAACATTCAAATCCAGTTCAAGAAATTCTACATCATGCTGGAGTGCAGTGCCAGAAACCGTGTCAGGAATTCTGGAGGAAAACACACCTACCAATCATCGATTACGCAACTAGCAGGAAACAATTTATTCAGTTGAAATATTCATTTGGCAGAAAAGTGTTCCCTCACTGTCATTATCCTTGACTATCCTTGATTACCACAGAAAACCAGTTTAGGAGCTGTGAGTGAGAGTGGACTCAAGTGCCTTAAAGAGCCAGAGCAGGCATCTCTGAGAAAACTTCCTTATTTGCCAAGCACCGAGTACAATGGAGGATATAAAGAATTTTAGCTCTTATCTTACTTTCAGTTAATAGCATACAGGACACCTCCAGTGAGGATATATCTCCTTCATACGGTATATGCTATTAATTAAACCACACACGTATGTAATTTCCTGAAAATATTCCACTCTGTCATCAGTGAGCTCCAGAATTATCATTAGGTAAGGCATCATAAATATTTAGTTTGATAAAACAAGTCCATTCCCTTCATTACAGCTTAAAGTTTTTTTCTTTTTTTTTTTTAGCATGCATACATTGTAGTACCGTAAGCGGCAAAACATGCAGTGACACAGGTTTTTACAACACATCAGTTCCCGTAACAATTACGTAGGGAGAATGACTGATGTTCAACAGACCTTACATGGCAGCTGTCACGTGTGGTAAAGTCTGTAGAGCAGGCAGGTACAAAACATCCAACCCGTAAGACAACAGTCCAAGCAAGACAGATTCCTCCCTTCAGTACCATGTGAGAGATCCCACATGCAGGAGAAATGAAGACACCCTGTCTGTCAGATAAAGGAACCTGACCAACCTGCTGTCTCACACGTACCTCCACAATTCGAAACTCTAAGTCTCACCTCCTGCAACATGTCCTAAGTTTCAATTTAACGTCTTACAAATACTGACTTTATGTTTCTGTTTGCCAGCTGTAACTGAGTTCCATTCATTCCGTGAAATTACAGTATCGTACAGGTTTCAGTCAGTTATTTTCTCATTCCATTGCTGACGAGGCAAGAATGCAGACATGCCAGACATACATCTATCTACAAGCCTGAAGAGCTTTTATCTGTCATTCCTTTAACAAGGTGGACTCAAACCGTGATACTGTAGAAGCGAGACGTCTGGTTAATCGTTTGCTGACTTGATATGGCCGGGTTCTTGATATTTTTTTTGCTGGTCAAGTAAAACAACTAAGAAAAAACTGCTTATAAAGAGGATGAGTGACTCAATTGTTGGCTTACATTCATTGTTTTTTCAGTTTCCTTCATGCAGGCCTGGTCACACGAGCAGTTAAACTTGGTTGTACAAACAGCTGAAAATTTGGCAAATACCTCAGCTTCTTCCACTTGTAACAGTGTGACACAGTGAAACTGATTTCAGAGAAGGACCACTGTACCCTGTCACACCACGGACAGCACGGCTTGGAATTTTTGAAAAATATGCTCCTCCCATGCTGAAGACTGCTTTATGAATGCATCGCTTGTTTCTGAGACAATTCCCTCAGGACTGTAGCTGCACATGAGCTGTAGATTTGTTCTTCATCTTGGTTTTGTGCTCAGGCTGGGAGGAGGGGATGGTCTTATCACTGATCACAGAAAGCAGCCTCCTGGGTTAATGGATAATGAACCAGTCATTCAGGGCACTATGGTGGAGTGCTAGCATGTCTCAGTCATCTCCCCCGGCTGAAAGGAGAATTTGGATGAATAGACTGACCGAGAAAGAAGTCCTGACATGAACCATAACTAAAGTGTCCAACTATAGATCTGCGCACGTTCATTGGCCGTATCTCTCAAAGTCCACGAGGGAGTATAAATCACGATGAACAAAACACTCGCTGAGATCACATGTTTTTAAAGAGCTCTATATATCAATGTAGCTGCAGTCACTTACAACCAGCAGCACAGAACCCTTAAATATGAATAAATGAATCCCTACGGACATAATGCGGCATCCCTGACCCACATTTTCTAACCTGGCGTGTGCCGAGATTCACAGTGGGATTTACAACATGCCATGTTGTACATAAAAGACCTCCCAGTCATTAGAAATTGCAGTTTAGCCCCATGGCATGAATTAGTAATGAAGATCGGTCTGGCCACTGCTCATTGTCTTAATCATAGCTGAATGTATTAAATACATGCCTGTTAATAACTGTAACAACTATGCTACAGTTTATCACCAATGACAATCCGTTACAGAAACTAAACAAATCCTGGAGACTGGTGGTTATGATTTTCTGACAGCCTTACCTGTTATTGTACCTAAAGACATTCCAAATATCCACGCACCTGGTATTCAGAGTTACGCACCTGCCCGTTTCATACAGCAGCAGCAGCATTTTTCCAGTATCCAGGTGAAACAGGAGCAACACTTCCTCCCGCTTTTCATCCTTAGTTCATGGCTAAGCACGTACCCGTGGCGGAGCGAGCTGGGACGAACGCACACGTGTAGCGTGCACTGCAGCCCTGGCACTGAACCACTGCTCTAAGTTCAGCCTGCTCAGTTTCACAGTGTGGGGGGAGGAGCCCGGGAGTGGGGAGTGATAAGGGGCGGGGCCAGACAGTGGGGAGGAGGAGCGGGGGGAGGAGATTTCTAACACTGCGGTTTTACTGCCTCCTGTTCACCAGTCTGCTGGACAGAAGACAACTACAGATACAGATAAATATGACACTGTGCTTCAAATGGAAAGACTAAATATCCAGGCAAAATGTGGAGAAATTCCTTGGAGGTCATGAAAACTGAAGAAGAAACTCGAAATTAAAATATTTCACAAAGGTTTACTGGGCAGTTCCTGCCTCAATGCGATTCTCATATTATTTCCATTCAGACACTGTAAAAAGAAAGAGCAGTTTTAGGTGGTTAGATGGAATAAAATATCCAATAAGGACTGAGTGTTCAGGACAAAAGATATTATATAGGATATTGTTCATGAAATATGTGCCACAGTACTGTGTGGTAAACACCCATTTCAGCCGCACCCTAAACCACACCAGACGTGATGTAACAAAACAAAATCTTAATGGATTTTTACAAAACTCTAACATCCTGATGGGACAACGGTTTTCATTTCCCGTTATGCACATACCTGCCACACTTGCGAGTCGTTTAACATTTCCAGACATACGAGCTTGCTCAACTGAAAAAGCTTTCATCTTAAAGGTTACCAGTAAAGCTCAGGGAGAGACAAGGCTCCTTTAGTCCTGCGGATGATCTGCATTGTAAGCGATGTACCCACCCGACTGCCTGAAGAGGAGAACTGCATTGTAGCTGCCCCACTTTCCACGCTCAGCCTGCCTGCAACTCGACTTAATCCTGTTTTTTGGCCGTTCTGTGCATCACATAGCTGGTAAAATAAACTCTGATCACACGATGAAAGTCTGCCCTTCACTTATAATTTGGAGGCGCATTGGCTCGAAAATCTTCCTTCTTCTTGCTGGCGTTCAAGGAGACGGGGCTGGGAAATAGGACAGGTTTAGGGCCGAGGTTTTCCAGCACAGTTACACCGATGCCTCGCCTGTGACCAGAGCCAGAGACCTGGAAATAACCCAGCTCATAACCGCTCATGGTGCTTATGGGAACATCTGGGGGTAACATACAGGTTCAGCTTTGCATGGATGCCAGTGAGGACAGCTTGGATGCTTTCAATTTCCCCATAATTCTCTGAGGTGATGCACACATGAGGGGCTGGGGGGGTGAAGGGGGAGGGGCTGTTAAACATAATGTAATTATAAACATGTAAACTCATGGTTATGAACTTTAATGGTAACACTTTCTATGAATGCCATGTCTATACGAATCTTTGAACACATTCATAATACATTATAATGCATTCATAAAGCATTATAAACATGGATATAAATATTTATAAAAAGGCATACATTACAGCCATGTTTATTATGCAATATGAATGCTCATCGATAATGCACTATAGATACCTTCGTAATGCAGTACAAAGCATCGGTAATGCTTATACCAACCAAGATGATGCATTATGAAGGTATCTGTAGCGCATTATAAATGAGAGCTTCATTGGAGCTTATGAAGCAGTATAATCACACTACATCATTATGTGACTGTCAATAGAAGATTCTGCATTGCTTTACTAACTTTAAGGAACTACCATTACTGCTACATTACTGGAAATAAAATTGTAATACAAGAACAAATGACCAGCAAAAGCACACAGTCAAATTCAAAGGTCAAATATATATACACACACACATTCACACTTTTTTTCATCCAGACATATCTCTACCTTTTAAATACATGCTACATAACCCCATAACCCAGATAAGAAAATGTCTATCCTCCTAAATTTCACATGATAACAACATTGGTTTCTCCTTTTAAGTCATTTCAAGAGCCAGATTGTGGACTACTTTCATCTTGGAACAACAACCACAGGCTTTTGTCCTGTTAAATTTAAACAACCTTCTTTCCACAGTGTGAAAAAAGTAGGTCATTGCTCACCAAGTCAAGATATACAATAAATTCCTCTGGGCACCGGGAGTGTACAGTTAATAAATGAACGAGACCCCTGAATCTCAGCTGGCTTCATTTGTAGAGTCCATAGCACTTCCTCTGTAGCATGCAGAAACATGGAAATGTGTTGCCACATTCGTCATTCTCCGTCCATGTATGTAAAACAAAATCAACACTTTACTAGCAGTAACAATATCCTTTAAACAGATCAGACCAAAGAAGAACATGAATAACCATTAACTAATTAATAAAACTGCTAAAACAGAAATGATTAATGAGGCAAGAGGTCGCTATCATTACAAAATCTGTGGAAATGTGCTCATTACAAAGGGACCTAAGTAGTGTCAGAAAAAGCAATAGCAAAATATGGCAAATTAAGTCGACTTTTCATTCATTCGTTTTCTATACCACTTTGTCCTATTCAAGGCTGCTGGGATTCGGAGCCTGTCATGGAAACAACAGGTGCAAGTAACAGAATAACCCAGATTGGCGTGCCAACCCATCACTGGGCACACACATCTTCACACCTACTGGCAATTTGGCAACTCCAATTCACCATAGCTTGTTTTGTGTCGGGAAACCAGAGAACCTGAAGGAAACCCCGTGACAATATGGGGAGAACATACAAACTCCACAGAGGTAGAACCAGGAAAGAGACATCATCCCTGGTCCCAGAGGTGTGAGGCAACAGTGCTAACTGGATACAATGAGGTAACATACAAAGACGATGTTCAAATGAGGAAGTTGACTACTATATCAATAAGTTATAAAGCAATAGAATGTAATTCTAATTATTGCATTGTGGCATATTGTTTTGGGAAAAAGCAGAATGAATATTAATACTCATAACAAAATGCTCTCCCAGTGATACAGGTCTTGTGAGTCTACAAATGTGTATTCACTCAGCTGGCATGAAATCTATTCAAATGACCATCTATGATGATCTGAATTTACCGGTAATTGTATGCTAATATTGCTACATCCTGCTATTCATTATCCATACTGTGAATAATACTACGGATACACCCTGATATTACCATACTCACCAGACATTCAAGGCCGGTTATGTTGCTCCACTTCAAATAACACAGACTACAAAAGCCTTGTATGTAATACTATACATACACTAAAGGTTATGGAAAATGAGAGAATGAATTTTATTCAAGAAATAAGAAATCTGGCTTATTGTCTAGAACCTTCCCCCCTGAGTGACTGATTAGCCCCCAGTAGCTTCCATTACTTGATAATAACGCTGCACAGCACAGCAGAAATTTTTGAGAAGAAAGAAATGGTCTGTGCCCTATCCTGACTATGCTGCCCCACCGATCATCCTCACGTCAGTTTGGGATCTTAAAGTCACAACACACAGCCCAGAAGAAACAAAAAACTCTAAACTTATTTTTATCTTCAATAACGTCAATTCCTATGAGCCACAGAGCAAATGTCGGGGAGATATAAAATATCAACTTTTGCCAGTAAGAATAAGAAGCTATATTTCAGCCGCCACAGAAATAATAATAATAATAATAATAATAATAATAATAATAATTGACCGTCATACTTACAGGTATTTTAACTAGACTTGAGGAAGGGGAACTGTATATAATGCCCATTGGTAACAAATGTATGAAAAGATATAAAAGTAAATACAATTCAGAAAAATATTTCAAAGCAAATACAGTATAGTGAGCATGTTAAGGTTTATTAGATGCATCGATGGCTATTGTATAAGCAGAAGTAATACAAGTAAAACTGAACCAACAAGTTATTTGTAAGTCAAGTTAGTCTTTAGTTCGGTGACTTTACTGTCTGAGACCTTGAGCCATCAAACAGAAAAAGAGAATATGGATAATCACCACCAATACTACTTATAATCCTCTTTATATAAATCGTCCTGGGTTTTTCCCCAGTAAGTTGGAGGACCTCCTTATAGGGCTGGATGTAGTTTAACATCATACCCAGGATGAAGCAATAGCAGGTTAAAGGCCTTGCTCAAGGGCCCAAAGGAGTACAATCACTCCAGTTATTCACAGGATTTGAACCAGCAACCTTCCAGTTGCTGGCACAGATCCTTAGCCTCAGAGCCGCCACTCCACCAAATACCATTAATAAGGATAACCTTAAATTTATAGTCAGTTAGTTTACTTTACTAATTGCCAAATCATTTTTTCTGTTTTCCATTCCTTTTGGAACAAAATGTAAAGACGACAACAACGCATTTCTCAATAATCATGTTTATGAAAAGACACTATGCAGATTGATGTATGATTGACCATGTGATGCATTTAAGGCATGTTACACAGACCATGGTTTCTGAGAGATGGGCACTGACACAGGAGGTGGACACACTCTTGTTTTTGGTGACTGCTTTTAAAACCCACTCTTGCTTCATCTTTCTAGTCACATGACCTGGTCTACAAAGACCGCCACAATGATCTTACCTTTCCCTGACGGGAAGAAGCAGTCCATCTCGACGCTGCTGCGAGAATGTGAGATGCAGAGGGTGCTGCTGGGCACCAGGCCCTCCTGGGGGGGGCTCCTGTCGGTGGTCCGAACCAGGCACCAGCCGGGCCGCTCGCTGGGTCTCTCCAGCAGCTCCACCGTCTGGCCCGTCTGGACGCTGAGCTCAGTGCCGCAGCCGGCCGCAAAGTCGTGGAGCACCACGGTGAGCTCGCAGCCTCCAGACAGCTGCGGGGGGGAAGGAGCGAGAACAAGGGACCCACTGAGCAACAGCCCTGAAGTTTAAATGAACAGCACGTCTCAGACAGCAGGTGGCACAGTGGTGAAGCAGACGCTGCCCCTGCGTCAGGTCCTCATCCTGAAGTGCCCCAGTGAAACAGCCAGCTGTCAGAACAGGAAGCAACGTTAGCTTTTAGCGAAAAGCACAAGCGGAAAACACTGGGGCGCTCTTCATTCCGGTCAGAGTCCGGTAGCGGAGGAGGGACACACGCTTCTCTGAAACAGGGAGATTACAGAACATTTAAAAGCGAGACTCAAAGGACACTTTTGTGATTAATCTCCCAGCCCCATTATAAATATCCTGGTGGGGAGCTTTCAAACACGTATAGGCCGTGTTACTGTCTGAAAAGCATTCATAGGCCGACTCTTCATCTGGCTTATTTCAAGTCATAATATATGGAAAAAAAATCCAATGAACTTCTCAAAATGCATTTTTGTGATGAATAATACGGCTATTATTCACAGATAATTCTCTTCCCTAAGCTTGAAAATATACCCTTTCAAAAACCAGTGCTGATAACTTGGATGACATGCATGAAAGGATAAAAATGAAAGAACAGAGCATTCTTTAAATACAATTATAGGTTAAAAGCCGTTTCATGGTAAAATGGTTGGACTGTATTGCAGATATCCCTTTAACATTTTGTTTTAATTAGTGCGATATTCATGTACAAATGTAATTCCCCCAACTATTACTTTACTTTCAGTTCAGATATTAATCTCTGCCATAACAGAAAACAACTGTAACGTCAAGGTTCAGTTTTTCCATAATCGTGTAAATCAGGCTGAGGGATGACTTCAGTAACCCTGAAAACTAAGATTAAAGCATTAACCTGCACAGCCCCAGGTTAGCCAACCTCCAGTTGGCCCTGGTGTAGGCTTTACACACTCTGGCATGAAATTCCCATCATTGCAGTCCTTGGGCATTGCTAGTGTCTACTCACATGTTACCCTGGTGCTGGAAACTCAGAAGCTGCCTTCTGCTTGATACTGGTGATATCTTATTTATTACAGGAAATAAGAGGCAGACAGAAGACCTGTGAGCCGGTGTATTAATCTGCACCAAGAGGAACCGATAGTGGCGGCGAGAACGTTCCCCGTCACATGAGCTCCTGGCACGAAAAAGACAGACGTTTCAGGACATGAAAGTGGATGGTTTTTGCTTCACGGTGCTGGGACGCTTTAACTGTGCGCAGAAGACTTTGTGAGAGAGTCACGCGAATCAGTCGCTGTTGAGGATAAAGTCAAGGTGGGAAGCAATAGAACTCAACCAGACGGCTGGAGATGAACTGGACCATGGCTGGATAATAAAAAAAAAAGAATGACTGTAAACCTTTCTTTAATAATTAAAAATGCATCTTTCTTAGACATCACATGCTCATATTTCTTTATTTTTACCTAGATTATCAGGTGACACTTTACTTAAGGGGGTACAGGTAACTTAGTTACTATGCAAGTACAAATCTCCCTAAACAAATATAGTAGCTGCATGAAATAAATGAACCATTATGACTGATTAATAATGAAAGAACACAGGATTAGTACATAACTAACATTCTGGTTAATTTCTGGTTAATTTATAAATTAAGCAATAGTGTACTGAACTACTGCACTATTTGTGCCCCCTCAGGTAAAGTGATACTAAATATCAATTTCTTTTCCCAATATGAAATTTGCAATGAAAAATTCAGCTAGTCTACTGGAACAAAAGATAAAGATAAGATAAGAATACTAGGTATCTACCAGGCACAATATGTAACTGCCTACTCAAAATCTCAGACTACAATTTCATTGGTCACTTTCCCTTTAATTCTCCTCTTTGTTTTCCTTGATACTAGCATTTGTCACCCCAGGTTTAACATGGCTACCTTGAAGACAGTGTCCAAACATTACTCTAGTTTACTGCATAAATACTATTTCTCAAAGCCATCCTATTTCTGCATACGATAACGTCCATATAGCTCCATTTAAGAGTCCCTCACCATTTTCATTCTGGCAAAGAGAAGAAACATAGGAATTATTTAGACAACACTTGAGGGCTGTTAGTAAGAAATGCACATGCAAACATCATGTTATACAGGCAAATATGGATCATGACAAATTATTCATCAAAAATCTTCAGGGACTCTGAAACAGCCATAACCTATATAAGTCTTATGAAGATCTTGTGCAGGGCACTTAATTTAAAGTGTGACTATAAATTCATATATTTTTCCATACTTTGCCATAAATGAGTAATACATTAAGGTTTGCTTTCTTGTGACTAAATCTAGACCGACTGTTGATCTCGTATTTTAATGCAAACTTTGTTTTATTAAGAAAAACAAATTAATCTTTTCTTGAAAAGCTGTTTAATGCCTCAGTCAGGACAAACAACATCTTGCTTCTCAATTACATGAAGTCAAAATAGGCCTGCAAGACATAAAATCCATCTAACTGTGGTGAGTTTGTGTTTCCAATATTTCTAACAGTTTTTATTTCGATAATAAATCTAACTATAGCCACTTATGTACCATAATTATAGCCATGCAAAAGAAGTATACAGACCCATAACCCCAGAAATCAAAGTGAACAAAAATCTAAAGTGAAAAGCTTAACTAATCTATGATGTTTACTTCCATGGTTATATCAGGCATTTAAATAGGATACATTTTAAATCAGCTGGAGTCTTCAGCTGGACTTAAAAGTTTTGGCCTTTTATAAAATACATATTAAACATCTGCTGTACAAAGAACTAGAAATCATACCAGCCAGATGACACTTAAAACTCCTGGATGTAATTGTTGGGAGACGAGTGAATGTACTGTCTGTGCTATCTACACGAAGCATGAGAAGCTGGAAAAATGTGTCAGTGGAAAACATCTACAACATCTTTGTATGTTTCTATTCTGAGAAATGTGTCAAAGGTCACGAAAGCTCTATATATACTTAGCTGCCAAGATTTATATAAAGGTGTTTTGACCTTTGAAAAAAGTTTTAAAAAAATAAATAAATAATTACACACATATTTTTTTTCCTCATAAGCATTGTGTTCTCATCTCGGGATGTAATTAAAGTCTATTAAAAAAATAATCTGTTTCATGACATCACCTCAGCAGCGTAACTGGTGTAAACAACTGTCCAGGACAGCAGGCGTGTCCATCTTCTCTAGAAGTTCCAGGAGTTTGTGTTCTCTCAAAACAAACAGAGAACCTATTTCAAGGGTGACCACAAATCTTTGGCATCCTTACACATTTGTGCACCCTCAAACTATAGCTTTTCAAAGTGTTGCTTAAAAAAAACTGTAAAAATGTATGCTTTGCCTCAAAAAATAAATAAGCTGCAAGTGAGCATTTTTCCAAGAGGTGCGATCATTTTAAACACTGTGTTTCAGAGCATTTTACTAATTCTTGTAAAAATGTAAGTAGAGACTGTTTTCAAGTGTAGAGCAAATGATGGAAATGTCTGCGTTTGCAGCACCACGGTGGATCATGCTCAAACACTTCATCTCACTATTTACAACAGAGCTGGTATCAACAGATATAGAATGAAGTGGGAAGAAAACACAAAATACAACACAGATTCCTGACTTCTACTACAGTACAACTACATGCCGGTGAAACAACAACAAAATATTTCAATGTGACAATGTGACAGCCCTGTCACACACCCCCACCCCTTTCTAATTCCTTTTCCTCTTACACCCCCCACCCTCTACACTCTCTGCCCCCCTTACATACTCTCCACACCTCTCCAAAACATCTTTATTAAAAGTCCAGTTTTGTGTGACCCGTTTCAGTCCAATCAGGCTGTTCTTTCATGTACTATCACTATGTGGAGGTGCTTCAATTTGATCACTTCCTGATTAAAAAAAAACACATCTGTCAAATACTTTTTGAGTTATCATGCTAATGATATAAGTTTCTGCAGCATTTTTAGATAAAGGCACTGTTTGTTCATTATTTTATAATGGATAAGAATCACAATGTTTGTTAATATGATTTGGGAGGAGGTCACCAGTAGTCTTCTGAAGCAGTGCCAGATGAATAGGATTATCTGTAGTGATTTGTTCCACCTGTGCTTCATTAGAAATGATTTGTATGGTGCTGCTCTGTTGTGCTTTGCCCCCGGGTCACAGTGTCGAGGCCAGGATCACTGGAGCTGCCTGTTATCGGTTCAAGCCCCATTTGGTTTTGGAAGGACTAGTCTTGGGTTTGATTGAATTATCTTTCTCTCTGGACAAATCAGCTTCTTATTTTTTGTTTTAAACTTAATGTCTGTGTTAACCGTGTCCCTGCCTGGTCCCCGTCTGCCCCTGACAGGGAACATTTTGTAATAAAGCTGCCGATCGCTGCCAAGTGATGGGGTTTTCTTTGCGGTCTCATCCCAAAATGCACTTGATGGCGACCAGAATTTAATCATTAATTAGCCACTCATGTCAAGGATGTCAGTCGCTAATACGCACGGTCTGTTCGCACTGTGAAACGCACGCATAATGAATACTGGCAAATACGAATCAAGTCATAAATATCGCCAGTATAAATTAAACCTGTGCTAAATCTGCACTTTTCATTGATGACTGACCTGGGAAATAAAGAGCAGGGGAATATTTAGCGACTATGCTGAGGCAGCCACCGTAAAATCAGATGTATGTGTCCCTGAAATGTGGGGGCCGCTCAGGTCCGAGTCCATCTGTCTGGACCACCATCGGTGGTGTCAGGTCACTCCAGTTGGCGGAGCTGGAGGACAGGTTGCTAGGTGATGGTACAGCCGGCCACACGGCTGGTAAATAATACTATGGTTTGGATAGGCAAAGAGACAGATACTGGCTTGTTTTGGGGAAAAAAGAAGAGTGTGCTGGATAATGTGAACAGGTATAGGATTTATGATTAAGAGGTTAAAAGCTTAAACACATTGGAGATAATACTGCTGTACTGTTGTTTTCTGTATCTAAGCTACTTCTGGATGCTAACCGCCTACACACAGTAATGAAAAAAAATGTTAATGATAACATTAAAAACACCTTCAGATGTACTAAGTAACATAAAATCACGTCCACAGTACTGACACAATTCATATTCTATGGTTCCCTTTAAATTGTTCTCACTGACGTGAACAAAATCCTCTTTCATAAGTGGCATGTGTGACTTATCAGCTCCCAGATACTGAACTTGATAACTCTCTCATTGCTAAATCTTTTTTACTAAATTACAAAATTGCATGCGTATACATACCATAAATAATTTCTCAATATTTTTGCCGATTTTTTTCCCCAAGTACGATAGACAGCATCATGAACCGATGCCATTTCTAAATAGGGAAATGTTTTCCCTCTAGAAAACACTCTAAAGACTCTAGTACTGTGTTATGTCATGTTTGTGGCTCATTTCCTGCCTACGGTCTCAGAACATCCAGAGCCTTTAAAAGGACTTTCAAGGATCCAACATTTCCTGCGCAGAAATAAATCTGAAATCACCATTAAAAAAAAAAAATCGAGTAATAAATCGAAGACGTGCCTTTCTTTTCAAATAATACACTTCAAAGGGATATCAGAGTATTAATAATGAAGCAGCAAATTCTGCATAGCTACCAACTAAGCCAAACCTCTTATGATAGAGCAACTGCAGCCAAGGTTGCTTTTCAAAGTCTTGTGACCCAACTGCATGTTAAAAGAAGAGACTCATTGCAAGAGTGGAGGGTTAATTATCTTGAACTGCTTAGAGTAGCAACGAGAAGCCATTGAATCCCTTTGCTCAATGAACAGAAGTACGCAATGGCAAAACACAGCCATTGCATGCCGTGCTATTACAACCAGCAAAATCTCATCGATACCTCTCACTGGAAATAATAAACACCTCAGAAGCAAACCTCGTAACTGAGATAGAAATGGAAAATATGCCAACAGAATGACATAAACGTAAGCTGTAGCACATCATGCTTGAGGGATGATCTGGAAGAACCGTTCAGAGGTTCACATCTCACATCGCTTTCAAGTGTCAAACCCCTCATGTTATTCAACTTTGTTGACCAACAGCTAAATGGGCAGGAAGCAAAGACAGGGGATGTTTGTCTGAATGTTGTGTTTGTTATCATGGCGAATCTACAGTAAGGCTGCAGCAGATGAGTTTTACAGGTTAAGATATCCTTCTGGGGAGGAAGCAGCAGATGGATGATTCAAGCTTGTATTTGTGTGGACTGGAAAAGAGACAGTGGGAACATTTGATCCCCGCAATGTAATTATATATAACCCACAGACACACACAAATGTGCCTTAATCTAAATCTTGACCTCCAAATGACCATTTGCACACCTTAATCTCCCTATCAATTTGTAGGCAGTGCTGACCTGATGGTTAGGGTAGCACACTTGTAATCAAAAGATTGCAGATTCCAAGTCACCACTGAGGTACCCTGAGCAAGGTACCATCCCCAAGCACAGCTCCCCGGGCGCTGAATTAGCTGCCCCCTGCTATGTCACGAAAGTCACATATGGGTTAAATGCAGAGGACACATTTCGTTGTTGCGTACTGCGTGCTGTGGTGTGGTGTGTTAACAATGACAACTGATCACTAAATTCTAAATATATAAATAATTTATGTACTATACACACAAATATAATTCTCAAAAAGACACAGAGCAGTTTCAAGTAATTGAACATGGTAATAAGACACTGTAGCTGAAAACAGAGACCCTACGTAATATACTGGAAAATGGAAGAATGCATTTTTATGGACTGCTTTCTCTTCCGGGTAAAAACAAGATGAAAATTCTTGTCAATTTGAAGAAACAGACAAATTTCTACCCTGCAGGCAAAGCTTCCTTATTTTGACCAATAAATGTAAATAATACAAATTTAGTGGGAACCACAGTGATCAAATGAGGAGAGAATCATTTTCAGACCAAGGAGTGGAACCAGTTTTAGAGACATGCTGGTTAATGGGAAAAATAACTGATTTTAGGCAGGATTCACAAACGCTTTACTTTCCAGTCACTAAGCTGGAACAGGAGCATGCAGTAGATAAGGTTTATTAGTATTGATGCCCTAAAACTATTTTTTTCAGATAAATTCATTATGAAACAGTTTGCAAGTGCAAGTTTGAGACTGCTTTGCAATGGGAGAGGAACAAACCGATCAAACAGCCAAAGAATCTTCCAGAAATCCATTATTACTGAACACTTGTGATGTCACCACTGACATCCGGTAATGAGTTAAAAATGAGACGTGAATTGTTCTTTCCGAGAAAGTGGTCAGAAAGCTGTCAGCGGTCAGAAATAAAGATTTGATTGTGGATTAATATCCAGGGAGAGTGCCACTGTTTTGGTCATGGATTGCAGATGCTGGGAATTGTGGGTAAATAATGATACTGTGAGTTATGGGTAGAGAATAATTGCGCTACCCTACCTTATCGCTGTCCACAGTGTTCTGAGAGGTCCGGGAGGCGATGGAGATGGTGTCCGGTTGGCTACTGCCATCACCCTGACTGTCCGCATCCTCTCCAGTTTCCCTGGAGAAGTTAAAACAATCAGCAAATAGGCGTTTGGAATTATACATATGCACAGCTAAATATTTTCACATTTCATATGAAATGTGTTGAATTTAAATAAATGTGTGTTACCACGGACAGCTGCTCACCTCTTGTTACTGTTACGCTGCTTGGAGGGGGTTTTGGGCATGTGAATGGGCTCCTTTAGCGCCCCCTTCAGGTGGATAATCCTTTCCTGGATTACCTCCCGGATGTTTTTTATCCACTCCTGCTTTGCTTCGATACTTGATGCCTTTGGCAAGACAGAGATGTTATTTTTCACTGCATCTGTCCCAAGAAATGAAACCGATTTTTATTTAAAACTGAAGAACATTTCTAAATTGTATTATTTTCAGTGGAAACGTAGTGCTCAGAGTCATCAGAACAGCCCAGTTTATATTAGTTTAGAACCTTTCATTGTGCATATGTGTGTCATTCCGGAATCTCTTCTACTCTGATTTTAGGCTACTATGTCCTTGACTAAATGCAAAATAAGAAACTCAAGAACAGCAGCATGGATTTTGCTCAGCTCATATCAATTTCCCAGCCAGGCTGCCCACTCACCCACTGAGAGACAGACTGAACTTCCGGGAGGAAACGCATTGCTGGAAAGGACTTGGGCCTGTAAGGCTACGTTACTGCATATAAAGGTGGCGTTACGTGTTGCCTCCCGCAATGGCCCGGCCCTCTGCTACACTCTTCGTCTCTGATTCCTATATGAGCTAGCTGAAGTTTACTTCAGTGGTATTTTCCTGTTATTTAAATGTCAAACATGCTTATGAGAGAGCACACATAAAAGCGAGAGAGAGAGAGAGAGAGCGCAAGCAAAAGTTAAGTCTATGGATATTTCCTGTGCCTGAGGTGACAAAATGATTTCCCTCTTTGTCACCTGCATATATTGACCTTGATCAGCATTTAATGCGACTCCTTTGCTTAGTGTCGTCTCAGGAATACAGTCGCTTGTCGGAATGGCTGCTTAGAATTAAGCCAAGGCATTTAATATAACTCCCAACAACCTAACCTTTCTTACTGAGACATATTTGATATTTTTGAGTTGCCAAACAATATTCAAAAATGATGGGGGAGTATGGGGGGTGATTTTGGACACACCTTGAGGACAGTCTTGTTGTCAGATGAAGGTGTTCTTCCTGCCCACAATGCAAACTTACAAGGGTCCCCCTCGACATGCTCCGTCACTCCCAGCTCAGATGTCTGGAAAGAATAAGGTGGTTTATGGATGTTTATCTCAGCCTTACGGGATTCTCCCATGGCCCAGCCAAAGCAGCCCTGCCATGGAAGGCATTTTTAGATTTCCTCTAAAAGTTATATAACTTTAAAAGGTCAACCTCTTTCTTCAATGGCACATCCCATAAGTCATTGCAGGGAGGTTGACTGTATTAATGCTGTCCTAAAAACCCCTAAGACATACAGCTCTGGAAAAAAATCAGAGACCACAGCAACATTTTTAGTTTCATTCATTTCTCAATTTATGCGTATGAGCCTGTTTAAAATATACATGCATTTGTAAACCCTGAACTGGCTCTTCCCTGTTCATCTTTGATGAAGGGATTCTGCCTTGTTTTATGGGACTTCAGTCCTGCTTCAAAAGATCATGGTACGAATTGTCCTAGCAGTGCACTTCACATCACTTAATGTTTCCCATTCTTTTTGAAGGTCACATGAGGTCGTCCTCCGATTTATGAGGCACCACAGGATAAGTTGATGATCATTCTCTGCCATTAGAAAGTCGCTTCTGCCCTCAACCTGGCTGGATTTCGGTTATTCCCAGTGTCTCCTGCTTCACCTTATTCTTACTGCTGTCTTAAGAAGTTTGAGCCTGTAAGCAGCCTGCCGCTCAGTGTAGCCTCTGCCAGCAGAATCAGGATTAAACCTGGATTTAGCAATGCAGATTCTTAAAAAATTTGGAGTGGTAATTTTTTCCAGAGCTGTATAACTTTTATTAAGAAAACAATGTCAGAATTCTTCCACAAATGTATTATGTTAAAACATTTTCCAAAACAAAAGAGGTACATCATTAAATATCATCTTGATACAGAGTCTTGGAAACGGTAGCTAACTGAGTACCGAAAATAAAACCAAATATAGATTGGAAACCATTTGCAATAAATGTAAAATCTCATTTCCTGCTCTCCACTGAGGGTAATATTCATGTGGGCAGGACATAAGCGTAAACATTATGGTTGGGGTTTCTGAGTAAGGCCTGGGCGTGATGATCTGCGTTCACAGCGTCTCACCACTTTACGGACGCCCTGAATGCTGTAATCCCCAGCAGTGCTTTGTTGCGCTAAACTCCTACATTCTTCTGCCACAGCGTCATGTGACCTTGTCCCCATCTGATTGGCTGTCGCTGGGATTTGCATGCTTCACTACTCATGTTGACCTGACTGGTGTAAGTGCACCTGCTGAATCACTGATGATTGGTTGTGGGTGGGGGGAATAGGGGATGAAATAATTGGTATTGATGCAAGGTGGGGGGGGGGCAGCTTCCGAAGGAATCGGAATTTTAGTATACAT
>JAODKF010000001.1:47541102-47553120 GCA_026779585.1 Mormyrus proboscirostris | reverse complement strand
GAAAAACTCACAGCACACAATTCTCATTACAAATTCTGACAAATGTTAGTTAATAGAGATTGATAAAAAATAAAATAAAATAAGTAAACCACACATGCAGTTCATTGCTTTTTAAAATTGATTTATCTGTGCCATGTCTGAACACCTTGGATGGGGATTTTGGTATTTTCCGGTATAAACAAGTACCAATAAGATCACTGTACTGTTACTGAAATGCTAAGGGGTTTGCAGATGTATCCAAAACTGTACATTATTCTTCAATAAGGAATGAGGAGATCATTAGGTAACTCCTACTACATCCTGCATGCCGAATCACTAAAGTTTAGATACAAGCCGCACAAAGGGTTCATTTTTAAGTATCCAAATGAATTCCAGAGAAGTGATGGTTCCCAGAGAAGCACACGGCCTGTGAGGTTTTCCTGAATGTTGGCTGTAATGGGGCCATATGACGCAAACATGCCCGAGGCTTTCGTGTTTAACGGGAGACACACGGAACACTCCAGCACATGGTCACCCGTGAGCTCACCTCCGTAACACGGGGCTTGAAACCAAGAGGTTAATAAAAACCGCTAAACAAAAACAGGCCCGGCACGGCCCTCCCCGCCCCTCGTCCCCGTCCCACACGCTGAAGCCATTAGCCCAGCCATCCCACGTTTCGGGAGGGGGGGGGGCTTTACCTCGATGGCCAGCTGGAACTGCTCGTGCTCCCGCTGCAGCTGCTCCGCCTCCGACAAGGAGCTGGCACTCACCAGGCTGGCGTGGAGCATCGACTCCCCATTCCGGATCCACCCCAGGACCTGCGACACGGGGAGCATGCAGCTGAAAACATCACGCCCACTTTCCCATTAACCAATCGCTGCACAGTAACCATAGCGCAACAGCAATGACAGAAAGAGTCAATATAGGTTTAACTGTCATTTTCTCTGCAGGTAGCAATGACTGCTAGGCAGCAGTCTTCTCTGACTATAACTGGTCATTATAACTTAACAGTTCCAATACAGTACTAACCAGTAATAAAACAAATGTTTTTATAATAAAAAAATGAGGCATATGAACAGAACGGTTATTTAATGTATCCTAGTGCATGTAAATGAAACTGCAGCAGGTGAATTACAGTAACAGTTAATAGCTTTTAACAGAAAATAAAATCATCATCCCTGTTTAGAAATCCGAAGACTTGCAGATTTTACATGGTACCATCCCGCAATCCGCAGTTTTACAGGATTCACAGATCTGTTCTTCCCTCTTAACAATGACAGCTGATAGACACCAACTGGTGGAAACTGCATGCGCAGCATTACTGTACGGTAAACAGCACCGACATCCAGTGACATTCGCAAAACTGGGAATGCGGATTATTCTAAAAATACCGCTGTTGAAATATTACTACTTTCTCTGACCATTCCTTTTAACAGTCTGAATGAAGTTAAAATTAAATGATCTGATGCCATGTAGGCAGATGAGCCATTATCTCACACGAGATCCATAAGGATCCAGACGGCTTCCACTGCTGCCTAAAAAGTAAGTTTACTGCTTTAGTGGATATATAGTTTGCCTGCGTAGGTGGCTGAATGGCTTTTTCTCATCTCACCCTGAGTCAGTACAACACTTTATACACATCTGCAGCTATACAAAGTATTTGTGTTATGCAGCGAATTCTTCACAAAGAACATGGAGGAATTTCATGCTTGATTCTCCCCCCCCCCCCCGCATCTCAGAGATTTCCTCATGGATTCTCCTCTTTATCTTTTGGGGGCAACAGATTTATGTGGGAGTGCAGTTACAAGCCCCTCCCCCCCCTGGGAATGTCACTAAAGGCCGGAAAAGAGAGAAGAAGTCCCACCCAGGCCAACATCTCAGCAGGGAACCTCCTCCTACGTTGTGCGAGAGGATCTCTATAAACCTCCTCCAGACCCCAGACGAATGGACCTCCTGCACAAACGGACTGATTTCCTTCCATTAGTCCAGAGGCAAAGTGCGGGTTCTCCACCGGTGGTCTCCCAAGGCACTCGCTCCCTCAGTTCTGGACAAAATGGAATTACTCTGCAACACTACACCCCATCTTCTGCTTGCGGGACAGCAACCCCTGAGCTCCCGGCAACCTACAGCAGCTGTTCATGACGCAGACGTGACTTGTCATGAAAACGAACACCCGTGCACGCTGAAACAAATGCTGCCAGAGCGATGACACTAATGAGGGGAGGACACGCCTCCACATCCATCCCACTGATGAAAGCTCATTCGATTATGAATGGATGCTCAACAGTCCTTCTGACGAATCGACGAATGATTGTATCGGGACCATCAATCATTCAAATGTATATTAGTTACAGTTTTTTTACAGCCGAGAAGGTATGACATATTTCAGTAAAGAAATGGGAGTGTAAAATTTTCTTAGGATGTTACTAAAAATGGCACAGTCAGTTAAACTACTTCAATTGGAAAACCGGTTCTGCGTTTTCCAAGAACATTTTAGCAGCTAACTTTTACCTTTTACTTGATGACTTCCCACATGGAATAATACTTTTTAGCATTCATTATATCATTATAATAGTCCTCCATGTAACTCTAGCATAGCAGGAGCAAAAATATCCAGAAAAATAATTCTGACTGCAGTGAAACCAAATGTACACATGAAAATTGTTCCTTATTTTTGCAAATAAGTTCTCTTGGGTCCACCGGTAGTTTTATATAAGAGTGAAAAGGCTGTAAAAGAAGGTTCTGGGCTTAGAGGGTGCTTGAAGTCAAGAGGAAAGATGCAGAAGGTGGTATTCTCATACCTTAACTGACTAGGTGTGGAGAACTGACCAGTAACCAAGTAACAGCAGGTAACTCTAGACTTTGGTTAGCAGGTTTCCTGCTATTGGACTGATGCTGACAAGCAAATACGAAAGCAAATAAGAAGTTCCATATGAGAGGGTCAAACCTGACCTGCTTAACCTCAGCCTGCAGGTGGCGCAGTTGAAGACATTGTTCTAGCCTTTTCTGCGTCTGGTCGGCACTCAGGTCCAGCTCGTGTTGCTTCTCGTGGAGGAATTCAAGCAACTCCTGGACCTGTGTGGCCAGGTCCATCTCCTTCTCACTGGTCAGCTCGATACCTGCAGGACACAGTGACTGGGGGTGTTAGTGGTCGTGAGACAAACGAAACCACTTAAAATACCACAGTGACACCATGACTTTTCCCGACAAAAAATAATATTTGATACATATATGCTTATATAATTCTTACATCCATTTTTCTCTCAAATTCATAGATAAACACATTCTACCTTTACAAGAAAAGCTGCATTATATACAAACAAGATTTTATACCATCTCCCCACTAGATGGAAGTACACCATATACTATGAGCACTCAGAAGTTTTTTTTAAAGTCACTTTAAAGGGTTTTGTTCCTTAGAGCTGTTATATGTTGCTATATAGGCATATCGTCAAGGCAACGTCAGAGTGTTGGCAGGTACAAATTATCTTACCAGACTATTTTTGGTTATAAATGGAGCTATTATAAGCCATGGAAACAGATATCTGTGCTTTCCATTAAATGACTTCACAAAAAAGACGCACAGCTGTTTAATTAGCCAATCAAGCGTCTGCCTGGGCTGTACTACAGTCACCGCACCCACTGATTACTTGACACAACTCTCTCAGCGCGACCCGAGAGCAGGCCAAGGTCATCGTCGGGTGGGGGGGTAAGTGAGCCATAATAAGGCCGGCAGCGTGCAGGAGCAACTCTTACAAAAGGAGAAATGGTGATTTCCTGCCACGTTCCTCAATCCCTACTAAGCAGGCTTTGGCAGAGCGAGTCAGCTACCTTGCTAAGGCTTCAACTATGTCAGAATAAATCTCAAGGAGTAGAACATCGTGCTAATAATGCAAAGGTTGTGAGTTCAAATCCCAGGGTGCATGAATAACTTGCAACCATTCCTTATACTTTAAGTCGCTTAAAAGCATCAAATGTATCTTGTTAATTCTTGCTTAACTTCTTATTTGCTTTTTTATTAAGTAGAATGTGCAAAGTAGTAAAAAAAACAACACAGCACCCTGGTACCTGTAAAGGTAGGGCGGGTCTGCACAGTCCCCCTAGACCCAGAGCCACTCACCTGATGCCTGCACTTCCATGATGTACTGGTGCAGGTCCTGACCTTGCTGGATGACCTCGAAGGTCATGTTGTTCATGGCCATCTTGCGCTCCGTGTGCCTCTGGAGCCGCTGCTCGGCCGGGCCCAGCTCCTCCGCGTTAAAGTCGCCCGCCTGCCGCAGGAGGTCTTCGTTCCAGGCATCCAGCTCCGCCGTGACCTGCGGGGGAAGAGTGGCCGGCGGTCAGTCGGTCGCCTTCACGTTAGGTTCCAAGCCCATTCGGGGTGGATGGCTGTCAGCTAAGGAACCAGACTGAATATCTACAAAGGTTGTGGGTCCAAATGACAGGGGCTGTTCTGCTCACACAACTCTGATACTTAACCAATCCATGAGAAATACTCCAGCAGACAGATATACATTAACTGTGAAAAAGTCTTATTTATCCATAAGGTTATTTATCCAGATAGTACATGCATATCTGCTAAGAAAAAATAAAATAAAATATAACATTAGAACATATGGAAAAGGAAAAGTAATACAATAAAAACTAACAAGGACCTGTTCTCTAAAAAGTTACTGAAGAACACAGCTTTGGTTCCAAATCTCTCCTCAGGGATGCCCCAGTCATTCCATGTGCTTGTTAAATTTCACCACCAGCTAACAAAATTAATTAATTAAAATGAGTTAAATGACTCGATCCGATATTGCTTTGCTTTGTGTGCTAGTGGTACACTGGACACATACATGGGTATATTGGACAGCTGCTGCAAATACAGTACTGAATATAACCAACAGTGATGGAACTACCAAGGCTTCCAAAATCCAATTAATCGACGTGGGGATTATCAGCAGCTGGGATTATCAGCAGTGCCAATCACAGAGCGGCTTAACCTACTTCCATCGATCACATAACTGTTTCTCATGCGGATTACATGGGCAGTGATTGACAGGATGAAGGAATGACACCCACTGAGAGCTTCAGGGCCTCATTTCAGCCATCATTAATACCCAGATACATCATACAGCAATAAGGTATTGATTTCTGTACAGCATAAAGCATGCAGTAATTTAATTATTGCAAATTAGTTACAATATGCTCTGAAAAAATGTAAATTCCCCATTGGCCTTTAATAATTCACTCTCAGGTATGACAAAAACCCTAAAAGCAATAACTGGTGTCATATTCTTCAACAACCAGCTTACAGAGACAAGATGATACTATCAATATCACGATGGCCAGACTCTCTGCGTTTGTAACCGTGATACTGGTGTGAGGTTGCTGATGAGTCTGTGCCGCTGAGAGTGAGCCATTGTGTGCACGGCTCCGTCCTGGTGAGACGCAGCGGAGCCAACCAAGCGTCATCCGGCCGAGTGTGCCGCAGTAGATGATCCCATGTGAAAGGCCCGACGCAACAGAGATCGTCGCACATTTTATCTCACCCAAACCCTCCTGCAAACTAGAGCCAGACCCTCGAAACACACAACCTGCAGCAATCTTAACTGCCATTTGTCCGTTTGTGTCGACGGTAAAGTGGGACATCTCACTGCGAGTCTTTGCTTGATGCTAATAAAAAAGACGCAAGATATTTCTCTTCACACTGCAGATCAAAAGATTCAGATGCGTACAGCTTAATTCCTTTATGTCTACCTTTTACAGGTAAGTTCCCTCTATAAGGCAGAGTTGCATTGGTATCTCTAACCCCAACTCATTGTGTTGGGAAGCTGAACACCAGGGTCAGAGTAAGGCATCGATGCCCCGGGATACAAGGAGCCCCAGCGCTTGACAGAGGGCCGTTGAATATGTAAAATTCTGAATTTTATAGTACAGAGGGGGCCAAGGTGAAGTCGTCAGGTGGACCAGAATTTCTAGCTACGCCACCAGTGAGCATATAGTGTTGTATCATATATTTGGAAGGGAACTGGTGCAAGATATGCATGCTCCTTTTTCCAGAATAACATCTCCTGCAGCTTCCCAAAAAACAACCGCTGCTCACATCGGGCGCACAGCTGTGTAAAGCCAGTTGATGTGTCCCCTGCAGACCAAAATACTAATTTGATTTAATAATGGCGAACCACAGGAGGGTGCACTCTCACACTGTGAATACTCCCCACCTCCTACAGCTGTAACCCCAGCCCCCCTTCCACCTGAGACCCCTCTGGCTTGGGATGGGGGGGTGGAGCTGTGACTCTCTGTGGTCCCCACCCCCCTCACCTCGATGGTGTACTGCTCAAAGATGCGCAGCTGCAGGAAGATGTCCAGCTTGATCTTGCGTTCGTGGAACAGCTCCTCCATCTGGCCCTGCGCCTCGTCCAGCTGCTGCAGCACGCCCTCGATGTGAGCGATGGAGCTGCCGTGGGGTAACTTGTTGCTGGACATCGCAGAGTCTCTGTGGCACAGGAAGCGTGGAGAGATTAAAGGCCAGGGGGCCACCTTAGACAGGAAGTCAGGAGGAACAGGAGTGACGGTAACAGGAAGTAGTGGAGTGAATTTATTTATTGGTGTGAAAAGAAAACTAGAGCGATGGATTAGTGTCACAGTTGAGGAATTCAATAACAGCAAAGGCCCAGAGTTGATATTTACAGTTTGAAGTCAATGAAAAACAGACAGGCCAAAAAAGGCGTGTAACCCATTCAGGGAACTCTTGATCAACTAGCTTAAAGAATTGTGCATTTCAGTGCTGATACTGCAATATAATTTTGCTTCCAAAGAATCCCGACATTTTGCAAAAGGAGAGAATTAAGTATTCCTTCCATAGATAACCCAAGAAATCACCTGCCAGCCTTTTGAATACAGCGCACAGGGTGTGACTTTCACTATCGAAAATGCCTTCTCTCTCACAGGCACTGTCCAGCGTACATTAATCATCTGATTGGCTGATGACTGCAGTAAGATCTCATGATAGCTCTCATTACATCGACGGCATTTCTGCTGAGTGGAAGCCAGCATTGCAAGGCCAGCCCTGACAGAGACATATAACCCCATTTAGCTTTAATAAAACATATAAAATAACAGCGGCATTCAACAGATTAAAGGAAATAGCACTGATATATACTGCTTATATGCGTTCGGTATATTGCTGGAAATTATTTCACCAGTAGCAACAAATAACAAGGTATACACCTTCTCTTATGTCCACAGCAGAGAAAGCTGACATTTTATAGAGTTTTCCATCAAAGTGATATAAACAGTACAATGCAAGTAGTCCATTTAAAAAATATATGCTACATAATAATACAAGACTCCCATAGAGACAGAAACTGCATCAAGGTGCTTAAATTGATCTCAGGGTGCTTCCAGAGAAGAAAAAAAAGACACAGAACTATACTCTAAATCATCTTGTACACTTTTCTCGCTATTGGTCTAAAATAATAACCCAATTGCTGGAAAAACGAGCTATGATCCGACACACTAGTCAGATAACTTCCATGGGTGGTCATTGTTAGCTGGCAGATAACTACACCACCCCCTAGTGGATGGCCCCCATGCCTCAAGTACCTCAGCTGCTGGATGAGGTCTTCTCCCTCCTTAATGACGTTAAGCGTGGCCTCCAGCGTGGCTGTCTGATGTTGCTGAAACTGCTTGATGAGATCCTGCACAGAGTCCACAGAGTCTGAACACACCTCCTCCAGGAGCTCCTTCTGCAGGTCCTCCATCCATGTCCAGAGCTGAGGAGACAATCAAAACGGTCACGTCAGCAAGCTCAGTCAGGGTGGACCAGGCGTGACACATGGGCTGGTAGCAACAATTTTTAGCGAAGCGCTTTAGAATATTAAGCTAGTTTACATTGGTAAGCTGATGTAAACATTGTAACATACCTGTTAACCTTGTTCTAAAGACGTACCACACCTCTCTCAGATGACAAATGTCAAAAGTAGATCTGAGCATAAAATTAGCCAGTCCCACAACAATGATGTGGCACGCAAACTGATATGCCGATTTTTAGAAAAAAATTTGAATTGTCTTTCACTTGGTCGGGGGTGTCTTCGATTTTCATGGTTAATAATCAATTCCTTTTTAGCTAAGGTTAGAGCTAGAATCATTAGCAGGGTTAGAAAAGTTAACAGTGAAAATATGTGGGATTTTTCTAGCAATGGCTTGAATTTTTCTGCCCACAGAGGTGCTGGCAGGCTGCTGACAAGCTGTTATTCCTTACAGTCTACTGGTACATATCTCCTATTGGCCAAATCCACTGGAAAATGTCACTTTTTGTCAATTAAAATAGCAAAAAAATATCAGCTCTACAAAGTATATCACATCCATTACATCGGTCTCTGTATAAATTACATGTTTATGTATGTACATTTTGGCAAAGACACTCATCGCTTTTACATCATCAAAAACCAGTAAGATCAGTCCTCGAAAGTGCAGATTAATAATAGCAAACAAAGCACACAAGCCTGACAAGTAAAATGGTGCTTCACAGTTTTGACAGTGAACGTGTTGTTTTCTTATTTACACTCCAAAAAGAGCAAAGCTGTGCGGTAGGGAAATTCGTGTCATTGTAAGACCAGCTTAAAGAATCCTTTCAAGGAGAGCTGCTAAAGTTTGAGCTGAAAAACAGCGCTACAAACCTCATATTATTCACAGGCATCTAAAGACCCAAAAGACAATTAAATCAAAATGCAAATAACATCGCATTGATTTATCGATCGACCGTTCCATCCCTAATACACAATAACCCATAGAAATACTGCCAATTTCCACTCCCATCAAAGATAATCCACCGTTTTAAACAAAGCTGGAATCGGCGCCTGGCAACGGGTTGGCGGCTGTTATCTGAGCAGTGTATTCTCTGAGTTATTGATCTCAAACTTGGCAAGGGACGGCCACTGATCACTGATGGATTGCCCAAAGCTTTAACAAAAGCTTCTTAATCTAATCAAGTGAATTCTAATTAAGCTGCTCAAAACATTTACAGAAAGCCTCCATTTTCTAAGAACAGCACGGTCGACAAGTGAAATATATAACAGCTTTTCAGACAGGTCTCCTCTCCGTGACGTCTGAGGCAACAGAAATAGTTGCCCTTTCATCATTTGCACTATACTGGACCTCTAATCCTTAACACTAATGCAAATTAGCAGTGGGCTTTCATATCAGAAAAGCTGTTGTTTCTAAAACAGGAGAAACAGAGCAAATACCAGTGACCACAAACAAACAATAAATTTCAGTGTTGAAAAGTAGCAAAACCCTTAAACCACACAGTGATTGGTGAGAAGCAGCAATGATGAAAACTTCCATTATAGTATCTGAAGTGGGCCTTTGCGGTCCTAAAGTTGACAGTTCATGAGATTATTCCAGCCATTTGTCTTTATTAAGCTGCTTTATTAAGATTGCTGAATCTGAAAGTAATTGTTCGAGTGTGAATAGTAATATTCAACATGGCCTTTCAGGAGCAAATAATGTAATATTATCTTAATGATGTGGGCAACAGCAGTACCCTAGACTCTAAAGTTGCCTGTAAAATATAATTTGCACATTGAATCAGCCAAATTAAAGTTCACTTTCTTATGCTGATTATGCAACAAATATAAAAAACAATTGTCTCAATCAGGCAAATTGTTGAGTGAATTTCATGTTTAAAACAAAATGAGTCTCCAAGGCAAGGGTTAACATTTGTGAAACAGTGGCTTCTGCGATTTCTGCTGTTCCCATAGCAACTGTTCTACATGTCTGATCTGAGCACGCTCAGGATTACAAACAACGCTCTCTAATCTTTCTCCAGTCCTTTATTCTGCCGGATTCCTACTGTACATCTTAAGCCAAAATAGGTTTTGCGGGATTACAAAAAATTTTTTAGCATACTGTAACCCTTGTGTAAAACATAAGATTTTGCCTGGGATCAAACTGTTGCTCCATATCAGCTTTCATTCGGAGGATGGTGACATCATTTTAATAAAAGATATAAGTACCAACCTTCAACATAACAGAGATAAAACCTTCAGTAATACTTGATATCTCCCTTAATGCGTTCAAATCCTGTGACTTGATCACACCTTCTCATTAGTCTATTAAAAGCATGTTTATTGCTATGGAAAATATTTATATTCAATTTAGGTTGTGGCACCCTTACAGGTGCATATAATAATTTCCCAGCTAATACACCATCAATAACCATAGACCAATAGCTGTAGGTCGAGAAGGTGTATCTCAGGATGTATCTCAGACTGTGGTATGTGGAGACAGTGGCGAATCATAGTGACAGCCCACAAGACACACTCACACATCAACATTTCTCAAGAGAAGTGTATAGATGCTGTTCACCACAGCGATCCTTATAGAGAGAATATCCCACGTGGTTGCAATAGGCTCATACCTTATCATTAAACTGAAAGTTTCCACTAGAAGATCTCCAGTGGTGAACATTCAGAGTCCTGTTCTTATGAATATTCATCAGCAGGAAAATCATTGCATCTTTGGCCTGGAACATTATGGATATGCTTTGAATTTTCATAACCATCCGTCATTCAGAAGTGAGGCTTGATTACTCATAAATATTCATGCCTGCAGTCGGAGACTAGTAGAACTCGTTAGTACAGATGGGAGTGAATGTAATCTCGTCGGTGGGAAATGAGCTGTGATGCCATCACCCAAGAGGGAAGTACACACAGCAGAAACAGCTACAAGAAAGTTTGCTTACTGTATATTAACCAACGCCAGTTTTTCTGTTATAAAATTGCAAAAATAAAGAAAAAGAAACAAACCAATCTCCATGAACTTTAAATAACATCGCCATCTGTATGAAAACAACACAACAAACCCTGGGTAGAGTGAATCCTGACCTCCAAAGGCAATATGGGTGACGTCAAACACCCAAATTCTCCAGCATCTTAAATGCATTTCTTTTACATGTATGTAAATGTTGTCGGGGGGTCAGTTAAACAGGATCTTGACTTCAAAGCACTCCTACTGTATAAGAACCTGCTGACCAAGCTAATCACTGTTATCTCCGATAAAAACCGCTTCAGAAAATCTAATTATATACCACCCCATTTTTTTCCAATACAAATAGGGACCGACTTGATGTTTTGATAGACATTTTATAGAGGTTCAGTCTTGAGCTCTCATCATTTTTTTTTTTTTGCCCTATGGATTTAGACTGATTTGCTGAGAATTGTAACTTGACCACCAGTAAGGGCATTCCTGGGCTTTTGACACCCAATCATAGCGAACATTATCAGCAGGTCCCCCTGTTCATTTCTGTGTACTTGACTATGAAGGTTGTGCTCACGTCACTGCACAGGTGACAGCCAGCATCTCCACAGCCTTCCAGAAATGCGAATTATTTAGCTTTCTGTTCGCTCAGCAATATGGATTAACTCCTAGGCTCACTGCAGCCTGACAGGCACACACACGGTGTATGAGTTGGTTATTATCAGAAAAACACAGGATCTGAATTCAACAGGAAATGACTGACACATTTTCAGCTCCATTTATTGTAATTTACTTCTGGATCACAAAAAAGATCAATACTAAAAATCATAAATACATTCTCTGGGAATATAAATGTAGAAACTGTAGTTTCTGCTCTGTTTTAGATTTACAGAACATTAATACACCACTGTGTCTCCATGGTGACCATGAGATTTTCCCAAGTGGTGAAATTCCCTCAAGCTGACAAGGCGACCCCGCGCGGAGTGAGACTGCGGCCTCTGCCTCCCAGCTGGCCCTCTGCCCTTCCTCCTGAGGTCTGAGCTGAGGTGATTCTTGGCACCGTTTGCGTCCTGCAGGAGCCAAGCTCTCAAAGTCGCTCAAGGGTCGGCCTGCCAAAGCCTCACATTAAAGCTACCAGCAATGTTTTTGGGCCCCGTATCCAAAAAACTTTACTCTCCTGGTCTTCCTGAGGGCGGCAGAATCACAAAGCTTGGCATGGTTCCATTCCTACTGTATCCAGAAAGTAGTATTTTCCAAGCTTTTACGTGCATGGTGCAGAAAGCGGGGAGG
>JAODKF010000001.1:47522554-47541002 GCA_026779585.1 Mormyrus proboscirostris | reverse complement strand
CCCCCCCCCACAAACTGCCAGCTTATATGGCCGCTAACTCAACCAAATCCCATGTTTGATCCCTCTTATTCACTCAAAGCAAAAATTATGTTAAAACCTATTTTAGCTGCCAGGGGCCTAATACACCATGTATGATCAATTTAACATAGCACAACAAAAGCCT
Organism: Mormyrus proboscirostris; assembly: GCA_026779585.1. Taxonomy (NCBI): domain Eukaryota; kingdom Metazoa; phylum Chordata; class Actinopteri; order Osteoglossiformes; family Mormyridae; genus Mormyrus; species Mormyrus proboscirostris. Next base: position 47,540,839 of record JAODKF010000001.1, on the reverse strand, counting down.
TTCCAATATACAGACAGACGTGGGACCCAGAGTACAGGGAGTCTACACAATAAAATGGATCATCGCCTTTGCATAAAGTCAGAACAGTGGGTTACTTAAAACATAAAGATGTCAACAAAGAGTAAAAGAACGAGCCAACGTAAAACGGCGATTCTTTGAGAATGCCACAAGAATAAAGAGCAGCTCCATATTAACAGCTTGTAAGATGCAGTGTAGCAAATCCGTAATTCCAAAGTGATCTGAGATCTTGTTCCTGATATTAAACCTGCTGAGGGCTTAGAAAGACACCCCCACCCCACCAATCAAAAAATAGCTTTCTATCTTGGGGCCCACAGCCATAACCACATTCCTAGCATAGTTCGTAGACCACCATGGCTGTCTGAGGAACAGCTTACGTTGGAAATTAAAGTACGGAAGGATCGAGGGTTTCAGAAACTAATCATTCCGCCAGTTTGAAGGAAATGCATCCTTTTAAAATTCCACCTTTTTAAATTAGGAACAGTGGGTTCAGAGACACTGGAAGCGGGTCAGTGGAATGCAGTGGCATGATCGCAGGCCAACGTCCGAAAGCAGACTGGCTGCATTCCAGTCGTCCCTGCAAACCTGCCCCCTCGTTCGATGCTCGAAGACCCAGTTGGTTTGGGGGGGAGGGAGAGGCGAGTCACAGGGCAAAACAAAAGATAAAACTATTATTTGGAGACAAAGCAGAAAAACACAGTATCTCCGAGTCCTACAGATTATCATTATGCGACTATAAACAAACAAATATGGATCATTCTTGCTCACATTTCAAGGAGTGCTACTTCAGCACAGTACAACCTGTCCTCATGGGCATCTCCACTCTGCATGTCTGACTCCACAGTGAACCTTTGCCCACAGGGGAACAGCATCACAGAACACCGCAGAAATGGCCGCAGTATCCCAACGGAATAGATGTTACTTTTCATTCCAAATTAACAGATGAATGCAGTGACCATGCCAAGCGGTCGATCCATCAATGAATGTTATACAAGAAGGAGAAATGAGAGGACATCTTACCTCTTTGGTGTGGGTGTGGAAGGAGACCGACATATCTAGAAGGAGCTTTCTCTGTTCCACCCTTCGCACGAAGTCTTGGATCCGGACCTCCAGGTGACGGGCCGCCTTGTAGATTTCCTCTGGGTCGCATTCCCCGGTCTGGGCTAGCTGCTCAGCGGCCTCCAACAGCTTGTCCGCATTGGTGTAGGTGTTCTGTCCCAAATGAAAAACAACAGAAAGCAGGTTTAGCACTGAGGTCCTTTAACATGCCCCGATCAGCATTGTGTTGAGGGACCCAGATATGAGTGCATCAAAGTCAAAGCTGGTGGGTCATCTGGGGCTGAGAGCCCCGGCATCATAATTCCTGGGCTGGCAGCAGGTCAGACCTGCTTATTTTATCTGTGTGTCAGTAAGTCATCTGCCATCAGACCGGATTAGAGCCCTGCCTGGGAAATCCTGGGAAAGGTATCAGTGAGACCACCTCATGAAGGGGATGACCCCAGTGCATTCAAAAGGAGGTGTAATAACACAGCCTTAAAGGAAGGTGGCGCCTTTGCTGAAGACTTTATGGGCATCTCCAATCACGGACAGGTAATTAAACCTGTTGCTACATTTCAGTATATCGCTATGAGCCAAAATCAACAAGGACACATTTACAGTCCTGCTAGGTGCCTTTTTAGTTTTGGCGTACTTTTGTTTATATGCTTTACTGTATATATGCAACTGTGTTTGAAAATAATAGCTAGATCATCCATCGATGTGAAATAACGTTATATGAAAGAAAAATAAATAGAATTAAGTAAAAACAAAGTATCTAAAGAGCCAACTGATATTATTCGTTGTGACCTGCTGTCAGTTATCAGAATATTGTTATTTATCTGTTTTTTCAAATTTCGTGGGTAACACTGAAGCAAATGAAAGCGACTAAAAGTCTGCAGGTGTGATTTATTTATTTCAGGCTGGGTACAACAACTGCACAGGGAAAAGTATGAACAAAAAAATTTTGTGTATTTATAGGGAAGTACAACAATTCCATCTTATTATTATATATTTTTTTCGTTATCTTATTCGTCATGTAATGGTAACAATTACATTGCTTTGCAATGGTAATGCCACAGGGCCTATTGTTGTCTTTTCTAACAGATCTGGTTTGATCGCACATTAGTGATTGCGTCTTAAACATAGACTGAAGAGTCCAATCCAATCAGGCAATTGTGAATCAAATTGCAAAGTCAGGGCTGATTCCCAGCCCTAAACAATATTCAAATGTTCTTCAAGTAAAAAGATTCTAATTTATGTGGTAGCATATATCTTTAACTTAAAATAATTCTGATAGTAATTCAAATAGTTTACTTGGGAATTGGAATCGAATTGGGGCATCTGTGCCAATACCCAACCCTACTGTATAGAAAATGATATACTGCTATTACTTTGCTCATTTCCAACCCAGAATTCTTATTTCTTACTCATTTGGGTTGGGTCATTTTCAGCAGATACAAATACGGCGTTTCCACCAGCACAGAGCTTGTGCTGCTGCCTGTGTTGGGCTGGTTCTCGCTTGGTGCCTTTTGAGAACCAGCCCGCATTTCCACCCATTTCAAAAAAGAACGGAACAGAAATTTTTCACAGAATAAAAAACACGACGTAACATTGTATCATTTATATAAATTTGTGTTTTAGTCTTATTTTCAGCAAGTACAATCCATACTATTTTAAGGTATTTTATGACACTTTGTCTCTGAAAAGGCTCCCCCGTTTGTGTGTGTTATTCTTGCTCACTGTTCTTTCATGGATCATGTAGTAATTCTAAAATCGGCTAAAAACTGAACTTCGCTGTCTCATGATTTCTTCGCCACTCAAACGGCATAATATTTTATTTATTCGACCTGCGACATATTTATAGGCCTACTTTATTATTAAATCTGGCCGGCAGATCGATATTTCATTCTTCTCCGGTAAAAAAATTATGTAACCTTATTCCATTAATAAGCTGGCGAGTTACTTCACTGCCAGCACAGCCGTTATTAGACTATATCGGTTATGGATTGAATTTTCCGGGTATACCCAAGGTTGGGACGCCATAGCCCGTCCCGCTTTCGCTGACGTTACGGTGCCACATTCTGAGCACAGCTTTTCTGCGGTTCCGTGCTGAATCCATTTTTTCTGGCCCAGGCGTGGAACCAGTGCCGGACTGGGAAATGGCCCAGCACCAGCACCGCGTCGGTGGAAATGAGGCTAATGTGCCGTCAAATTAAACAGGCAGTGAAAGATGAGACCTGAGGTAATTTGAAAGGTTTCCTGTAATATGACAAACTAAAATGTAATATGTAACATCTAATTGTCTCCATTATTCTGTAGACCACCGACGTGTACTATATGTGTGACTCTGATGAGAACACAGACGAGATTCCTGAGCCATTTTCACCCTCTAGTCCTTCCCACACGTTGTTGGACAAGTCCCCAAGCGGGCAGCCCTATTCCAGTCGAAGGCCTTTCTTCCCGTCTGGAATTATCCCAGCAGCCCCCATCCAGAGCTCCCAGTAATTCTCTATAGCAGAACAGCATTCAATACCACCATTCAGGCTTATTCCGGAGCCGCAAAGGTAACCCTCTTTCACCAGCCCTATCTTTTGTCCAGCTCTGCAGGATTCACTCTGTGTCTCTTTCTTCTTGGTGACCATGTCACAGAACCTGATTTAGCTCCATCAACAGATGCCCAGATTGTGGGTCTTTCAGGGTTCCGCTGGCCAGTTCAAGTCAGATCCCTCTATTTTTTGTTGGCCAAGTATCATTTGTGAAGTTTGTTAAATAACTATTAATCGTAGCTCTTTAATTTACACCTTGTTTACCAAGCTGTAGGGTCAGCGATTCATTGTTTGCATACTATGCAGGAATAACTGGCTCCTCAGCGCCAAACCATAAGCAGCAAGGTTTCATGCACTTTCCTAGGATGTCCACAGGCTCAACTGCATTCTACTCCTGGCAGCTGGACTTTCCACCAATTTAGAGTGTCTTCCTTGGTGGATGGAGCCCAGATTGAATCCCGTGTACCAAAAGTGTCATTAAGTGGGTCTGTGTGAAAATAATTGCAAATTTAGAAAATCGCTATAATATGAGTTAAAGCTTAATAGAGATTAAACTGAAAGGCATAATGAAAATAAATTTGGCTTTTTCTACCAGAATAGCCTTCTATAAAATTGAGCTAAAGCATAATATTAGTGGTACTTTTTTAACGAATGTATCTTTTCAATCCACCGTTTGTGTTATTCACAAGGTTTTAAAATCCTAGGTTTTTCTGCAATGAGAATTTCTTTATGTTCCCACCCTGATTGCACAAGTCCTCCAGTTAGGTTTGTGACTACGCAGAACCAGCCATCAGAAGTATGAGGTGAAAATCCGAATGCCAGGACAATCATAAATACACATGTGCATTAAAATAAACGGAACCCATTTTGTCAAGCCCCCGTCTGAACTTCTGAGTCTGGGAAGTTACAAGGAGAGTTCATTTAGGAAACCCAACGGAACACCGGAAGTGAAGGCAAACTCCAGCACGAGTCAGAATCCAAACCCTAACTACAGTCACTCAGCCAAACTCAATTTCATTTACAAAAACAAATAGTATCCTGTGCACTTTATCCTTTGCACTTTATCCTTCTGCTGTCCAGTTATAATTAATACATCCCCAGCAAGAGTGGGAAGCATTATTTTGCTAAAGTTATTTCAATAAAAACGAGTTGATAGGAGGGATGGCGTCAGCCATGTATGAAAAATTGAACGCATTCATGTCCTGCCAAACTAGCCACTAGGAGTGAGATGAACTGGGACACAATTTGGGGAGAAATATTCTTGGCTTAAAAATCCTGGCCGAAGTATCCTGGCCATCTAATGAAAACTATAAGCCTATCAGCAAGGCATATGCAAGACCACATCTGCTATATAAAATCAGCAGTATGGAATCCCTTCTGTTCCAACTGCTGGCATGTTTTATGTCTGGGCTGTTGTACTGAAATTCTGGAATGGTGCTGATCAGGGTTCTTTCTGACTTGTTGGACATTTGGATCTTGAAAGGATCTGTTTGGGTTTTCAGAGTCATGCCTTCTGCTGACAGTAGGAATCTGATGGCTATATCACAGGCAAATGGACAGTTATGGACATGCTCTCCTACAGCTATGGATAGATGGAGTTTTACCAGCGGCTGTCTAACTAGACGTTCCAGTCTATTCTGCAGCGTATCGAGCTCCGCAAAGCTAAATTACGGATCATTAAGCCTCAGATACAACACACACAGTACAGCTAACCCCACCCCTCCCCCCAGGCCAAGAACAGTGTTATGAAGGTTACTTTTGAAATATAACAGATTACAGTTTGCTAGGGCTAACTTAACTGTTTGTTTACTTCAACAAAATAATGTAACGTATTGCATTTCATACACTTTGATAACAATTGGGCAATGAAACTGAAAAGTCAAATTTGTCCTAACAACTTGCATTGTCTGAAAATATGCCAGAATAAGGACACTTCTGCACGTTGAAATGATGTAAAGCAACAACATGAATATATAAGCTTTTTTTTTTTACTGAATAAGATATATCAGGACGTATCCCCTTTGAAATTGGCAACATTTCGATTAGTAACTAATTTAATTAACTGTAATGGATTACGGATACATTTATTTTGTAATTTAATCATGTAATGTGGTTACATATAACTAGTTACTCCCCAGGACTGCTCGTGCCATAGCAGCAGTTGGCTGTTTTAGGCCCCTCTACTTGATATGTGCAATATATAAGGCACTACATCTTATCAGAAGGCATGCTTTTCATGCGGTCAATGTAAACCTATATTCTTTTTGCAATTCGTGTATATTCTGGTACTCAATTTCATAACCTTTTTGCTTGACCTTCAGTGTAGATTTTAAAACCATTTTTGCTCAATTTTCAATATCAAACAGCATGAAAGCTTCAACAAAAATAAATCCAACTAATATTCTTCAGTTCAGGAAATGGTCACTTTGCTGTTAATTGTATTTCAAGAGAATGCTTGTAAAATAGATTAGCACAGTGGTTTCTATTTGTTTTAAGCAAGTGTTCAGGCAAATTAGCTTGTTTATGGTTTTGTATAGTTTGCTGCCTTGTTGCCAACAGGGTTTTTAACATTGGCAGAATACCACTCCATTACGAAAAGGATAGAGCATCTCGGGGAAAAAAATGGAACAACAAAACACAGCGACATGTTTTGAGACAGGACCATTGTAATCCTCGTATAATAAAACCGAGGGCCGCAGCTGTTTTCAATCAATGTAGTTGATGAAAATTTCTAACCAAAAGAAAAACCCCATCTTGAGAGACTGCAATGAAATGCCCTGCGGTTCAAGGGGGACTCATTCACAGGAGCACATGACATATGTTTGGCGGGACTCCTCCGAATCGATTTCCAAGTGTAGTAACAAGAAGAAGGGCATGGAACAGATCGCTGGGGGGAGGGGGGTGTACAGCCTGCGGAAGTAGGGATTTGGGAGGGGGGGGGGGTCTCACCTGGGCTACCTCCTCGAAATCATCATGGCGCTTCTGCAGTGCCCGTGCCCGGTGCAGCGACTTGCCCACCCCCGTGTGCTTGCTGAGGAAGGCCTCTCCGTGGTTCTCGATCCAGTCTATCACCTGCAGGAGCAGAACACATAGTCAGCCGGCGTTTGGACAATCCCCCCCCCACGTGCCCCAGCAACTTCCAAATGGTGCCGCACTGCCACGCCTCTCCCACCATCCTGCCATGCGCAGCCGGCTCACTCATACACAAGGAGCTCAGGATTCGGCTGAGTTGGCCAAGAGATGCGCTCCTGAACACTTTCGTGAGGCTCGGTATCCATCTGCACCGCAGAAGGCGGCTGTGCCTTATTTAAAATTTAAACTTTGTCAGCATAAAACGCGGAAACAATGGTTTCCCCAAATAATTAGGAAAGGCGACTATTTGCATATGAGGTCATCTGCATACATTTTGATGTGCATTGGAGGGAAAACAACTGGCTACGGCTAAAATAAATCATCGCCCTGTGGCACTCTTGTGATGTCACAGTCCAAACTAAAATGTGGGGCAGCAATCAGTTTAATTTGTGGCCACAGGAAACAGCAGTTCCCAGCCCGGTTTTAATTATCTTATTGTCCCATGTTGTCTTTAAGGCTAGCCTCCACATCTACGCAATTTGCACGCCAGAGTGGGGAGGGACAGGTCCTGGAGACCGCGTGCGCATGTGACCCCACACTGTCACGCGAGCCTGCCGACCGTTTTCCTCTCTGATTAATCAGTCTGCAGAAACAGGAACTTTAGCCTCCCACGTCCCTGCAGCTGTCACGACAGCGGGGCAAGCAGCTCCAGGCGGCGCCCAGGCACTCGGCTGCTGTGGGGGGGGGCACCCACAGGGAACTGCTCTCTGTCTCTTTTCATGATACTTACTGTTATTTAAAACAAGCATTCAACCAATCAAACAGCAGGGAATTTTAACTTTAATTAGGAGGCCAGGCAATTTACCTAATGGTGCGCACGGAGGAGAGTTTTCAGCCAGAAAGGCAGTCTAAAACCAGTACTATAGAATGAAGACTACTATTTTTTAAAAATGATTTTGTTCAATATTAGGCTCATGTGGGATATGTAGCTCAATGAAAATGGTTCGGATTAAACCAAGGATCACTGGTAAGAAAAAGATCATCTGGCTTATTAGGTATAATTAATACAACACCAAACCCAAGCAAAAATAATATGCATCATACATTTTGTATATATATTTCTCAGCATGAAGATACATAGATAGGGTGTGAATGAAAAGGCCGATATTTTAAAATCTCAAAGTATGCAGTCTGGTTTCGGGTTTAAACACTATTTTCCCCAAAGTGTCCTCCTTCAGCATAAATTTTGCACAGTAATACACGCCTCACACACAGAGAAGCACCCAACATTACCTCTGAAGGCTCTCCAAGCCATTAGGCAATTTAAGCGGCAAATGATTCTAGCCCATTATTCTGTCTAATGAAATCATTGCATTGCAGTCATCCTCGGTCGGATATTCATTGCAGACATTCCTCACCCAGCTCACAGAGTAGAAAGTCTCCATTTTATTTAGATATTCAGAGACTAAACAGTAAATGTCAACATTCTCTCTTCCTGGCTGCAATGACGAATTCAAACTGTAACGTAAAAAAATAGGAATAATGTGCTAACTGACTTCCTGCCCAAAACCATAGTTGCAGCTCCAGTGTTTCAGATGATTCTCATGCATTTCACTGGCAGAGTAGATGGAGGGACCCCATTGTAACGGGTATTCCCTCTGTGAGTCACCCGCTGCGAATCAGGACAGTCTGCAACGGGGCTCCGCTGGCGGGTGTCTGCGTGCGCGGAGTTGATAAACCCCCACCCCACCCCCTGCGCGCCGCCATCTGAGTGGGGCCGCAGCCGTCTTTGGGCTAGCCTGCCAGCGAGTCATCAGCGCTCGCTTACTATCGCAGCTGATGGGCTCGGAGAGAGGTGAAAAAACAAGAGAAGAGCAAGAGAAGGAGGTGGTGGGGGGGGGGGGGAGTATGATGGGCTGCCCGGAGAATTCTCCTGTGGATGGTGAAGTAAAGACTAATCCACAGCCAAGAGAATTGGGATTTTTTTCTTTTGGGGGGGGGGGTTATTTTCTCCTGCTATAGACCCTTCTGCCTGATACAGGGGTTGCCAGCCTTCCCCGTTTTTACGCGCTGGCTCGATTATTTGCAGCGATAAGATATAGCTATGACTCTGCATCACTATTACACCAAAAAGTTCGGGTCGTGCTCATAAAAGTCAAAATTCATATAAAAATCAATTATAAATCAGTCAATAAATTGATAAACTGAATATAGTTACTATTCTATTGTTAAGCTCCTAAATTCATAGAAAGCTCTCTTTACTCAGTGAGAACCAGAGCTCTAGTCTTCATCTTGTGCAGAAGGTTCCTTCTTGTTCCTCTACAGAGGAAACCGGGTCCAGACCTGTCAGATTTAATTCTGGGAAGGCATCCAGTATCCTGTCTCTTTCTGCATACAGTGTAACCTACTATATTTTGTTCTGGAGAGCACTGGTGGATAATGGAGAATACCGGTAAAAACACAAACACATAAACAAACACACACGTGCACAGGCACACACACCCCTGAAGGGCCAGACCTTCCAGCCAACGGCTTGCTGAAAGATAACAACAGATTCTCTGAGGTTTCCTATGTGCCCTGTGTGCTTACTGTAATTCACTCAATTTAACACTGACTTATTGCGTTCACTAAACCAATCGCGGCACATTTTTAGGGTCAGTGCTGTTCTACTGTCACTAAATAGCAGATACTGACTGGTGTTTTAAATTCAAGTCATTTGTCTTGAGTGAATCCGCACATTAATCTTGCAAACCCTTATCTCAGACAGCATCCATGGGCCTGGAGCCTATCACAGAAAGCACAGGGAACACCCTGGATTCGATGCCAATCTTTTGCAGGGCACATAAACACCCACACACACACCCACACTACAGGCAAATGAGGTACACCAAGTAGCCTGACTGCACATCTCCGGACTGTGAGATGAAACACGAGCAGACCCACACAGCAGAGGGAGAATATGCCAACGCCACACACACAAAACAGACTCAACCCCCCAGGGGGAAGGAGCTCCACCACTGAGTCACAGTGCTGCCCTCCTTCTACAAATATACGAGAAAATCGCCTTAACTAAACTAGCTACTACACTACACTGTAACATAATAATAAAAAAATGGGAATTTTAACCGAAGTAGAGTATACAAAAACCTAATAACTGGCACAATGTTTACTCAGCGTGGCTGAAATAGAACATGATCTAATGGTGCTTTAACAGAGTCCGGGAGCGTGATGCCAGAAGGCCAGTGGGATCAGGGATAGAGGGCTGAGGGCTGGTCCCCAGGGGGGGGAACCTGAGGTCAGGCTGCAGCGAGCCTCCTTCAGGACAGAGGCGTCTGAGGGCGATCGTCAAGTAAAATTGTGGATGACTAATGGGGTGGGAGAGAGGAGGCACGACGGTGATTGAAGTCCAGTCTCATTATGGGATGTGCAGGGGAGAGGAGCCCAAAGGGGAACCCCATGCCTGGCCCATAAATCATCCTCGGCAAGGCCGGCACACACACACGTGTATAAATCAACCGGCATTCCGACATGCACACGTTGTCACACGCATGCACATTAAGAATCCTCAAAACATACATGCATGACATAGTCAAACAAACTAGACTTCAAGACGTAAAACAGCAATGTGTGGTTTAGCTCAGTAGAAAAACATTATGCGCAATTATTTTTCACAGAGCCAGTAAAACCAAAATCAACACTGTTCCTGTCAACAGGATTTCTGTCGTCTGTCCGAAGAACATCAGCCTAACATCCCGAACGTTTCCATGAAATGAAAATTACGGAGTTTGTAGTGCTCATCTTTGTGCAGGAGCAATTCGGACCAAACAACTGCATAAAAGAGAACCAGAAAGTGGACTACAGCTGGCTGAATAGTCAGGAATACTGATACACCTGGAACCACAAACTTTTGGAAGAAGGGAGATGAAAACAAACACCTGCTATGGCGTCACACACAGAACCTCCCGTGCCGTTTAAGGTTTCATCATCCGCCAATCAGCTGACGTGTCAAACTCCAAAGTCTGGATTTGTGATTTAGTTCTTTACCTGCTGTACGTCCTGCTGGAAGACGCAGAGCTGGAGCCGCTGGTGCAGCCGGACCTTGCGGTGCTGCCAGATGCCCTCTAGGCGGCGCTGGTGGTGCAGCACCTCATGCACCACGTCCAGGATGCAGTGCACTGCCTTGGAGTAGTTGGCCGTCGCCGTCAAGGACTCGGAGTTCCCCGGGCTTAGGGGGCGCTGCAGTACGTCCAACAGGGCCTTGCCGTCCTGGCTGACCTGGAGTCAGTAAGGAAATGAGAATCATTGAGGAGAAGAATGTTTTTTACCTGGAAAAACAGCTGAGGTTGAGTGTTGTCTATAGTTTTCATAAGTGGCACACATCCCACCCAGGGTGTGCCCAGCCTCACGATCCTGCACTGGACGCACTGTTGGGAAATTGACAGAACCACCACATGATTAAAATCACCGAAACCATAATAAAACGAGGTTAGAAATCTATATGATGAAAAAAAACTCTGTCTGAAAACTATGTCTGAAAAACTTGACTCCTGCAGCTTCCGTTCGTGTGGAGAAATTGTTGAACATGTGACATACTTTAGAAATGGTTTTCCCATTTCTAGCATGGACCAGCTAAACAAAGAACCGGCATGAAAGGCATAGTTAATGCCCCCATATTCTACATGATCAGTAAACAAAGGCGCAGGGGATCACCGAGGACGACACAAGGCGATATTCATAACAAGAGAAAGACGGCAGGAGGGAATATGCTGCTATACTTACAGTAAAACCACACTCTTCAAAAGCAGACTGGACTTGGTCCAAAGTAATATTTATACAATAAATCATAACACTACATAATTTATTTGACGTTTCATACTAGTAGTATTAACATTTGGCTATCTAAAGACCATCCCACAAGTTCCAAACACTTTTTGTCTGTCAACCACAGGCATGACAAGAAGACTCCGTACAAACAATGGCAGCAACTTCTTCTAGAAGAGAAACGTCAGGGCATGTTAGAAGAGAAGCTCCTCTGTTTTATCAAGATTGATTCTGTGGTGCTAATTTTCCTTGGCATGACTTTTGGATCGAGCCTGTTCTTGCATGGTCGAGCGACACACCCCTCTGGGGGGGCAGGGGGGGGGGGTATTTTCTTGCAGACAGCCCCCTGCCATCTTATCAGCTTGTTTGTTTGCCCTGCGCCAAGCAAGTCTGCATGTCGTTTGTGATGAAAACAAGGTCACCCGCCAGTGTTTAGCATTCAAAAGCTATTCAGATTTAAAAAATAAGTTTCCAGCTATCTCACTGTCTAGCAGGCATGGCCCTGAGGAACTGTCTACTGCTGTTTCTACCACCATGGTCACATCTCTGAGGATGTCACAAGGTTTAATCTCGGATTAAATAACTTCACAAGACCAAAAGATGACTGAAAATTAACACAAATATAAATACAGAAGTGCCTATAAGTAAATTCTAATTATCGTGGCTTTTTAGATTGAGTTTATGCTGTTGGGCACAAAGTAAATTCATAATTAATCAGCTGCCCAAGTGTTGATCTCAATATTCCAAAAGTAATTGTGCCGCTGCCTTGTCCTGCTTGTCAAGGCTTCAATCAATAAATTTAATTAGCAGCAATTTGTAATTCATGAAATGAAAGCGATGGTGTGATTGTTTATTGTTATTTAATCAGTGGCTTAATTATGTCAAGAGAACAGGCATCAAAGAAGGGGAGTCCTTAATCAGATATACAACTGTTCTCAAACCTTTCTTTCCTTGTCTTAATACGTATATAAACATTACTTTCAATTTAATTTAAAATAATAATAACAATAATAACAATGATAACAATAATAATAATAACCAAATGCCATTCTGTGGGTTTACTGGATTTTGGCATTTTCTGCTGAACACAACAGCTACCTCCAAAATAAACACAGATTCCTGGCCTAAATTGGCAGGGGCGCATAAGAGGAATCTGCCACCGATAATTTGTCCTTGATTACGCAACGATCGTTGGAATTTGCAGCTCTCGATTACCAGCCACACTTCAGATATCGGATTTGCGACGCGTTCATTTCGTTTCTTCCCTCCCAGCAAAACGGCAGGCAGAACGCACACCAAGGTCCCGTTCTCACTGCTAATTGTCTCAATTCCTGCACGGGCAAAACCGACATCTATCAGGTCAGGAGCAAAGTGCGGCGAGGGCCAGTGGGTCTCACCTCGGCGTACGCCTGCGTCACCTGCTCGTACAGCGACTGGTGGTGGTGGATGGCTATCTCCAGCTCCTGCATACCCGAGGGCAGCCCCCCCTCGCTGCACATGTTACACCAGGCTTCCACACCAGACAGGAACTGAATGTAGGAGACCCGAGATACATGATGTATTTTCAAGTCATATTTTCAAAGACACATTAGAACCACAAGATTACATACCAAGCGTAACTTAAGCACATTTAAACAGTTGGCATATACCGAAAAGTCCTACTTTGTTTATAACTAAGTGATACTGTACGTTTAAACAGCTTTCCAGTTCAACAAAAGAGGATAAATACTTCCTGTAATAATCAATTTTTTCAAACCAATAAATATTACCTTATTTATCTTCAGGTGAACAAGGTGTAACACAAACGGTCGTGTGCATACCACAAATTTATGACGAATTTATGAAGGAAAAATTATCTGAGAGGAAATGCAAAGTATTGTTGGCAGTAAAAACCCCAAGTTTAGCGATCATTGCAGCAATAGTAACTAGTTGTCCTCTGCAGTTATTAATAATCCTGCACGTCATTTGGTTTTTCACCTCCACAGCTGTGCATTTAAAAATGTAAGACGCTGAACTTGCCTTACCTCTTATGCTATAGCAATGATTATGCTATAGCAAATGCTATTAACCAAACTGTAAATCCTTCAGCATTTTATCCTTGGTATTAGCATTGTTGACTGCATGGTTGATGCTGAAATTCCAGGCTTACAAACAACAGGACTCGACCTTTACTTAACCCCCCTTGGCTGTCGCGTCGCTCTCACCTGCTCAGCCTTCTGGTGGAAGACGGCAGACATGGCCAGGATGGTGCTGCGCTCGTCCAGGGCGGCGGCAAAGCTCTTCCACTCCTGGTCCAGCCGAGCAGAGATCTGCTTGATCTGCTGCGAGGCGTAATGTCCGGCTTCTGAGAGACGCGTCGCCACCGACATGATGCGGTTGATGTTTACATAGGCGTTCTGTCCCGCGGCGGACGGAGAGTGGAAAAATATAAATATACTCACCTCCATAAGAAACCTGCAGTCCTTGTAATTTTAACGACCTTTAAAATGTAATTTAATTTACTTTCATGCACTGGTCATTATCTGATGTCTTCGGTATCAGTCGTATCATGTTTTCACACTGCGCCAATGACCATAAATAAAAGACAGATCGTTCCTAAGTATTGTAATTCTCATGTAATCTGAATATTACATAAATATCAAATATACAAAGATAACCCAACACAGCATTAAAATAAACACACTCGAATCGATAGTTTTAAGTGACCAATTAAGTTACAGAAATTAGTTGCTGTTAATACAGGCAGGTGCCTGCTCCATATGAAATGCATTTGACGGCTGATATATGAGCCAGTAGGAACAGGACAGAGTTTTCTCCTAGAACCAACTGATGCATGAGAATTCCTAAGCCTCCTTGTCTACAACATCCTCTGTCCAGTGGAGCCTTCGATCTGCAAAATGCTATCCTCACAGACCCACAAATGCATCTACACTTCCCTAAGCTAGTACTTCCTTTTACTTTTAAGACCAGAATAACTCTCTACCCTACTTGATATTTTTGTTCTTTTAATAGAAAGTAATGCATTTAAGTTATTCTATTATAACCCAACCAACCTTAGAAGCACAACTTACATCTTATTCATTTCAATCTGACCATTACTGTCCTATGAATCACATGTACTAAATGCATCATGAATCACCACTGAACAAAGTCTTCCTTTGTGAACACCAAGCACGTTTTTTAATGAAATGGTCAGGTGTTCATGGGATTAAATGGCAGTAAATGCACTTGAAATTTGGTGAAACTTGAACACCTGGTTTCAGCAAGGTTCTTGCACTGCTCAACACTTTTTCCGAAAACAGTCATCATTCAAAACAAGTACTGACTAGCACTCACTCAGTGCAACTCACCGCTACTTATCACCAAAAACTTCACTTAACACTACATAACACCATTGCACCCAGCACAATCACGTCTCTCGGGCGCTAAGTCTCACATAGGTTTATATTTCTGTATTTTCTACAACTAATGTCATATCAGCAGTCATGTGACTGGAGATTCAAGAGTAGGTTCAATGCTACTATAGTCAAAATTATGCTCCTGCTGTATCTGCTCCTTAAGACTGCATGAATAATGCATTGTTTTGGAAAAATGTCTAGGTGAATTACATCATCACGTCTCAGTCATCTGATTAGTGTTCACCCACACTCCAGCACTTATCACCACAGAAAAATAAAAATACCCATAAATCACATGACCAATGCATATATGAACTCAATATTTTTCTTCCAGGAAACCACTGACACACAAATCCTAGATGGTGAATTTTCAGGGAATGACAGACAGTGTAAACATACCATGGAGTTCATGGCGAAGTGGTTGTGTTGAGTTTGGAGGTCCGTGGCATGCTGGTAGCCAATTCCAATCTCTGTGTGGCTCTGCAGGAAGAGTTCTTTGTTGTGACTGATCCAATCAAACATCTGTGAAGAGACAGGAAACTATTTATGGTTTTAGTTTCAGTGTTTGGTTGGATGGCTGGATGGATACATCATTAAAAGGCAAAGAATGAACACGATCTGGGATTAAATGAACGTAATCAATGAAGCAATCGAAAAATGCACTTTTGAAAAATTAATTTTCATTCAATATAGTGTACTTCTCACAGGTATTACAAAATATTGTGTTGGCTCAGGGCAAAATAATTTAAATTAGCAAATATTAAGTATTTTTTTAAACTTTTTTTTAAGAATCCATTAATATGCAGGTATCGATATGCAAGATTTCTGCTGCAGAAAGCTCACTCCTTTCTTGCTAATAATGTTCTACATAGATCCCTTGTCTGCATTGTATATAATAGAATGACACATTTCACAAAATGATGTATTTCACATATATATCAACCAATCAGAGCGCATCTTAGTAACCAACGGCGTTACCACCAAAACACACACAGAGTCATCATAAGTCATCGCAAAAAACAAATTCCCAAAGTTCTCAGGTAATGCTCCGCCTCCTGAACAGTGCAGCACATGGGAAATATTATCCTTTGAATCATATTTCGAATCATACTTTGGAACCTTAAATCACAGAGAGACACCGATGAACATCCCAGAATGTGGCTATTGAAAGTTTCACACAACCAAAGCGCTATTTTCGCTTTTCTCCTTTTTTCGTACACGAATCAGGTAGTGAAAACGGTTGCTAATGTCGGGCTTTAGCGAAAGCAAAGTGGCGTAACGCAAACATCCATAAAGCAGGGATACCTTTATATATATTTAAGTATAAGCACCAGCGGCTGATAGGTATACATTTTTTATATTATGAATGAGTATTATCATTTTTATTTATTATACATTTTAAAATGGATTTGATATTTTCCTCTGCAGCAAAACAGCATCACTTCTATGGTGTCGACGTGTTTTTTGCCAAGTCACGTTTTACTTGCATCATTCCGGGCTGAAGCAGACCAGGGCCCTATAAGCAAATTACACTGGGGTGTTCTAAACACCTCTAGCTTGCCAGACCTACTATATTACTTAAATGCAAGGTTTTTTCCGTGAGGTCTGCGGTCTGTTCAATGTCGCCCAGCACGATGGCAATGCCCCTCCCACTGCGAAACCCGTCCTCAGCCGACCAGTACGCCCTGAAAATAAATCACTATCTGGGCCAGTCCTGATCAAAAATACAAAAAAAAAAGTCCTGAGCGGGGAACAATTATAATTAAGGAAATTACTGCCTTCACCTAAATGAGGTCCTCTAGTCATTGTCCAATGAGTTCATCATCACGGGTTGTGCGAGGATATGAAAAATGACGCGGAGGGAGCATTACATTACAGCGCCTGCATTTCATAGCAGCTAACTAGCTAACGATCAATTTATCGATTCTTTGGCTGTGGCTGTCATTTTGAAGGATTATCTAGTCCTGATTCATTTCCAACTGACTAGCTCACAGACAGGAGAACAGCCAATAGCTTCTATTAATTTTTAAAAATATATTTCATCCATTCACCTGACTCTGTTCAGGTGAAACACAAAGAGTGTGAATGGCCAGTCAGGACTTCAAAGTCAACAGGAGCATCCCATGTAGTGTCTATAAAAAATAGCCTAATGTGTGTCACCTGGGAATGTGATCAAATTACCCAGCACGCTAGGTGCTCACAGCCTACGGATGTGTCCTGCGGTCTTTACTGGGACCGTTCCGTTACATTTCCAGACAATAGCAGTTCCTGATATTACTTCATTAATCTTTATCAAATGCTGCTTTAACAGTGTTATTACCATTATGGGGGACCCCTCTGTTTTGTGTGCACCCTTCCAACCCAAAGCGAGATGAGGTGGCCAGTGGAAAACCATAATAAGTATCTTTGCAAGCATCTGGGCAGCATACAAATTAGAAGGGTTTATTTAGATAAAAGCAACGCAGACAGAATTATGGAAAAGAGTAATAGCGAATGAATACCAATTCATCCACTCGCACATCTCAGTGTACTTAAACGGTATAAACATTTCCACGGACCAGTGGATTACATACTGTTGAAATCCTTGTAAATTTAAATGTTTTGCATGTTTACCCTTGTATATCTCGACTAAATATTTGTCCTCTAAGGCAGAAATATTTATGAAAAGCATCCAAAACATTTCAGAAAGTCATGTTATTATTAGACTACTTGAAATTCTCTTTTAATTTAACAAGGTGAAGCAAAACTACTGCCACCAAAACATTTTGCCAAATCAGTTCCATTTCTTAGACATAAACAAAGTTAACAAAACTCCGTCCAATGTAGCTGCAAATGGTCAATTCAAGTAAAAATAAGTTAAGGGACGTATACAGAAAAATATCAGCAAAACCACAGAGATGAACAAACCTCACACCAAGGAGAGTATAAAAATACATCCTTGCTATGAAATCTGCAATAATGGAGTCCTATTTTTCATGGCGATCAATGCAATATCTGCCCGATACAGAGTATTGTGGCATTAGCTAAAGACCTCCACCTAAACAACACACCACTCACACATCAATAGCAAGAAAACATTGTGCAGCCATAATTATTTAATTCGTCAATCTGCTTCCTGTAGAGACTCGGAACAGGGCAGGGGGGAGAGAGGGCACTTTGAAAGACACCCGCACTCATCATGCTTGCCGTTCTTTAGAACAATATCACCGGTTGCTGCCTTATGTTCAGAACATCTGTGAGTACCTGATGAATGTCTTCTTCCCAGCTGTGCAACAGCATCGCTCTATGGCAGTGGTTCTCAACCTGCGGCCCACAGGCCGCATGCGGCCCGTCACAAATGCAAATGCGGCCCGCGATGCTGACCACGTAAAAAAAAATAAAAATAAATTAAA
>JAODKF010000001.1:47511162-47522454 GCA_026779585.1 Mormyrus proboscirostris | reverse complement strand
ATGCATAATATCTGGTTATTGACCGTTGATGACGTCATATGTAAATAATATGCGGCCCGTGAGACTTGAACTTGGACCCACTGCAAAAAAAGGTTGAGAACCACTGCTCTATGGATTTGGCCACAGTCTGAACTTTCCTCTTTATATAATATAATTCACTTTACTTACCAGGCATGGGGTAATCTCAAAATATACTTGTATTTTTCCCAAGGCACCTATTACCCTAAAACCGAATTGGGTTAGAATTTTCATGTTACACGTTGCATGAAGTCTTTATACTTTTCAGAGCTTAGTATTCATCTTGTCTGGGTGAAAATGGGAATTTGATTAATAATAGATCACTAGCCGTGCTTTTTGTTGCTTTATTAATGCTGCATCTTTCTCTTTGCCTCGGGCACTATCCCTCCTGCCTCACCATGGCCGGCTTAAGTATTTTTTAATTAAGGAACCCCGTAAGATTATAAGACTCTGTGACAACACCGTCTTCCATGGTTATGTCACCCATGGTCAACACCATCCTGCCATGGGGCCTAAACGGACATCCAGTCCCTGACTTCTTCGCTCTCTTCTCAGACGTGTCAGGGTCCCCGCCGGTATAAAGTTTAGGCTGAACCCCAGAATTCTGGTCAACCTTCTTGTCTTTACGGCGGGTTTTTAGTCGAACCAATCAGGTTTCTCATGGACTCCTTGCCGTAACTGGATTAATTCCCACAGGTGTCAGGGGTAAAGAGCCATTACAGCGGCTCCGAAGAGCTACAGACCCCCGGCAGAAGGATGACCAATTATAAACACGACTGTTTTAACTGCCTAGTCTGGTTGGGGGGGGTTTCATTGAGAGCTGATGGAAGGGCCCCTTAATTTCTGCAGTTACTGTAAATCACATTAAAACTGACAGTGGCATTCCCACTATAATCATAATATGCCAATTTATATCTTAAGCTTAAATTTAGATTTTACCCGACACACAGTTTTTACAGAGATATTTTATTTGAGTAATTCAAGTTGCTCCCAAAGGGTACTAACCTAGTGCCTGGTCCCTGTTAGGAATTTTTCTACTTGTTTCCTATCTGGCTTATAAGTGTCCTTCTCATCCCGGTCCATACCAAAGTGGCCCCCCAATCTGATGTATAATCACCGCCCCCCCGTCTGGTTTTTAAGGGACTCCCCACCCCTGACCACCCATCATCAAACCTGCCAGCTGCCCACCTTCTCGGCGTCTTGCTCGAAGAGCCGCAGCTGGAAGCACTGGTCCAGCTTCAGCTTGCGGACGTGCCACATCTGGTGCAGGTGCTGCCGCGTCGAGTGCAGCTTGTCCAGCAGCCCGGTCACCTTGGGAACCAAGCTCTGGAAGTCGGCGCCTCCCGAGACGCAGCCGCGGCTGGGGAAGCCGCCCTCGTTGCCGCCGCTGCCCCGGATGCATTGCAGCAGCCGCTGGCCTTCGTGGTCCAGTTCCTCCACCGGAGCCTTCATCACGCGCTTCTTCAGCTGCGCGTGCTCCTCCATGAGCCGGCGCGAGCCCTCCACATCCACCGGGAACTCCTTCTTGGCCAGCATTTCCTGCAGGTCCTCCAGGCGGGACAGCAGGTGCACGGCGCTCCCGATGAACTCCTCCAGCGACACGCGCAGCTCCATCCACTCCTCGTGGTCGTACTCCAGCGAGCCCTCGAAGTCGTCAGTCAGTTGCGAGGGGTCCACCAGCTTCGTCAGACCCTCCACTGAAACCATGCTGGTCTGTGACGACACAGCAGGGACAGAAGATTGGCTGAAGCTTTGGTGCTGAAGCTAGTTAACGTCTAGCACTTACCAATTGCTCACGAAACCGACGCACACAAACCAAGCAATAGAATTCCGTAGCTTAACAGAAATACAACACGTTAGAAACAACTCAGATCTTACTGTTGTAGATGCATTTAAAAAAAACACTTCTTTTGTGATATTTAAATTCTTAATTCATAACAGTTTTTCCTTGCCAACAGCTAACAAACATCTTCTTACATGGGCAAATTGTGACATTACTTAGAATAATTGCTAATTTTTTAAATATATTATTTATCTCTCTTCAACGCCCTTCACCCAGTGTTTGAAAGATGACTAAATGTCTCTTTAAGAACAAGATTTGAAATGTTGTAATACAAAAAAAAATTAGCAAGGCTTCACCAGTGTGCGTGAACGGACTAACAAGCTGGGCATGTAAGGTAGACTGTGTAATTAGACAGTTTAAATGGGGTATGTGTGAATGTCTGCCAAATGACAAATAAACAATGAAGAAATAAAAACGGCTAAATAAATATGGATTTCTGGGTCAAAGTCCTGCTGTCAGCACACTTGTGGCAAGCTCACTTCAAAGGTGAACTTGGCACTGCCGAAGTTGGTCTTCTGCTTCTGCCAGAAGTTGTCGGGCTTGATGATGAGGGCCACGCAGATCTCCGCGGGGAAGACCTCCTGCAGGGTCTTCAGCAGGGGCTTGATCAGGTCCCACTTTGATCCGCGCATGTCGATGATCACGGTGAAGCCTCTCTTGCACACATCCTCACTGTGAGGGATACAGGAAGGAGGTGACGTCACTGCCAGCTCTCAGTCCCCCACGGGCGGAGAGGCCCCCGTGTCCGGTGGGGGGGGGGGTCTAAGGATTGTGCAGAATTTAATGGCCTTGATACACACCGCAGGTGTTTACGTTTAGTGAATAAATTAAACTGGAATCAAACTGGTCAGATTTGGCTCTGTTTTAAAAAAACAAACACCTGCAACCCAAATACCTCAACTACTGTTTATTGAAAACCCCAATACATAAATTTCCACATATAACTTTTATAAAGGCTGCCTGTACAAATTCAATTAATTCATCGGTTTTTATGAAAAATCTCGCAAACAGTGATCCCATCTTATACATATAATAATACAGAAAATTAATAATAAAAAAAACAAGGTTAGGAGGCTCGGTTACTACTGGGATTTCATTCTTGGCCCATTTTTCCACGGCACCACGTGCCCACCACAACTGAAAGATAAAAATATGGTGTAATTGCTTTTCTCTGCATCGCACCGTAGGGAAGCCCTCCCAAACACATCCTGTACGAGTGCGGAACCATTCTCGGTTCCGCTGTGAGGCAACGGGTACGTTTGACAAAAACAAAACAAGAAAAGGCGCAGCGGCGCATGGGAGCTCGCAGCGACTCCCACAACAAACGCAGCCTCATTAGTCCATTCATTTCCTACAATTTTCCGTAATCAGTGGGTCACTGGTCAAAAAACAATCAGGCCAAGCTGACATCAAGATTGGGGGTGGGGGATGTTAAGCCCATGGCCATTTAATGCTGTTTCTTTTTTTAACTGGGGTGCAGGGGAACTAACAAATCCCCCATTAGTTTTAAAGAAGGAGTGGAGGGTAAAGCTCTTTCTGTTGTCAAACAAAATAACAAGCAAGAGGAAAGTCTGAAGGGCCTGCAATGCCTCTTCCGTGTCCCGTGACCTGGCAGGAAGCTCCGGCTCGCAAACCTGCTTCTCTCAAGCTCGACAGTGATGCGACCCAGGAATGCAAACTGCTCCGATCCGGGACAATCGGCAGTAATGCTGAAGTTCTCTTAAAAGAGGAATTAACGTCAGAGCATGAATCGAATTTGAGTCTATATCAATAAAAAGCAAACATTTAAAACAGCTGATCAGCATAAATACTGTAGACAGCTAAGAAATCACAGATGCGCAGGACATAAATAATCTGTCGTCTATCGGGGAAGTACCTTTAATGAACCCATTACAGAGGAACGCCGCCGAATTTTACTGAAGACTGTTAAAAATGCTCATCTATCGAAGGCAGTTAAATGTTTGGCCTTGGTGATAAGGAGACAGAGCCCATGTGGCAGCAACGAATGATGTCAGAGTCCGGGGAAAAGCTGGATAAAATGACACAATGCCTCCGCTACAAAAGATCTAGGGAGTTTTCCGATGAAACCCCACTCGAAACTCATAGTACATCCCCACCGTCAAGCTGTCCTCAGCAGTGAGAAAAATACATAAGGGACAGATTTTTGTCTTAATGAGCCGGGCACCTATCGCTGGAGCTGATCAGCCCAAAATAGCTGATAACAGCTCTGCTGACAGCAGAAAGGCGAGATCTGTAATAAGGGTTTCTTCAAAAAAAAAAAAAGAGAGAGAGAGGGAGAGAGAGAGAGAGAGAGGGCGCTTTTGACAGGAATTCACAGCTGGCGTTGAGGGAGGTCGCAGAAGTAATGATTTAAACACTTCCTAAATGCTGATCAAGCGTGGAGCCACTGGAGATGAAAAAAGATTCTGAAAGTCTGGTGAAACCCAAACTGACCTGGGGTATGATCTGATTTATACAAAATGGAAGGAGAATTATGATTAACTGCTAATTGGTTGGTTTTTTTCTACTATCTATATGTATCATAAACCCAAAGTAAGCAAAACATTCAGCTCCAGATTTTTTTTTTTGGATACCTGGGCACAGTGGACAGATATGTCACCAGTCTTCGGAGCTCCTCCTGCTTTATTCTGTCATGGTTGCTTCTAGCGGGGAAGGTCAGGATTGGACCACCTCTCTTGTCGCGACCTCCTGGAAGAAGAGAAGTCATAGTTTACTTTGGAGACTCACATAAGCAGGCTTAACCTTGCACAAAAAGCTAAATTTGTCAGGGAAAGAGAATTTCTTCTTCATGAGGTTTCTAAGAAACATATGCTGAGGTCGCAGGCTCGCATGGTTACATGCATCACCGGTCATCCACTTGTGTCCTGCTTCAAATAATGCACTATTCATTAGTCACTAAGCTGGTGATTATTCACGTTGCACCTTAAGAGAGTCGAGGGATGAAATTGGGTCAATCAGGGTTGGGTGGCTGATGGGGGCATCGCCTGACATCACTGCTGTTTCCCAAAACCCTGCTCTCGCCCTCTGTGCAGCCTCCGGTCTGCGTGCTGTGCCATACTGCAAGATCGCCAAGGAAACCATGCGGTTCCACGGGAACGAAACCTCCCGAAACTCGGCATTGGGGCTGCTCCTTCTCTGGGAGAGAGGCGAACACATTCAGCAAAGTCCCAAGGCTGTCAAGTGATGAATGGCACGGTAATAAGCGTAATCAGACCCTTATTTAGTCTTCATCTCCATGAAAAGGAGCCTCAGAACTGGTTTGCTAGTTACTTTCGGTTGTCTCTGCCAGCCTTTGAGACAGGAACTGGCTGCCGCACAAACACATTGTCTGAACCAGGTCACTGACTCGAGCCAAAAGTCTAAGGTCCTGAGCCCAGGACCCTTAATCTCCCGATTGCATTACTTTCCAAAAGAGTTGGGAATTTGAGGACAGCAACATGATCTGATGCTACTTCATGCTGAACCTCCCAATGTACCTGCTATGACAGTATTTTTCTGCATTTTATGAAACTCTTCAAACACTTTGGATTAAAGCCTTATTCCTATTAGTCAGAATCTGGTCACATCCAATTTTGATTTTAAAAAGTTTTCTGTCCACATCTTGAACCACTATAGGTGAATGTCACAGGCCTTCTGGACCACAGGCCTACATCACAAAGCTGAATTTTTAGATTTACAAGGTAACTTGTCGGATTTAAGACAGTCTGGGCTAAACACAAGTGAACTAGAATAAAGTCCGTTTTAACTGGAGTACCTTAAATCCAACATGTTATCCATAAATCAAAGAAATCTTGCTTTGTGGTACAGGCGACAGGCATTCGACGACAAAACGGCTTGCACAACATAATTTAAAAAAAACCAAGATAATGTCTTATAGTAACCATGCCCCAACAGCTTGTTGCTTTTTTCCTCAGGTGCAGCTAGAGAGATTATATCATAAAAAACTGAAATACTCAGTCTGGCAAGACGAAACTGAGATGAGCATTTCCTCTTCTTATTAAATGATGGAAAAGCCTTTACTGGAGAAACCTTGTCTTTACCCGTAAATCTAGAGAGTTACTTATGGCTCAGGAGGGCTGTAGTGAGATCCTCAAAGCCTGTGGACATGGAGTGGAAGAAACGCTGATCATGGTCTAGACCGTAGAACCCACAGAATATTTGCTTCCACGTTTATATTCCACGTTTATATTGGGTACTACATAGGTAATATCTGTTTTCTGCTTGGACTATGTGGCTCTTTACCTTATTTTTATGCATATTCTGAACTCCTCTGTGTCATCATATACAAGACAAGCAAAAGAGTAAAGTTTCCATCAAAGTAAGTACCTCAGCTCCTGTGGAGAAAACAGCTGACAGACTGAGAGAGGCTGAGGCAGCGTTAGAGTGAACACACAGCAGTAACCGCTGCGAGTATATAATTGATATTGATAATCTTTCATTACCCTGAAACTACTGAGGTCCTTAATGTCAGTCGATGGACAGAGGGCTCTGCACCTCACGGGACAAATTCAGGCTTTTCTCTGTACATGGTTATCTCCACACTGCTCAGGCATGGACAGGAATCCAGCAGTGATGATCCTGTCCTGGGTGGAAGCACCATTGGCTGCTCTATACTCACCTGACACAAAAGCCACCTTCTCCTTCAGAACCGGCAGAACGTCAGACGCTTTGATTCCATCGTTCCTGAAAGACCCTGCGGAGGACAAGAGGCGCAGCAATCAGCTTCTCTGTGGTCTCATTAGTAGTCCAGCATCCCTCGACAGTTCCACACGCAACCTGTGTCCCAATGGCAAAACTCCTAGAAGTATGTCTGGTTCTCCCCACCATTGGAGGACTTGTCTGCGTATCACAAAAAGCCAGACCAATTTCACAAACAGTGCTGATGTTTTTCCCAGACCAGTGTACGACAACAGCAGCAGACAACATGCTCCTTCACAAAACTCATCTTATAAGCCAGTGTTTCCCAACCCAGTCCTCAGGGAACCCCGCACATTTCACGTTTTTGCTTCCTCTTAGCTCCCAGCACACCTGTACCAGGTATTCGGTGTTCCTGATTGGCTGGGAGCTGGGAGGGAGCAAAAAAGTGGACGGTCCGGGGTTCCCTAGGACTGGGTTGGGAAACACTATTATACGGCATAATTTTTTTTTTCCCTAAATGTGACATTCACAATGCAGTAGAAAATTTTTATTCCAGTATCTCCAAGCCACACCACTCTGACTATTCATATGGAAAATATCATTTCCATGCTAAAGGGAAGTTCCCCGGTACCTTTTATAAGTGTGTGATTCTGTTACCTCCCCCAAAACAAGCATGATTAGTTTCAGTCTGATCACAGCATAAATAGCTTATTCAAAGTCAAAGGCTTCTTCTTCAGAGAGGAAAGCAACCCCAGCGATTAATAAAGCATGTTATCTTTAAGCTTTTGGCCCAAGTACAAACCCCATACTTACAAGAGTAAGTGATAGACAAGGTGCGGCTCTTCATCCTGGTATTTAACTATCCCCATTCTCCTACCACTACCTGAACTTTCGATGGCGGCCATATTTCTGAAAGGTGGAGCTAGTGTAAGGCAATCGGAAAATATGTATCTGGTCTCCCGCCGGCTCTTATCGCGCATCACGTTCTCTGTCAATCACAGCGGAGGGCAGATGGATGGCAGCCAAGGGTACCTTCTCAGTCGCCAACAAATCTATGGCTTCCAGAAAACACACTAAGCATATTCGCATGGGCTTGAGTTCCAAGAGTGACCCCAGTACCAACATCGAAAGAAAAAAATGTTGGTCTTATTTTTATTCTTGATAAATAGCAAATAAAATAATGTATTTTCTAAGCAAACAATAAGGTCAAAAATAACAACAAAAGAGATGCAATGCAGCTTGATTGTAATCTTGAAAAATGCTGTGTAAATAGTTTTGAGCAAGTTACTGATACTAAAACATTTTTTTTGGATCACCAGGCACTGCTCTTTATGCTTTTTGAACTTTCTCAATGCTCACTGACCACTCGACTTGCCAGGTCACTGATGTTTTTTGGAAATCGTCCCTCTTGTTTACCGCTTTCTGTGGACTTGCAGCTCTCAGAGTTTTTGGCTTGACAGACCACACCAGATGATGAACGCTTGGAGGGACTTACATGATGGATGCGCATTTCTCCTCCCTAAGCAGTGCTTCAAGATCAGTTTTATAGTACTGTTCTTGATTTGTTTGCTAGACTTTTTAGGAAAGGTTAGTATATCTCAGCGGCACGTTTCCAAGCCCCTTTCTGTCTGCAGAAAGCTAGACAGCAGCCATTCCCCCTCCGCGATCCACCCATCTTCCAGCCACCTATCCAGTACATCAGTGTTTCCCAACCCGGTCCTCGGGGAACCCCAGACGGTCCACATTACCGGGAGCTGGAAGGGAGCAAAAACATGAAGCATCTGGTGGGGTCCCTGAGGACCGGGCTGGGAAACCCTACAGTACAGCATCGTGGGGAGCAAAACTGGAGACTACAGGAATGTATCAATCATTCAATAACTTTGTAGATTTGATGGAACCCCAGTAAACATCTGCCAAATGATGCAAGATAGCTGTTGCCCATAGACCCACTGAAGAAGCACTGGTCTGTTTGGCTAGAGGGACATTCTGGAGAATTTAATTCCTATTTTCAAAATAAAACAAAAAACGACTGAGGTACAATATATTTAAAGAGGTGGAAGCCTGCTTCTCACCACGGATACAAACAGGAACCCCATCTTAACCCTCGACAAACCATGTCAGCTGACCCAGATCTAGACCCTGTTGGTTTTACAAGCCTACAGGAAGTCATTAGTGCCACTCCCTGCTGTTTCTATAACCTCTACAGAAGTGAAAGATGGGTTAGGGGGACCAGGGAAGCCCCCGCAAGCTGGCCGTGCCAATGCCTGCCCAGCACCACCAAACCTCCCACCAGCAGCCAGCCTCCCACTTGCATCTCTCCCTTGGGGGAGGGGGTGACTCATCTGTTTATTCAGCCCTCACCTCGTTCAAAAGAAAGTCCTAATCTTCCCAATCTGCTCCTGATAGGCCTTCAAGGCATTCTTCGAATGGACAGAACACTGTATAAAAGACTGACCTGAACTGCAAACCCTCATGTACAATCCCTGTGTTATAGTTGCTGTCAAGAATAAGCACTGTTCTCACTCGAGATTACATGCAGGCAGTTCTGGGACCAAAACATCTCTCTTTTAATGGGCGGCGATCGCTGATGGAACCCCTGTGCAACCATAATAAATCACACTCGCCCGTAAACATAACGCTGCTAATTCTATCACTGATGTGTCTGGAGTGGAGGAAGAACAATGGACCACAGTCCACTAACACTTCATGCTTTTACAGAAAAAAATAAAAAATCAGAGCTAATTAAAGGTATCAGCAAGTCAAAATATTTACAAAATATAACAAACACTAAGGTATAACTCTGTGTTGCTGGAGATGCTAAATAATTACAAAAATATATTTGCTTTCAATGTGCGTAGTATCACCTAAACAAGAAAACCATATTAATTTGTCTTTTTATGAATCAGTAAATGACAAGAAATGCTTTAATATGTAAAACTGTTTCTAAAAATCGAAGGGCACCCCAAAGCCTGAAATGTAGTCACAAGAGATTGTTCTGAAAATTCAGTTACAGCAGGCTTGTGGGGGCTGTCTCCTCCTCCCTGCGCGACTCAGCGGATCATTGCGCGGACTTAGACTGCTGTAAGGACTCCCAGCTACAGGCCGGCGCGGGAAACTCCCACATCCATCGGGGTAGGTGGCTCTGCCGCTGTTGTTTCTGCTCCACGTTTGGAGAAAAATCTCCAGTCTGTGACTCATACAAACTGGAAAAATAAACCTCTGTGCACTTCAAATAAGCTGCTTTGGGGCAAATGCTATGCTACGTTACGTGATGGGCGGGCCACTGGAGGGGTCGCGCGGCGGGTCGGGAACGAAACCGCGAGACACAGGGACAGGGACAGCATTACCCATTGCAGGACAGGACACGACCGGCGGCAGGTCACGGAGGGAAATCGCGGAACAGCGAAAATGGATGTAGATAGGTATATCAGGAAAGAGTAAACAAACCGGAAGAAGACTGAGGAATCCGGGATCTGGATGGAGGAATGAGAAAGGGCACACAAATCTATTTCATTATGAATGAGGGACAGGCGAAATGAATCAAGAATTAAGCATCATTATTAGATATTTCCTACAGGATGCAAAGTGACACATGTTATATGAATCCCCAGTGCACAGAAAGGCGAGTACCAAAGATTTCATTATCATTCTGACACAGCTAAAGGCTTTAATAAGATGAAGACGGACATGAAACTTGAAATGACACTTTATTTTCCATTTGCAATAGTATGAGTACAGAGTAAAGCTTGGGGTCTGAGCACAGAGTCATTTATCTGGTGTCCCTGGAACATTCTGGAGGAAGTTAGGGGCCTTGCTCAAGGGCTCAATGGACATGTGACTGTTATGCTGATGCTCAGATTTGAACCCGAGGCCAAACCCACAAAGTCAGAAAGTGTCCCCCGTCTTACGGCAGAGCCACTGTTCACCAGCGCCTCCCTGTTGAGTGGCCACTCCCTCGTCTGCACAGAGATGCTGCCTCAGCGTGTTTGGCTCGAGGCCTGCCATGGCCCCCCCCCCAGTTCCCATGGGACCTCTTGTTACACACCCATAAAAAAACAGGCCAAACCCTTCCCTGGAAGAACAATACACTGTCCAGGGGAATCAGCTCCTTCGTTATTCTCTCTGTGTCGTATTGCTGAGACATTACCTTCATATTGATGTTTCTGACAGTAAAGATTAACAACTCGCAGCTATTTTGGAGCAACGTGATTCATGTCACGAAGCCCACTGGTTCTGACCAGAATCCACAGGTTTGGATTTTACCACACTGGTGCGCCACAAAGATGCTTCTATTAAATTGTAAAATGAAAATGCACATTTTACATCTAAAATGTAAAAGGAAAACAACCATCTTTTCTTTCCAAACGCTGCCCTCAAACTGGCATATGTCCCCGGAGGAAATGTACCTCATTTCAATAGCATATTTTTGTTTATTCATATAAACACATGGTTCTTTAACCTTCTAGAGAAAATCAGTGAACTACTTTGAATAAAAGGGGTTCATTTGTCCCGCGGGGATGTGATGCAAATTGTCACAAAGGCCAACAAGGAGAAACATTTTCATTATTCATATACAATTATCTCAGAGATAAGGATTCCGCAACAGTGGTACAATAATGTAATTCAAAAAACACTAGGTACATTTAATTTATGCGGTCTAAGATTTATTTTCATCCAGCCGTATTACTTTTGCTTACTGTCATGATCCGCTCCGTCCGATCCTCCCGTGTGCCACGCCCCCTCATTTCCCACGTGTATTTCCCCGATTGTTT
>JAODKF010000001.1:47405000-47454232 GCA_026779585.1 Mormyrus proboscirostris | reverse complement strand
AAGCCGCACCGTTGTATAAGCCGCAGGGTCCAAAGCAAGTGAAAATAGTAGCGGCTTATAGTCCGGAAATTATGGTATATGTCTTGGTTACTGTCTTCAAGACATTAATTTCTGACTTCTCTCCCATTAGTCCTGAAGTTGGTCTTCATTTCCAAATCCAGGCGTGTGTGGTCATATGGATTTCAGTGTGTTTTTAAAAGTGTCTGGAAATTCAGTTAAGTTCTTTGGGGGGCTGGGAATAATATTTAAATATGTAAAAGAATATAAATCTTAGGGCATGTTCAGTCTTCATGGAGTGTAAAAGTCACATTCCCCGGAGCGATTCAATGTAGTGCTATGTTACATTTTGACTCTAGGGGGCAGTAATATTGAATTAAAATGAAAATTGTCGTTTGGGCCTTTTAGAGCTCCGAGTACTGAAAATGAGAACGACCAATAGATTTCACACATCTGAGAGGACACTTTGAGCTACTTCAGGTTTAATAACTACTTTAAAAACTGAAAGGCTCCTGTGCTTGACTAAATAGCTCCGTTCTGCTTGTGCTTTGACTCTGGCTTGTTTGAAAGACTCATCCACCTGTTTCACACTAACATTAGTGACACACGCATGGTTCTGGGAGACAGACCAACCAGCACACTGAAAGCATTCTGCTCTTAAGTCAAATCCAGGTTCTTCTAATAGAATTTGTAAACTACCATTTCAATCTTAACTCAAAGTGTCCTCCCTAACATGGATTACCTGGTCAAACTACTTAACTGAAGTTCTTTTGTATCACCAGCAGCTACCATTGACTAACAATGGTAGCTTTTCTGAGAAATAATGATAAAGTCGCCTCTGAGCTATAACAAGATAATTAACATGCTTGTTTTCTTTGATGAAACAGACAGAAGGGCGTGAGGAAGCAAACTCAGCAACCCTACTTTCAGCGCTATTACCCACTGAATTGGGTTTTGCAAACACAAAGGGCACCATGAGCAATCAGTTGCAAACCGACTTGCGTTTATACGTGTACTCCAAGCATTAAGGACTGAGGTGATAATGTTTTACAGTGCTGACAATTCAAAATCATTATTACCTGTCTAAATCTGTCCTATGCGTTATGTCCCTATGTGACCAGCAGGTGTCGCTGGCCATCCTCTTCCCCCTCTCCTAGCCTTTCAGCCCTAGTGTGTTCTCCTTATTCTCCAGATCTCTGCATAGTTCAATGGGTTGAGTATTTGGCTCAGAGACTGTTAACCCTCTGGTTATGGGGTTGAGGCTGGCCTCTGGCTAGCTACATCCGTTTATTAGTATTTATTGGTTTTCAGTTTCCTCCCATGTTTGCTACGTTCTGTTTTGGTTTCCCGGACTTTGGCTTGCCCTGCATGTGTCCAGTTCACTTGTGGTACTGTTCGTATTTTGGTTCCTTCTTAATTATTCCTAGTACAGTAATTCCCAGTGTGTAATTAGTGTCCTCTGTTTCAGTGATTATTAGAGTTCCTAAATCCTGTGTTTATTGTTGTAAGTTCCTCCACCTGTTGCCTGTTTCCATGTACCATGCTGATTGGTTAATTGTCGCATCTGCCCCCTCGTTAGTTCCAGTTGTCTGTTTGCATTTAAGTGGCGGCTTAAATGTAAGCTATTTATGGGGTTTATCCCAACATTCTGGCCAGAACTTCACTATATCGACATCAACTTATTCTGTTGCTGGAATCTGTCCATAATGAGTTTCACATACGATATGGGACAGTGGAATGCCTATGGAGTGACTGTATATTTCACTGTAAATCTGTGAATGCAGAAAACTTTCCTAAATGACCTCCGCACTTAAAATGGAGAATCGATGGAGTATTATCAGGGTTAAAACAAGTCTGGTTGGATTAGTTTTGCATCTGCTCTGTGAATAAAAAGCAATATGCTAGATCCAAACTCCTCAATAAACAGGATGAAGATCTAGGTGAAGCACTGTGTTTGGAAATGTTAAATGAGAATGCCTGTAAAATATCATCATGTCTGCATTGTTACCTTAGGCAGAACTATAATACTGTCCTTTTAAAAAGTCCCAGTTTATAAGACAGTATAAGATAAGTACAGTTTAGAGGAAGATTGTGTTCATAAAATACTAATCATTAGCCGCCCTTGAGGATTGTAAAGTTTTCATCGTAAAAGATGCATAAAAGAGTAAATTGCACTTACATGGGGATGGTGTGTTTAAGAGCCAGAATCTGCAAACTGTGTGTATTTTTATTACTAATTCTAGTAGCATTCCAGTCCTTTCCTATACCCATAATACACTTTGTAATATTGATCCATTTCCAGATAAAGTATTGAAAAGTGACTAACTTATTTAATGAAGCTGATGTACTCACCAATGACAGAGATAGTGCCAAAAACTAGAAAATGTTCACAGTAAGGGCAACAATCAAATCGGTTGTGCCTGAAGACACGTCGGTAACACTTTACTTGAAGCCATGTTTTCTGTAATTTATAAACTCCATTTAGGCGTCATAAAGTGGCTATAAATATTTATAGAAAGGCATGTGACATTATAGTCATGTTTTTTATGCATTATGAATGCTTTATGAACCTGTCGTCTATAATGCACTATAGTTACCTTTACATGGATGGCCTCTCAATCAGCCAATAACAGTGGGTTCCCAGGACTAGAGTTGAGAACCACTGTTTTATTATTGGCTGATTGAGAGGTCATCCCAAAAACCCACACCCACACCGGCCCTCCATGGAACAGCTTCCCCACTCCTGCTTTATTGTTATGTTGACAAAGGTGTTGTATGGGCTCTTAGAGATACTCACTCATAAACCCAGAAGACATATTTTCTGTGGAAACAGTTTTGTTTATTTCATGGCTTGACTTTGCTCTGCAGCTAACTTGGCCACTTGGAAACTAGGTTTACTTCAAATAGCTTTAATGACTCTCACTCAGGGGGTTGTGGCTTGAAGTCTGGCCCGATTCAATGCTTCTTTGACCAGTGATCTGACAAATTTCTTCCGCATTCTGTTCAGGTAGTTTGCTTTCAAGTTAGTCTTAATCTGTGCCTCTGAGCTAAAATTCTTTGCCCTGAAATCCATTGGTTTACTGTTCAAATATATTCCACCTTATATCCTGTGCTTACTAGAAGACACACCCCATCTCCATGAGCTCTAACTGTAAATACATACGTAGTCACTGATTGGAAAAATTACTGTGGGTGGAAGGTTGGTTGTAGCTAATACAGCCTAAATTGATAACCATCTGGAAGTAGGCCTATATAGCAGAATTTGAACTTGAACTATGAAGACGGGTCTGATAAAAACACATTTTTAAAATCTGTGTGAATGGTATATTTCCATAAAACACGTGTACCTTGTGTGTGTCTTTATGAATATATACTTCATACTTAGGAAACTCTGCCACCAACAGCAGCTGACAGGACACAATGAAAGAGCTGCAGCCCAAAAAGCACAATGTACAAGGTCGACAGACAGGGGACTTGGCTGGTTGTGTTTACCATTCAGGCTCTTAACTCAAATCCCATATGGACAAAAATGATCAAACCATATGCTACAGCTGTCTACCTAGCGCAGTACACTTTCTTCTCAACAGATGTGAGGGGAAAAACACGGGGAAAATGTCTTTTTTTAATGTCACTCCAGGTTACATAGCAGAATCCATTCAACTCCTAATATCCCTGATACAAAGTACTTATAAAATATTTAGAGCCTATAGACCACGTGCATTTTGTTGTCCGGTACCTGAAAACAGTAGTATTTTTGCATTTTGACAGCGATTTGTGTAACTCACTTGGGCGTTAAAGTGATTTACCGACTTTAATTCAGTCGAACGTTCAGATAGTTACCCCACCCCGCTGGTACAAAAATATATAACAAGCCTGTTTAAGTGACAGATTACACTTTTAAAAACAGATTATAGATTTACACTTTACAATTCCGTTTCTGTGCACCTGAATTAGCACGATGTAGCCCATGCAGGACAGGGAACAATAAAAAACAGAATATTGTCTAATTATGGCAAATCACCTTATAGCTAATAGATCATTATTATTCATTCTTAATATATGTTTTTTTGCGCGCAAGCATCTTCATAAGAGAGCACTACCAATTTCTTGCATACTTTTCCTAAGCAGTAAAGTGGGCTTGTTCCGCGGTAGCCCGCCTCTGCCACTGTTCCAGAATCTACACCTCTGGAAGGTCGCTTACATTTATTCTTAACACTGGAAATTTTGCAACTTGGATATCTGAATATCCTTCCACATAATGCATACAGTAGCAGTTCAAAACGGATAAACTGCACTTCCCACATTTCTAAACTGGAAAAAAGACCGAGTGGTAATACTTCATGCATGACTGCGAAAGAGTTCAGGCGATGCGCTGTGGGTAGATAGAACACGGATAAACCAGCGAATGTTACGGTAAGCTAAACTAAACCAGAAATGTATTGTATTCTTCGGTATGTGTGACTATTATGTATTATACTAAAGTGGATGACGAAGTTTAATCGCGTGTGTCATAAACTTGACTTTGGAAAGCAAAACTATTACAAACAAATGGCACTATCGTATCCACGTATAGTCATACATTTCTGGACCTTCTACGACGTGGACAAAAATTGCTCAAATTGCATTTATTGTTTTGAGCGTATGATACTTTAAATGATTTTTTAAAAATCTTTTATATGATTTGTTTCTGTTTCTGATTTGTTTTATATGATCTGTTTCTGCTTATTTTGCGCAATTCATAATGATATTTTGTCATCATTTGTTTCCGCATTGCATCTTTTTATTGATGAAATGCCCAGCTTTCGGTCCTCTTTCCCTGAACTGAACGTGCAGAAAGGCAGTGCAGGAAATAAACAGCTCAACCCCATTGTTCCACTTGTCAAACTCTCAATATCTCCGTGGGAGTCTGTTTCCCACACCTCTGCTTCCAGAAGGTGCCATATCGCACCCGTACAGTGTGAATCGGGAGGCTCAGGAGCACTGCGATTACTTTACTGATGCTGATTCTCCTTTTTGGCTCTTACTGGCATACTTGACCTATTTAATTACGCTTGAGATGTATCCTTTACTGGAAAAAAATGAACCTGTCGATGTGTGTGGCCCAATCTCCCGTATCGCGGGTGCATTGACTCAGCTGAATATTGTCTCCTAATAGAGCTTAAGCAGACCCCTCATTTGACTCCAAAACGTAAACAAATTCAGGAACACGCAGACCTCTGAACCCGATTGATCGTCTGCTAAATGCACACGGTTCCGCTTTCAAATAAGCCTGCACTTTCGGCTAACTTGTTCTGAAAGGGACAAGCCTCGCCGAAACTAGATCGGGATACAAATTAGTTTCTCGAGTGGCAGTGCCAGCAGTAATTAAAGATGGTAAACTTAAACAGTAACGAAGCATTTAAATAATCATTTCCATCCAGCTGTGCCCTTGCAGATAGCTAGTGAGCTGGTACTTACGTATGTATCTATTTATCATCTTATTAAGATGAGCTTTGTGAATTCCTCTGGTTTAACATTCATTGCAGATAGAAGTTGGCTGTAGCGTCTAGTTTGTTTCTAATTCATGCTGGTTGTCGTACAGGTATATCAGTTCTACCGTCTCCTGCTGCCTGTACTTTACACGTGACAAGTACATTTAGGAATATTTGGTTGACTATCTGTTAAAATAAACTTTTACCTTGCAGAAACAACAAAGGCTTTACCTTAATGTTAGTGTGCCCTGTGGTCCCAGGTCTGAGCTCGTTTTGGTGTCACTATTTTTGAGTTTATGAATTTATCATTAAATGTATGGACTGAACTTCCTGGGGGGGATAGAAGCTTGTCCCATTTTGATTAGATAATGTAGTAAGACAGGGGAGGCCAAGGAACAGGGGTACTGTGAGCCTTTAGCCCCCCTAAAATGTTTTGTAGCGCCCCACCCACCCACCATCCCAAATAAATGTGTATTTATTGCCTTAAGTCATGAATAGCTTTTTACATTATATATGTTTGCCATCTGCCCCCTGTAGTAAAGCCCCCCTATCCATTCATCTTTAACTATGCCCCCTGCCAAGGACTATTGTTTATTTGAAAATAATTATTATTTAAAATTTTAATAAAACAAAAAAAATCACACAATTATCTTATTTTAAAGTTGTACTAGCTTGCTTATCAATGGTGTTTGAAGTCACTCATAAACCTTAATTTTTTTGAAGTGTGTTAAAAATCCATTCTATTTGTCCTCCCTATGGCCATTTCTGTTAGTTTTCCGCCTTGGGCAATGAGCATTTCAGAGTCTCTTCCCAGTGCATCTACTAACCTAGTCAGGCAGGTTTTCAAGTTGCTGTTTACAAGGGAAATGTTAGGAAGAAAAGGAAGGCAATGTTTTGTCTCTTTTATTTGGGAATGTGGCTTTTAGGATTGACTATGCTAGTTCATTAGCTACTAATTGATGCAATTATCATGATAATGTAACAGAACAAGGCCACACTGTGATAGTGGACATTGCTGTTACTTTAGGCTATGGTTTGGAGCAGCCTGTATCTGAGGCTTTGAATTGTCCTTAGTGTCTAAATACTTTTCACACTCTACCTTTTCCTAGACCTAGACTCACATCATTCCTGGAGAAATTAAATTGACCAGCATGAGAAGCAATTGTTTTAGTAACTATCCACTGCTGTCCTATCAAGGTTACTCACTTCAAAACTGGGACTTTTGGTAAGGAGTCCTATTCCACGGCCGTCCAGCAGCCCTAGAGCGTGATTACGTACACACTGGTCTTCCAACATTACCTAAAGTGCGGAAATACCCTAAGTGCACCTTTTATGCAATAAAATGCATAAAATGCGAGCAAACTTATCAGGTGTCTGAGTGACAGTGCAAGGTCTTTCCAGAGAGCGCAGACACACACTGTTTATCAGTGTACCTTTGTAGGTTTCTAATCGATTTGTAACTAATCGGTACCTGGCTGCCTTGTGCAAAATGACAAACACATTCGTCATGCTGTTTTTCTGCATGGCTTGTAAATGACATATTGGGGATCCACAAATTTCACACATCGTTACCGGTTCTAGTAGTTTTCTTATCGATTGTTAGAATGGAACTGGATTTCTAGCTGCTAAATTGTGGGCTTTGGGTTTTCACAGAACATTCTCACCATATTTTCGCCTTGACCTTTCACTAGATAAGCGTGGCTTGTCCTATCAGTGGGTTCACAGTGATGCATTCCCGTGAGGGTAAATGACCTCTTGGTTAGGTAAACTATGGAATCCCAACAGCTGAACTCTTTGTCTGTGAAATAAGTTCTACTCCCACCCCAGACAATTAGAACAATATGTTTCCTAAAGCTGACCAGCAAATAGGCATTTTTGCTCACCCGCCTCAGCTCATTAAATGCATTGTGTGTGTATGATATTGGTCACTTCTATTGAGAACCAGTTTTTTTTTCCCTATAAAACTGAATTTAGTAACAGGCCTTAATGTCTCTTTATAGATATGCAAGATGAATCATCTTTCCCATAGTACTCAGCACCTAATCTGCTGCAAGATTGACAGGTTTATTGTTTTTTTCCTGGGAATTTCCTGCCGCCGTTCGAGGGCAGTCCGGACGCACGAGTGAACCCTATATCCACCAGCAGGCTCTCTGATAATCACCCCTGTGTCACTTATTCCATCCGCATCGACACGCCGCATCCCCCCCGGAGCGGCGCACGTTTCACACATCAGGCGGAAGCCGCAATATTAATTAGCGCTCGGGATATCTCCGTCCCTTTATACCGCCTAAAATACTTTTTAGTTCACGGCTTTTCGTTTTATGCCCAGCGACTTCACTGATGCTTTCATACAAAGCATTTTCACAGCTGGCTGTTTTCAAGGTACGCCGTTAAAGTTAAGTAGCTCGTTTGAGGGCTTGGCACGTGGTGTTATTTTGCTACACACTTCTAGACCCGGGGTGCCTTGTGTGCGTGTGTGGGGCTCCTTCACGTACCCTGCTTTCCTTCCACAATCCAGAGACATGCAGCTGCAGGTGAATCAGGGTTTAAATGTTGCCCATTGTGTTTGTCTGTATGTGCCCAGCATAGGTGGAAAGTTAAGGCCACAAAGTTTAAATCCAGTCCAACACCAAGAATTTATTCCGACCAACCAATCGAGTACTGTGCGATTGTGACTCTTTATGATGAACTGGTTGGTTGAAACAAAATCTTGGTCTGGATTTGTACTTTCTTGACCTGAGCTTTCCTCCTCTGGTGCCCTGTAATGGGCCAGAACGCCACCCAAGGTTTTCCTCAGCCTTATGCCCTGTGTTTCCTAGGTTAGGCCCTAGGCTCACCATGACCCTGTACTGGACAGTGGGCTGGAAGCTGGAAGATCTTGCTCAAAGGCTGATCTGGCTTAGTTGAACCAGTCCCCGTTCGTAAGATCCCCACTGGTTGCTGCCCTAGAGACTGATGGTTGAGTTAATGGGAATGTGAAGGCACGCATGGTCAGAAACACCAGCATTGTGCTGCTGCTGTTCAAGAAGGTTC
Organism: Mormyrus proboscirostris; assembly: GCA_026779585.1. Lineage (NCBI taxonomy): Eukaryota > Metazoa > Chordata > Actinopteri > Osteoglossiformes > Mormyridae > Mormyrus > Mormyrus proboscirostris. The sequence goes on along the minus strand of JAODKF010000001.1, from coordinate 47,445,731 downwards.
CCTTTTAGCATATAACTTGTGAAGATTAAATTAATCTAAGTGGATTACTTTGCATTTCATTGTTTTCCTTGTCCACAGAGGTTTATCCTTCATTGTAATTTAAGATAATCTCATACCAGGATTTTTTTGTTTGGATTGGACTGTGCGCCTTTTGTTGTTACAAATAATAAAATGTTAAAAAAATTCAGTTTCAGTGACATACTTTCAAATATATTCCAGAATGCATCAGCAATTCATGAAATAATGTTTTATTTATTTCCAGATCCGTTTTCCATACCCACTGTCCCAAGTAGGGCTTTGGAAGTCCAGTGTCTTTCCCAAAAACAACGGATGCATGACAGGGAATAACCCAGGATGGGCCTCCAACCCATCACATGGTATAGTCAGGATTCAAACACAATAGCATGTTTTTGGATTGTGTGGGGAAACTCCACACGCGTAGATTATCTGATGGCCCTAGGCTGACATCAGCATGGACACTCAAGTATTGTTGATCTAGCAACATATTTGATCGTGGTGAGTAACTGGAAAACCCAAAGGAAACCCCATGATGACACGGGGAGACTCAAACCCTGGTCTCCAGAGGTGGGACTTAACCATGCTAACCACAGTGATGCCATGTTGCCCTTCTGTAAATATGTGAATAAAAATATTTTATTAGATCGGCAACACCGAGTGTCCATGCTGATGAGAGCCAGTGGCTAAGTAAATCAGCTCATGCTAAACAGGTTCACATTCTGTTATGCTGAATAGAGGGGAATATAATTTTCTGTCAGTTAATTCAGAAGAATCGTTCCATCTTATCTGATCTCTTTTGAACTACCTCAAAGATGACTACAGACTGGGAATTTGTATGATATTGGTCTGTAAGGGTAACTGTCTAGGTGTGAAAGCTGCAACCACACATTCACAAGCCCTAAAGACTTTCTCTCTGTCTTTCTGTCATACAGGAAGTTGGCTCTAAACCAGGTAGCCTCAGGTTACGTATTAGACCCTTGACCACAGAATGGGTCTAAGCATTAAACAACAGCAGCTTTTTCCCCTTATACTGTGGAATGCACAGGTTCTCCCCCCCCCCCTAATACACAGCGCCCATGGCAACTCCACAGGGGTGCAAACCATCATGAACGTCCTTTTGATGTGTGTGCCGCCAGACATCTGCTTCTGGTCATTGCTGACTTTATTGAACATTGTAACACATTCGGAAGACAGAGCTATTTACTCAATTCCACCCCCAGGCCCTGTTGTTGTCCCGGTGACGGCAGATGTCACGATCCAGGGATGAGAGGGAGATTAACCCAGTTGTCCAGCTCGCAGTATCAAAATTATTCTTTGATTGATGCACTATTGGCTGCCCAACAGGAGAATGTTCTGTTCTGCATTTGAACTTTACTATTTTTCACCAGATCAACAGTGTAAGTATGGTCTTCATACACTTATTCCTGGGTATCTGTGACAATGTTGAGTAGGTAGTGCTATGCAGGAATCAGTAAGATGCAATCCAGTTTAAGTATAAGGACTATACTTCTGAGGTGGAGATGCAGTACAGATGCAGGTAAATAAACCTACAGGAGAGGGAATGCATGACTTATAAGTACTGTAGGGTACCAACTGAGAGACAGCTTTGGTCACTTCCAGTTCCTAGAATTCCAGTATTTTTAGCCTGTCCACTGTCACTGTGTAGAAAATTGACCGGTTATGGGTGGTGTCATTTTGAGAAAAGGAAGGACTTGATATCCATCCATCCATCCATCCATCCATCCATTTTCTGTAACCACTTGTCCTATTCAGGGTTACGGGGGTCTGGAGCCTATCACAGAGGCTATGGGCACAAGGCAGGGAACAACCCAGGATGGGGAGCCAACCCATGGTAGAGGTCCTGATATTTGATCTTATACGTGTGTTTGCACAATTTGTATTATTAAGTGAATCATAAAAAGTCACACATGAAATCAGTAGCATTTTCTTTATATGAAAAAAAAATGTAACTGCAGTTTAATCAAGCCTTTTATACCAGAGTGATTAATGCAGAACTCCGCACTAAGGGCCAGTCATATTTTTGTGGACTGTTAGAACTAACATGTACCTTCGCTAACAAAGATCAAAAACATTGGAAAAAAACAAAAAATGTGTATTTTCACAGCAATGATTTGAGTCTCTGTATGGTTAGTGCTTATATATCTTGATCTCTTTCTGTTACTTATATTATGCATTCAATAATAAAATGCTGTTTAGTGCTGGAATTCTTAGAACTATCCACTGGTTTTGCAACAAATCTGTGTTTAGACTAGGGATGTGTCCAGTTATTGTGGAATGAGCTGAAACCTCCCAGAGAGTGTCTGGTAAAGCCTCTTATCCCTAGCAAAACAATCACACTTGGTGATCCCTGGCTGAGAGGGTATTGCGGTTAGCCCAGCTAAACTGTGTAGCTCTGTCCTGGAGTGCGTACTTTGTATGTATGAAGTCCAGGATTCAATCCACAGCATCTCCATTGTGGCTCGTTCTTACCCACATACTGTCCGGGTGTGTGTGGGGAAGGTGTGAGACTGTGTGGGTTCAGTTGATGCCCCTGATCAGAGGGTTGCCAGTTCAAATCCCTTGCCTGGTAGAGTGATGCTGCTGTTGGGCCCTTGAGCAAGGCCCTTTTCCCCTTTCCTAGTTGCTTTTCCAATTGTACATCACTTATCACTTAGGATAAAAGTATTTGCCGAATAGAATGAATAAATGTAATTAAGACATTATCACAATCTTATTATACCCGATAGTAAAAATAAATTAATAATGATAACAACAACAGCATATGTTAATCCAAAAGTGCTGCAAAATCCGATATTGATGATACATATAACTAATGAATCATTTGCTTTCATTGGCTAAGTGCTATGAGTCACCAAAAAAAAAAGCAAAGTTAAGGCGGGGTTAGGGGGTGTAGGAAGCCAGTCAGAACTGGGGAAGATTTCTGGTTTGAATGGAACTCTTTATATAGTACATTTCGACTTATTGGAGGAAACCAGGCATTTGGTTTGTGCTTGATGATCAGGATTACGAGTCACTGCAGCATTCCTGACTGGAAGTTCCTCAATTTATTCCAAAGCTACCTGTGATATGGTGAGTTTTTCTGCCTGAGTTTATCTATTGTATTTGAATAAATGGTTTTGAACTGGACAGCAATCGGTGCTAACAGGCAAGGGAACAGATCTGGGTACAGACAGTAGGGACCCATGTTCCTGCCGATACTGTAGGAGTGCTGTGTGTGTTTAGAGGGGCAGCGGGTTCGGGGATGAGTTGATCCCCAACTATGTGGAAACCAAACCTGCACCCTTGCTGACAGGTACTTCTGTCTACATCTTTGTCACATTAACATGGACCAGATTTGCAGATGGTTCTAAGAATTTACGGTATTATTGAAGTTGTAAACAGGAGGGATTTTCCATGTGCTATCAGGGAAGGGAAGTTTTCATCTTTGTAAGTTTCACTACTTTTTAACAAAAACATTGCGAATAATTTTGTTGGGGCACAGGAGGGAAATCGCGAAATAATAATTAAAATGCACTTTTCAGTGCTAGAAATGGCTTCCACATGCAGCATTGATAAGAAGCCACCCCAAACAGCAGTGCCTTTTCATATCCACCTGCTACATTCAAGAACGTTTAACTTATTAATGGGTGCTGTGCTGTTCTTCTGTGCTGACAAGGAAGATTTGCCTTGTGTGCATGAGTTACATCATCCAGTCAGTAAGGTATAATACACAAAAACAAAGGCACTCATCAACATTAAAACAGCAGAATACCAGCTAAAATCTGGACACACCTGCTTTTAATGCCTCATATTAAAGCACACTTTATAGCAAAAAGGCCTTGAGGCAGTGTGGCAATATGTATCAAATATTGCAAGGACTAAGAGAAGGGTTCAAGATCTCAAAATTTTCTCAGATTTTCTACTTTTCTTAATAGCACATTTTTGCTTAGATAACCGCACTGCAGACCCTTGGCGTTCTTTCAACAAGCTTCCAGATGTATCCACCTGGAATGCTTCTCCGACAGTCCTGAAGGAGTTTCCACAAGTTCTGGGTGTTAGTTGGCTACCTTGCTTATACTCTTCAATCCAACTCATCCCAAACCAGATCTATAGGGTTTGGGGATTGTGGGGGCCAGGTCATCTGTCGCAGCACTCCATCTCCTTCCTTGTTCACAAGTTAGTACTTTCTTCCTCAAGGTGTGCTTAGGGTCATTATGTTGTTGGAAAACAATTTTTTTCAGGAGGTGTTTTCAGACTTTCAAGACTTGAGGCAGGATGGCAGCTCTGGTCATCAGGGCTGGACTTGCTGGTTTAACTCGTTCCAGCTTCTCTTATGACCCTATACTTGTTTTTTTCAGAGCACCTTTTGATGACCACTGTAACCAACAAAGTCAGCCTAACCCTGAGCCAGGGTTCTCGGGTCATGGAAGCCCCCACCTTCATCCTGCCACCCCGGAACGTCAGGGTCAGACTAGGGGGCACCGTACGGCTCGACGGGAAGGTATGACATCGGCTATGTCGAGTCTGTCTCTCTAGTAGCATGTAGACACCCAACCCAGCTTTGTGTAGCCCATAGGGTTGTATTTGAAAAGCTTGTATATTTTATTTTTTTCTTCCTGGGAAATTTGCAAACCACAACTGAGACGATATTTCCAGCCAGGGATGTAATGATCCCATTCCTGGAAGATCAGGACATCACTGCTTTTTTAGAATCACAGTGGTTTTTTTAATATTATCAGAGGGATGATACACTGTCCGATGCTGGGGTGCTCCAAGATGTTTCTTCATTACCACTGAGTGTTTAAAAAAAGAGCTGAAAACATCTTTTCTTTCCATGATCTCTTACGTAATAAATGTAATAAATGGTGAGCCGGCAGTCCGTCTCAGCTAACCCACTGCATCCACTGCATGGGTTGCAGTGACTGGATAGTGACCCTCTGCCCTGGGCATGACCCCTGTTGCTTTCTGTCTAATCCGGTCCCACAGGGTGAATGATTTTGGAAAGCCGGGCTTGAGAATGGTTCTAAAAAAAAAAAAAAAAAAAAAAAAAAATTTATTGCATAGTTGTGTGGCTGCTGGAACACGCGGGATGAGTGGACTTTGTGTATGCGCTGAGGTATGCCGTCTGGGTCCGGCCTGGAAAATGCAGGGCGATTGGAAACAGCTGCTCAGCAGTTGCTCCTGTATCCAAATTCACTGTCACCATCACGCAGTTTCACTGGAAAGAATTAACAGAGTCACACCTACTGGATGCGCCATAACATTAATTAGCTTGTTTGATTAATTGTTATAAATCACCCTGTGATTGTGTAAGATACAGTGTGTCTTACTGAAAATGATCCTAGGTATTCTATAGAAGCCAAATTTGCTGCCCAACCTCCAGGCAAAACGCGACATGCTGTTGCATCAAGTGTGGCTTATTAGCATTTTTTCCATAATAATTTTGTAGAACATCTGCGAAAATAGTGCTTTAACGGCTGGAAATGTGCCCCACAGTGTAAGTTTCAGTTCGTCAGCAAGGAAGAGCAAAAACAAGCAGATTTACAATTTAAGGGGAAGCAAGAAAAGAGCCGAGAAGGTGAAGCAGAGAAGGGCGACTGTTTTAGTCCCTGTCAGGAAAAACAATTCAATTTGGCGAAGACCTAAAGCATAACTCACTTCTTTGTTTTCTGGTGCTGGATGTCACACGTTTTTTTGTTTTTTTTTGTGATTGACTGAAGGAAATACTAAGCTCATGATCTCTGTTTCATCTTGACAAACACAGGACACGCCACTTCAAACTTTCCCTCTAAAAGCCTTTGCTTTGATCAGGCACTATGCTTATGATCAGCCCTGTATAACAAATTTGAGTTTCTGATTTGGCGAGCGGCGTTTATAGATAGTTTCAGGTTTGAATTTCATGAGAGGTTATCACGGATTCTTCTTCTGCATGAAAGGCAGCTTAAACGGCAGATTGAAGTAACATGAAGGATGGTTTAATATAATAATTAGCTACATTATTATACTAACTGATATATATGTATATATTTTGGACAGAAGTTTGCATATTGGCAGGATGCTGCTTTGATACACAGTACCTTTTTCCCTAAGCTGAAAAACGTGGTCCTAGTTTAGGCTTTTCTTTGTGTAGCAGGTAATTTATGAAGGATCGCATACTGTAGCCAAAAAGAGGATTATCCTGCTGCGATGTCCTGCGGTATCCAGTTGTGGGGGCGGGCGGGGCGGGATTCATCTCGGATCGTGGTTTTCTTCTTCGGCATACAAGTTCATATTCCTTAAACAAAAATGCACAAACGGTCTGAAAGCACTTCTCCGTATAACCGGAGCATTAACAGTTTTGCAAGTACACCGCGCGGTTGATTTTTTTTTACAGAAATTTTGCTTCCAGCAGGAAAATGCATGTACTGACGAAGTAGAGAGCTTGGATGAAAATAACCAAAACTTGGCCAAAACGTTGAACTATCACAGGACTGCTAAAATCACAACTCAAAGCGCTTGCAATTTACTGACATATTCTGCTGTTGACGTTCATTTATTATTACTGAACTAATTTCCTTTTCTGTGTATGGGCGCCTTGTTAAAACATTGCTGTTTCACTTAGAGCGTGTTATGGAAGTCGTGGTTCTCTATAATTGCAATCGCCTATGTCTCATCGATTGCATTTTGCGCTCCGTCTGTTTCTGCCAAAACAAATTCGGTCTTCGGGTTTGTCAAACAGCATTTCTCTGTAAGTGGTTTTTAAAATGCTTTTTCCTCCAGCTTAACATGAGAGCTCTGGATGTTTGAGACTGAGAGCTTGACCACAGGTATCTCAGCGAGTGAGAAGAAAAAAAAATCTTTCAGGAAGCTCAGGCATAGAGGAAATATCACTGCATATTTGATTTAAATACTTAGCATTAGACTTTGCTATTTTTGGGCATGGGGTGAGGAGATGTATGATTTGAGCTCGGAAGTCTGGATTGTGAGTCCTGGTCGGCGAATTTGGTGTCTTGCCAGATTTCAGGTTCCATATGGTACCGATTGTCCATAATTTGTACACTAGATCTAAAACTGAGCGGTTTGCTCATGCGTGCGTTCATCTGTATGAGGTTCCTTACACCAACTTCAACCTCAACACCAACCTCAAAGCAGGGCAGCACCCAGCTTTTCTGCTGTCACAGGTTCATCCACGGATCTCTCCTGTAATACAATGCAGCAGCCCACCGCCCTCTTCGAAATCTCAAGGAAAAGAGGCTTGGCATTCAACCAATGGAAACAGAAGGACTGGAAGGGAATTACCCACTCCCCCAATGGGTTCTTATTAGCTGTGGCCTCTGCTGACAGATTTGTGATGCTTCAGGTGCTCCGGAGAAAACAAGCGTAGTCGGAGATTAAGGAGGTGTTCTGTGGAAGGCGAAGCTGTGTATGTCGTCCAAAGAGAGTCCAAATGTGACCTGAAAAACGTTCTGGGCTCCATAGATGCAAGTGGGAGGTCAGCAATACCTCCTTCAGCCACGGTGTTTAATCAGTACTTGCTGTTTTGTTGATATTGTTAGCAGAGGCCATTCTAGGGAATCTGGGGGGGCCCTAGGCATAAAACCCCCTGGGGCCCTCCAACTCCCTCTTCCCTACCATGGTAAAATTAATTATTTTATTTTTGCTTTTGTGAAAAACAGAATACACAAATAAAAGAGATTTGTCGTCACAAGGTGCTTTTTAATCAGCCACCCTTGGGGGCCCCCTCCCAGCTGGGGGCCCCGGCCCATTGCCTGCCCTGCTGTCCTGTCGCTTGTGTTCTTGAGTCCGCGTTTTATATCATCTTCCACTGCCAAACACCAGTTCCAAGACTCAAGGACAGAAGTACAGGCACCGGAAAAATGCCCAGATGTCATTATTTCCCCGCCCCAAATATCAAAGATACATCAGTTGCATCCTCACCAAACAAGACCAATCCCGTGATTCATTACACTCCAAGTTTGGTCTTGGGAGGCAAGCTAACAAGACAGATCTGGCCAAGATAATTACAATCGTAACGTTCTTGGTATTGAGAAACACCCATTGTTTTTGACAATAGTTTAAATGTGATGTCAAGCTGAACAGGATTAATGTACTGTAGCCCTTAACTTCATGGTAATGGTGTAACGCTCTTTGGAAGTGACCCTTTACCTTTTGAAGCGGTGTCTAGCTCAGTGGGTTGGGAATCTGTCTGTGATCAGAAGGTTGCTGGCTTAAATCCCAGGGTTAGTAGAGTGGTTCCACTGTTAGGCCCTTTAGCAAGACCCTTTACCCCCGGTTGCTCCAGGGAGTGGCTGACCCTGTCTGTTCAATTGTTCATTTCTGTGTATAAAAGCATCTGGCTTGTAAATCATAATCAGTGCTTATTAATTTTTGTGGTTTCCAATGTTTGCCTACCAGTATGTGTGTGGTGACTACTCAAATGTTGAGATAAAATTTTTGGGCTTTTTCTTATCGTGGCTTAAGGATGTGTTTGTCCTAAGCTGCCTGGGACTTTTGTAATGCCAAGTTCCAAAAGGAATGAAAAATGTAATGTTTAGTCATTGGATGCTCAGGAAATGAACACATGTGGGTCCTTCAGCTTCAGCAGAAGGGGAAAATAGCTTTTCCATACTTATTTATTTACAGTCGGGAACAAGTAATAAAATGCCACCATATTACATGACTTTTGTTTTTATTGTAATTTATTGCATTGCATTTATTACATTTTATATGCGTCCTGTTTCAAATTCTTTGTAGTAATGGATATTTTGCCATTTAAGTTGAAGTGGACACTAATTCTAATATTTGTAATTCCTGGGGAAAAGTGTGATTATGTCCCTGTAATTTCTGTTAGTTATAATAATATCTCATTAAACTCAAGAGTGTATTGTGGGAGAACGGGAGACTCTGTCGTGGTGGCCGTCTCACCGTGGCGGCGTTACGTCCCGATTGTTCCAATCCCCCTGTGTGCCACGCCCCCTCGTCTGCCTCCTGTGGAATCCCCGTGTCTTCAGCTGTTTGTAGTTGTGTCGATCACTTTGGTGTATTTCATTGTGCGTCTGTGTGCCTCCCGTGAGTCACGTCATCGCCGTCTCTATGTGCTGCTCCTGAATAAACCCCGAATTCTTCCGACTCCTCTGACTCCCGTGGCTGCTTCCCCGCTCCGAACCCCCTATGTGACACGTGCTTCCAGTGGGATGTCAGAACAAAGGTTATAGTGGCTCATTTCTCTCACGGTGCTCCCTCCTTCATACCTCTAATGTAATGTAATGTAATCAAATCTAATTTAATGAACTGCATTAAAACTGCATAACATACACTAACTGCATTACACATGATGTATTGAAAATCACGAAACGTACCTGAGGCTTCTGAAATTTCCCAATATCCTCTGCACCTCCTTCCTCATTTACCGCTTACCACTCGCCTCTTCTTCTCCATTGTAACCATGGGACACCAGTTTGCATACTGCTGCCACCTACTGTACGGAGTTATGTACAACACGCCACACACCGTAAGCCTCCCCTGTAGAGCCACGCTGAACGAGGCTGTTTTCTCCCGCAGGACCCTTCTCATTAATGTGGTTACATTTTGGAGATTGGTATAGTCAGGCCCGTTGCTTTGATCTTATGACATCTGAGGCGTAAGACCTAATCTGTCCGATGGTTCCCAAGCCAAGAGCATGGTTGTTAAACCATCTAAGCTTAAACAAATCTTTCAAGCTTTATTTGGATCCATTCAGGGCTCAGGGGTGCTGCTAGAGATTTTGAGCCCCATCAAAGCATGTCATATTGGGGTCCCAACCCAGATCGGTCCAACTATGTTCCAAATTTTTTAAGGCCCTTGTCACTCAGGTGCTCATGGAATTGTCTATATTTTGCCCTCTTTACGGCTCCCCTGACCTCAGACTTAGGACGCACCTGCATATAGTTCTCATCTTGGACTGGTATAGTTCTCTCGGCCTTGGGGTTCAGGCTTGGTTTGTATTTCTGCAGGTGAAAGGCCACCCCGAACCTCAGGTCACATGGTACAGAGGCGGCAGGCCGGTGATCGCTGGCGGGCGATACACTATGGAGCAGAATGCCCAGGGGAACTTCGGCTTAAGCATTGAAGGGGTCCGGGCTGACGACGCAGACCGTTACACATGTGAGGCCCTCAGCGACGCTGGCTGCCTGCAGGTCACCGTGGAGATCGTCGTGGAAGGTACCAGTACATCAGACATTCATCGGAGATGGGAGGCTAACGTTATTTTTGGAGCAGTTTCCAGGTCTGTGACAGATGTGCCTCTCTGATAAACGCTGCGTGCCAATCGGATTATTTGTTTCACATGCACTGTGGGGCATTCGGCGCTGTGCTGGAGACCTCCAGCAGGGGGAGGCCTGGCACACCTCAGCCTGCTGCTGGCCAGAAGTTCAGCATCTGGCATAAGATCCTAGTGGATTACATGCGCCCCATGAAACATCTCCAGAACAATTCTGACTTTTTAAAGTCATCTCTCACCATACAACCATCTAATTTTATGAAGTTTTATGTGGAGTTGAGTTTTTTTTTTTTTTTTGCAGGACTAGATATTCCATAAAAATACTAAAAAATCCAGGGGGTCATGATCCTTCAACTTTTTTCAAGGTTTTAAAGGCCCTTCAGCTGTTTGTTTTATCATTACAATTTACTTCAAAAAGAGGTTTCAACATAAACGTGTATTATAGATATGTCTGTATGGTATATTATTTAATATATATGTTTTTCCTCACAATTAGGGACCACTCAGAATAAATACAATCTTCCTTGCTCTAGTGGGATGTCAGGGTAAGATATTTTATCACCATTTTATGTGTTTTTGTTTATATGGTCAGAGGTGGAGATTTCAGGTCCACAGAGTAAAAATCCAGACCAAGATTTTGTTTCAGCCAACCAGGAGAGTACTCTGTGACTGACACTTTATACTCAACTGGTTGGCTGAAACAAAATCCTGGTCTGGATTTGTACTCTCCGGACCTGAAATCGCCTCCTCTGTATGTAGTATCAGCTATCCTTGTAAATGTCCAGCTTCATTTCCTTTTCGACTTTCAGCACATTGCATGAATGACGTTCGTAATCTCCACAAAAATTAAGTTTAGTTTTGTTCTTTGCACAGAACTTTCTGCTTGCTCTGAGCACCGTGGATTAGTTGATGTTTTTTATGCCCTTATTGAGATACATTGTGTTATGTTGCTATAATTTACCTGTATCCTTTACTTGGAATCCAAGGGCACGGTCTGGCATCCCAGCTGAGGAGAAAAAGCATGGCATCTGGGGAGAAAGTCCCCCGAAGTTCGTAACGAAGCCGTCGCGTGTGTTCGGCACAGTGGGAAAGAGCTGCAAATTCTCTGCCAAGACCACAGGCCGTCCCCAACCTCAGGTGCGCTGGTTCAAGGTAAGCAGGCTGCTCTGAATGTTCTAAAGCCCTCAGTACACCCTTCCTCAGAACACAAAGATGACCTCAGCACTTTGTTCTCTAGGGAAAGTTGGATCTGTGTGGTGACGGCCGATTCAACGCGTTTCATAAATCAGGGGCCCACTTTCTGGAGATCCGTGATGTGCGGCCAGAGGACGCCGGGGAGTACACGTGTGTCGTGGTGAACAGCGCCGGCAAGGCCTCAGCAACAGCGGAACTGACTGTTAGGGGTATGATTGACCAATCACAGAGCTACTCCCTATGCTCAACCTTATCGCATGCTCTAAGATGTAACTGCTGATACGCAGTGAATTTGGTACACAAAGACACATTTCTATTTAATGTAATATGTGATAGGCACAATATATCTTAGAACCTCATGTAATAAAACATTCCCCTTTGCATTTTAGGTACATACACAGAGACAAACAGGTAAACTGATGTTTTTCTTCACACCTAATATATGGAAAGTCAGCAGTAAATACAACAAGAACTCTCATTTTGTATATTTAGCAACTCAATGCTTTACAGTAATGTTGTCTGATATTGTACATTTGCTCAGCGACGGTTCTGGTGCCGTCACTGTTGGTCCAAAGACGGTTGACTCACCTGTAGTCAAGCATGTCTTGAATGGTGTGGGAGCAGACGAGGGAACTTCCAAAATCTCAAAGGGGCAGGAGAAGATGGAGAAGTTGATAATTGCGGTCAGGGAGGGAATACCGGAGGTCCATCCTGAAGGCGGAGACGCTGGAGCCTCAACCCAAAATCTGCAGTGCAACTCCAGAGTCACATCCAGCAGGGGACCCAGCTTGCAGTGCAAGAGCTGCAACTCCACCGTGCTGCGGGCGGTCAGCGCGCTACGAGACGGAGGGGGGGCGGAGGCTGACAGTCCACACCGGGCAGTTCAAACGACGCCCTCTGATACGCCCGGGCAGGTCAGGGGGTCTGAGAACGAGAGCTGGTTACACTTGGTGGAAACCCCTCCTCACTTTGACGTGGAGCCCCAGAACCAGGATGTTCTGGAGGGGGAAGAAGTTGTATTTGTATGCAAAGGTAACTTTGGAAATGATCTTTAATGGAGAAAAATACTGATAAAAGATATGATATTGATTATTATGAGACATCCACCAAAATATTAAATTTTAATTGCAGATATTTGTGAAACAGTTTCTTTCCGGATTGTGTTTACAAAGGGCTGTTTGAAATTAAACTATTAAACTAGCAGATGTTCATTTTTAATTCATATTTGGTTTTGCATGTTAAACTCTTAGGAAGTAGAATAGAATTCTTTCAGCTAATACTTTTGTAGTTATGCCACTAGTCAAATACATCTATACAATGAAAATAAGATGATTTTCCAAAGAAATGTATATTTTCTTGTGCATTAGAAATGTAAGAATTTTCAGTTCCTTTGACCTGAAAATGCCTACTGCTATGAAGCAGGCTGTGTCATGCGCTCCTCCTCAGTTTCAGGCTCTCCAACTCCCATCCTGAGCTGGATCAAGGACGGTCTAACTGTAAGGGTGGGGGGAGACCTGAAGATCCATCAGGAAGGGAGCGTGTACCTGCTCAGCCTGAAGAGGGTGAGGAAGAAAGACTGTGGGATTTACGGGTGTACAGCCTCGAATATGTTAGGAAAAGCATCAGTCAGCTGGACCCTAAGCACAAAAGGTAGGTCGCAAGAAAAGTGCCACGGTTACATTGCAACTCTTCCAACTTAAATGTTTTTTTATGGGCGTTCAGTGAAGGGTATTTCCTGTTTTCTGAATGCAGTCTACATTGCTGCCCATATTTTTGTGTTAAGTGTTCATTCGTTTCCTGTAGGTGAGATATGGACCACTACTGCAGCAGGTCACGTGAAGCTCAGGACAATATAGAGCAATTCATCGAACCTGCTGAAAGATGTATAAACTTACGACTAAGTTCTGTTCTGTTGGGATTATAACTGGTGAGGCAGTTGTGGTCAAATATACAGAATTACTCAACAACCAATGACCATTCAAATTACTTGAATTCATTTTAAATATAAGAAAGCAATATAGTCTAACCCTATTGGCAGTTACCATGTACTAGTGCAGGGAATTTCTGCACCTTGAAAGAAGTCCATTGATGTTCTTGCCGTGAACATTTGAGCTTGGGTTACACCAATGTGGCTCTTTGACTGAGGGGCTACTGCAATGGCGTCTTCAGCAGGAAGGCAGCGATCACAGTCTCTATAAATATGTATTTGTGACGAAGTGTCTGGGTGGGTGCCTTTTGATCAGTGTATTCCGTACTCGTTGTGGTCGAATTACATAGTGTCAACCTTGGAATTCTATCATGGAATTTCATTCTATGTTTGAATAGTTAATTGTGGTTGCGGGAGGGTATAAGGCCAAATATTCTGGAATGAAATGCATTACATGCGATAGCAAGCTGCTAGATAAACGGTCTTTGACAATTAGCACTGTCATTATCAGGCCAATGTCGTCGGATAAGAAACTTTAATTTCCCAGAGAAGTTTATGCTGCAGTGCCCTGTAAGCTCAGGATGCCCATTCTCTCACTGATTTTGGCCATCATTTACGGCAAAACTGCTTAATGGGACAGAAAGAACGTCGGGCCTGTCTTAGCTAACGTGGGGTCAGGAGACTAAGGATTCTAGTGTTCTTCCTCTGGAGGCTCAGTAATGCTTGTAATAGCTATTTAATGAATTGGAGAACCCTGACAGCCTCTTTGAGATTGTGGGATCAGTGTTAGGTAATTTTCAGGGACAGAGATGTAATGGGTAAGAGAGGTAGCCCAGGATATTAGTATGACGGTGGTTTGATATTGGTGTTAAGCGCCAGTGTTGAGGTAGTAGTGCTAGAGTAGAGTACAGTTGCTCATCTACTTACGAACTTTCAACTTGTGAACTTTCAGACATACAAGCGAAGAGGACTGTAAGTTCAACTTGTGTTCCTTGGGCGCAACATCAATTTTTTTTTCTTCTCGCCAATTCCGCCTAGTACGACTTCTGGCCGCTACTCCCGCCGCGCAGCAGCGTAGCGTGCAAACTCCCAGCATCCTAGTTCTTTGTGCTTGCATATACCCTTAAAATGATGTCGAATGATGACTTACGAACATTTCAAATTACGATTGACTGTACTAACTCGTTCGTAAGTAGAGGAGCGCCTGCGCTGATGTGACATACCGTGCTGAGAGTGTACCCTGAGTGTGGTGCGAATTGCAGATGGTTGAGCTACCTGAGTAGTTTGTCCAACTTTGTACGCACAGGCGGCACCCGGTCTCATCACTACTGGTTTGTGTGTTTCATTCTGCAGGACTGGGAGCTAATGGCAAGGCCCCGAAATTCAGCGACACTCTGAGGGACTGTTCCGTGGATGAAGGCAAGGGATTCAGCCTTCAGTGCACCTTGGAGGCCAAGCCCTCACCCCTGATTTCGTGGCTCTTAAATGGTGAGAGCACCCCCTTTTGGAAATGCGAAAAATCATGCTTTGGAATACATAACTATGTACTGTCAATCGACACCTGGTTTAACCGAATAGAATCAATTACTGTAAGCAGTGGTAGTTAGACCAGTCGATGATTGACGGCACAGGGTGTCCCACCCACCCACTGTGGGTTTAAAAGCCTAATTTCTCACATTATTACTGCTTACCGTAATTCATCAGTGGTCATGTGCATTTTCACCAGCAGGGAGCAACAGAGTATGTATTCTCTTTTATCGTCTTAATTATTGGTTTGCAGATGCAAGACCAATTTAATTAGCATGAACGATTGATAACAGGCATATAGCTCTGGTGATTGGTGTTTACATATTCCATAAATACTGAGTAAGGAATTTGAAAGAGCAGGAAGATCATTGTTTTTAAGGTAATGTTTTATAGCTAAGCTGGATAAGCATGCTGTGCTGCCCATCTTGGCTATGCAGGATTCCCTATGGGAGACCAGCGGATTGGATCCTGTAAAATGTTATGAGTGACACGTTATTGGTTAAAAATACCCACTTCAAAGGGGTAATTGAGAATCTGGAATTCAACTTCTTCAATGATAATGAAGTTAATTTTTTTCATTCTTGTGGATTTTGAAATTGTAGTAGTAGTAAAGTAGAAAAGGAACAAGCCAAGTGACTGATATTATTTAGGAAAAACACAGCATAACCTCTGTTTCCTGGGATATAAATCATTATTGCCATTCAACCATTGGCCTTTTCATTGGCCCAATCATCCAAAAAGCCCATAGGAAACCAGCATTGCAAATGCCCTGCGAATCGGAATGAATGAGCCCTATTTGTCACAGATACTGTAGTGCTCCACAGCAGAAATCAGGTACCTTGTAAACACACCCCCCCACACACAGATTTATAAGCCCCTCCTGCAATACAGTCTGAGCCATTATGTAAACAGACACCAAAACACAAATTTTCCCAACAATAGTTTTTACAGTTTCTTACAAGGGGAAACTTAGTTTTATAAAAAAAAAAATCTGTGAATGCGATCAAAAACTAAAAATGTCGAAAGTCTTGTATTTTGTTTGGTTACTTATGGGATTAAGGTTTGGGCTGGGTAGGGGTTAATTTCGTCACCGTTGGGATCTGGGTTTTGCCCATAGAAATGAATAGAGAGTCTCTATAAAGATGTAGGTATCTAGTGTGTGTCTGTGTGTGTGTGTGTGTGCGGTCTTCGTTTGGCTGGCATCTTGTCCATGTCATGTACCCTGACTCTCTACTTCCTGGTATTGATGGGAACTGGATGTATGGAAGACTTGATGGATAGATTCGTTCACTGATCTACAGTAGAAGTTTCCTTGACTCATGCAACCATTTATGAAAAGCCTACAGGGCAAGTAACGAGGTAAAAATGTTGGATATGTGGATTAAATTGGTGTTCTGGGAATGGGATAATTATGGATTTACCTCAGGTTAATTTCAAACAGCCCTTTGTAAACACAATCCGGAAAGAAACTGTTTCACATCTGATAGCGAAACATATTGTGCAAAAATCTAAATCACTGCCAGCTGAACACTTTCCTATAGCTAAGTTTTCATCTTTAACCTAGTGTTTCCTTATGTTTATTGGGTGTTTCTGGTTCCATTGGCACAGCCACTCAGACTGTGTGCATGATGTAGGGTGGTGACATAAAATAAATATAAAATCAGAGCACATAAAGTCTTAATGGTATGTTACTGGCAGTGAATTTGTCCATTTATACCATCCAAACAACCTGTTATCCTGGTCCTAGCTGTAAGGGGTAGCACACATAGACCCTGAGCAGGAGGCCGGTGCAGTGCTGCCCCTGTACACTCAGTCATTCTCCACAGGCAATTTACAGAAACTGATTAGCTTAACGGCGTTTCTCTGAGGAAACCCACATAACCAAAGGAAAACATGTCAACTCCCAATCGGAATGTGAACCCACAACACCGTTTGAGGCAAACATGTTTCCTCCCCCGTTAGTTGAATCACTGTTTGTTGACTTTTTATTAATTTTCTGTAGCTAAGAGTCACAGTTTTTATAACAGGTTTTATGTTGGTGCTTCTCAGTGTGTAACAACGCACATTGACTTCCTTCAGACCAGCCAATCCCCGATGCCAACTGCTCTTTCGATGGCAGCGTCGCCTGGCTTATGGTCCAGAACACCTTGCCTGAGGATGGGGGTGTGTACACATGCATAGCTGAGAACGACCACGGCCAGACCGCCTGCAGCGCCAGAGTGTGCGTCCACGGTAAGCTTCTGCTCTACCCGCGCGACTTCAGAGTCGGGGGTTTATAGTCGAGGTCTAACAGCTCAGGACCAATTGATACTCCACTTCTTCACACCCTGCTTCACTCTAGGCTCATATTTCCCACATGTTCATTGATGAATATATCACACAAAATGGAGGTTATTTCATCCTTTGTGATATGTAGAGAAAATACTTTTGTTTTAGCATCCAGGAGAACATATATCCATGTGTAAGTCTACGACCAAAAATAACTTGTTACAGCTTTAATATATTAAAATCATTTTTTGGGGGATTTTTAAGTATTGTACTTTCTGCTGCATGACCTGAAATGGACAGATCCTGAAAATATATTGATTTTAATTGATCCAATGAAAATTACTTTTATAACACCCTTTATTATACTATTCCTGTATTGAAAATGTTTTCCTGCTGATAATTCTTTCCCAAAATATAAACATTTTCATCCCACTCACATCATATTAGGATATCCATCCATCCATCCATCCATCCATCCATCTGCTAAATAGGCTGCCAGTCCATCGCAGGACACACCCACCGACTCGCACAGATAATCATACACTACGCACAACATAGAAACACTCATTAACCAGATTGGCTGTTTGGACTATTGGAAGAAAGCTGAAGGATCCGGAAGAAACATATTATCATATACAACTTATCCTTAAGATGTCATTTGTATCCAAATTTTTATTTAAAGGGATACACTTTATAAAAATACTCATACTACTACTTAGTATTTCTCTGAATTCCGACCACAATATTTAAATCAATATTATTCCTGTTACAGTGTAAAATTAATAATTTCATTTCCAATAGCAAGAAATGCAACAGTATTTTATTTTTCAACAACAGCTGTGTTTTAAAAATAAGTTTGTTTAAAGGCATTGTCAAAAATCCCATCAGACTGCGACGGAAAATTACTTCTCGAAGCAGAAAACGTGGTGACCTTTGCAGAGCAGCAGAAACATCTCTGCTGAGAGCGCTATATGCCGCATGATAAGTAAATAGCGAGTAACTTCTGAGACTGTTATTTTTAAGCCGAGCCAATGGGACGTCAATAAGGGAAGCATCTGCTCCCCGCATTCCTGGGTGAATCCCCTCTCTGCCGGCTTTTTCAAGGCGGGGGTCACATGGGAAATGCCATCGTTTTCCCATACGGAATCCAAATGAGGAAAGCGTGCAACGCGAACATGGTGGCTGATCTTCTCTGACCACCTGCCCGTCTGTGTTTCTCGGGATCCTCCGCCTGAGAAGGAGGCCCTCGTGCCTGAGGAGGCTCCTTCGGGGAGACTCAAGTCCTAATTTTGCGTTTACCCAAAGTTCCTTGCAGAAGCTGGCTGAGGTGAAAAGGGAGATTAATGGCTCTAACCAGTTGGTAGCTCGAGATTTTCCATGTAGAGCTGACAGTGAGAGCAAGGGAATTCTGTGACTGGTCCTTTCTCTCAGCTCTTTTTAAATAGCAGACCTCTGGCTGAATATCCTCCAGAATCATCTGGCTTTCATGATTCTGTGTAAAAGAAAGAAAAAACATTATGACGTGCCATTGATATCAACTCCTGGTGAACTTATAGACAGCCATCCTCCAGTATGTTTCGAGCATTCAGGCTTCCCATTCACATGTTCATTATTGTGATAATGTTTCTAGATGCCCTAAATCATATCTGCAGTTCTAAATTAACATTTAATCATATCAAATATGTATATTTCAGGCTTCATATTAAGTTGCTCCCCTGCATAATTACAGACAACAGTGTTTATGTTGGATTATATTACATCCATTTCGCAAAGAGCCTTCCCCAGTGATTATTATTATGTGTAAACTATTACAGCAGTCCGGGACATAACTCACGGCTTGTTGCTTGACTTGTGCTGGAAAGGCACTGAGGGACAATCAGGCTGCTGGTTGCGGTGTGTTGGGTATTTACACTAAGCCCCGGTTGTGTTTAGAAGGCGTCGGTCCATTGAGCTGCCCAGGCTTCAGATGCAGACGGGCGCTCTAGTTACTCTTATGAATCGCTGAGCTTGTGCCAGCTTCTGCCAGGAGCCGTAAATGGCAGATGAGAGTCAGCCGTAAAAATGTCACTTTCCTTCATGTGTAGGCTTTGTTATAAGCAGTCCTGCCCCAGCGCCATGCTGTTACACCCGATTTGTTTATCCCCGTTTCATCAATGTTTTCCTGGTGTTTTCCCAGTATTCTCCAGGTAACGTGGGGTCAGCCAGGCCAGACATGTCCAGTTCAAGTGAAATGGTGACTCATATGAACCAAAATTATACCCAGCCTGTGGGAAAATGGATAGATAGGTATATAATCAGTAGTGAGATATGGAAAAGTTTCAAAAGCAGCATTGATTTGAGAGTTTAATAGCGGGTTAATTAGCGATGCTTGCATTTGCTATGTTATGCCAAATGGCAACAGGCAGCCATTTTGAAATTATCTTAGCAGCCATATGTCAAAAGATATAATGCAGGATGGCTTCTATACTTTCCCATGCGATTATTCTTCTGTAAATTCCCTGGAGAACTTGTGTTATTATTATTAATGTCTTATTCAGCTTATCCCTTGCCTTTCCTTTTTCTGTTCACTTGAGATTTCTATTTATGGCTTTCTGACAATATGACCATGTGGTAGCCTGTGTAGGCACTGATGATGAATTGAGTTGGGTTAAATGGCATCACTGAATGGCAGGAAAAACTGGAAAAAGTATACAAAACTATGAATGGTAAATAGTTTAATGCCTTAATTCACAGTGCAAATGAAGATTTCCCTTTAGATGCCCCAAATCAGTTCCTGTCTTTTATTACCCATCCTAGTGGCAGGTAGTATGGAGATGAAAAGATCTATGATGCAAAGGTCACAGATTAAAGTTCCAGCGGTTATACAGTACATCTGAGCCCAGGAGTTAATGTGAGTCACTGCAGCCGGGAGAGTCAGCTCTACACTGTCTGGGTCTGAATGCAAAATTGAAATTTATGTAGGTTTCTATACAAAAAAAACTAAACTACCTACCTGCTGAACAACTAAAATGACAGTGAGTGATATATCGCAGTGTTTTTGTGCCCTCAGTCCCCTGAAATAACATTTGCATTGACTGTTTATTGATCCCTAGGGCGCGAAAGGTGAAACTGCTGTTTCTCTGGATTAATGCTTATGCTCCACGCGCCTGGTGCAAACGGGCAGTGAGGGACCCCCGTTGTGTCCACCAAGGTACCTCTGCAAGAGGACCAGCGTGGTGACTGATGTCAATGCGTTTTCAGAGAGGAAGGTGTCCCAGGTGCTGGAGGCCGCCGATGCCCGCCAGGCCCCCGTCTTCCTCAAAGGCCTGAAAGACCTGGATGTGATGGATGGCAGCCAAGTCACCATGACGGTGGAAGTGACAGGTAAGGACTTCCTTCTCGTTTCCTGGCCCTGACGCACTTCTCCGCGTATCGCTCGGGAGGCACCGTGGATGCGTTTCATGCTTTGTTTGCCTTGGTGGATGGGATTTCCTCCAAACATCTCTGAGGCAGATTGTTTAGCATTTCCTCTCAATGTGTATCCTAAGGGGATGGCCTGATTATTGCTGAAATACATACAGACTTCCTGCGGAGAACATGTTCAAGTCAGAGACAGCCAGCTACGCGCTAAATAGACTGAATTGCCTACAGATGCTTATTTTTACTGGCTGGTAGCTTAGTAATATTAAACAGACGGAATAATGCACGATTAGGATCATTAACTACCCAAGTGGTCTCTCTATTTCCTTCAGTGAATGTCAAACTTTGATATGCAAGCTAGCTTGTTTGGAGTTTTGAGATTATTTGTTGATTTTTAAAAAGTGATTTTTACTTTACAGGGGTTTGTAAAAATATTTAATCAGCTATGTTTTCTTATCTGATATTATGATTTAGTGTGCAGCATGTCCTGATTATTTAATGTGATACTAAGGGATGCTTTGATTGTTATTCTTGTCTTTTTGTCATTAAAGACATTGTTTCTTGTTGTTTTTATTGTTTTCCTGGCACCTTATAACAAAAGCTAAGTGTTCTGTTAAGGTCCATTACTATTCAATGTTTTGGTTACTTAGGCACAGAACAACCCAAAGCTATTCCGTTTAGCAGTATTGTATCTGAATGTGAAAATGGTCATTTTATTCTTGTATGCCAAGCTGATCTTTTATTTTGCTTGCCAGTTCCCTTCAGTTCAAACATATATTTAAACTTATCGCCTGTGTTCATTTTTAAAATGGCAGCGTTGCTTTTTCTTCAAGGCATTTTTCATTGTTTCAGCATTTTCACAGCACCTTTTCTATGTAATTTGGATGCTGTGTGAAACTATATTATGAGAATATCTCCATGGCATTTTCCCCTTTTTTTCTTTTTTTTAATGAATTCCATTCCAACCTTCTGTGGAAAATTCCACCCATACTTTCCTCTTTTTTCCCATTTCCTGTGAGATATTTTTACATCAGTGATACGGTTATGATAACAATTAAAACAACCAAAATAAGGATTCATTTGGTTTCATTTCGCTTTGCTGTTCTGTGCGGTATCCTGATGAATTCCTGATGAATTCTTGAAGAAAGACAATGATAGATGAACTACTCACACTCTTCTGTTTTATTAGTCATCCAACCAGACACAGTTAGCATGGATCACTGAAATTCCTCATAATGGTATTTCTCTAACAAATATTTTAAGCAGGTTTTTACAAATTTGATAGTACATATACTCTGACAGCTTGATTTTGATTAAATTAAACAAGTATGCATCCCATCTGGGGCTCCCTAGATTTCTTGGGACAAGATAACTACAACTTCAAATTTGACATAGCTACAGGC
This sequence comes from Mormyrus proboscirostris, assembly GCA_026779585.1. NCBI lineage: Eukaryota > Metazoa > Chordata > Actinopteri > Osteoglossiformes > Mormyridae > Mormyrus > Mormyrus proboscirostris. The sequence goes on along the minus strand of JAODKF010000001.1, from coordinate 47,423,758 downwards.
ACTCACAGGTGTACTTCTTATCTCCTAGGAGATCCGGAGCCACAAGTCATGTGGCTACATGACGGGCAGGAGATCCAGGAGTCTGAAGACTTCCACTTTGAGAAGAAAGGGAACTTGTACAGCCTGCTCATCCAGGAAGTCTTCCCAGAGGACACGGGGAGGTTCACCTGTGAAGCTTGGAACAAAGTAGGGGAGGCGCACTCAGAGGCTACGCTGACTGTGCAAGGTACAAGTGCACCATTCTGGAGGCACGCCTGGGCACTTCTTTGACAATGTGCATGATCCACCCATCCCCAGGTTCTACTAATGTGCTTAATTCAGTTTTTCCACTACTCAAGCCTCAGCGTTTGTCTTTTTTTATCTGAAGTAGGTGATGGAAGTCATGTTTTTATTAAACCAACTGTGCCGTCCACTTAGGTAGCTAAGCAGCTAGATAGGTTTAGCTAGAAAGGTAGGTAGGTAGGAAGATATGTGTTGAACACTATTGTGCTAATGCACTGATACTAAGTTGGAATATCATCTTTGTCTGAGAGGTCATAGAAAATCATGAATGTTCCCAATGCACTGGTCCTTTATATGACTGTAACAATTGCGGCCAATGATTTAACTTATCAGAACTAATTGATTTATAGCCCAGAACAGCAATTTAGCTCAAAACAAAACAAATGTTTGGATATTGATATGCTGAATGCATTGCATGACCGCTAAGCTCTGCTCGCTTGCTCATTGCAGAGCCCCAAGACGGCACACAGCCCTGGTTCATCACAAAACCCAAGTCCGTGACGGCAAACCTGGGTCAGCATGCCCTGCTGTCCTGCGCAATCGCTGGGGACCCCTTCCCACGATTCCAGTGGAGGAAGGGCGGTCAGCCGTTGTCCTCGGGGCTGGACTACGAGGTCTTGGAGAAGGAGGACGTGGTCTCTTTGCTCATCAGGAGGGTGAAGGCTCACCACGCTGGGGACTACGAGATCAACCTCAAGTACAATGCTTCTCACACACTATTCTCTTGCTCCTTAGGGTTTCATAACTGGGAACTTCCAAGCTGTCATCTCTCTCCCGTGTGGCAGCATTTTTGTGTGTGCCAAGCTTTCCTTTATATGCATGGAATCAAAGGGAAACGTATTTACTTTCTTCCCATAAGTTGTTCAGTTATAATACTGTGGTGTGCTGAATGTGTGAGTATGCTCAGTTAACAATTGGAGAGCTGTGACAGCCATCCTGATTGGTTGAGTTTCATACATAGACTATCGAGGAGGGAAACTTCAAATTATTTCCAAAATCACTGATGTTGTAGCATTTTCGGATTTGTGTCTACAGCCATTTGGCTTAAAAAGACACTTTTGAATGTTGAAGGAAATATTAACATTTTTTAATGGTATTCTTCGCTATTCTGCTTTCCCCGCTGAATACCAACAGAAACAAAGTGGGAGAGTGCAGCTGTGTGGCCGCCCTGCTGGTCAGACCCGGGATGGCAGTGTCCTCTGCGGAGCCCCACTATGGGTAATTTGAATGTCTCTCCAGCTTCCCAGGCGCCCTTCCTCTCCCCGCTGCTATTTTCTGCAACACCCACTTGGCCCTCCCGTTTCAGCCTTGGCTCTAAATCAGCCTGATCCCCGAGTGTGACCAAACAAACTGTTTACCTCCTTACAGCTGTGCGAAAGTCAAGAACCTCCAATCCCAGACGATCTGGGCTCGTTCCCTTATAAGGCTACTTAGGTCATCACTTATGCAAGCTGGTGTGGAGCCGTATTCCTCTAATTGATTGTTTAAGTCTGCAAGCAGAGTTTCGAGGGAGATTTTTGGTCTACCCTGCCTCTTTTTTTTCCCCCTGCAGCGAGGCTCGTCAGACTGTAGGGGTTGCCGAGGGGACAGCAAGCAGCAGGGGCACTGTGAACGACGAAGGGGAAGCAGCTAGCATCAGGGGGCCCCTGAAGAGGCACGCCAAGACTAGGGAGCAACGGGAGGATCAGCTCCGTCATCAGGAGGCTGAGCAGCAGGACTTTCGGGCCGTGCTGGGCAGGAGATACGGTGCCAAGGGTCACCTCGAGGAGGAACCCACCGGGCCGATGGACTTCAGAGCCAACCTCCGGACGGCAAAGTCCAAGGAAGATGAGCGCAAGGTCAACGCGCTGCAGCAGGTGGATTTCCGAGCCGTCTTGGCGAAAAAAGGAGGCAATCCCGGCAGGCCGGGTGCTTCCAGCCTCAATAGGTCGGAGCCCCCCCAGAACGCCAGCACCGATTTCAGGTCAGTCCTGGGCAACAAGAAGAAGCAGACAGGCATAGAGAACAATGTGGGAGTGCCAGCCCTGAAACCCGCTCTGCGCAAGACGGAGAGGCAGATTGACGTCAACTGCGTGGATGGTAGGATTATCGATAAGAAAGACAATGCGACCGGGAAGGCTCCGGTATTCACCCAGAAGCTGAAGGACGTCACGGTGGTGGAAGGAGAATGTCTGCGGTTACAGTGTCAGGTCACTGCCGACCCCCTGCCCACAATCACCTGGACATTAGATAAGAAGGTTGTCAAGCCATCGAAATTCATCCTGCTGTCACATGAAGGTGGGGTTTCGTTTATAGTGCTTAACCTTTTCTGTACTGCAGCTTATTCCCCAATTATTTCTCCATCTGCCGGGTAATTGAATGCCAGTAGATGAGTTCAGCAGGTCATGGCGTTTTTGAGGTAGTATTGTACTTCAATGAGGTAAGATAGAAGTTTCTAGAATGACTGAGTTACTCCCTAAGGTAACAAGCACTGAAATAAGCCATGCTAGTATTTGTGGTATTTTTGTTGTGTCTTGTAAAGGCAGTGTGAGTTTAAGAGTCTGCATACCTACCATTTGATTCCATCTTCCGAGTGCTGATCTTGGTCAGGGATACTTTGGGATTTATATCCGAGAAAGATTTATGAGGATCTGACCCAACATTGTATTTATTGTCACGCTGACTTGATTGTTTATTTTTTTAGTTATATGACCATAACAAAAATCTGTGTAGAGGTGAAAGTTCTGGAACAAACTCGCAAATCGTGGAAAATGAAATAGTGAATAAGTTATAGAGAAGAAGCCTTCTAAGGTTTCTTAGACACTTTGTGGAATCTTAGTCCACTAATTTTGTTACGTGACAGCAGATGTTACCTGTTTCTCCAGGACATTTAGACATGCCATTGGAAGCCTGCAGCCAGATGGGACTGACTTAGGGTACACAAACAAAAATCCCACCCCCCCACCCGTTTTCTGTGCCTTTGTTCCAACAGGAGGCCAGTGCTCTCTCACCATAGACAAGGCGTTGCTCGAGGACGAGGGCCAGTACAAATGCCGGGCTGAGAACTGTGCCGGCACGGCGGAGTGCTACTGCAAGGTCCTGGTGGACGGTAAGTTCTCTACAAGCCTCCAGTTCCCATTTCCCCAGAGGCTCTCTCTGAACTTCCTGTCATTAGGCTGTGCAGTCTACAACCCTCTACCCAAACCGCCCTCCATAGATCCTCCTGTCGTTCTGGTACTCAATGTAAGTGCCACTAACACAACAATGCAATCTTTTCTATCTGTTGTGCTAAGTTCCCAGCTTGTGATTTTAACCTAACTACATTACATATTTCATGACCTGTCCCTGTTGGCCAGTTACAACCATGCTGTTCAAAAGGAATGGCAAAATAAATGACATTTGCTCATTTCATAATATAACGTGTATCTGATGTTCAGTTAAATCTGAACCGTAGGAAATGTAACATCCAGATGTAACATAATTTTCAGCATTTGTAAGACTGACCTTCCAAGCGAGAGTGTTTCCTTGTGGGCTTTTATTACAGCCTAAAACACTCTGAAGAAGAAGGAAAGAAGTATATATTTAGTGATGTCAGCACACAGATGAATCTTCAGTAATGTTAGAAGAGGTCACTGCCGCAAAGGGGAGGCCACAAAGGTAGGTGGCTTCCCAACAGAAATATTACAAGCAACCGAAGAAGAATCAGTCAGCATTGATCAAATTATGCCTACAAATTTAGAAAATAGCTCAACAGCCTACAGATTGGAATATGCCAGTTTTTATTCCAATACCAAAGAATGAAGAATGGAGTGTGCTAACTATTGTGCAGTTTCTCTCATATCACATGCATGTGAGATTATGCTAAAGATCACCCAGTGCAGATTACAGCCCTATATTGAAGATGGAATATACAGAAAGTGGGTGGTTCTAGACCGGTATGGGTGATAGAACATCGTCACCATACCAACTCAGCTTTTACCTAGAACATACAATAAAAAAGCTGCAATAGAAGACTCAGTAATACTTTACCTGTGGTGGCACAGATAATGTAGTCGTACACTCGTACTTAATGCATTAATTAACATGTAGCCTAGTGTTAGTTACATACTGATCCTATGTTGTTTCATCGTTTATCAGACATGATGGTTCATGTATTTCATCCAGAAACCATATTAGTTTATGATTTCATTGATTAACTAAGTTATTTGTGCTGCCACAAGTAAAGTGTCACCGAAGACTCAAGACAGGAGGAAAAACATCAACAGTGTTTGACATGCTAACATCACATTAAGAAGATCGAAATGGAAAGTTAATGAATATTGTGAAAAAACTGGACTACAGATAAATGTGAAGAAACTAAAGATTATGACCACAGGATCATTTCAATGCTGTACAATGAAGAAGGACTGGAAATCTAATAAGCTTTTGAATTTTGGCTCTGGTGAAGACTTTTAAGAATACCATGGGCCACATGTAAACAAACAAGTGGATTTTTCATTAGCTAGATAATTTAAGCCAAATGTAAAGACTGTCCAATAGGAATGTCACTTACCTCTCCTTTTATTGGACAGTTCTTACTTTTCACATTATCCAGCTAACTAGGAAATTCTGCTTTGCGGAATAACTCCCTGGATTCTAGACGCTTGTTTATAAGTAAAATGCAAGTTTTAATGCAAGTCCCTATGCCAACATGAAGGAGTGAAATTAAATGAATAAATGTTTCATGTTTTTTAATCTTTGCTTTAATTTGTTGCTTGTCTCCAGATCCATCGAACACGGGCCTCACGCAAGCGGGCAAGAGGACCAAAAAGATCTCTCCTACCACGGAAAGTGAGTTCCCAAAACATGCGGCGTCCCCGTTTCCCAAAAGGACACAGGCGGTTCCCACTGCTGGTGGTCGCTCTTCTGAAGTCCCGTTATAGCATGTGAACCGAGGGAAAAACGCTGTTCTGACCCTGTATTTGCTTGTTAAATCTGGCCAACCCTGTGCCCCGGTACTATCAGATCACTCCAGTGGAAACATCTGGGCCGCATTAATCATTTTCCATACTATTCTAAAGTGCTTATGGGTATTTTGAAGTTGATTTTCTCCTGGTCCCTGTGTTATGAGGTCAAAAATCTTTGACAGGTTTTATCTTGATGACCCCTGAAAGTTGCTTTTTTTCCCCCTCTGTGCTTCGGGGTGGCATGGTAACTTGTTTGAGTTTGGAAAGAACCCTAGAGGGCTTTTATGAAGGGGACGCATTGGTTTTTATTACACATTATACATCCCATGGTACAGAGGACACATTGAGGGAACTTCAGAGTTTATGTCTCCGTTCCAGTGAATTCAAGGTTCACGGGATGCTGTTGCACTTTGTCTGCTAATTTGTTTGACAGACTTAATTGAGTGGTGTTTGTCTTTAATCAGAGGACACTTGTATGACCAGAGCTGGCATAGGACCTTAAAACAAGCACTGGAGAGAGAGAGCCTTTTGTTTTTGCCCTGAATCACTCGCATCCTCTGCCCAGATTTCCATGTAAGGCTTGAATGTCCCTGCTTCCCTCCCGCCCATTCAAAGCGGCTCCATTCCCTCCCTGTCCCATAATACTAAATGATTTGTCATATTTTTCATACCCCAAAGCGTCTATTTAAAAGCCAACCTAGAGGATAGGCTGCACAATAATAATGTCTTTCACAACAAGAAATTCAACAAATTATTTTTTGTGGGGTAATTTTGTAGTCATGTTCATTGATTTAGTGCGCATGTTAGCAGGACAGTTAGCAGGTAGCTGACTGGCCAAGCATTTTAAAAGCCAAAACCATTGTGGCTCACATCCCAGAAGGGCTCATTATGTTGTACCTTTGAGAACTTCACTTGCATGAGCAAAAACAGCTGGCTGGACCCTTGTTTAAAAAAAATCTAATAGCTATTAGCTATGTAAATCTCTTTGTGTAAAATGTTATATGCTAAAAAAATATTTTATAAATAACAACAAACATCAAGCCAGATGTTGACACATAGCCCCCGTGTTTGTTTGTGGAGTGTCGTTATCACACCCCTATGTCCCAACGGCATCCTGCAGTGTTTATTATTCTTCCAGTCGTGAGGTTTAGACAGAAGGGGAGTCACTGGCCATCGCACAGAAGCAGGGCTTCCTCTGGACCCTGTCACTACTGCCTACCCCCCTAAAAACGGTAACTGCTGTGTTTTACATTCACAGCCACGCAGAGCCTCAGCCAGCCACTGAAAATGGCGCAGGACATAGCGACCCCATAGCCAATAGCAGCCCTCCGGTTTCACAGAGTGGAAGGTTATCTGGTTATCTGTCTATGGCTTTAATGCGTCTCCATATATCTCAGCTTTATTACATAGCTGCAGTAGTGCGCAAAGTTCCCTACTGAGGTTTCCACTCTCAGACCAAGGTAGCAGTAGCCTATGTTTGGCCTGGGTAGTTTGGTTGAGCTACTGGAAGAGTAGAACCAGTGTAGCTTAGCAGAGGACTGGTGTAGGCCCAGACAGACATGTGCAGAGTGGGCCTGATGGTCTAATCAGATGATCACTTTAAACTTTGATCTGACGCATCTGTAATTGCTGCTGTCTGTCCTCAGAAGTCTCCCAGTTGGAAGCTAAGGGTTAAAATTCCTCTGGAATTCAACAAAGACAAATGAACCTTTGGACTTAGTCTGGTTGTGCTTATGTATGTATATATTACCTTAAATTATCCTCTTGTGAGATCTGGACTTGCATTACGAGGTTCAGTGCATTCTTTAGGTGTGTTTATTTTTTTCCAGTCGTGTACTAAAGAGGCTAACGGAGCCCTTGTGTGGATGGGTTCAACTTGTGACAGGAGTCAAACGGTGTGCTCGCCCACACAGTTTATAGCTTTAAGAGCACAAGACCAAAAATATAGTATTCTCCTCTGTGCTCACAATGGAACAGTCCATCAGTTTTCCTGACAGAACTTTGGCTGTGCAGGTAATCTGAGACCTGCAGCAGTAATGTAAAGTGCTAAGGATATTTCTTCTGGTTCTTATCTAGAAATTATAATTGTTAAGGGATCAATACGCCTTTATGAGATCTTTAGTTACCAAAAGCCTTGTAGGAATTTATTTTCTAGCCCTAGTCACTAGAGATCCTCATATGAATCCTATATGAATCATATGAGTCTTGCAGTATCTATGTTTACATGTCTATGCTCCTAATGGGAATGTGCTTCCATACGTCCATCTTCCATGTGGATTCTCCTGGTCATGGGGTGGGAGTGTCTGGTGTCTACTTAAAGGCAATAAATGGTCACGGATAGTCGTACTTTTGTGATTTCTCTGTCACAGGCCACAGCAGTCATGAAATCATTCTGAAAAGTCATTTTCCTGTTTCAGAACTTAGAGTTATTTCCAAAGTGATCACTTGCCTTTATATGAAGTTGCCTTGATATGAAGTTTCTTTCATTACTGCAGAGGTAACACATTTACAGAATTCAGAAGATTTCAGGAGTCTTACTTACTGAAAAATATCTCTGTCCTCTTGGAATTTGACTTGGGCTCTTGACTGATTTTTTTTAAATCTATGAAAAGCACTTTTCTTAAGCACTGGACTGGGCTAAAACCAGTCCACTAAGCAGTAATCAAACACTATTTTATGATGGTTTTAAAACCGTCATGTGGTTCTAGGTGACCTTACGTGTGTTTGCCTAAAACAGGCAGGGTGGCTGGACACTGTATCTGACCCTGTGGAAATGCCAGATGACTGCTATACCGTGATATATGAGGCAGGTAGCATACTGCAGTGTTTAAGGATATAGCCTGTGAACACAAAGGTTCCCAGTTTCAGTCCCAAGGGGGGGTCTCTGTGTAGTAAGGTAGTTAACCTGAATTGCTCCAGTAAGATATCCAGCTGTTTAACTGGGGGAAAGGTTCAGCCAAGCAGCTCAATGCCAATTTTGTCTGAAATGGCCACTTCTACCAGCCCTGTCCCTCCTAGAAAAGGTTTAACATCTTACATGAACTCATGGCTTTTATTCAGTAATTATTAATGCCGTTTAAAACCTGCATTTTCTCTTTTCTATTCTGTATCTGTTTCCTGTGTTGCTCCCTACCGTTAGTTATCTATTATCACAGTGTCTGCTACAGCAACAAACAGTGGCAACAAAAATAAGTAATAAACATTGTGATTGAGATGATAGATAGATAGATAGATAGATAGATAGATAGATAGATAGATAGATAGATAAAAGCTTTCATTTGATTAAACAAGCTATTTGGTCAGTTTGTGTGAATACAGTTCTGTCAGTGAGTGAGTCTATTACTTTGACCTTCTGATGATCATTTCCAGGCCTTCCTATAATCTTTTATAAAATCTACACCGGTCATTTCAGTGTTACTCGTGGTAGTGATATGGAGCTCTAGGGGGTTCTGAGGGCTCTCTGCCACTCTCTTTATTTGTTAATTTGTTTTTTTGGGATTTTTTTTTGTTGTTGAGTGGTTCTGTTACTGCGCCTATGCTTGCCTTGTGTTAATATTTATTCATTTTTTATTATCGTTGTTGTCTAAGCATGTGGGCATGGGTTTGACCTTGAAAACATTAAGTTCAGAAGGATGGATGCATTTAATGAAAGCACATTAATCTCTTGACTTACAGAGCAAACAGCGTCAACTTTGATTGGTTCTAGATGCTGTGTAATGTTTGCAGAAATTCAGCATGTGCACTGTGTTCTTCTACTGGTACATTGTTGCTTGACAGCGATTAAACCTAAAATAAATATTGCCAGCAGCTATTTCCTGGATACTTTGGGACTATTTTTAGTATTACCAAAAAAGGGAAATTCCAAAGGACATAATCTTGGGGCCGGCCCCTCTCTCTGGAACATCCACAGGACAAACGTTCCCTCCCTTAATTACAGTTATCAACCATGGGTTTGTACCCTCAAATACATTTGCTCTAAATGATTTGGCATTTGTGATGCATGTAATGACGTTTTCCTCACACATGAAATAGTTGTTCCAGGCTGGAGGACTGGTGTATAATCACTAAACCCAGCAACCAAAAATATTGACGTAACCAGAAGGTCTATCCGCTTTTTGGAATGCACTGCTTTTTATGCAGTTATTCACATATAATGAGGATTGTAGTCCCCACCTTCACCCTCACTGCGAGCATGATTAGGATAAATGGTTAAAAGATGATGGATGGATGGATGGATGGATGGATGGATGGATGGATGGATGGAAGAATGGATGGATGGATGGATGATAAGGATTGTAAGATAATGCAGTGTATGTTACTTTTCATGGTTTCCATGGATTAAATTTGTGCATTGGGGCTAATCACAAATTTCATTTTTTCGGTATTCTGAAAGTCTCTCATAAAAAGAGATTTTAAAGCTGGATTTTATCATCTTAAACCAACTTGGCTGAGAGCTCCTTTCTGTATTATAACAAATATTGTTTTGCTATCCTTTCTTCCATTAGATGAGGCTAGAATAAAGAAGAAGCTTGCACCAAAGGCATCTCCTAAACATGGTAAGATTTCATTCATTTCTGATAAGGAATATTGATCTCACTCTTTGACTAGGAAGATGACCAGAAAATACACAGCTGTGAGGTCATAGTCAGTGAGGACTTTGATTGGCTGGCTTGTGTTCCCATGGTTACTGGTTATGCTTACACTAAGTATGGATGTAAGTAGCTTCTTATATGACATACACTGTTAGCTTTACCTGCAATGGTTTGGCATCCAAGCTTTGCTCTTAGGTGGAAGGAGGCGGAGTGTAACTGTTGACCTTGAATGTCTTTCTTCACACCATAAAAAAGAAAATGGTGCCTTTAAAGAAAGTTTCAACTGAACGGGGTCTTGAAGTCGCAGCAGCTGATGCTGTGGGGCTGTAGCCATATTATGGCGTATCAGAAACCCCAAGTTCTTCTATATTTTTCAACACTTATAAAGTGGATTCATGCCGATACTAATAAGAGTCCTCGATCATTCGGGCAGGTTTATATGAAAGTGATAATGCAGGTCTTTGCCCAGGGAATCCACAGGGCAAAGGGCAAAAGTCATTTAACATCCCGCTTTATAAATGTCTCCCAGCCGTTCCCCCTCAGATAACACAGTTTCCGGAAGACATGAAAATTTTGGCCGGAGAAAAGGTTGACCTGCTCTGCACGTTTGGAGGAACTCAGCCGATCACCTGCTCCTGGCTTAAATTCCGGAAACCGGTAAGGTCTCCAAGGACCATGACTTTGAGATCAGCTATGAAAGTACGTAACTGTATCATACTAGCTTGTTATACTGTTCCCAATCCTGGTTTTGGCTGTGTATTCCTGGGAAGTCTCTACAGTGTTCACACCATTGTTAGCCCTGATCCCAGCACTGAGCCAATCAGATGGCGGAGTTTAATGTCAATCTCCGTGCTCTTCTCACAGATTAGGCCTGGTCAGGATGGTGTCTCCATAGAGAGCACAGAGACGACCACCCGGCTGACCATCTCTCCCGCCACGCAAGACCACTGCGGCTGTTACACAGCTGAGATACAAAACAAGTTTGGCACCAGGCAGGCATCTCTCAATCTCACCATTGTTGGTAGGTCACGCTTTCATAGAACAGAGCGGCAGAAACTCTGCCACGGAGCTCCATGTTGAAGTTTTGCCAGAACCTTCTGGCTGTACTCTTTAGAGTGTGAAAATTTGTTTTTATGTAAAACTTTTAAATAAATATTACGTAGCTACTGTTGTTTTTGAAACCTTCTGTTGAAAGACCTGGTTCAGTGGCAGGCAGTGTTACGGGTAAGGTAAGGTATTTGGGATTGGTGAATGGAGCAGACCAGCTGAATTACCTTTCCCTGGATATTTCAAGTAGACGAATTGAACAGTTAAAAAAAATAATCAGAGCTATTCTTCCCTACGAACGCAAAAACACAGTAACTACACTGAATAAGGGCTTCAGGGTTTTTTGCCGGTTGCCTCATATCTACTTGGTAAATAAATTACAGTGTTTTCTTCAAAACCAAGCATTGTGGAGCCCAGTTTCAGTCATAATTCAGTTTTGATGTATTTTAGCAATGCCTCTCCTCCTTTCTAAGACACCTGCTTTATACCCTCATAGTTTTTTATTGGTGTATTGAGGTGCTTATTTCCTGATCTCACTCCTCCCCCAAAACATCCGCAGTTTTTCTTTACGTACAGCCACTGAAATTCTTGCAGAAAACAAAACACACACTGCTAAAGATGCCATGCGTCTCCCACATTTCTTCACGACTGGCCAAAAATCAGGAATTAGGTCATTTTTTTTCCAACTGTTTCCGGAAGACGTCGCTACTGTAGGTTTCCCAGCATTCATCCTGCCTCCAGGAAGCACACTGCAAAAGGTGAATGGGGCCCCAGTGCAGAGAAGCCCTCCAGCCAGCTCCCCCCCCCCCCCCCCCCCCCCCCCCCCCCCCGATGGCCCTTTATGGCTTAATTTTCGCCACAGCCGTTCATGTCCTATGAAACACTTTAGCACCGCTGTCAGTGGAGAGCATTGCCAGTCTGAGGCACAGGCAACAGAGGAGCCACCTTCCCCGTTCTCCTCTAGAGCACCACTGTTCATGTTTATACTAATAGGAAGTAATGTCTACTTGAATAATTTGTGGTTGATTGCATCTGTCCCTTTGTTTGCATTGTTGTGGTTATGTATTAGCCAATCGGTTTGAACAAACAAAGGGGAAAATGACTGGGTGGATCATAGAGGTTCTGGACCGGGCCGGATCCAGGAGAGCAGCTGGATGGTTAGATACTGGACTGTTACGTGTATTTTATCCTGCAGTGGCATCATCCTCAGCTAAAGCTTGTCCATAGAGGACAGTGTCTGAATGCAAAGGCAGAAATAGATTCCATAGATTCCAGGACTAAGTGTTTGTAAATACTGTACCATGGACTGATGTACAGCACTATGCGCGAGTTTCAGCTGCCGAAGAAAGTGATGTTTATATGATCTTCATGTTGGTGTAAAATTGTGATATGTCTGTCAAACTGTCAGTTTCACCATTTCAAAACCTCTCCCAAAGCAATCAGTCAATGCACTCATGTATTTTTTGACTCCTTGTTCAGTCATTGAGTCATGTGACTAAATAAATCAACGAATTACATGAGCTGGTGGTGAAATGTAACAAATACATGGAATGGCTGAGGTTTAGGACCTGTTAATCTGGCCATTCAAAGAGATATTAGTAACTTTTCAGAGAAGAGAAGCAGTTCTTGTCACTTTTAACTATGTTGCCATTCATATTCATATATTTCAAATTGTTTGCATACACTTACTACCCAGGTGAACAGCTTGAAACATTTTCATTGACAGCCGAAGACTATTGCACACCGCTGTTTATAACCCAAGAGTATTCTTCCCCCAGCACTTTATGGTTTTGGCCCCTCAAATCTTTTGACAGGAGCTTTTGGGATAACTTAAGGAGACCTGGCATTAGCTAGGAGGATGAACTGCGAAGGCTGGATTGCGTGTGACTTTTTCCACTGATGCCAGTGTAAATAAGAGGCCTGGAATCTCACTTGGACACATCAGTCTTCCTGACCTGCTTTCTATGGAAAAGCCCATCAAATTAACGTGCACACACACACACACACACATCCAGGTTTGTAATCAAATCTTTGTGGGGACTATCCATTCATTTTAATGGGGAAAAATCTAATCCATAACATGACAACCTTAACCTCTACACAGCCCTAACCTTAACCACAAGTACCTAAACTAGACACAAGACTTTTGGCATTTTTAGTTTTTTTATTGCATTCCACAGATCTTTGTAGGGGTCTGAAAAATGGTCCCCACAAGGTGAAAATAACTGGTTTTTATCACATTGTGGGGGACATTTGGTCCCCACAATAAAATATAACCTTAATCCGCACACACATACACAGACACTCACACAGTATCTGCTGTATTGTGTCATAATGAAATGTATTATCTTCCACTCTCGGCATGCCTGATCCTTCCAAGAGGAATTTCTTCAATTCCCACCTGAGTTCCTACTGTTTTAAGACAATTTATCATATGAACTTTTAAAACTTTATGAAAACTTTTTTCGTCTGACTCTACCAGTCTTTAATTTCTTCCAGGCCGTATGCATTTACATGCTCTTACATTGTTCATCATTTTGTCACGCTGCGTGTCTGCTGTCTGAAGGGCACGGGAGGAAGATTTACTTTCTCACTTAGTGCGACACAGAGTTCACTGGTTCACATGAGACCTTCCTTTTTTAAATGATTGTTTCCATGGGAATACCCTTCCCTCCCCCATTTTTCATGACCAGGTCTTCTTCTCAAAGCACTGTCAGCTTGTGTGGGGGGACACATGCCAGAACACGCCACCACTTTTTCCTTTACAGGATTCCTCATGCCATATATCAGGCTTATAGCAGGAACATTATGCCAACAGCCCCATAGGCGTCTAGACAACTATAGGTGTCACTGTAGATTGATGAGTTGAAGAAGAACCCAGCCAGATAAATGCTGACCTCTAATTGTTGGATGTATCTTCATTTGTCTTGTCTGCTACCATTCAGTCATGTTCAGCCCACCAGCTATGTAGACAACAGTAGTGATGTGTGCGTGAACTTTGTCTTAACCTACAGTTGGCATCGCTGACGTGGCCCGTGTGTTGCAGACAAGCCCGACCCGCCTGCCCGTGTCCCAGCCACGTCGGACATCCGCAAATCATCTCTCACACTCTCGTGGTACGGCCCCACCTATGACGGCGGCAGTGCGGTGCTGTCGTACCACCTGGAGGTCTGGGACTCTGCGGATAAGGGATGGAAGCACCTCGTGTCCTGCAACAGCACATCCTACTGCATCCAGGACCTGCTGTCCGAAAGGGAGTACAAGTTCCGGGTGCGGGCTGAGAATGTGTACGGCGTCGGGGAGCCAAGTGCAGAGACCGAGCCAGTCAAAGTTGGGGTGGAAGTGGAAGGTGAGCTCCCCCTAGTGGGCACAGAAGTGCACTAAAAATGTTTGGAATACAGTACAGTAGTATTACCCCATAGAAAAATTCTTAATAATATACATACACTAGAAGTTATAAAATAAACAACAAATTAAATAGATACATAATATAATAAATAGTTGTTATAAATTGCAAGCAAATAATTTTAACATTATACCGGTACTTACCGTATACTGGACCCTGCTCTGAATTGACCTTCTCGGCCACTAATGTAATTAATCAAGTGGTCAAAGGTTTAACTTCTTCTTTTAAGCAATATGTAAATAATTAAGCATGTTACTAGTTTGGGACATTTGAAAGGTATTTGTTAAACTACTATTAAACTTTGGGATTTCTGTTCTCAAAGGAGCCTTGTGTGTCTAATGAAACAAAAATGTTTTGTATTTTTATTAGATAAAGAAGACGAAGCTGATCTATCTGACAATGGTATGTTTCGTATATTAAAAACAAGTCTGTGACAATGAAATTTAGTGCTTTATGTTGACAGCAGGGGCCTTCAAACAGCAAATCAGTATTTATGTGTATGAATGCAGGGTTCAGGAGCTTAGTTACATCATAGTATATTACCCATGTGAACTGTAATACCATTTGCACTTGTTTGCTTTTTATATCTTTGAAACCCTTTAGTCACAGGTACAGCAATCCAACCTATGCACACATGCTCCCCGGTACACCTCATCTTTTCATTAACACACATTTTACTCCATGACTCCAGACGCAGAGAAAGAACCAGAATATAGAGATGTGGTCATCAAAGCTGATCAGAAAGTCAAAGACTTTTATGATGTGGAAGAAAGACTTGGAACGTGAGTAAACGGGTCTCGTGTGGCCTTCGTATTATAAAAGCTGTCAATCAAACACAGAACCCTTTTTCGAGCTGTTTTTGCATCATCCTCTACATCGGTTCCACGGGTATTTTTTTTTTCTTTTTCCTTCTCCTTTGCTGATTAGGGGAAAGTTTGGACAGGTGTTTAAACTCGTGGAGAAAGCAACGAAGAAAGTCTGGGCGGGAAAATTCATAAAAGCGTATTCAGCGAAAGAGAGAGAGAACGTGAGGCAGGAGATCGACATCATGAACAGCTTGCACCACCCGAAACTCGTCCAGTGTGCGGATGCATTTGAGACCAAATCAGACATTGTCATGGTGCTGGAATTGTGAGTATACAAACATCCCCCAGCCCATCAGGCGACATAGGCGGCCGCCTAGGGCACCATTTTATGAGGGGGAGGCATCTTATAGCAGTGAAGCATTACCACAGGCATCACATGGGCTTTGACCAACACTGCACGCACCCTTCATTTTTACAGCCAGTTGTGCATACAGCTGTTCTCGGGACGGCCCGATGGCAGGGGTGCACTGGGATTAAATATCGGCCCTGGACTATTGGACCCCTCATTGCTTTTATCGAGCGATGATTTTTTTCCAGGGTGGGGGAGAGGAGCATAGTCTGAGGTTCCCCACATACCCCCTGCATACCCACTGGGAAAATGCCCGGTATGCCAGATGGCCAGTCCAGCCCTGAAAACAGATGTGGCCCATCACTGCATCCATTTCATGGTGCACCTTGCACTGCAGGCACGTGCAGTGGGGGAGGGCAGGAGCTGCCTGTCCACCTGCCCCTTTTGTCCAAACTATTTAAAGTGGCACTGGATCACTGGATCCCCCTTTAATGTATGTGTCAGACCCCTTCTCTGCACTCTAAACCTTCTGCACCATATATAGGAAACAGCAAGCAGATATAAATACCCCGAAGTTCATAAATTCCTCGAGTCGCTTCCTCTCCGGCATCCCGTGGGGAAAAGGACCAGATCCAGATCTTTCCGACTGGCATTTGTTGGCAGCGCTGCTGTAATAATATTGTCAGCGAATCCTTAGTGGAAAGTCTTATTTACAGCATCTTGTCCATGTCTGAGAACGTCTTGTCTGCAATTTTCTTAGTCCCCTTTGTCACATTAACCACATAAATCCTGGAGGCTGTCAAGGCGTTAGGAAAATAAGAATGGACTATTTTACTAGTGGTATTTAAGCCGAATGTGTAGAAAATGAAACCCTTTCCCAGGACAAACAAATCCCATTCTTTATTTTGGCTAACGTGAACCATAGCACTGGACTGATCTCCAGTTTAAACACAAAGAACAGGCAGCCAATGTCTATTTCTTACAATGCCATTAATTAAAAAATAATTTAAAAGTAAACGATGTAAATGTTTTTCACTTTCTAATATACCTGGTGACTTGCAGTAAAAAGTATGGATACGTCTTTTAATATAAAAATAAATATTCAGTTTTGCATCTGGTTTTTCAAGTGCAATAGAGCAGACAGAGCATGTAAGTATATTTATGTAAATGTTCAGTCCTCAAAGAACATTATCCCCTTTGTATTTATACTGACGTTCCAGCTCTGTCTGTTGGCTGTTCTTCATCACAGATGTTAGAATTTTTTTCAACTTTGTTTATATCAGTTGCTGCCATTAAATATCCTTCCAGTAGAAGCTGCTATTTGCGAGATCATATTGTTATGAGAGCAAGCATGAATGACCGCATATGCACACCCTCTAGGATCTCTGGTGGGGAGCTGTTTGACCGGATCATTGATGAGGACTTTGAGCTTACAGAGAGGGAGGTCATTAAGTACATGCTGCAGATCATCGATGGAGTTCAGTTCATCCACAATCAGGGTATCGTCCATCTGGACCTGAAGCCTGAGAACATCATGTGTGTTAACAGGACAGGGAGCAAAATCAAGCTCATCGACTTTGGCCTTGCTCGTCGGCTAGGTGAATTGCCCTGTTTCTTAAACTATGGTAGTCTAAAGAATCTTTTTTAATTTCAATGGTTTAGCATCCTACGTGCCGTCCAATGTTTGTCATTTTTCAGATAATGTCAGTCATTACCAGTTATAGTACATCTACACTGTTGTGTTGGTTAAACTGCAAACACAGACCCTTGAATTTGTCCCTGATATGTTTCCACAGAAAATGCTGGTTCCCTCAAAGTTCTGTTTGGGACACCTGAGTTTGTAGCCCCAGAAGTGATAAATTATGAACCAATCAGCTACCCAACAGACATGTGGAGCATAGGAGTGATTTGCTACATTCTGTAAGTAAGGAAAACCCTTTTCCTGCACTCCCATTGGTCTAAAATCCAGCTGAGGCTATACCTAATTTATGTGTGTCATGGCTGCAACAAGCACATGTTTAACCAGTGTTTTTTTTTCTGGATAGTATATGTCTGAACTTCTGCGTGAAATACACAAGTTTCTGCAGTAAACAGAGAAGTGCCAATATCATGCATTTTTATCACACCATATTCATCACAAGTTCATGATCCAAAAAAACCCACTGATTTCTACACTATTAAAGAAATGAAATGTTTGTATACAGTAAGTACACATGGATTAAAGAGGTCAAACAAATTCGATATTGAAAAGCCCCCTTTAACATAAAACACTTCCGTTTATTTGAACCAGTTTTACAAGATAATTTCAAGGCAAAGCCATCATCAAATCAACAAATTCTTGGGAATCTGTGAGAAAGTTCCTCACAATGACTGGTTGTTTTTAGTTATCCGTCGCAACAGCATGCCACCAAGATCAGCGTTTACAGGCTACTGTAAAGAATCTGCTTGCTAGTTGTTTTTTTTACGTGTGGTCAACATCCACAAACCACAGAGGACCTGATTTATTTCCAGTTTGCATTCCTTTCCCCGAATTGTTTGCTTAGTCTGAACAATTAGAACAGAACGATCGGCCGTGAGTCTGCTGATGTTGAAGCGCCAGTATCGAAATCTGACCTTCTGAGCAAATGATCACCCAAACAAATCTAACATAGTTTATGTTTATAACAGATCACGTCACAGAAGACCTTTTCTCAGTTTTTCTGCTGTTCTTTACATTTAGACTTTTGAAAAGAATTGAAATGAAATCTTGCCGGATCGATAGCATTATAGATGGCGCCGCTGTTTTATATGATGTTTATAGATAGCTGTCTGTGGCTGACCAAATACATTATATACACAGCCATGGAAAAAAAGAAACCACAGTCAGATTCTTCTCGCTTCTCATTGATGAAGGGCTTCTTCCTTTTGCTTTATGGGACTTCAGTCCTGCTTCTAGCAGCCTGATACAAGCTGCCCTAGCAGTGCACGTCACACCTGCACTTAATGTTTCCCATTTGAAGGTCACTTGATGTCATCCTACGATCCATGAGAAACTGTCGGATAAGTTAACAGTCGTCTCTGACATTAGAAGGTCGTTTCTGCCCTCTACCTGACTGGTTTTTGGTTGTTCCCAGTGTCTTCTGCTTCAGCTTGTTCTTGTGTACTGCAGTCTTAGAAATTTTGAACCTGGAAACAACCTGCTTCTAAACATAGGATTTAAAAATACAGATTTGTTTAAACATATAGACCGGTTTCTTCATTTTTTCCAGAGCACACTGTGTGTGTGTGAATGCATGTATATAAATGTGTGTGTGTGTGTGTATATATATATATATATATATATATATATATATATATAGGCAAATGACACAA
>JAODKF010000001.1:47390550-47404629 GCA_026779585.1 Mormyrus proboscirostris | reverse complement strand
TATACATATATATACATATATATATATATTTAAGCTATTCATCTCTAGGTTTTCTGGCTAGATAATAAATGTTATTGAGCAACAGAAATACTTTAATGTTATATTTAGTGGAATCTATTACTGCAAGCTACAAGGCAGAGAGAGATTTCTTGGTCTTTTGTGTCCTTTTAATGATCATACTTATACGAAGTTATTGTTCTGTGGCTGCTTCTCCTGAATCTCAGGGCTCGTCTGACATGTGCTCAGTGCCTCGAACACCCCTGGCTGAAGCAGGACACCAAGAACATGGAGGCCAAGAAACTGTCGAAGGAGAGGATGAAGAAATACATCTTGAGAAGGAAATGGCAGGTAAGGTTAACTTTTCTGCGTATAGCTGTAAGTACAATGAAGCACATGGAAATATGGAGCATGGAACCTGAGAAGACTGGAGGATTTAATGAGTTTGGCCAAGAGAATCCAACATACAGAACTTCTCTGCTTGTGCCGTCTTGGTCTTCTGTAATGAAGCCTCCGGTTTTTCTTCCACCAGTGAAGAAAACAAATTAGTGAAACACGAAACAAAAAATTGTCAGAATTGAGCTATGGCCACAGTCATTTTGCAAACCCACCCATTCTTCAGACAAAGCTCTGAACCAATTAGAACATTTGCCACAAGGAAAAAGGAGTGCTGATCTCATTATGTACTTTTTGATTTATATGATGCCTTACAGTGCTTTTGGTGTCTACCACTCTTGTTTTCCTCTATAAATCTCTATGTTCTTCTCTTGGTAATTGCTAAGAGCTTCCACATGGTGTCGTATCGTCTTCTGTTCATCAGAAATTCAGTGTGAGCCTGTTAGAATACCACGCAGTATTTCAAATGCGGTCAAATGAAACATATCACATTCAAAACATTCTCTGTAAGCTACCCTTTGACTCACTGCATCTGTCTCCTTGACCATCCGGGTTCGTACAGAAGAATGAGTATGGAAACCTGCTTTTTTTTCCCCATCAGAAAACGGGACATGCTGTCCGAGCCATTGGCAGACTGGCGTCCATGGCAATGCTTGCAGGCATTAGTGCAAAGAAGAGCAACGCTTCAAATGAAGGTCCTTTCTTTGAGAGCTCATGGGATCTTTAATGATAATGTTTCCTAGGACCATTGGAGGCACTGGGCCCAGATGCACATCTGATGCATGTTACCTTAGATACACGTAGTGCTTTCAGCATCACCATCAATCTCATTGGCTGATAAAAGACTAAAAACGAAATATACTCCTACATGAGCTAACATGTATGGGGTCAAATTATATTCAAGATGCATCCTATCCAGGTTGTGCCCCTCCTTACCTCACAATCCTGTACTGCAGTTTCCCAATCTGGTCCTCAGGGATCCACAGACAGTTAATGTTTTTGCTTCCTGTCAGCCTCGAGTAGCGAAAAAGTGTCCTGTCTGGCGGGGAGTTTGGTGGGAATAAAAACATGGATCAACTGTGGGTTCCTGAGAACCAAATTGGGAAACAGTGCCATACTGGGCAGAAGATGGATGGTTAGGTGTGTTGTATCTGACTGTCATATTACCACTGCAGAAGATCTGCTGCAGACCCTTGAGGAGGAGGACAAGCCACATGTGAAGCCTTCCTTCAGCATCAAGATCAAGGATGTGGAGGTGGTCGAGGGGAGCGCAGCCCGCTTCGACTGCAAGATCGAGGGTAATGACCCTGCGCTGCTGACCCCAGCATGTCTTCTTGTGGACCATATTACTGTAGCTTCCTCGTTCATAGCTTCTAAACAAGATGTGTAGCCAACACTATGTGGCCCAATTAGATATCACAGTACACACCTTTAGCTATCGCTGCAACCAACCTAAACGCATTAAGTTACACTTCTTTTGCACTTTCTAATAGTAGCTTTCAATGTGATGGAGCAGTTTATCCATAATTCCAGAGTTGCGGTAGATGGTGACTTGGTCTGTGTGCACTTTTGTCTCCGGGTGATCGAAGGCTGTTGTTGTCGGTGAGATAGGTTCCACTTTGTTGTTATAAAAGCCCCCTTGTTACAGTCATTGTTGTCTGGGATGTTATGAGGAACATTTTGCTAAAGATTGGGAGGCTGGGTTGTGCAGTGCGAGTAGGGTGATGTTATGAGGAAATGCATTAGGAAAATCTACTTACAGATATTTTGCCTGATTGTTTGAGAGGGCAGTTGGAATGATCAGCGATATCGTGACTAAAAAACTGTCCAAAGATCCCAATCACACAGAATTTCCTGATCCATTGGATATTTACAGTAAACGATAACAAAGAAATACTAAAGAATTTAGTACATTCTACGTATTTGTCAGGTTTTTATCCAGAGCAATGTACATTTTGTGAAGCAGCAGAGTCAGACAGGCCTTGCAGCAACTAGGGGGTGTGTATCTTGCGCAAGGATCCAATGATGGATTCACTCAGCCCCTCCCCCCCATGGAATTTAAACCAGTGACCTTCTGATCACAGGCATAGTGTCCTAACAGTGCTGACACAATGCGGTGCCATTGCTGTTTCCAGGCCACCCCGACCCAGAGGTAGTGTGGTTCAAAGATGAGCAACCCATCAAGGAGACGCGTCACTTCCAGATCGACTACGACGAGGACGGAAACTGCAGCCTGGTCATCTCGGACGTCTCTGGTGAGGACGATGCCAAGTACACCTGCAAGGCCATGAACAGTGTCGGCGAGGCCTCATGCACGGCTGAACTTCTCGTGGAAGTCATGGCCACAGAAGAAGAGGAGGAGGAGGAAGAGTGAGGAAAACATAGGGAACTAAATCATCTACGAAAAAGGACTCTGTCAAATAACCGCTCTTCTTAAGCACGGAGTCCGTTTGACAGGCTGAATGACAATGACAAAAAAAAATGCTTGGATCACCATTTAATGTTTGCACACGCCTTTCCATGCCTCACCATGGTTACAGTTACCAACGGGTGTTGATATTTACAACATTACAGTACATCACTTACATTCCATTTGAAGCCTTGCTTAAAAACAGAAATGTAATATTCAGGGTCTTAAAGTCTTCCTTGTCATCAAAACGGTTCATCAAATGAAGCCAAACGAGAAACAGAAGTATGTGATAGTATATGTTACTACCCACTTTACGAAGAATGTTTGAAAATCCAAAAATTTTGTGCCTTTAAACTTTATCATTTTAAATTTATGTAAGCACGGAATCAGCAATGTTGTAACTTGCGGGACGTTTTGAAATTTCCCAGCATGCAACTATTTGCTATCTCTGGGATGTGCAGTTATACACCGGTCCAATAACACTATTTGTAGAAGAAAGTAGATCTTTTAATTTTTATAAAAAAGGTATGTTTGACAAAGTGCAGTGTTCAAGTAATGAGAATGCTGCAGTTGTAGTTGCTTCACTCGTCCAGAATAAATTTTTTATCACAGAATTACATGGTTTACCTTCTTATTTACAAAAAGGATCAAAGAAATGTTACTGGACAATCAATCCAAGGCAAATATGAAATTTATATATATCCTCCCGAGTCATTCAAACATTTCAGTGTTTGCAATATTTAAAAAAAAATTCTATGCATCATTTATGTTTATATATTGAATCATTGATGTATCTTAAATATTTCATGGATTAACTACAAATGAAATATGAATTAACTTAGAAGTGGACAGTCTTGACATTAAAATTCTGAAAACATTAAACATAAATGATGTCCATTACACGAGCTACGTGCTCGTCTTTGCAAACCATGGTTCACAGAAAAATACGTACATACAGCTTATTAATAAGAAATTCTGAGTCTGCAAATTCTGCAGCCTAACTAGCTGCAGTAGGATTATTCAAGTTTTGAATAGTTCAGTGATGCCCTTATGACCTTCCTGTTAGCTTTAATGAGTTTGTTCATTCCTTTCTAACCTCACTCATTGACAAGGTGATATTATGCTCCAAAACGCTATTGACTGTGTGTTTTTTTGTTTACTGCGCCATCCTCTGTAAACGCAACATACTGCAGTGTGTGAAAATCCCAGGTGAGTTGGCTGTTTCTGAGATGCTGGAATCACACTACACCCTAGGTCACTTAAATCACACGTCTGAGCTGTTATAATGCTTAGCTGAACAACCGCTTGAACACATCAACATGCTTAATCCTGGGCGAAGCCCTAGGGAGCACTGGCGCTTATCCAGGACAGCACAAGACACGAGGCAGCATATACCCTGCAAGCAAAGCCAGCCCCATTGCAGGACACACATGCACAGACAATGGCTAATTTCTTGGCCCCATTTTGACTAAATAAATATCTTTTAACTGCAGAAGGAAAACAAAATACCTAGAGGGAACCTAGGGAGACCCCCCAGAGCAGAGGAGAGAGTCAGTCCCCCAGTCCTGTTATATTATACAACATATAGAACAATATATATAGAAGTATGCAAAATAAAATGTTTTATGAATGAATATAAATAGTTTTTTTATTTATTTCAAAATCACACTTTCGTGGTGTAGATCATAGGTGACTCCAGGCTTTTCTGGGAGGGGGGCGCAAGGTGTGAGAGCCCAAGCATTATGAAGCGTTGTGAAGTATTGTTTTTCGTCAAAGAAATGTGCCTTTAGCTCGGCTTTTAAAATGCATACTTCTGCCACTAGATGTCAATATGGGATTTTCATCCGATAGTACATTTACCCAAAACACAATCCTATGTGACTAATACAGCTAAACATTAGTATATGAAGATAGTCATATCACGGTGGATCTATCTAAAACCTGAATTTTATTTTCTTTTATGTCACGGTGCTTCAGTAAAATGTCGGAAGATCCGGCAGTTCTAAAATGTATCTAAATTAAGCAAAATATATCGTGTTGACATATTTCATACGCCAGTCATTTCTGTTACAGACTTTTAAAAATACAACCCGGGGTACGTTATGCTATTTGACGTAATTGGAATTTCTGTGCTGCCCCGGGGGGGAAAGGCAGTGGTCTGACTGGTAAACTCAGAGAGCAGCGATGGGCTCGGAGCCTGTGCTTTTTGTGCTTCTGATCACAATGTGGTCTCTGTAATCCCCGCGTTCCTTCTTCCTCTCACAACACTACTTCCTTTGGCTGTCCTCTCGACAAATTTAGCGACATCTGTGCGTTGGTCTCCTTCTGAGATTCCCGACAGAGATTTGATTGTACTTCTGCAGTTGGCATCTGTTTGGCATTTTACTATTTCCTCGTCGTCCACACCGGACAGTTAAGAGTTTCTCAGACCACTTTATGTCCAGCAGCTGTGTCTATATGGACACCCCTCCCCCCATTATATTGACAAGAGTTAAAATAATCTGCAGCAGATTGCCTCCAGCACTGGATTGCTTTGCTATAAAATGGGACATTATCCGCAATGAGGTTCCTTCTATAATTTAAGTTAATTAATTATGCATACAGTAATTTCAATTTGTACCTTGTACTCACCTACAACCATCTTCACAATGAACATGTAGAATTACAATATACTGTATAAATTACATCCGGCATACATCTGGAGTTAATTTTAGAATAAAACTTTTATTAAGAAAATGCTGGCTTTAGAATCATCGGGCGTACATCAGGGGATCGGTCTCTGCTCTGACTTTTTCAGTAGAATCTGTCCATAAAAATGACAGTATAGTATAGCAGAGAGTATTTGCTGGATGTCAGCACAGCCTGTAACCCTAAACTGCATGAGGTAAGGCCCGGGAAGCCGTCGCCGACCACGGAGATGACGCTCTTTGCTTCCTGAAGAGACGCACATCTGGAAAAGCTCTTGGCCGAAATCTGCTCCACACTGATGTCATTTTGCGCGCAGAAGCTGAGAAAACCCCACCCTGTCAGCAAAGTGCTCCAAACATCCTCATGTTGCCCCAGTCAACATTTTTTAATAGTAATCAAACCATTTTTCTGCGTGTTTTTCATTTATGGTCAACCAAAAATTGTAAGATTTTCCTTTACTTCATGACAACCTCGATCGCCTATCATCACGTACTCTATGTTTACTACTGAATTCGGAGCAGGCCGTCATTTGGTTATAAAATGACGTATCTTCTATAAGTGCGTCTTGATTTCCAGACAGGGCTGTCAATGTTAACGTAGAAGTGCACGCCATTCTGAACGTTAGCATGAGATTGAAATTGTTACTTGTTCTAGAAAGGGGTGGAAAATAGTGAAAGAATACAGGGTCTTACTGTTTGAAGAGGGAAGGGGTTGAAACGTTTTTAAACATCACTCACGTAGTTACCATTTAACTTTTCCTTGAAGAGATGTGAAACTGAGGGGGTAATCAATGCGACTGGTCGTGTTGCACACCGTGCGGCAATATTTTCACGTGGAAAAATGTAATATATTTTCGCATTTGGTTAAAATTTAATGACCAACGGGGAAGCAATAAAAACAAAAGCATGACGCCCAACAAAGGCGCAAGAGAAAAGTTTTCCCCATTCTCTTCTAGGGTTCAAAATGACTCCAATAACCAGCATGCACCAGACAGATGCACGGCCTCCCTTTCTCTCCCCGTCACACGGAGGTCTGCTGGCACGCCCAAGGAGGCCAACCTGAAAGGGGTTATTGTGTCGGGGTGTGAGCGCTGGATGTGCTTTCCGCGGATGCTCCGTTGTACCCCTGCTGTCGGGAGGACTGGCCGTATGCAGAGAACAGGACCGCCAAGCGTGCATCATGCAAGCCACCGAGATTAGAGCAAACTTGGGCTTGTGCAGAAATCGTGCAAGATACGGATAAGGGACGCGCTTTTGCCCCTTTCAGTCACCATAAATTGCACGGCCGTTTCTTTTGCCGAACATGAACGGGAAGGGTGAGAAATCCCCTTAATTGTGCGTATGATGACTGACCCGTGCCTTTGGATCCGTACTGTTAAACTGGCTTGGTCTGTATTGGCTGCAAAGTAACCAGGCAGGGATAAAATAAAGAAATTGGGGGCTTGGTCATCCAAACAATACAAGATACATGTAGATCGCTGGCTATTGTCTCCTTTCACACGCTGTGATTTGGTCAAACCTGGAAGATAACTGGAAACACGACGGACTGAAACATGGGCAACGCGGGGAGTATGGATTCGCAGCAAAATGATTTAAGGGCTCATAACATGCCTCTGAAACTGCCGATGCCGGAGCCAGGTGAACTGGAGGAGAGATTTGCTATCGTCTTGGTATGTTTATTCACCAGATAATGCTGTTCTGTGCTGGTTGTTAGGTGACTTGGATGCATATAGTTTATTCAGTCAAGGCAGTTCTATTGTTTTTTGGACTGACAAAACTGCAGCAAATATGGTACTTGTTTTTTTTGCCAGCTTGGTTTATATTTGGCTGAATCTATTGGATTCTTTGCGCTTGTTCTGAGTATGAACTGATCGCTGATTGCATTAAAGTCAGACATTGACACAGTGATCGTCTGAATAAACGGGCATCTAATGCTCAGGAGTAGGAGCGGGGGGTGTCGGGATCTTCGGACCACATAATGGATAAGCACATGGACCAAACCTTCTGGCTACGGGAAAAGAAATGGGCGTGCGACTCGGGGAGTCGCTGTTTTCATCTGATTAGATTTTTTGTCCCAAGTAATAGTTAATTTTAGAGTTTGACAATGCAACAAGTATTGAACTGAGAACTAATAGAAAACAATGGAAATTGGGAGTGTTGATGGGATTTAAGCGCCCCCCCCAACCCCCGAAGTCATTTGTTCAGGCCTACCGAAGTGTAGTATGGCTTTTGACTGTTTGCCACAAAAGGTCGCACTATTAGTTGCACACAAAGAATCTTAAAATAAAAATTCGAAACGCTATTAAACGTTGATGATGAATGTAACCAAATATGCATGCGTGTTTTTACGCCCCTATAGCTGCTTTGTTTTGTTTCGTGCACATTGCATTTTACAAATAAATCTCCCGGATTAAAGTTTTGAGGATCGTTTCCATTAAAACGCGCGTGCTGCTCGGTCATTAAAGACAATATATCAATTGATTTTTAAACTTGCGCAACTTGTTTACTTATTAAAACAACAACGCAAGCAAAGTTCCCTTAGTGTCAGCTATTGCTGAGCACATACGTTTTTGCCGTTTACATGTTTATGAGCAATTAACATGCGGCCGAAAGTGTACTTTGTACAGTAACGTTATGGGTCGCTTGAGAATGGATGGTTTCTCTCATGCGTTAAAAATGCGTTTAAAAAGTTGAGTGTTAGTATGAAGTATCATTGACTTCCGTCAGCTGAGGATGTTTACTTAGACCAGCCCCCACGCCGCTGATCGCCAGCTGCTTCTCGGCCACCTGTGTTTACTTTAACGACCCGTTTGGTGATCGTTTCTATCCTTTTTAAACCGACTACCCATATTTATTGAAATATATTAATATCGTTTTGAGACCTTCGGGGTTCGCCAAAAAGCGATTTTTTTTTAATTTATTGGCAATTTATATTAATGGCTTTGCATAAATAAAGTAGGATAAAAACTCGGCAGCTGTCAGATCGATACAGTTGAACACGTGCTGTTGTAAGTATTAGAACGATGTCGGTTAATTGGAGCCTGATTTGTAATTATATTGTCTCGTAGGCGCTAATTCAAATTAGTACTGCAGATTTAAGATTTATCAGGTGGCCGGAGCTTATTGTAGTCAGGCAAAATGCTGCATTAACTTTCGGGCCACTCTGATCACCACTTTTGCTCTTAGCATTTGCTACAAGAGGTTTAATGGTACGTGGTAGTGTGACTTAAGCTCTTTTGAGAACCCGACAAAGGGGATGGAAAATAGGATTACCGGTTTGGTGATCTTGATTATTTATTCATTACTTCTTGGACGGTGTCTCCCGAACCCTGGTTATGGCACCCCGCGGTTTCTGCTGAATTGTGCTCCGTCCTTGCTGAATTCTGCTGCTTCTTGTTCTTTGAAATCATTTAAATGGAGACTGTTACAGCAAACGGATCCCTAACAACCAGTCTCAGAAGGATGCATGGAGTCCAGTGGAGTTCAGACTAGTGTGTTTTTTTTTTTGTTGTTGTTCATGTGCCCCTTCAAGCCAGTCAAGAAGCATCTTCACACGTCAGTCTCCATCACATTTCTGTCTAGACATTCCTGACTAACTTGAGAAGTTTTCTGCAAACAAGTCGATGGATGTTTAAAGTTCTTAAGTGGTCAGTAGCCCACTTAAGGGATATATAGCTGATCTTTCCTCAGAGATGGCTTGTTGAGGACGTTCTCAAGCATTAGTGATGTTTCTAAGCTGCATGGCCTCAGGTGGTGGTGTTAGTCTGCTGAAGTATGCTAGTTTGGGGAAGATTGTGGTTGGACCAAGGCCGATCAGGTGTTGGGTGTCACTGTGGGATTTCTGCTTGTTGGTTGACACGTGGAAAAGAATTTCTGCCACTGCCAGGTTAACGTCTACATCCTTGACCGAAAGTTCAGTGTGTTAATTGTGGCCCTTAGCGTTATTGACTTCTGATAGCTCTGATATTTGCCAGTATCTTTGAGGGACCGCCTCTCCCTCCCTCATTAATTGATTCAGTGGATGTGTGGCTACATGATTTATGATTTCACCTGTTGGCCTGCCTTGGCCAAGGGCAATTACCGGTGCCCGTTTTATGCCAGGAAGGATGCACTGAGTCCTCAATCGCCGGGCTGCACTGCCCGACATTTATTTGGCGAGTGTGAAACACAGCTCTCTGGTCAGAGGACAAGTTGGGTTGGCACGTCTCCAGGCGCCAGAAGCCTTAGAGCGCCTCTCTTGGCTTTCCGAGAGTATTTTCATTTTGACGCTGACTGGGTAGACAGAAGCAGTTGTCTGCCTACTGTACTATTGAATTGCCTCAAAAGGTTCCAAGGGGTATGCTAATATAACCAAACGTGTGAGCGCTGCCTGGACCCAGATCTGGAGAACAAGCGCCGCAGGCGATCTCTCGACATTCCCGTCACGGAAAACACCAGAACGCAGGCGGTTTTGCTCCTGCTGTGTCTTTTGTTTGGGAGGTGGTAGGATAGCAGGTTGTGGCGGCAGACGGTTCAGAGCGATTTTGAAGTATGGTCAAGTAAAAGGATGAAGAGCATGAGTCCACAGTAATGCTAATGGAGGAGGCCTGCCCGGGGTGGGATTCCGTTTATTCCCATCGCTGTTGAATATGGACACGATAGCTGGACGCGTTCGAGGTCTCCCTTTGTGAAATCTCGCCCTTGATGCACTTAAATGAACGGCGATCCCCACGCATGGGCGCCTCGCCTAAGATAACCGAGGTCTTGGTGTTGCCCGTATAGCGTGAGGGGAAATTGGAAAAGACCAGTGCAGCCGGGAAGCCGATTGTCTCTCGTGTGATTTGCAACCGTCACTGTGTTTTTATTCTTATTAGAATAAATTTGCAAAAGAAATACCCTTGTAGCCCAATGCCATTTCTGAAAATGTTGGCATGCCTTCTCTGCCCTTGATCTGTAGCATAATGCCAGATTAAACTTGGAGTTTACTCTTGTAAAATGTCACATTTCCTGTTCATTTGCTTTTTTTCAGATCTCTATTTAACATATTACAGGACAAATGCCGTGCTTGGTTTTTTTTTTAAAATCAATCAGCTGGTTGATTGCCCAGTTTGTGTCAAACAGGCTTATCACAGCTTTTCAGTGGTCATGTCAAGATCTGCACCAGAGTGCCCCTGGAACTACCAGCGATTCGTTTAATTTCCATTTAGGGCCGAATATATCCTGCACAAATAAGAGGAAATATTAGTGCTTAAAGTGTGAAGTATTTATTACTGTAATTTTTCTATGAATATTATTCACAGAAGCAATTAAGTATTTGATATTAAAGTCCCCTGGAACCTCCCCAGCATTGGCTTAGAAGAAGATATTCAGATAATTGCTGTGCCTTTAGTGACACCAGTGGTAACTAAAGACAGTGATTGTCCGCTGTGGTTTGAATTTGCTCCCCACACGACGAGAGTGGAGGGATTGCAGTGGAGTGCTCACCAAGGCCTCTGACTTGCGATGAGTACAGTGGAAACACTGGTTTGGTTGCCTTCTTATCCAGGAGATATTTACCGACCAACAGAAGGCTTGTTGAGTATGATCTAATAGATTGAGATCACAATGGCGCGAGACTCTTTTCGGGAATGCTGACTCTTTAGTTGTGCTTTTGTCTGTTTACTACAGTCGGCCGTTGCTAGTTGGCCAATGACCCAGAGGCCTGAGCTGGTGTTTAAATACCAGGGTGACTCGGACTCTTTACAAATTGGGCATAATGCGCGGTTTGTGGCGTCATGACGTGCGCACTGCAGATTGCTGGAGTGCTGGAGTCCGTTTAAATGGATGAAAGAAATCCGTAAGATATTCGGTTTTGTGTGCTGGGGGTGTTTTAAAATAGAGCTTTAAAGAAGAGTCTTTACATCATCTTGTCAGTTACAGGACATGTTGTCTGGGTCCTTTAAGCTATGGCTGATAGCGAAAACAAGTCTAATCATGATTTAAAACGGGGGGAAAAAAAGCCCGGATCACATTCACTTCTGTCCTTGAAAATGAATTTGTGTTCTGTGCTCAGATCTCCCTGTTGTGCTGGGTGTAATGTAAATGTAGTCACATTCAGCCTGAAAACATTTTAATGTAGAAACAAGGTAGTATAGATTTTGCTTTTCCCCTTGGATTTGTTGTGGATATGACTGTGAACCCTCTGCTCCCAGAGCCATAAATCATTTCACACACCCCCCCCCCCCCCACACACCCCCATTCAATGTGAAGTCTTAATTTCTGATCCCACATAGTTACAAGCAACAATCCCTTAAGACAAACACAGGAACCATAGGTAACACTTTAAATATGCAGGAATTTTATTCCCGTGGGCAAAGAAATTAGTTTGAAGTGACTTATTCTGCCGTACATATGAACAAACTGGATTTTTTAAAAAGTAAAACCTTGGAAAGGAGGGTAAGATGGGGTTGGCATTAAATAGGCCCCTTTGAGAGACCAGCGTATCTTTAAACCGTGGTCTGGTTGCCATGGTCCCGGCGGCTGCTGCTTTTCCATGGAAGGCAGACGAAAATGTGATTGGATGGGATGCCATGCTGAGCTGATCCTCAATTGGTCGTTTCGATGTCTGTGCCATCTTCATGTGTTGGCATTGTTATTCCTGGGTGGAGTTTAGGGTTAAGGTTTAGGGTTAAGGTTTAGGGTTAAGGTTTAGGGTTATACCTTATACTTGGAAGCCATTATCAAGAGAATTTTCTTCTGCATCTTCTGGTAGAATCATCCACACAGGAGCACATATTATGGATGCTACCTTGATACCCATGGTCTCCTGATTTGCGGTTGTTAAAAGTTTAAATGCTTTATGTTCCTGGTAATTGAGTTTTAGGCTAAACTAGTTAATGAGGTGAATATTATAATAACTTGTGAGTTAGGAGAGGTGTAGGTCTCAAGGTTTCTGGGATGTTCATCAGCGCTGATGGTTTGGGCCATGTAAACGATGTATGTTTAACTCCGCAAGTCCCTTGTGCTTGGTCATGAGATTCAACACAAATCTTAGGCATCTCCTTCCAATATATCAGTTGTTCCTCCTTCTTTGTTTCCCAAACTGTGCTTTTAAAATTTGTCACAGAACTTTTAAAATCACAACGAAATGTAAAGGCAGATTTTAGTATATACAGAATGTGGACTATGGTGTCAAGTGACCATACCATGTGACTTCAGGCCAATCAGAGATTAAGACACCGTTAGAGTTTATGTAGTGATACGGCAGGTTTTTTTTTTTTGGCTTGCTGGCTTTATATATTTGTGCAGACGGTGCTTGCGTCAGCTGTCTGCATGGAGGGTGGGTTGGGATCGATCTTCGCCTCCAGTGAGTCTAGAATATCACATGATATGTTTAATGAATCGCATTCGTACGCTAGTGTACACATCCCCTCCCTCCCGGGGGGATTATTCATTTTCACCAGATGACCCATGGATTTGTCATCGAAACTTTTTTTTTTTGTTCTCTAGCCTGGACAGAATCCTCTCCTTTTTCCCAGAAACACTGGCAACTACAGCCCAAGCAACAGAGATGAAGTTTATCAGACAATTAAGTCCACAGGCTTGAAAGCCATATGGAGGCTAAAGGCTTAGATTACAGCCTGTGATTTTCTACTTGGGTTGTGTCTAAGCTCCTTTCGCCCTGATGGCTGTGCCTGTTTTTTAGGTGGAATCTGCAATGATTTAACTCACGGTTTGTACTTATGGTTCCTCCCTTTTATAATTGATATGCCTTGCGAGCTCAGACCATAATGCACCTGAGCTTTCCAGGTGTGAAAGTAGCTGTGTTAATGAGCAAAATCCATTTAGTAATTTTTCTCCGATTTGCTTTCGTTTTTGGAATATGACAAAACTGGAAAGCTTAGATCACTTATAGGGAAGTTTGAGCAAACATTTTACATTGGTAGATTGTTCTAAAATTTATTGTTTTTTTTGGCTAATCATGGGAACATCTAGCTTTCAGTCTGAAAGGGACACTATACAGAATGATGTCAATTTCAGATCCTGAATATGTATATTGTCCCTTTTATTCTCTGGTTTCGTTTCCCATATCTTGCTTGCCTTAAAATGGAAAATTAATAGCTTCTCCCGAAGACACAAAGACAGAATGTTAAACCCTTTTAAAAGGAGACTTTAAACACGTTGGAAATATGTACATGCTGAGCCTCACCGGTAATTGTCATTCCTTCATAGTTGGTAGATGGATGCAATTGCATTTTTCTGTGACCGTATATACAGTATTCGTGACTCCCAACCCTGGATATTTTGGTGCTTGCTTGTTATATTGGAAATGCGCAGAGCTGTGCCTGGAGGATGTTTGCTTTTGAGAATTGTCCCCCACTTTCCCAGATCTGTAACTTGGCAAGCGTGCACACTTCCTCTTGTGCGGTTCAGAGGTGATGGGATCCTTCTTCTTTTAGTAGCGAGGGTAACACCCCTCTGAGGTTAGCCGGGCTCACACTCGGGGGCAGCCAGCTGGCATGGACGGGTGCCAACCCTGGCGGACTGGGTACTGCGCAGGGATGTCCCTCAGGTGTGTTATGCCGCGGGGGGGGGGGGGGGGGGGGGGGGGGGGGGGGGGGGGGGGGGGGG
>JAODKF010000001.1:47343384-47368654 GCA_026779585.1 Mormyrus proboscirostris | reverse complement strand
ACCCCCACCCCCACAGCCGCTTGGCGTCCATGGCTAACCCATAGTGGAGGCCAGCCAGCGCACACCCCCTGCGGTAGCCAGTCTCGTCACCTCTGCTTCTATTTAACCTTGGTTTTGTCTTCTCTTCATTCAGCCCTAAAGAAGAATAATATTACTAAATTTCCCAATGTCCACTCGAGGGTAAGGACCTCCAGTAGCACCTCTGTAGGGGTGGATGGGACCCAGACCTGGCAAGCACCTCTTCCGATATTTACACACACACTTCCTTACTATCTATCGTATGCTGAACTGTCCCTTGATAACAATTTTACCGTTATTCCCTGCAAAGACTGTCCCTGCCAGGGAAGAGCAGAACAATGTTCGCTGTAAGGAAAACGTTACGATTTGTTTGACTGTTTCCCGTGACCTAGTCCTCTGGGCTGCTGTTTGAATTGCAAATTCAGCATCAGACCACGAGGACGAGGGTCTTGTGCTGCCTGCACTTCATAATCCCCACAGATTTTCATAGTCTGATAAACTGACAGTTTTCATTCTGTGAGGATTGACTTGTTCTTGCAACGAACATTATTCCGTCATTCCTTGACCGGACGTATCTTGATAAGGAATAGCTGTAAACCATTAGCTGATTTTTCTTTTTTCTTTTTTTTTTCTTCATATCAGTCATCCTCCCAGACAGCTAGCTAAATTTGTGTCAATCACTCAAGCTGCTTTGTCTGATTGGCTACCAACAAAACCAGCCAATGATGACGATAACTGACAGCTGCTCCCTTCATCACCCTTACGCCCCCCAGATCTTCGAAATCAGCCATACAGGCGAGCCGACGCGGTGAGGAGAAGTGTCCGGAGACGCTTCGATGATCAGAACTTGCGGCCGGCGAACAGCGCTGAAGTGGCCATGTGACACGAAGGACTAGCGCATGTGATGAGAGGATTATGGGATGTTGGGGGGGGGTGGGGGGAGTAGTGAGCTCTTGCTACAAAAGGACAGCTTTTGGACTGGAGAAGGTGTAAAGAGAAAGGATTTGTGGTGGAGAAACTCTCCTTGGAAACCTGAGACGCGTCAAGTGCCTAAACTAAATTCTAATTAGTTTACTTCAAAGCAATATGACCCAACCTTGCTTTAACAAAGGTCCCAAATTGCTTCTGTTCTCCCATCGTTTCTAAATCAGAAATGTTGGTGAGGGGGGGATGGGGGGGGTCGTCTGTTGAAAGCGAGGAATGCAGTTCCTCAGAGGATTTTACCGAAGGCGTCAGTTACTATGAATTTCCGTAGTATCTCGAATACATTCCAGCCTTTAGCTTTGGAGGTTTCTAACATGCTACACCGGTGCTTTTTAAAGATTTTTACAACGTTTTCCACTAATGAATTTTTAAAGGAGATGTTTTAATTTTTTCCTTGGGGAGGCATATAGCACCAGCTAAATCGCAACCGTCAATGAAGTGGCCATTTGTGACCACATGGTTTCATAAAGTTAAGATGGCAGTACTAAGGCAGCAGGACACTGCTGAAATATGTAAGATTTTACAGACGAAACAGGATTAACGTGATTTGTAAATACGCCCCTAAAGCTGAGGTATTAATAATGTCATTCGTCAGTGTTACGGTAGGTAGAGGACCAAATCTCGGTGACCCTTTCAGTGCTAGATCGTCCTGCTGGAGTGTGACTTGAATGTCATCAATGCAATGGACCGAGGTAGCACGATGGAATGGAGGTGTCGTTAGGGGAGGGGGGGGGCTCAAGCTGTCCACAGGAACGGACCCCTTGGCAGTTACTGTTTTGTGTTTCTTCCAAAGTGTAAAGGCTTTACAGGTGCCCCATTGAAGGCCTCCTTGAGTAGGTTGTCTGAATGGAAAAACTGGAATCCAATTTCATTTTCTTTCCTTTCTTTCACAACTGCTTCTGGTTAATGAACCTAGACCTTGGTGTTGACTCATGTCATTATTGTAAGTTTACTGTATAGTATTTAATCACAGAGGCCGATTTCGTTCCGTCTTGCTCATGTGACCCACTTGACGTGAGTGCCAGTTTTTTTTTTTTGTTTTTTTTTTTTAAATTGTGGTTACCAAAACACAAAAAGGATAAAAAAAAAGCTTTTCTAAATGTACAGATATTTTGCTACAAATCTGAAGTTTTGTTTTATTTTTTACATAATCCACCATTAGCGTAAGGTTAATATTGTACATATTGTTTAAAGAAAAGTTTCTGCACCCTGAACTTTACAATTTGAATTTTTTTAACTTATAACCCCTCCCCCATTTGCGTATTTAATTACGTTATAAATCCAAACCCAGCTTTAATAATGAGGATGTATGGTGGAGTAACACCCCCCATTGTCATGCAGCTTTAGATCAGGTGTGTTGAACTGCGTTCCAGGGGCCTGTTTCTGTGCCGCTTGTACGTCTTCTGTAAACATTCAGCACCACAAGTCCTGAATTTAAACCAGTGTTTTATCATACAACGCAGCTGTGATTTGTTTTGTTTTTTCTTTCCTTCTACAGTGGTTTCCAAACTTCTCTGCTTCATTACTTACCTACTCAGTTGCTGAGTACTGCTGGTAAAATATGAATGTGTTATGGCTTAGAGGGGTTTGAGGACCACCCTAAGTAGTGTGCAACAAGCCGACTGGAATCGAGTTTAATACCCCTACACTAGACCACTGATAGTTCAAGGTCAACAGGCCGGTCAATATCCATTCATATGTCATGATCGTTCCCTTTCCTTTGGACAGTTACTGGCATGGTTTTCCCAAAAAAGTATTTTAGACAATACATGCTTATTTGCAATGTGCTTTTTAATAATGTAACTCTTGAGTTACTTCTTTCTCAATGGCTATGATCAAATAAACTATTTACACTACTACGTCACTCTCATTATTCATTTTCCTGGCGCAGCGGGCCATACTTAAGGGCGGCATGGTACAATCCTTTCACTAGACATGGGATTTGAACCAATGGCCTTCCCCTCAGAGCCACAGCATCTTAACCCGTTGAGCTGCACTGTCACAGTTTGAATTGCAGGTTGGAAATTTTATCCACTTGCAATGTATAGGTAAGTCTGCCATTTAATTTCTGCATTTTTATTTTAATTTAAACCTGTAAGCCCTATTTCAGAAACTAGGCAGCTATATAGTTTCTTTGAGCCTCGATTCTGCTGTCAGTAATTGTGTCCAGATCAGGTGCCGTGGATCTGCTTCAGTGGGGTTTCTCAACCCAAGTTCAAGTCGGCCGCTTGCGTGTTCCAGCAGCCGTACCACCTACAGTTGAGATTAGGTAATCCACCTCAAACTAAGCAGCTTTGGGCCTGGCCAGTACTTGGATGGGAGACCAGCTAGGACAGTGGGTTGCTGAAGGAAGAGGTGTTGGTGTGGGCTAAAAAATTAGGCCATCCTGTGGTCTGTGGGGATCCAAGTTCCCCAGCCCAGTGCTGGGGATACGGGGATGTAAAAATGGTGCCGTCCTTCACAGGAGACGTAAAAGTGCGCTCCAGACCCTGTGGTCATAAAAGATCCCTGGGCATCAGTAGTAGTGGTACCCTGATGTCCTGGGTAAGACTGCCCACTGTGGCCCCCTGGCTTCCAAATACTTAGCTATTGTACAGTATACTGATGCAGAATGGTGGTTGAAGTCGTTCCCCATTGATTCTGTAAAGCGCTATAAATGTAACATTCTTGCAGGCAACTATGCAGGTAACAGTAGTTTAATTTTGTACCTTAATCATGTACTTGATGCTCTTACATCATGAAATAGTGCAAAGCTAGAGGTAGACGTTTAAGGGGCGTGTCAACCCTGCACACACAGGACAGACCTATCAATGTAATCAGTCCAAAACTTAGAACATTTGGGTGATTCTGGGATTAGCTAGACTTTCTGGGCCCGTCCGACGCCCCTGTTTGGAGAATCAGGAAGATGTACTTATTGAGGTGAGTGAGTCAAGGAGGATTAACAAAACAAACCCCAGGTTCTAGGCTTTTATTTAACGTTTCAGAATGATTTAAAAGTAAAGCCACGCAGATTTTACTACCTTCCAGCTCAAACCCCATTTAACTGATGCCAAAAATCAAAACAAACATCATGGCTGACAGACGGACAAAGACAAGTTCACCTCTGGCACTTTGTGACAAAAAAAAAAGTACAAGAAATTCACTGCCTGAATCAATTGCCCCCTGTGGAAGTAGC
The DNA here is from genome assembly GCA_026779585.1 of Mormyrus proboscirostris. NCBI lineage: Eukaryota > Metazoa > Chordata > Actinopteri > Osteoglossiformes > Mormyridae > Mormyrus > Mormyrus proboscirostris. Next base: position 47,364,477 of record JAODKF010000001.1, on the reverse strand, counting down.
CACCTTCCCTGGAGGCAGCACTTGTGTGGCAGTACAACGTAACTGGATATACATGGGTTTGTGGGTAAGGAATATGGTGCATTAATAACCCAGAACATGCTTATCTGTAATGGTCTGAGGCCTCTGCATTTGCCAAAAAGGCTCCATTCCTACTCAAATATGTACAACTACTGGTAAAAGGGGTTTCTCTACAAAAAAAGGAGGGGAGGAGGGGAGGGGTTGACAAAAGAGTGGTGCACAGACATTTCAGGGGCTCAGGATTCTGTGTATTAAACTAACCAAAACTTTGATAACAGCCAAAGCATGGCTTACATCATCATTCAATGATGGGAATGCAGGCGGGGGGGTGGGGGGAGCCTCAGGGGGCGTCCAGCTGCTCCAGTAGAGTCCTCCTCCTTTTCTCCAGCTCTCCTTCGCTCAGCTCACTGCCCGAGGTATCCCAGCCACCCTGGGGTGAAAGGGCACGCAGAAACTTAAAACCAACATCAAATCGAGCCACAAACCTCTCCCCTTTGCCTAATGAGCGCTCAGTCATTCTGAGGTGCCCCTTTCAGAGATGGCAGGTCTGTGTCTCTGGTTGACCAATGGGGACAGGCGCTCACCTCCTCCTTAGTGGATTTCCTTTTTGGGGACTTGGGCTTGGGCTCCACCCGTGGCTTCCCCCTGGACTTGTCGTTCTCCTTATCTCGTTCCCGTTCCTTCTCGCGCTCGCGCTCCCTCTCTCGAGCTCTGTCTCGCCCCTTCCTCTCCCGTTCCCCCTCTGACTCCGGGGAGCCCTGGAGAGTCGCCATACCAAATATTAACGTATACTACAAAATGATACCTTTCACCCTAACCTCACGGAGGGGGGGGGGGACTTACAGACTTGTGTCGTCTCTTCTTTCCCTTCTTCTTGTGCTTCTTTGATTTTTTGGAACTTCTCTCTGAAACAGCAGAACCCATTTACGGTTATGACAAATCACTTTAAGCGAGAAGGGAGATTTTTTATTTATTTTTTTTTTATAGAGGAAAGCGCGTGCTAACCGGACTCGCCGCTGGAGGAGCGCTCCGAGGGGGATTTGGACAGTGAACGCTTTTTCTTTTTCGTGTGATAGTCGTCCTCCTCCGACTCGGACCCCTGGAGAAAAGGAGGGCATGGAGAACGCTGTTGAGGCGAGGCACGAACACGGCTTCAGCAGTGACACGGCCGAGCGCATAAAATAATTCGTGAGGATTGACCAAAGGTGGAGACTGGATCGCAAAACCAAATTTTCCATTGGAGTCAAATCTGATTAAGGAGGAGGCCCGGTACTGAATAAACTCCGTGTTTTCCAAACCTCATAAAGTAAGTTTGCAGTTTAGATAAATCAGGTTGTTGACGGAACAAAGCCAAGAGAGAAAGGTGTAGCTGAGGGTCAAGCCAGTGGCTGCCGTGACTGAAGATGGAGCAGAGCGGAGAAGGTAAGGGGGGTGTGGTCAGTGAGCGGATTTACCGAGCGTGATCGGGAACGCTTCCTATGGTGCTTCTTCGACTTCTTGGAATGCTTCTTGTTCTTCGAGTGATGGTGCTGGCACTCGTGCTGGTGACACAGATTCATACCTAAGAACCTGAACCAGCAGAGATGCATGCAGAGGCGGTAGAAAAAAACCACGGCTGAAGCTGGCCGATGCTGGGGGACGTTACCTCCAAAACATGAATGAAGTCCTTGAATATCCTCTTTCTTTCGGATTCTAGAGTGATATCTTCAAATGCTGATTCCTTCAGGAATCTATCCCTGACCTGAGGGGAAGGATAAGGCAGGAATTTCTAAAACCAGTCAAATGCATGCAAGAGGTCTCCTGCAGGGTGTGTGGGTAAACAGCAAGACAGATCCTGTGGCTAAATTAAAATATAAAGGTGGGGTTCTGACAGCAGGATGAGCACAGCAGACACATACACCCTCCCAAGTGGAGTTGGGTTCCAGGGGTGGGGTGGCTTGTTTCAGCATGCTCTTGAAAGCAGCCTCCTTCCTCTTCATCTTCCTGGCCTCCTCTTTCTCCCGCTCTCTTTCCCGTGCCTCTGCTTTTTCCAGTAACTATGGATTGTTGGGGGTATAAACGCACCATTAATATGCTATGGGTGAGCAACAGATCATAGAAAAGTTTGTCTATGAGCAAAATATCATGCTTTTGAGGAACCACACCTCAGTAGTTTCATCACTGGATGAAACAGTGCAGTCATGAGACACTGGATTCATCCTACAGGTTCATATTATTACTGGCTATAGAGTATCACCATACCTACATGGGTCCTATTCATCTACTGGGTCACTTACACTGTTAAAGGCGAGCTTGATATTTCCGGCGTCGAGCGTCGTCGCCCTTTTATCAGAGCTGATCACTGAGCCGAAGTCCTCGAAGGCGGTGTTGACCTCAACGTTGAAGCCTTTGTCCTGAAAGAACAGGGTGTAAATGGAGGCATCGGGATACAAACACAAGTGGACCTCAGAGAGTAGCTTCAGATGGGAAGATTGAGCAGGTCAACAAATGGGCAGAAATATACATATGGCATGAACACCACTGGAGTAGCAGGTTACCTTCAGGATGTCCTTGATGATTCTCTTCTCATCATGATAACGTGCTTTCAGGTCCTCCACGTAGAACTTGAACAGATCCAGAGGCGTAGACCCTAAAAGACCAAAATTACAGATATAATAGGCCATTTCCACAGATATTCCAAATTCTACCTCTGTAGACAGGCAAAGTTGAAGACTAGGGTTCAAAAACATCAAACAGGAAGCCTCTTGGCTTGGCTGGCAATCACATTAAGTCAATATTATTAAAGCAAAAGAGGTCCGCTAGGAACTTTAGCTCTCCATACTATCAGGACCACTTATTATTAAGCATAATTTCTCAACATTCTACTCCAGATCATATTACCATCAACATTATATTTTGGGGTGCATTGGACATACCAAAAGGTACCATTTTAACAGAGCATAAACTAAAACCAAGAACAGCTGCTAAATAACCGAGAGTTGATTTGCAGAAAGATGTTAGCTTCTCTATACCCAAACTCAGTTCTATACTTCTGGTTGACATGTTTATATGATGCAAAGTTGACTTCAGACTCAGATTAATGGGAAGTATTTTAAGCAACGTGCCTGTGGGGATGACCATCTTACCAATCTGGCCAAGCATATTGGAAAAGCGGATGTCAGAGCTGATAGTAGGATACATCTCCATCCAGGAGGACATTGAGTGGAGCTGGCCATGGTCATGGAGCTCATCCAGAAATTTCTGCAAAGAACCACGTGCTATATTAATTAAAATTGCAGAAATCAAACTTCCAGTTTCCAACTGAAACAGCAGTATTAGGAAATTACAGCAAAATTTCCATACACTTCACAAAACCTAATAGTATAGTTATTCATGACGATAGAAATACAGTTCATAAATGTCTCAGTTTTATACAGTTTATCTATTAAACATGACTTAGTCCACTCAGAACTGCTTAGTATCTGTTGCTATGGTGCCATGCAGTGAACAGAGGTCCCAGGTCTCTTACCTGGAAGCATTCCCTGTTCTTGCGCTGTCTGCGTCTCTCCCGAAGAAGAGATTTTTGCTTTTCCTCCTCCTCTTCTTTTTCCAGAGCACGGATGTGCTCCTCAAAACAGATAAGAGCGTCTTCCTTGTCCATGTCTGGTCAACCGAGGAGAACATCAGCAGTCACCAAAAACAAACAAGACAGAAGGAAAGTAGAGTATGAGGTCCTGTCTACTGTAAATGGGAGGAAAGGTAGATTCCCTCTTCTAAAAACCACCTTTTATTACACGTATCCCAGGATCCTTCAAAAATCAGTCCTGTCACATCCTTTAGCACATACTGTGCTTGGACTTTGCCCCATACCATCTGCCAGAAGGGAACTAAGAGTAAGCAAAGACAAGATAATGATGGTGAGGCCCTCAGCAGATGTGAGGGGATAACCAGGACCGACACTGGTCAGGAAATTGCAGAGGAGTGCCCCCTCTACTGGTTCATTTGGTGTTTGCAAGCTAAGCAGTGCTGCAGTCACCTCCTGCGCAGTATGGTGTAACCTTTAGGGCGTAGTGAGAACAAATTCCTGGCAGAAAGCATGACCACTGACTTCAAAGCAGCTGAGGGTGAGGCAGAATAGACAGCTGTTTGCAAGGCTTGGCGGGGGGGCACATACTCTGCAGTTCCTCATCCTCAGCAAATGTGGGGTTGTCCAGTAGGTACTGCTGGGCCTCTGACCATGTGGTACGGTACGTCACGTTGGCCATGTTGTCCAGGATGTTCTTCAGAGCCTCCCAGTTGCGTTTTCTCAAGTGTTTCGATTGCTCCTACACAGGATAGAGACGACGACGTCATACCCGCTTAATGTCATAGGTCAGTGTCGGTACTATACTAAAGTCACACCTAAAACGCCAGACAAATCTGCAGCTTAAGTAGCAGTAACCAAGTTATAGGCTGTAGAAACAGGTTGGTTGGTTGGATGGATGGATGGATGCATAAATGCATACATTTTGGTAGCTGTCTGTACCTACCTTCTCCTTTTTGGCCAAGTAAAAGAGGACATCCTCATAGATCTCCAGTCGGTCACGCTCTGGAACTGTGGTCCACACCTCCAACTCTCCAAACATTTGCTCTGCCTTCCTGATTTTGACAGACATTTCCATTAAAGATTCAGCCATCATCTTACATATTTAAAACGAATTCTAGGTTTAACCTCAGTGATTTCTTACAGCTGCAGTGAGCAATTCTGCCACAAGATGACAGCAGAATACATTAAAAAACCCACACGCTACCAGATTTCATTATTTTTAAGAAAATAAAATATATTTTGGGGTTGAAGCTTATCCAAGTTATTTTTTACAACCAAAAAAAAGCATGCATTTCTACTGACAACAATCATGTTTGAGAACAAATTACTTTATACAGTGAAGCAGTAAAAAAAAAAAAAAGTCTTTAAATTGAACTGGGGACATTAGGTTTTGGGTCATGACTGTTCAAGCAATATTTACCAAGTTTGCGGAATTGTCTGAAAACAAGGTAATTAAACCGTTTGGTAGTAAAAGGCAAAACCCAAGAGAAATGTTATCAAAGGCCACGCATTAAAAAGACAAATAACCTTGCTGTCAGAAAGCTAAATTTAAAGCCTCCAATTACAGTGCAGGGCTTTCCCCACAGAGTGCCTGGATGAAGCCAGCCTAATCAGAGCGCAGGCTGCGAGACACCGACGGCGCAATCAGACGCCCGACCCGGGAAGAGAACGGCCTCGCTGTCACCGCTGCGGTCCAGCCGCTCGTCAGACGCGGGATTCGAGGCTAATGGGGGCTGGCGTGTCTGTGACTACCCACTAGGGGTTTAGATCATCAGAGAACAGGGTGCTTTAATTCCAGGAGAGGATATGTACATCCTTCAAAGCCTAATTCAAGAATGCACTGGGTAAAAGGAAAAAGGGAATGGAAGAATGTGGAAGTAAAAGAAAAAGAAGGAAGGAGGCCACCTTTATTCAGAATAAACACGGGATTACGGCAGGTCAGATTAACAGAAACGCGGCACATCAGCCATTCCCAGAATACAGCAATTAGCACTTTTTGAAAGCATCTGTGCGGGATCCTGAAAGGGCCTCGAGCTGCGGTTGGCACCAACGGCAAACCCATCTCCGAGATTAAACCATGTAGCAGAAAGAAAGAGGGGAACAGAGTCTGACAGCTACCCCAGCTCTCAGAGACAGACACATCTCAGCCTCAGACTGTCAGAAGCATGAGAATTCACCATGAGGCAGCAGTCGAGACGAGGGAGGAAGAGGAGCACTGACTGCTTAGAGCAGAGGCAGACATCATTAAAATGTTAGCGATGACCAGTAAACCCGTGTGACGAGCCAGTAAGGCCCGCTTGCGGCTACACCGTGCCCTTACTTGTATCTAGTAGTGGACGTCATCTTGTCGTGGTCCTCCAGGAAGCGCTGGAACGTCTCTTTGGACTCCTTGTACTTGATCCTGGCCTCTTCTTTCTCCTCCTTCTCCGTCTGCACCTTGTAGGCGTTGAAGGCCTGCTTCTTCTCGCTCAGCTTGGGCAGCGCGCTTTAACGGCACGGCAGACAGCACACGGTCAGGGGGAAGCGGTGTCCCCAGCGTACAGAGAAGCCCTCCAGCCCCCGTGGGTCATGAGCTTAACCCGGCAAGAGAAGCTGGGTACCTGTAGCGAGGGTCGTTGATGATCATCTTCATTGCCTGCTCCCAAGACGCCGTGGAGGAGACTCCCTATAGTAGATGCGGGAAAGAGGGTTAAATGCTACATGAATCCGTACTAGCATGAACATTGACTGATTTACACAGACTCCAAAAGACCAAAAAAGAGACTCATCCTTTCCATACAAACTAAGAGGAACTAGGCCTATCACTGTAATAAGGTATACCACAGTATTTTGGGTATACCACAGTATTTTGGGGTCTTGGCGACAAAATTTGCTGAGCGAATTTTAAATCGCAAGATTTCAAAATGCCAGAATAGCACTGCTCTTGACAGTACCATCAAAATACTGTACACCATCACTGAACACTACGATAATGTTTGGGCGCAAAGAATGATTGGCTACTGCCCAATCCTAAGGACAGCAGTTTAGGAGTCTGTCCTAGGTGGAGGGGGCGGGGCTAATCACTAACTCCTAACTTGATATAGGAGGAGCAGGGCCTTACATTATGGCCCTTTTGACTCAGCCCTGAAAGAAAAACCCTCAAACATTTCACCATCATCCAATAAGTCGTGTCTCAGTTGGGCAGTAACCCTCGCTGAGCCCGCATCTGATATTAAATCAGTATTTGGACAGAAATTAAGACCTCAGAGGGAAAAAAAAAGGCTGACCATAGAACCAAATGCCACACAGAGAGGAACCCCGTGGACATTTAAGGTCAAATGTGCTAGGGAAACACTGCAGAACACAACAGAAATAATGCAAGGCTAATGAGGGGCCAGATGCCGTCACGGTCGGCTTGGCTGAGGCCATTTTTAAAGCTCGTCATTTACGCACTGCAGTGCTGAAAACACCAGATGCAGACAGATACTCGGCATTGCAGGTTTTTAAGAAAATGTACCTTCTCTTTCAGAAGTTCCTTGAACGCCTGCTTGGCCTCCTCCTTCGTATTCCATTTGTAGACCTTCTTCACCAGCTCAGGTCTCTCCTCCTCTTTAGGGGTATCCGTACTAGAAGCAGAAAGCGACAAGTGAAACCCAAGACCAGATCAGACACAGAAGGGCCTTTTGAATACATGTTAGACAGCTGATTGCATAAACGGTGTCCAGGGTCAATATGTGGGCCTGTCCGAGACCCAAGAACCCTACTTGCCATAAGACTAACATTTGAGGGAGGGGCCTTAGTTACCTGACTGGGGTCTCAACCACAGGTGTGGCCTCCGAGGAGATGACTGGCGTCTCAGCGCTGACTTCGGCTGCCGGCACAGTCGTCGTTACCACTGCCGCCTGAGGCACCGGCTCCTCGACAACGACCGGGGCGACGGTCTCCGTCTCAGGCGCGGCCGTCGTGGTTGTCACAGCAACGGCGCTCTCCACCTGGGTGGCCGACGTGGGGGCCGTGCTGACAGCGGGCTCCGTGGACCTACAAGTCATTTCATTATGAAAACGGGGGCCTTACAGGTTTCTGTATTAGCCTGCCTACACGACAGGTCGTGTGCAAGTGGGTTAGGGGTTTGTGCTTAAGTCCAAGGTTGTTGGTTCAAATCCCATCATGTTATTAAGTCGATAAGCAAAGCCCTTAAGTCCAGCTGTACAAGAGACACTACATGCTCACTGACTCTCTTCTCTGAAACTTTTGTTCTTACCTTTATACACATGAAAGTGTTTCTGTCATGGAGAATAAGCTGGGATACATAAATGCTACCCAATTGGCTCATAGGGATCAATAAAGTACCCCAGTCTATTCTGGACTTGCATTTTACAAAATCCATAAGATGTGCTCTGATTAGACAGTTCAGATGGTGCAGTTATTCAGACAGGCGGCTTGTGATCTAATCATCAACTCACCCATTTTCTTCACTGTTTATCATAGCTGTGGGGGCAGGAAAAAAAAAAAAACGATCAAAGTTAGCACAGTTAGCATCAAATCACACATTCACCCAGCTCCAGATGCCATGATTAACAGTCCTCATGCACATCACAGAATCGACCCATTATTTAATCTGGAGAACGCTGCCTGGGGCAGCAGGGGTAAAACAGAAAGGGAGGCACTTTCAGAGCAATTAAGCATCTTAAGCAAGACAAAGGGAGGTTCCTGAGGAGGCAAACAGAGTCAGCGTGACTCTGCAGCAGCAAGCAGCGCATGGCAACTTTCTGCCGACATCCATGCTCCGTCACCTGCATCCAGCGGGGGCGCAAATGAGCAGAGGGACTAAACCAGCAGCGTTCTAGGGGATCGGGTCTCACCTTCCAAATCCTCCAGCTCCTTGGGCTTGGTCCAGCGGGACTCCTTAGTCTGAGAGTTGTAGTAATATGGCTTCCCCGTGTCAGATTTGTACTCCTTCCAGGGGCACTTGGACAACAGTTGCTGGCAAGAGGAGAATTTCTGAATTACCGACTGATTTTCAAAGCTATTAACTGACACAAAACAAAAGGTTCTCTCTACCAAGAGGACAAAATAAAGTGGCGTATGAGAGGGTCTTAAAATTAGCTTAACTACACAACTACATTTATTGGAGTCAGTGAACACAGCACTGCATTTTACAAACAAGGGCATGTTCAGTGGCAGCAGTGAGGGCAATTAGCGGCTAGAATCTTGTTTTCAGAATGATTCCACCCGAGACGTGGAATCGCTTAAGGCCGTTTACCTCGGCCGGAGACTTCAGATCGTCGGGCTTCTCCCAGGTGGACTGCTTAGTTTCTGTGTTGTAGTAGTACGTCTTCCCGTCCACAGACTTGTGCTCCGTCCACACTGACTTCTGAAGGGGCACAAAGCGTCAGTTGCCAGCCCAGTGCCAGGAGGCTTCAGTGAGATGTCAACATAACCGTCACATAATTCATACAGCGAATTCATGCGCACTGCTGAACACCAATATGTTAGCATAACTATTCAGCTGCATCTATATACGTAATTTAAATGTATATAGATAGTCGCAGTGTGGCCTCCAACCTTCAGGCTGTGTGTGTGTGTGTGTGTGTGTGTAGATCACATTTGAGGACCAAATTATCCCCAAAGTGGAGTAAAACCTGAAATGTCCCTACTTTTGGGGACATCTTTTGTGGTCCCCATTTGGATAACCTCAGTTTTATAAAAATTTGTGAATGCAATCAAAAAAGTAAAAATGCCAAAAGTCTTGTATTCGGGCCGGTTACTTATGGTTAAGGGTGTCTAACTGGGATTAGGGTTTTTCCCCATAGAAACGAATGGGTGGTCCCCATTTAGATGGGAAGACCAGCTTTGTGTGTGTGGTTAGCATGTTCTCCCCAAGCCTTCCAACAGTCCAAAAACATGTTTGGATTGACTCTGTGAGGGAGAATGTGTGCCCTACAAGGCATCACCATAACACCCGGGGGGGCCCCCGCCTCACGCCCTGCTCTTCCAGGATGGGGCAGACCCTAACCCTACACCAGAGAGCCAACTGTGAGAATTCACCTTCTTTGGCTGCTCATCCTTTGGACTGGCTGTCACACCTTGCTGCATGGTGCTCACGGCTGGATTGCTCGTCTGATTCCAGCAAATGAGGGGAGAGAAAAGGCAGAAAATTAAGCGGAAACAACACGCCGTTCCCACGCACGTACAAAGCCGCTCGCTATCGCAACGGATGTCTGGCAGCGGCGTTAGATTTATCACGTATCTGGTCATAATTAATTACATCAGTCAGGCGCTTACCAATGTTCCAGAAGCAGATGAAGCTGAAATTACAAAAAAAAAGGACAAAGAAATGAAAGTCAGCAAAATGCAGAAGTACATTATGTTTAAAAAAGGGAGGATAGACAGGAGGCTTACCAGCCGCCTCTGCTGGGCTGACACCTGGCTGTGGAGAAACAATAGCGATCAGAAAAAGTACTAAAAGAAATGCAAGTTCAGTTTCCCAACAGGCAGTTACTTTATTATACTGATCGTCAGACAGTTTTCTTAGACGAATCTACAAATGTGTGATATTCTCAGGCACCGACTAAGTTCAAAGAAATACTTAAGCAAGTAACGTACTATAATACCAGTCACGATTTAGCCCCGATTCACCGTAGATGAACATGCAGAAATTCACAAACAAATCAGTGGTCGAGTCACACCCAGCTGAGTCAGCGCACATCAGTAAACTACGCAGCGATGCGTAGAGCACCGGCGCAGCCCGGGGATGTAAACATGAGCGCAGAATACGGAATGAGCCTCTAATCACCCCTGCTGAGCTCAGACGGTCTGCGTGAACAATCTGATTTTTTGTTTACAACAGGCCGGACTGAGACAGAGTAAAGAATGGGGGGATTGAGAAGAAGCCAACAGCAATGGAAAGGATGGACTGGTTTCAGTGGCGGTTACTCCAGTGGTCTCCTCTAAGAAGGCAGGGGCTGTTTAATTAAAGCAACGCGTCGAGATGAAAATAAACCTTATATTTCAGCTGTAAGGAGGAAAGTGAGTTTGTCAGTGGGGTGAACATCGCCAGAGTCAAACTGCTGCGGTCTGTCATGCGGGGTGTGAATGTCGACCCGGGGGGTTTGGGGAGGGGGGGGCGAGAAGCGGCCGAGTTACCGGTCCCGTCGGCTGCATGGCCGCGGCTGCCATCCGAGGCGGTATCATCATTCCTGGCATCATGGGCGGCATCATGCCCGGCATCTGATGCGCGTTTAAAAAGCAATAAGAGAATCATGAGCTGGGGACGGATGCACTGATCCCAAGCGGGATATTATAGATATTCATCAGAGCCTAGAAGCCCTCCTGCCCATTTCGGCACCCTGAACACAAAAGGTATAAATAAAGACAGAAGGCGGGAGGAGGTGAGGCACAGGCACAGCTGGAGAACGTCTGAGACGGCATTCACACGTCAGCACCTCCAGTGATCGCACAGCGGCACGTCAAACCTCTGCCGAAGCACGACTTCTAATTAAGAAAACGTCACGCGGTGACAGACGAACGACCATTATATTATAGAACCACAGCCGGAGTCAATCCAGCATTATCTACTTCTGCTCACTCATCTAATGTCACGTCCATTTAAATGAATATATATCAGATCAGGATCCTTCATCGCCTGGTTCTGTTTTTATTGGGTCATATATCAGTCTCCAGATGAAGTTCTCAGGCTCAGGTCAGGCCTCAATACCCCCCCCCCCCCCGCACTCACACATTTATTTTTTTGTCCAATTTAGCAACTAAGTGTGTCACTCCATTAGCAGACTGAGGCATACGCCCGGCATCATCGAGTGATGCCTTGGGGAAGGGTGTGGCAGTGACTCACCTGCCCCATGGGCGGGCCTCCCATCGGGGGCATCATCGGGGGCATCATGCCGGGGGGCATGGGCGCCATGCTCGGTGGCATTCCCATAGGCGGGTAATGGGGCGGCATTCCAGGTGGGCCCATCTGAGGAAAGGGAGCGAGAAGAACGAGGCATCCATCAGGCGACCCGCTTTTAACGCCGACCTCCCGCTAGCCCCGCCCACCCGTAAAACAGCCACTTACAAATGGCGGAGGCATGCCAGACGGGGGAACACCCGGAAAAGGAGCAGGCTGGCCGGGGCCATTACCACCATCTGCCGACGACTGTCGTGAATACGAGATGAAGAGAGTCAGGACTACAGCCGCGGACCGTGCGGCCCAGTGACACATACAAAATGTGTATACAAGCATCGACTGAATTTCACCGAAAATCAAGGGTGCTCGCTTACTGATAAAGCCAAACTATAATTGTCCATTGTCACGTGTAGTATGATGTATATAATATTTTAAAATGGTCAACTTTGACTTGCTTGCCATATGTCACTTAATTTCATTTTTCTCGGTAAAGATAGTTTGGACAGTCGACATTAATGTATTACAGTGACCCTAAAAACATTACTGGGTGTCATTATCCAGAATATTAACATGAGTTTTACATAGTTTCCTGGGGAACATGCCTGGGAATCAGACACACAAAGCCCATACCTATTACTGACCACAGTGAAATACGCCCGAGTTGTTTACAGCGCCTTCAATAAGACTCTCCGTTAATACACATACCGCATAGAACGTAACTGTATACGTCGTTTCCCGCGGTATTCCGATTTACCGGTTCTTTGTATTCCACTTAAATGTAATAAAAACAACGATAACAATAACGGACACTTTACTGCTCCCTGACTGAGCAAGAGGTGAGAGCAAGCTGGCCGCGAATGGAAGCCACCCATAGAGCTGGGGGTTAAGGGCCTTGTTCAAGGACCCTCAGATATGCCGAGGCCAGGCTTCGAGCACGGACACAGAGACACTGAGCCACACGTCGCCCCTGTCTTAGGTGTGACTGATTATAATCTTTGACGAGGATTTAAATGTCCTTTGTTTCCTTCTTAAAAGTGAATTTCTAAGGTAAACCACCCATCTTCGGCTGTGAAATACTTCACACTCCCATTAAATCCTCATATACATAGAGTGTGTCACTTCATCCCTGTTCTGAATACACATCATCAGTCACCGGTCATACTGATGCAGCAACTAAGCAGTGCTATTTGGCTGGTAAAATAACGTTTTATGGTTACTAGATTTCCATATCTTCGTAATCGGCATTTAAAGCTAGGGACTTTTAATATATAGGAGAGTATACAGAACGGTAAACTGTTTTAGGTTAGCATCTATTAAGTTAATTTTGCTATTTCCTCATTAGCTTGATGCCATGCTTACATCAAACATATACCTATAGAATTATATCTAAATCTAGCCGATCTGATCTTAGATCAAGATTCAGTTATTTAGCTTATTATATTTCCAACATATGCAGCAAAAAACAATAGTATATCACAGCTTTTAGTTTGAATGAAGTCAATAGCGAATCACTTGTTAGCCGTTTAACTATACAATTAGAAATCTTTAAACCGAAAATAATACAGAAACCGTCTTCAAAAAAGGCCGAAACGGACTACAGCTACAACGTCTATCGTTTTATTTTATAGTATACAATAAAATATGAATTTACTACTAAAAATGCCAGAAAGAATCATGTTTAGCTAGCTAGCCGACAAGCTACAAACTTTACTCACCATGTTGAACACCGAACGACCCTTCTTTTCCACCTCGGATTAACGTGTCATCCGATTGGCTTGTTTCTCTGGGGTCAAAGTGCAAAGTTCAAAACCAGTCGCGTTAGACTGCCCGGTGATCCAATGAAGTCCGCGTATTATATGATTGACATTGCATCCATCCAATCAAGAACGACCAATATAAATGATGCGTCGGGGGCTGACAACCCGAGCTTTGTGTGGCGGTAACAAGAATTGCTCTACCGGGGTTCCATCAAATAAAGGATGTAGCCGAAAAAGTCTGTTTTAGACTAATTGTAGAATATGAATTGCAATACATTGATTGTCATACGTATGACTTTGATTAGAATCTTTGACGAGGAAAATGGATGTTACGTGTTCTAACGAGAATTTAGCGATTTATTGTGGAATTTGACATAATTATTGATACATAATAAAATGATTACCTGTTTTCTCTAATATTGTTTTGGCAATAGTCCGAACATAAATCAGTATCCACTTAGAAAACCTGGTGTGATTCAGTATTTGTGAAGGAAGTCAACAACTACCAGAGTGACTTCAGTTGCAGTGATAAACTGTGATCCACATATGTTTCCAGTACTGCCGCAGGGAGAGAGGGCATTTTCACCACATTAAAGAGTCTTCTTTCCATCATTTGACAATATCCCCAGAGCTGGTCAGCTCTTTCCAGTCCTGTTTGAGTGCAGCCTGAGAAAGGTCCTGTCTCTCCTTCCTGGGGGGTCAAATGGTTTATTAAGCAATTCAGCTGTGTTACGATCCTCCCCTAATCATTACCCAAAAGCTTCCTTCTTCAGCTTCCCTCATCATACAGTAGGTGTCCACCAGCATGTTCTAGGGCAGCGGTTCTCAATCTTATTCCTGGCACATCCCCCCCACCAGGAACATCCCCTGCCAGAATGTTATCATTCCAACCCTACCTTAATCAGGCTCAAATAACCCACCAACCCACCATAATAGGCACCGGCTGCCCTTTTTTCAGCCACTGCAACAATTCGACTTAATGTCCCCCACCTCATTGGACGTACTCAGTTTCTTAGTCTCAAGTCAAACAATGCAATTATATAGTAGATCATTGACCTTTGGCCTACAGACGTCTGTACCACACACAGTTGTGAACATCTCTGTGTTTGTTTATGGTCCTTACCATAGACGTTCGATAGCTTACAAAAGAAACTTGTGTAGATTATATGGACTTAAAAATTGGAACTCCAAGCTCAGTTTGCTCAGTTATAATACAAAAATCACTTAATGCTCAGTCTAATATATAGTGGTGTGAAGGTGTATTCATATATAATGATTATGGTCATCTTTACCCTTAGATATTTATGTTGTGCGTGTGTAGTTTTGTGTAGTGTTGCTAAACACGTGAATGCTGCAAGTTAAAATGAATGTTATTTTAGGAACAAAAGATCAATCACAAATGGACTGCAGTCACTTTAAACATGCAAGAGATGGATTACTTCAATAATGACAGAAAAAATAAAGTATTTTATTTTTTTTATTTATTGTGTAGCATGACAGCATATGAATACCTTTTCAATTACTTGCAGTTAAATGTAAACACACTACCTGATCATCTTGGAGTATGTATCTCATCATTTTCCCACCACTTCTCCTGACATGGGGTACAGTATTTAGAGTTAAATTCTCTGTACATTGCAGTAGGCATTAGGCCAGTCCGCCTGTTTCAGGAGATAAAATAATATTATATTTTATATTTGTACACCTTAGAGTTGCTCAGTCAAAAAGGAATCTGAAGAACATACGTGAAGTCCGTATAGTTGCCTTTCATCTTGTGACTGTGATCTCAGTGCCAGTGAAATATTCACATCAAAGGATTATGGAAATTGGCCTGGTGAATTCAGCAAAGGTCACCCGCCCCCTCAAATCTGGCTGATGGCTCTATGACTTTTCTGTCTCATATGAAGATTTTCTAGATGTGAAACAATGTGATATCTTGTGCAATGTCAGCCTGGCTACATTCAGAATGCTATTTGCTATATCTTTATTTATAGGGACAAGGTGGGATCAAGATTTTATTTGAGATGCGACTCTAATGTCTCTCTGTATCAGTGTACTTAGGCTGATCTCCTGTCAGTCAACGTTTCTCAGAAAATGGGGTAAGCCAGGCCTGATCAGGAGGGTTTTTTTTTGTCTGCGGGTTGTTGCAGTGGCAGGGTTGCATAGGACCACCTGTTTTTGGTTATCATGCTTCTCTGTGTGAATTTGCTGGAGTCAGTTCACCGTTTAAAAGACAGAAAGACTTTGTGCAATGCAAATCCCACAAAATGGCAATGAAGCAGAAAGGACTAATTTTTAAAGTCTCTTTATTCAATGTTGCATCATTATATGACTTGGCACAGATCAGATTATCTCCAGCATAATCTTATGAATGAGCACTATTAATGTTTCTATGTGACTTCTTAATATTCTTATTATCATTTTTTGCATCATTTCCCGAATGAATGTTTTCTCCAGAACCATTGAATTATACTTTATGTGTAATAGTAATCGATCGTTTTGATGCAGCACTGACTTATTGAACTTATGCACTGTCAACTACTGTAATATTGCACTGCACCTTCCGATGCTTAGCTATGACAGGACTCTGCAGCACACAAATCTGTACTCTTCGAACGCGCAGCAATAAAACCCGAAACCTGGTTTCTAGATTAAACATAACAGAGACATAGTGGGTGTCACGTTTAAAGTGCCGTTTCACAGCATGGTGAGTCTCTGAGGAATTGGCAGCCAGTTTTCAGCAGGCCATCTATGTGCCAGTGCCCTTCCTGTCGGCATGAGGACATTTCGTCTGTGGACAGGGTAGTCTCTCTGGGGGGGGCAGGGGAGAAGCCCATGACGTGCAGCTGAAGGTAATAATGCAGAAACCAATTCGAGTGCTTCCTCAGTAATGAAGCGAGCTTGCATGTTTGGATCTGCCCCGTGCACCGGGGCCAGCGACGGCTGTGACTGCGGCGTCGGGATCTCGCCGGGGACGCTTTCCTCCGTCCAGGCAGCCCTCGTTTATCAAACCCCGCGAGCCTCCATCGCTCGCCAGCAGCACGCTCCTGGCCAACCACCCCCCACATCCCTCATCAGTGACAGTAGCAAACAGAAGCATGTGTCATACGGCTATCTGGCTAAATGAGGTCACAAGGTGCACCTGCTAAACCATGTGGTAAAGAACTAGACGCGTTAAATGACCCAGCAAATGCATGCATTTCAGAGGGCAGAAATTACTTTTCCATTTTGGGTTTTTTTTTTTTCCTCGGCCGCGGGTTCCTGTTTAATGACTAAAAAAAGGTACAGGAAATTCAGAAAGTAGATTTAAGAGGAGGAATCCCCCCCCAGGCTGTTGTAACAGTTACAGAACCATCGATTAATCACATAAAACACAGTTCGCAACATTTTATGCTTGGGTCGTAAAAGAAGAAGGACTTTAAGAGTTTAATCTGCTGGCATATTACTGCATTGAGGACAAAGCTAAACAAAACGTATAAGATGAAAGGTCTTACTGAGGGAGATATTGGCGGAGTCTGACTGAAGGATCTGATACTTTGTGTCTTAGAAGAATTACTTTTATGTGTAGAAAATGCCTTAAGCACATTTTAAAGTTATATGTTAACGGTACATTGTTCTATTATTTTATTATTACATTATATTATTTATTTGTGCAGTCATGTATTTAATACCGGAGATCAGTTTTCAAGCAGTGCCGCATGTTTTCACGCTCAGATTAAATTAGGCCTGAGATGATGTTTGCTCTTCCACTTTTAAAGATACACTGTATATTTGGCCTAGCCCTTTGGGTTATAATCTGATTCACATCTAATGTTATATTTGCCCATATACAGTCCATTTTCCTTCTAATGTTGACACCCATCACAGCCATATTATGCTTCATAATATGAAGAATATTCATTGGATTTTTACACAGTATTTTTAGCACCGAGAGAAAAGATATACATACATTTGGATCAAACACTTAGATATGCAATAAAATTGTAACATTATAAGTGAAATGTTGCAAATCACATGAAGGATTTAAGGTGGCTTGTCTACCATCCTTGAGGGTTTCAATGACTTGAGTTTCATAACCGTTTTCCCACTTCAGCTACTTCAGCTAATTATCAGCGTGGACCAGCTCTCCTTGTTCTCTCATTGGCTCACAGCTTAGTGTGTGGGGGGGGTCACCTAAGAAGGCCCTGAAGAAACGAAGGATCTGCATGAATAATACATTTTGTTCACCCATGATATGTTAATTTTACTCTAATGAGGATTAATATGTATCCAAAACTCCCCCCCCCCTCCAATTTTTATTTAATAATTTAGCTGGACATTACAAAGATATACAGATTCAAGTTTCAACAATGCATTATTTGCTTGAGCATAAGCAATGATTTTTTTGCAAAACAATAAACGCGTATTTCTAGTCTTTTTAGTGTTTTTTTAGGGGGTTTTAAAATGTAAGTTTCTTTTTTAGACACTTTATTAGCTTTATCATATATTATTTATCAGCTTGAATGTACTGGCTTCCTTTACTGATGAAATAACCATATCAATCATATCATTTAATATAGGTGTAAAAGCTCTATACAGTAAGAGCAGAGTGGTATCCATTCAACCTTGAGCAAAGGAGATTAAGGAGGACATGATCTAGGTATATAAGATTTTAACTGGTCTGGATGCTGTTCAACCAAACAATTACTTCAATATTAGTTCAAATACAAGAACTTGTGGCCACAGGTGGAAAACACTTCTTTACACAGCATGTAGTCAGAGTATGGAATAGTCTTCCTGTGTAGCGGAAGCTAAAGCCTTGGGTTCCTTTAAATCAGAGCTAAGTAAGATTTTAACAACTCTAAGATATTAGTTGAATTCTCCCCAAGTGAGCTTGATGGCTTCTCATTTATAAATTTCTTCTGTTCTTATGTTCTTTAAGGTACATAATTTTTCAAATATTTAAACTCTTTTTTAAATGGTTCGATTAACAGAAGATTGTGCTCGTCTAAGAAACATCAGCTATAGATTTAAACTGCATTTATGCTGTGGGCCAAGCGTGACCAAAGGCTAAAGACAAATAATGGGGTGTTAAATAATTACCCATCATGCCTCATTCACCCATCGATCGGCTGTGCAGCCGCCGTCCGGCCCACCGCTGTCTCGGCCAAACGTTCCATGACCGTGTCCTGTGTCGTTTTTCGTTATACTGGAGCTCAGTGGTGGAAATCTTTGTGCAGAGACGTGGGTCCGAAGG
Source organism: Mormyrus proboscirostris (assembly GCA_026779585.1). NCBI lineage: Eukaryota > Metazoa > Chordata > Actinopteri > Osteoglossiformes > Mormyridae > Mormyrus > Mormyrus proboscirostris. The sequence continues at coordinate 47,346,016 of JAODKF010000001.1, read as the reverse complement.
GGGGGGGGGGAGACACAGATTGCAGTACACGGATGATTGAGAAAGAGTTTTATTGATTTTGTCTGCAGGGATAATAAAATGCCAGCTCACTCCACAGTTGTCAGAATGATGTAATCACAACCCAGCTGTGGTGGCTTAAGCTGTCATGAAGAACATTGTCCCTAAAAGCATATTCATTCATTGGGGGGGGGGGGGGTGGAGTTATTGACTTCTTCCAGCTGGGGACATATTGATTCTGCTAAAGGATGACACCCCTCCACTGGGAATATTTCTGTCGGTTGCCTGGTTTGCCTGTATGTAGCCTACCAGAGTACTGCTGCATGTTCTTCCTCTTAACTCAGCTGTAACTCTAGATAAAAACCAAAAGTAATGAAAAAGTGCAAAATTGTTTATGGGTCAACACAGAAAAGCTAACTAAAGTAAGAATGTACAATTTATATAGGGAAGATACGAGCGTGATTTAGTTCGAAAGCTGTCCGGCACGTCGAGCAAAGAGAACGCAAAATGTTTCGGAACTTTTAATCGCATTATTATTATTGGTTTACCTCTGAAGCTCATTTCATTTTCCCAAGCTTCAGTGCTCTGCCACAGCGTAATAAAGGTAATTTAGATAAACGCACAAAAGGTCATTCGAGGAAAAACCTCCAACAACACATCCGTCAATAACATCCGTCATGAGGGTTAAAGCGACAAGAATTATCTGTGTCATTTGTGAGTTTAAGTTACCGTCCAAAACTTCTTGTGTTGTTATTATTTTTATACATACACAAACTTCAAATAAGTCACAGACTGCATTATCGCATTCTGCTATTCCCCATTATGGGAGTAAACCGACATTTCAGGATTAAAACTACACTTGTTAGCCAGCATTACAGCTCATTCTGGTTATCAGTTTGTCTCGATCCTCTAAAGCAGGCCTATTTCCATTTTTTGGTTTCATTTCTTGATTACTGGCAAAGCAGGTAAGTTTTACATGGTCTGAAAGGCTGTCTGATTTCATGAATAGCAATCATATTCATTGCTTTCCTCACTCCTGATTGAGTCTACATTTTATTTTCCAGCCGATAATTTATTTTTAAATACACTAGGAATGACTATGATTAAATTACTGTAATCCCCGTTGACTCTAGCTAGTCATAAAATCAAATATTGTAATACGCATGGCATTGTATGCAGTATGAAAATGTATCAGCTGCTTCATCTGTAATTAAAGAGAGAATTAGAATGTATTCATCGCAGCACTTGTCATATATTCCACTTATACTCATGGTTTTGACAAAAATAAGCAGAATATTAGAACTTCGGCTTGTTGCACATACTTCATTTTTTTCAGAGGCACATTAATCTCAGTAGCTCAACAATGGACTGGCATCCTGTCCAGGCCGCACCCCTATCTTGTGCCCTGTGATGCCTGGGATGAGCTCCAGGCCCCCACCGTCACTCCGAGTGGAAAAAGTGCTTGGAAGATCGATAGATTGCCCTAAACATGAAATCTGAAAAAGTAAAACAAATTTATGAAATTTAACTACAATGTTGACTTACATTCTTCCTTTAGAGCAGATTATGTCAGCGTAAAAAATCTTTTAATTAGTATAGAAAGAATAAGGAGCTTTCTGAAGACATACAGTAACTTAATATCATGCTATTGATGAAAGCTTGCACTGCCTTTGTCCTCTTAGCATCAGTGCCCAATATCCTGTTCGAGGCTCCGTCTCCTGTGTCACTAACAATATTAGGCAGTTAGCAGGGAGCATCAAGGGTGTCTGTCATCAGTCAGGCCACAGCATGATGATTAGGCTGAATTATTTTTCTCATCCGATACTGATAAAATTCCCCAAAAATGGGAGTTGGTGCTTTATTTACATGAGGGTAACTGACACTCTCTTTCTCTCTCTTTCTCTCTCTTTCTCTCTCTGTCTTACTGTGACTTTTCATCACTGCTCTCTAAAGAATGGAAAGCATTTCTATAATTCTTTTCTTTTCCTTCCCAAATGCCCCGTACTCCCATAATTACAGATGCTACATTCATCCATCTTCTAACCGTTTATTCAATAGTTATAAAGCTCTTCCTAAAACACTCTGTCCCTGACTGAAGTCATTTAATAGATGAAAACGACATTCCTGCACTCACCATGACGGCCATAAAATCTATTTCTAGTCATTAACCTTTTCCTAAAGGTCAAACGCCCACGGTCAGTTGTCACCATGTCAGTATTTGAGCTACTGCTAGAAAACCATGTTAAATGAAAGAATCAATTAGGAGCCATATTACTGCTGTAGACAATGAATTATGGGTACTTTATCACTGGGTCGCCATATTGTGACTACCTTCAGTCTTCGATAAGCTGTGGACCATTATCATCTGTGAGTTTATAATCACTGAATCTGGATGTGAGATAAATCGTGGGTGAATTCAGGGATACTGTAGTTTTATCAAGGTGTGGATTCTCATATGATTTAGCTATTATTAGTATGATAAGCTCTGCTTGCACTGCATGCTGGGTAACATTATTCTAATAGTTGTAGAAATAGTGACTAACTTTGACCTCTCCTGTAGCCGACACCTTATCGTGGTGGAGGGGTTTGCGTGTTCCAATGATCCCAGGAGCTAAGTTGCCCGGGGCTTTATGCC
>JAODKF010000001.1:47276655-47333945 GCA_026779585.1 Mormyrus proboscirostris | reverse complement strand
TGGTGTATCTTGGCATGCTCTGCTGCACACGTGTGTGTGTGTGTGTGTGTGTGGGTGGGGGGGGGTAGAGTTTCATCAGAACAATTGTCCACCTGCAGCTTAGCACAGAAGGTTCCCAGACACCACAATAGAGAGGAGGGTGGGGCATGTACAAAATATTTGTGGATGTTCAACGCAGAGGGATTGTTAGGAAGGGTTTCAGTGACATTCGGTGTTACGGCTGTGTTGCAGGGGGTGGAGGTTTGCTTTAGAATGAAACAGCAGGACGTTCATGGCCCTGACTTGATTGCATTGGACTGTATAGTGTAATTAACAGTTGTCCAAGCATGTTTTATTTATTATAACTTAATAATGAATGGAGTGCATAAAGTGTCATAACATAAAAGGTCATTTTTTTGTCTGGGCTAAAATAAACTGACGTTTATTGTAATCTGTCCCACCTCGCAGCTGCAACATAAAACATTCGTCAGAAGTCAACGGTGATTCGATGAGCAGCTGGCTCTCTTATATACAGAGTCTCTTCCGCTAAAGGTGTGGCACTTTGTGCCGCCCAGTCTCCTACAGCACGTTTCCTACCTGTGCTCCTCCATTTGTGCCCCGAGACCCACCTGTAAACCTGGACTTTGTGGCGCTAAAACACGAAAAGAAAATTCACAGAGTGCTTCATCCTACCTTGTGCATGATTCACCTCGGACCTTGATGTTAAAAACAAATAGAGCCCAAATGATTCCCTAAATTTAAACACAACATGTGGTTATTTGCGGTGCAACAATAAAAGCTTATTACTTAAATATTTACCCACAATCAAACGTGCGATTTTCACCAGCTTCAGCCAACACACAGAAGTATTTCTGTACCTCAGGCAGCTGGGATCTTTTTCGTCTTTCAGCACAAGTTCAGCCTGAATAAGGGAATAAGTTGCTTTGCTCCCATGTCAGCACCACATGCCTTCATATATCATGTGAGACACGAGTTCAGGATTGTCTGGAAATTGGTGGCTGCACGTCCAGGATTGTTCTACTAATGATGTAATTAACACTATCTGGGCACAACTACTGGGCTTTAAGCTCAAGTTCAACTAAACTGTAACTGGTCACCCAAAAGCAGGTTATTCAAGTAAATGTAGGAAACAGATGCATGGTTCCTCATATACATACAATTTATTTTTTTGCACTCCAGTCATGAATGGTAAAACCATGTTAAAAACTCTAGAATAGCGGCTCCACAAGTTGGCCCTAAGAGCAACAATGATAGGGCAACAATGTTAGGGCAACACTGACAGGGCAACAATGACCCCCACTCAACCCACCCTCAGATAAATCCCAAAGGGACTTCCCAAGCACAAACAACAATATCAATACATCCGTGATCCCAGACAAATACAACGTGACAATCCACAACTTCAAAATCAATAGGAGCAACACACAAACCCCAAAAACGGAAAATGGTAAGCCCAATGTAAACCCTTAGACACTTGCGCCCTCTTAGATGTAGTTGTCCAATGCCAGTACTGAGAGTTCACCGTACCCAATTAAATTATATAAAATGATTATTTTACTACAAGGAAAAAAACAAAAGAGAAAAAAAACCCAGAATTAATTATATTCCAGTCAAAAATACGCCAAATCACCCTATCACCCACACAGACCACTCAGTAAATACTCCAGCACATACAAACAACCGACAAACCATACAACCCAAAAGTTACATAACCAGCACAATTGCCCAAATGCAACTCCAAAGAGTTGGAATATGTTGGAACCTACAACCAGGAAACACTACAGCCAAGGTGTTTCAACCCACCTCACATGCAAGCAAGTTAAACTGGAAAAAAAAAATCAGCAGACCCACTCTTTGTATCAGAGGTTCTCAAATTCCCAAACGCAACCTCCACAGCACTTGACATGCGACGGAACAAAACCCGTCTTGCGCGGAACGCGAGTTGCCAACATCGGCATAAGCGTGGCCACCTGTACAGGTAAGGTACTCTTACAGGAGACCCCACCCATGGACCAGTTTGGGTCACATCCCACTAAAGGATCATCCCACCACAATCCTTTTTAATTTCAAGCAGTTACCACAATTCTTTTCTTAGCTCCAAAGGAGCATTGATTTGTTGACCTGCATTCCCTTGAAAAAGTTGTTTTGACTCACACACCGGGCGCTGACTAATTTCCTGGGTTTATGTCTATATTTTATCCAGGGGCATCGATAGGCCCATTTTATATGGGCTTTAGTCCTTCTGAAACGCTCATCGGCCCCCCTGTTGTAAATGTACACTAATAAGTTTAAATGATCACGTTCTCCTTAACCTCCATTCAAATGAAAAGTAAAAGCTAGTAAAAGCTTGCCCCCCTTTTCCATAAATCTCTAGTGACACTCCTGGTCTTATTTATAGCAGAAAATGGAGGTAAATAGCCGGCAGGAGTCTAAAGAAACAATAGGGGCTAAAATGGAACCTGTCCTGTGGTTTGTGGCATGTTTATGCTCAGCTACGAGGATACTGAGCGTCTCGGGGGACAACCTGTCTCACTCTTTAGCTGACCTACCTGCAGTTCCCAAGGAACATTCATACAGCTCCCTCCACATTCACTCCACTGAAGGTCTGCTCTCATTTTCCATTACCGGATTGGTTCCTAAATAAATCTAAAAATCCCATAAATGACCCCATATATTTGATTAAGCATCTGCTTTCAAATAAAACGGAGTCTGTCGGCTTAATCCTGACGGTGCTGTGACATATTTCCATGAATAAAAACGTGATCGGAAAGTAATGTGTTTACAGCTAAAGAGATTCCATCTTGCGATCTTATTCAGACTTTTTAAAAATCATCTCAGTGGTGTGCAGAAGAGATTCTCCAAGGCAAGCTCTATCCTGCTTCATTAAAAACTTCTCCCTAAACGCATCATTATCGCAGTAATTCAATAGCACGCATAGTTATCCTAGCTGTCTTTGTCCCCGGTTAATTCCAGAATGTTTGTGCTGTAAACATGCTCCCTCAAGCCTACCTCACCTGCAGGGATGGATCTACGGTTACTCTTCATTACATGGCTGCTGCCACAAGGCCTTTAGTTAGAAGGAGGGCCTTGATTACTGGCAAGTAGGACGGTTTCCATATACCTGCAGTAGATAATACAGATGCTGTGTTGGAGGCCTTAATTAAGAATTAAGGATCCTTAAATTATAGTTTAACTTCTGAAGGACTGTGGAAGACCTTGGGATCCCTACATGGGTATTCAAATAGCCACTAAGAGCGTAAGTGTGCTTTGACAAAGGTTTGGATCCCTGTCTTAAATAATTAACCAGGTTACATCACCTTTACACTACTTTGATGCTCTTCCTAAGTAGACTTCTTTGCTAAGACTGAATATGGAGTGTATCAGATGTGGTGGAACATCCTCAGTCTTCACTACACACCAATGAGCTGGATGGCACTGAAAGCTACTCAATGAATCATGACCTTTGGAAGCTTTAGTGCAGGATGTGTTGTGTCGATTTGTTGCGACTGAGCTGGGCAGACCGTAAAAATGTGAAACCTTGAAATGGCTGGGGTTCCGATACGTGCTACATAAGATACGAGATACACCTCGGCCAAGTGGGACACTTATTAGCATGTTACCCATCAGATACGCCGCATCGGAAGAAGAGGAACTCACAAAGCTACAGAGATCACCGCTGCATCATTGCCATGCAGATTCACTTACAGCTTCAATACCACATCTGAACTCTTTACCTCTTCTTGTAAACCGATAACAGCTAGCAGCAAGCTAGTGATTCGTAATTAGACGAAACTCTACTTTCAGGAATTATCATAAATAATTTTGGGAGACCTGGAAATCAGACCAGTATCTCATCTTGGAAATTGGCCACCTTTGGTTGCAATTATTCCTGCTGTCAGTTTTATTATTTATGTTCAAAACCAATCACATGCAAGTAGTTATATATTATTTTCTTTTTTTCAAAACATCATTTATATGGGGAAAAAAAGAAACGTTTGCAAGTGATAGCAAATGAAAAGGATCAGAACATTACATTTGCATGTAAATTCAAATATGGAACAAGGTTACGTGAAGGTGACAAGAAAAACAGCTTCTTTCAAACCAGCAGAAAGAGCAAATCTTGCTTTGAGGCTGTAGTTTGTGATTTTCTTAGGACAAGGTGAAAAATGACTCATTGGTGGATAAGAACTCGCCTGCTAGCTTCCACATCACGAAATGACTCGGAATACTTTGTGAGAATAGACGGCGCCGTCCGCAGGGTTCTGCCCAGATGGTGCGGCTTTAATAATATTCGTAAAACACCCTTCAAATGCCGTGGTAGCACAATGCTCCCTGCACTGATAAGGAGACGGAGGACGGAACATTTTCCACCGGGTTTTCCAGACGCTGAAACCGGCAGCCATTAGTCACTGAGAATTTGTTGACTCTCTGCCCTAAATGAAGCACTCCACCGTCGTTACTGCGTCAGTCACTAATGCAGAGGTGGAATCATGTGACTTTCCACAACTTACTTATGAATCGGTGCGGGGGGGAAAAGGGAATTTGATAAGCAGCAATTAGCCGATTTGCACAAGGTATGGCAAAAGATTCCGGCTTGAATGCTCATCTTGGAAAAAAATTAACTATAATTAATATTTTTTCAGGAAAAATATTATGCTTTTGTGATACTTTATTTATAGGAATGATTTCGATTTGACATATGTCATCTTGTTCTCCTCTGAAAGCAAAGTCTGGAGTCAAACTGGAAGGTCAGCCATTTTTCTGGCATGCCTAGAGCGATTTTTTTGGTTAAGGGCCTTGCTCAAGGGCTCAACAGTGACTGGATTACACAGCTGGCAACAGGATTTGAACCTAGCGACCTTCTTCACATACATCACTCCATCCACCGAATCACAGGCACACCACTCTGGATTTATAACTGCATAAATTTAAATAATAAATAGTTGCAGACTAAATCAGAATTGATTATACTATTTTCTTTGCTTTACTTACGGTGTCTGCAATAATAATACTTAGTAGATGATATAAATAATAATTAATAATACAGTATTCTCATGCTATTCTGCTTGGTTCTTTCATCAGTTTCCTGTTGGACTGCAGTGTGTGCGTGTGCGTGTGTATTGGAGAGCGCAAGAACATCTTCTCACTTGGTTTCGCCGAAGGGTGTTTAATACAGTGCACATGTGATGCTGGAGTTTGAGACAGCTGGGGATTACTGAACAGCCAGCCGGATCACAACTGGTCCAGGCTACACCCAGACTCTGGATTCTGACAGCCGTGTCTACAGGGAAGGGCATTTTACAAGGGATTACACACTGTACTAACTTAATAGTACTAATAACCGCAAAATAAAAAGTCTACATATACTTCTTTCAATGTGTCATATACTCAGGTGCTACACACCAACTTCTAACAAAGCAAGAACTTAATAAGACTGTTCAAGACCCAGAAATGCAACACAGGAACATTCAGGGAATGTAAACTCCAGGCACGAAGATCCTTTCTGAACAAACTAACCTTATGCGTGAGGCATTACACTTCTTTCACCTTCACTAAACAGATATAGCTTCTAGGGAAATTTCCGCAACTTTATCTACAGCAAATGATTTTATTTTATCCGTAATCAAGCGATTTTCCAGGTCATGCCGTGAACTTCACTGGAGAAACAAACATCCTTAAGCAAAGCTCTCTCCGATCACCTTGTGACAGATGTAGGACCTCGATCTGCTGCACGGTGTCGACGTGACACTGGCCGATACCGGCTCATTAAACATGAATGACAGACGCTCTGCTCCTCTTTTGTTCCACAATACAACTAATGAAATATGGATGGACCAAGGGGAGAACCAGCAGGTACTAGAACAACTCACCAGAGGGTAAGTAAGACACAGCTCAGTTAAACAGTGTTTTTTTTTTTTTCTTTACTGCCAATCCAAACATTGAGATAAGATAGAACTTTATTAATACCTCTGTGGGGAAATCTCTTTATTCAATATCACACAATGGATATAATATATCAAAGGATATTTTAACTGGAGATAAATACAACAATGAATGAGAAGTGGACGGTAAATGTGAAGGAAAAAAAAACAGTAGTAAAATTAAACTGTATTCAAAAAGACAGAACTGTGTAAATACAGTGTGAATAACATACGAGTACCTGTCGTTATTGACGCCTACCCCAAATGCATCGCAGCGCTGTTTAAACATCACACGCGTGTTTAACACTGAGGACCATGACAGTGCCTGAAATACGTCAGGTTAAAGAGCGACGACCACTGCTGTATACATAAGGTTACATTCCAGTGCCCGCAGGATTGATGTCTGTGTACATTTTAAGACCTTTCGCATATCTCTGTTTAAAATGCTGAAGTGTATGGGACTACCACTCTCCATTCCTCCAGCTCTTGTCCTTACAGAGGATTTTTTTTCCATTTACGACATTGCGAGACACAGCTGCCGCGTATGAACGAACATAAACAAATGAATAGCTGTAACAGGACTTTCAGTCAAAAGGAATGTTTACCCGCAAGGGTAACCATCACGAATCTTACAAATTCCCAAAATCCACATATAATTAAGCTGTGAACTCATTTCTGAGGCAGCTGACTCTTCATTCACGACTGAGTACGGCTACATATTCTCTTGCGACAGGGCAGGGGACAATTTCACGATGAGTATTTTCCTTTATAATTTTGGTTATGTGCATTTGACATATATTCCCACAATGCACTGGTGTGGAGCATTGAGCTGCATGTATTGCTGACTTAGCTGTAATTGTATGTTATTCAAAATTATTATTTTTAAAATTTTCCAAGTAGAAATACCACTTTTGGAAAGAGTGGTGATGGAGGAAAAGATGATGAGTTTCTGTTAGTTATATACCCTGCTAACAATTCTTCATTCTGGGAATGTTTGCCAGACGTTACAATTAAGGTATGGAAATGTTCAGTGTCAAGAAGTGCTGAAGTTCCAAGTACATTATCCCACTACTAATTCCACTACCACAACTAGGAAAAATAATATATATTCCTGTAAAGGTCATGGCAGAGCAGAGCGTAACACTGTCCCTTGAAACACCAAAGGTCAGGAGGCCAAGGGGCGGGCATGTTTGCAGTGTATGTGTTTGGCGCTTTTATAATATTTTATTATAAAACAGTATTTGTCAACATTAATTGCTTTAAAAGGATGCTTGGGTAATAATATTATCGTGAAGACACTGACAGAACATTTGTTTAAACATAAATATCATTCCATTAATATCGCAGTAATGCTGTTATTTTTGTGCAAAACATTCTACATACATTCAAGCAAATCATGTATATTGGGTAAGTCATTGCTGCAAGGATCTGGACAAAAATGAATGAGACACATTTTCTCGTTCCTAGCCTGGCTCAGAAAGAAAGGGGAATGTGTTGGGAGAGAGACGGAACTCGGCCGACGATTCTGCCTGTGGGATGCAATCAGCGTCAGTGTGTCCAAGCTACCTGAACCTGCAACCGTTCGGCACAGAGACGGTTCTGTCTGAAACCGCTGTGGTGTAATTGGCTCGCCGACTGTGCTCCCCCACCAGGGTCACGAGGGCCTCCTGGTGACCACATAATCCCAGTGGAATGGCCCTGATCAGTGCTATAACTGGGACTCCGTGGATCACATGAGTGATGCGGTCAATGATTATGAAGCAGAATCTCTGGTCAGTGGGTTGCATTAATGTCTAGATTCAGAGAAAACTGCTGAAGTCTAAAAAGACTGAATGTAAAAAGGCCAAGACAGAGAGAGATAAAGGATAACAGAGGTGGCAGTTTATTACAGAGAAATGAGACGGATGAAGCCCCGATGACCATCTCTCAAATTTCGTGACGTTTCCTCTTAAATGACAATCTTTGGAAATAAATACCAAACTGGATATAATTCTGTGGCTGCAAAATGAATTTGACTACATTTGACTACAGAAAAAGTCTAAATCTTTTATCAGGCATGACTTAAAGCAGACATCAAGCTCAGCATTTAATAACCTTTGTGAAGCATATTGGTTTCGGAGTCCTCAGCCAAAACGAAAATGCTCTAATGAGATTATCTTAGGTGTGACGGGTAACTTTTCTTCTCTGGTTAAGTTCTGTAAAAGGTGTAATTCCAGCACCTATATCTCATACCCATTAGTACATGAGATATCTGTAGAAACAAAAACTTCAGAAACAACATCAAATAGACATGATCGTTTTTTATACAACTTGAGAAAAGAGAATGTGCTTAAGAACCCTGAACGTTTTCAACTCTCTATATCAATTGGGAGAAATTCTGTAACCATGTGTGTCTGAAGTTATACGTATTTATGTTAAATGTGGCTGCTGCCTTCATTTGGTGAAGTGTTCCATTTGGCAAACGTTTCTGGAGTAATAAGTCAGATTGATTCTGTGCTCCAGGACACATTTACGAAGCAATAAAATACATTAAGAGCTGGAGATACAGGGCTGTTTTGTGCTGATATCGCTTAACGGCTGTGTTTCCCAGGGAGATAATTCCTCATAATAATTATGAGGGGAGGTTTAACCAGACCAGAGTTTAAAAAGTGTGCTGAGTGATATCTGCGAATGTTGCTTGTCATAAAGTGAGAATTAATGTTCTTAATAAGAAGAACATCTTTTAGTTTATCGTGCTGTTCCACAGCTTCCAGCCCCTACTGTTGTCCCACTTTACTGGACTCACCTGCTGGAGCTTTAAAATTCATCAAGTTCACCTGCCTGGTGAACCACTGGTCTTGGAAGCAAGAACGCAGAAACCAAAACTTATCAAGAAAAATCAGAATTCAGCCAGATCTTCCCTTTGTTGAGTTCCCCTGCACGGTGGGGTGACGCGTGCTTTTGTCTCTGAGGGAAGCTAAAGCAAGAGTTTCCAAAAAAGGGAAAAGCTAATGAACAAAGATTATGTCCAGGGCAACATCTACCTGGGTACTTTCCATATCTGTTTGCTGTACAACCACAGCTCCTACTCTGTAGACTTACAGTATACGGCATTTGCTCAGTCGTGCCTTTACTAACACGGGAGGACAGAAGCATCTTCCATGGAAAATCCAACAGAGTCACTTCTGCGTTTCCAAGAGAGACGACTGTTCCACTCTGAAGTACAAAATCCAGAATAAAACTGCAGTAGGGCCAGGGAGTCACGCCTTTATCGAAACAGACTCATCATTTGCTGTGGTTGAATTGCTTATTTGGTGAGATGATTCACCAGATTCAATTTCATTAAAACAAACAGGCCATAAATATCTTTTTTAGATTAAGACATTTTGTTAAGTGCATTTCAATTAAGTTTTTAAAGTAGGCTTTCATTTGGTATTTTAATGTTAAATGCAGCAGTAATTGTTATAAAACTTGCGAAAATGAATTAACATGTTATATACTATTTTTAAAAAAACTGAATGAATTTCATCATAGCAAATATTACATATATATAACTTCTGTCCTTGGACAGAAATACCCATATTTTTTCATTGTTGGCTACATTATAATTGCCTTTGTAAAAAAAAGTCTCTGTTCAACAATTATTCAGTGTTATCACGCTGAAGCACACACCTATTCTGAAGGCTGTTATAATTACATACAATAAACGAACCTCATCCAGTCGTAGTAGGACTTTATTTAAATGCATGCCATCCCTGTTGGATAATATAAAAAAAAAACAACAAAACGGTTATTTTTCATTGCTGGAAAATAAAATCAGTTTCAGCGTAACAAAAAAGGTAGGCCTAATTATAATCTTTAATTTGTTTCGAAATAGTTATTTGCCACTTTCAAAACCAATTATTTCTTAAAAACAATCAAGCAGATTTGTTTCCGTGAGGTTTACGGTTGTCTCATGTAAGTGCTGTATAAGATCAAACAAAACATGCGTTGAATATCAAATATAGTTGCTCAACTCTTCGAACATGACACTTACAACAGTGAAGGCCACTTGTGAGGTAAAAATCAAAAATCCAAGCCATTACGTACCGTATTCGCAACAAACAACAAATCAGTGAATTGCGTAATGTTCAAGTCTTCTACTACCTACAATATTCTCGTGCAATTTATTGTTCATATTATCCATATATTGTACTGCGTTGAACAAGTTAACGGCAACAAATTAAATATTACGAACGGGCATCACGGTACGCATGACAATGGGATTATGAAGGACTTTGATGAATATGCAACAACCGTAACCTGGACTGAATTCACGGTCAGCACAATGTTTACCCATAGATGACGGACATTGCTTTCCGTCTCCTTCTTTCCAGATCAGATATAGACTAAGTCTAGAGATCTCCTGTCAGACACACCTGTGGGTACCTGTCCGCTCCACTCCGAACTATGCCGACTAAACGTGGCACCTGAAAGTGAGCGGCGCGACGGAACACCACCTGATCCCAGACATAGACACGTGGCAGCAGGGACAGTTCGACAGATCGGTGCAGTACATGTAGTTTATTAGGAAGACCAGGGTCTTCTGAGGCAGAACAAGCAGAGTTTCAGCTGGAGGGATAAACGCTTTTAAATTGCATGTGATTAAAAAAAATAACGGATGCATGAATCACATATTATCCATATTGGACTTAGTATACCATCAAGGGCCCTATTAAAATGAGCATGATAGAATATAAAATAATGCCCGTTCAAACAGTTTGTTTTATTAAAACAAATGCAATATTCACTGACACATTCTGCTTTTAAAGCATATAACTTTTTGAAAATGTGCGTATTACCTCCTTACAATAGCATGTAAAAGATTAAATGAAGTTCTTGTTCTCGTGTGCACTGAATGCAGCTATTCTATGCACTATATATCACCCATATTTAGGCCTACATGACAATATTTGTAAAACACCTGCCGGTGAAACAAGCATATTTTATAGAGAGTACTGCTATTTGTTCTATGGATGCTAATGATGTCCACCACAGATATCGCTGTGCACGGATTAGCACGTCATGAACTTTTTTCTTTGAAAGTAAGTTTTAAAAATAAGGACACAGTAGACTGCGACAGTATGTTACGACATAATTTTGCTTTTATACACATATTTTACTAGAAAACTATACCTCCATCTAAACATTAAAATAAGCTGAAAATAAAACAGAGAGTCTTTTCTTCTGGAAAATTTTGCATCGACAATCTTGCAGAAACACAAAGATAACTATATCACTATAAGCATTTTTTGTCACACAGTACAGGTTTAACATATAGTCAGAGAATATTGTACAACTAATGATGCGTGTATAAGTACCTACATGTTGAACTGCAAACAAACGTCAGTGCCTGCAGATATTTGATCAGGTAGCATAACGACAATGCTTATTGTAATCTACGCAACAAAACGCCATAGTATAATGAATACAATAAAAACACTTTTGCAGGGCAATAAACAGTAGAACTCCCGGATGCATTTACTAAAACAGACAATATATATAAAACTGATACATTTCAATCATCCATGCGGCAATTTCAAAACGAACAAAAGCAGCAGTTGGCTACGCCTAAACAAATAAGCATGACATTTCTTATGAATACAAACATTATTTTAAAATTTTGACCATTCATAGATAGGCTATAATTTACCAATACAAAATGCAATAACAATTAACAACAACAATAATAATAACAACAACGATAATAAACGTGTTCTCACATTCCTTCAAAGATAAAAAATAAAAAACTTTTTTTATTTAAAAAGTCCCTCTTGGTGGTTGCTTTTACTTATGTTACCAACTATATTCACTGTTCTGTATTGAAACATACACGCGTTCTTAGTAAAGAAGTTTTGACCACGCGGGAAAAGTGGCCGCAAATCCCAAGAAGAACAAAACACTAGATCACATCCACGGAATCACTTGTTCATATAGTTCTGTTGGTCATCCATGAAGCTCAACACCTTTGTATTATATTATACTTGGAAAATGGAGGTTTCACACAGAAACTGCCAAACGCTTGCGTCTCGTTCTTTGTCCGATCCCAATTAAGTTAATACGCACCGACGACGACCGCCTCCACCTCTTTCGATTGCCTTCTGTCCGTCACCAAAAAGTTGATCATGCCCTCCGACTTTATGAGAAGGTTGCAGCCTAAGAAGAAGATGCCGAAGACCACGGTGAGCGACAGGACGCACATCACTGCTATCTGCACAACTCGCATTATGAAGAGGCTCCTCTCGTCCGGGGCTGTGGCCACAAAGCCACTATCTGTCACTACAGATGAGAAGTTGCAGCATTTGAGGATTCCTTCACTTCTGTTGGAAAACAGTCCAGTAGCGTCCGTTTGGTTGAACGCAGAAGAATTCATTTTCAACCAACTTGGCAGTGCGCCGTCAAAAAGAGAACAGGTGGTCCCTTTACTTCTAAAATACTGCTTTAAGAATGCATCCACATTCCAGTTCAGCAAAAAGCGCTCCAAAAGGGATCATATGGTTAAGAAACACTTATTTCGAAAAAAGCTTTACTTTTCAGTTGTTGCACTTGACTTCTTGGTACCCATCTCCGCGCATGTACATTGGATACGATCAGCTTGCGCTGTCTGCGGCAAACCCATGGCTGATATACCTTGTTGGGTGAAACCATTTACAGGAATAGGAGACTGAATTAATCCTCTCGTAGCGAGGTAAGATAAGCCAAATAACGCCCCCTACCTGCAGTCTCAGTCACAACATGAGCACTGAGTCAGTGAGGAAATTGTCGTGAACTGGGTCGCATTCTGTATTAGTGAGTTGCTAAAGTATTTTTACCTCTCAATGAAAACAATTAGTGGGCCAAATACAACTACTGTACAATAAGGTTTGTGGGCGATATTACTTTAGCTTTGCAACAATACTGTCAAGCTTACCAATGTACGTATTACATCATAGACTATCGAAAACTGGAATCATTGGACTGGAATCACTGGACTGGAATCGCTGGACTGCCTCAAAGATCTGAAAAGAAAAAAACAATTCAGAATGTGTATCAGTCATACACTTTGTTGAACGCTATGAATTACTGAGAAATATTTAGCCAAACACTACAAACACTCATTCGGGCTGGTAGTAATTCTGCATAAAATAACAAATGTGTAGCTCGTCTCGCGATGAATTAAAAGTAATTTCAACGAACACTGTCTTTCATCGACACCTGCTGGACGTCTGTGTCACGCTTCTACATATAGCCTATATAGGCCTAAATTATCTGAATGAATTTTTGTTAATTTTTTTTTTCAGGATTCTGTGATGAATGTGATTTAGAGATAGTATATACACGTCTTGGTACAAGTCCCATTCTTGGTCTTCCTGACTGAATTATGCTGCGTAATTATAGTGATCTACCGCAGTATGTAACCTTAAATCTTTGTTTTTCATGCTTGCCGTAGTCTTTACCTTTATTCTGAGAACTAAATTTAGCGATAAGTATAGCACTGCCGACACAATTCCTGGATATCCGTGTCTGCTGGGGATATCCAGTCTCCTTGAGCAGTGCAGTCCTCAAAGACATATTTATTAAGTTATTTTATTATTACCGCTATCCCTTTATAACACGTTAAATTTAACGCATTTAATTGCTTGTAGCAGCATTTATACCTACAAATAAAAAAATACATGCATTGTATGCTAATTAATTATACTACTCAATAAAGTGATTGCACGGTAGAGGGCGCTGTCAAGCTCCAGCTGATCGTAGGATCGCAGTGTTTTCCATCCATCCATCTTCCAGGTGGCAGCTGGCTATTCAGTACAGGCAACGGGGATCCTGGAGTCAATCCCATGCAGCACTGGGCAAAATGCAGTGGAATGCCATATAGACAGGATGCCAAACCATCTCAGGGGACATACTGTCACCATATTGGAATTTAGAGATGCTAATTCAGGTAACTTCGTGTCTTTTCTCCGCAGGTAGCACTCAGGATTTGTGACGTAACAGTGATGCCCCCTGAGAGGCTGGGTTTCCCTTCCATCGCAACCAAAACCTTAGTTATTTAATTGCCTTCTTCCTGGTTTCTAAATTCTCTGGCGAGGCTTTGGTAATGTGGCTGCCAGTCATTTATTAAATGTATTACATTAATTATTTTGGCTGAACTTTTTGGGAACAGCTGTTGAATATTTTTCATCCAACATCTGTGGCATGGTCCAGGAAGGTATGATCCACTTATTGAGTTGTCGGTATGTTTTTGGAATTTATTAATGCGCACTGTAAACAATGAAACATTAGATCAACTTAAAATATTGCTTCATTTTTTCACACTTCATTTTTTTCAAGTTTGGTTAATATAATTTTTTCGAGTCAGTTTAACTTAAAGTGGTCAATCAAATACTTTAGATTTTTGCACTTAAAACCAATAAAAGTGCCCATGCTCAACTAAATAAATTTTGTTTTTAGACCACAACTTGGGATAAAAGAACAAATGAAATAATTTTGCTCATTTAATATTCAGATTTTCATCATTTTTAGAAACACACCATGAGCGAGATTGATATGGCACTGATATTAGTCTTTACCACACACTATTCTTAGTTCTTTTTTGTTTGCCTGTGTATGCTAATTTTTCTGAGTAGTGTAGTTCTTACATGTGTGCATCCACAAAGAAACCTCACTTGTACAGGTACATATGGTCTGAATGTCCTTTCTAGAGAGCCTAGGCTTGGAAGAGAAACAAAATAATCAGTTTTTCATAGTAACTTGCCTTCCCTAGTTGAGCCATAGAGGCTAAACCATCTAGCCTAGTCACTGACTATAGGGGAGTGGGTCGTACCAGTTACTGCACAGAAAAGGGTATCACAACTGTCCTGACACCATTCCGCATATGTTATCATCCAAGGGCAGGACCAGCAATCAAATGCACTGCTACAACATTAAAATATATACCACCCTGGAGACACGTCCAGTACGTCTCCTTGAGTTTAACCTCTGACTTGACGTCAACATGCTATAAAACCACATATCAGGAAAAAACCACCAGGACCACAGCTCTCTAATCTCCAACACCAGTCAGAACTGAACCAGCAAAGCTTCAATATAAAACAGTCTTTCTCATGATGGTGGGTAAATCTGGGTTGGCTCATCTGATCCTCGTGACTTGTGCACATATCAATATGGGGCAGTTATGTTGAGGTGGAGACATTGACTTAACACCCTATGGGGTAAATTGAACACTATTAGAGTTAATAAAGATTAACACTGTAAAAACAACTCTTACCGCACATTGTAAAGTGTTAAAGGTAACACTGAATGGTGTGGATCCCAGTTATACACTATGCAGTGTTAATTTAAAACTGGCACATTTGTTGTGTAACTATGTAACCTACCCGATACTAACTTTAAAACATTAACATGCAATCATGTTCTCAACTAAGATATAAGGACAAATATTTACAAGTTCCATTTTTCATTCTTATACCTGAGGACAGCAGTAATGACAAGCTTGTTGAAGGTTCTTCTCGGAGACATGCACAGGACTTGCGCATGTGCGACCCAAGCACACACTCTGTTTTAAGCTTTGACCCAATGGATCATTCTGCTTTAGTGGCGCAGTTTGTCTAATTGAGTCAGTTCAGCTAAAAACTGAAGTTGAAAGTACTCATTACAGAAATTAATACATCAACCCTACATGAATATTTTAGGTCAAACCAGCTGCACCCATGTGACACTTTTATTCATGCATATAAAAGAAAAAAATGCATATGAACTGTCATTACAGGGTTTAACCTTTTAGAAGGTTATCAGCAGGTATCAACAGGACATGTTAGTGTAATCCCAGTTAATACTTTTTCTTATAGGCTAAATTGTAAAATTAATTTAAATATTACTAATAGAATGAGTACATTTATGCTGTATTTGTCCCTTAGGTGAGACATAAAAACACACACGAGAGACAAAGCTTGTGGTTCATGATGCAGGGTTGTGCAGTAGCTGCTGCCCCAGAGCCTTGCTCAAGGGCCCAACAGTGATATCTGTCTGTTACCTTGGAATTTGAACCAACAACTTTCTGATCACAGGCTCAGAGTTCTAAACTGCTGAACTGCACACCACCCCCAATATAAAATTCATTAGTATGTCAACTTTGGATACAGCGGTAGTACTATAACAACTGAGTAAATATTTTTTTTTATGTCATAAATGGCTAGACTGAGCAACGTGTTTCGAAACAATATCGCGTTCGTTCTCGTACTGGCCTACATTTCCCAAGTGCCTTTGTAGCTCTGTCTCGAGTGCGACACGATGAGTGACATATCGCTCAGCCAATCACTGAGTGTAAATGCGGCGCCGATGCGCTGTGGCTTCATGTTCGCCTGCGCCTGGACCTGTGGTTTTTTTTTACGGTATCGCTGCCAGGAAACAAGTGGACGTTAGGGCAAATCGCATGTTCTCTTGCCATTCGGATAAAATTTAAAGCATTTGCTATTTACTCTTCTTTGCAATAAAGAGAAGGTACAACGGCCTTTGGAGTAACTAGATAACTGACTGCATCTTCAAAAAAGCTTCTACCTTCCTTGCGTAATCATTTAACCAGTGTTTATTCCTATCGACATGTAAATATCGGTTTGACAAAAAAATATAATTTCGGATTATTTGTATATATCACAGGCATATGCAACACGTTGTTGGTAAGCAAAGGTGTAAATGATATACAAGATCGGATTATTTTACAGTAAGTATTGCAGACTTTTAAAATCTGATTGCACTAGAATGGAATTCATGAAATTTAAAATAATGCTTTTACTTTGATTCTATATATTGGCACATTTTACGCACTGAAAAAAATATTACCGTTTCATTCGACGGATGTACTGACTCACTTATTAAATTTTAGTTGCATTTTAAATAATAGTTAATGCGGAGCGCGTCTGTTTTGATGTAATTGCTGGACTGATCTGATGAAGCGGTAATTTTTGTACCATTGCATGCACTTTAATCTGAAGTGACTTTTCCTCTCCATTTTTCTGATCTCGGTACCCCTGTATTTTGGTGTTGCTGCTTGTACATTCCTGGCATAACCTACTTTGTAGCAAATGTTCATTATTTATTTGTTGTTTATAATGACAGTAATAATATAATAACTCATAATATGTTGTTATTATTAACTCAGATAATGATGTCGCCATGTATTCATATACAAGATTTGTCAAAATTGAAAAAAGTTAAATATTTTAGCGTTTTTAATATAGTTTTACGTACGTAATACTTACATCTTGGATTTCAGTATTTGACCAAAGTGAACACTGTACGATGTTAAAATATGATGAATAACAATATGAGGTTTTGAGACACACTAAATCGGAGTTTCCTGCAGCTCTGTCAGTGGGTTCTGGGTGACTCTCCTGCGGTGCAAACGTACAACCACGGGCGTAACTTTGGGTTGAACACTGGGGGGTTAAGGTCTCCACCAATTTAGAAGGGTCCAGGGGGTTGTATTGGCAGGTTTTAATTATTGGGGGGGGGTTTCCAACCCGTAATTTACACCCATGCGTACAACTTTGTGTTTTATCAACAATTACCCTGCACAATGTCTAGATTCTGTCTTATTGAATTCGCAGTATCCTGTATTTGGAATCCGCAAATTTCTTGTGCGCATATGTAAGCTACACACATACAAACGCTCATTGGCCGCTTTATTAGGTACACCCCCTGGTTAAGACGAACTGCTTGCTCTTCCAAGTAGGAAATCACGTGGCTGTAACAGAATACTATATGCAGCATGCCGTCAGGGTAAAGAGGCTTAGTCACTGTTCAGTTAAGTATTGGAATGTATAATACTAGTGGCCTGTGCATTTTACTCGTGTCTGACTGTTGGCGCACCACCTGGTGGTTCCTGTGTACCAGAAACAGCCGTCCTCCTGGGATTCTTATGCGCTACGGTGTCTAGGGTTTACAGAGCATGCTGCAATAAACAGAAAACATGCAGTCAGCCGCAGTTCCGTTGCCAAATACATCTTGTTAATGAGAGAGGTCAGAGGTGAATGACCAGACCTATTAGTGCTGACAGGATGGCCACAAGTGCAAAAATAACAGCTCAGTGTTGTGCAGAAATGAATCTTTGAATGTGCAGCTTGTCAACACTTCAAATAGTTCTGTAGACAAAAGGAATCCTTTCTAATTTTACACCGGGGTACCTAATAAAATGGCCACTGAATGTAGCCATATTATATATTTATTTATTTTTTTGTCTTTTTAGTAGCTGTTTGGATTGAGGTGTCTGCCTTTCAGTCTCAAGAGAATAAAGATATTTTTAATTCCTTTTACATTTTAGATGTGTTTTTTTTTTTGTCCGGTCGTACCAGAAGTGGGAGCTCATTATAAGTTTAATTTTGCTTTGATCTTTTTTCATTTTTATATGAAATATGTGCCTTTTTATCCTGCTGACATGGAATCGTTGTTGTTTCCCTGACTTTTGCAGGGGTAAGGCAGCTTGCTGTACAATATAAGGTACATTTGTATGAAAATGCTGAGTTGCTTAAATTGTTAGATGGGCTTTTTACGGTGGCAGGATATAACACGGGGGGTGGAATGGGGGTGCATGTTGCTGTGATATAGTCATCCTTCCGGCAAATTGATAGCAGCCAAGCTCTAGGCTGAGTGGAGACGCTTTCTAAATGCTACGTGCCTCTTACACAACTCATTAGCCATTTATTGCAGAAAATGTAGAAAAATGAGCAATTAAGGGCTGCTAATGGATTATTATAAAGGATGGACACTGCTGTGTAATGCAGCATTTTTCTGCTATAGGGTTTCAACAAATTTAGATGACGGATGCTCTCTGTACACAGTTTGTGTGCGTGTATAGCATCCTGAAAATGTTTGTGTCTGGCTTGGCCCATAAGCGCATATTGAATTACAGGAAGACCCCTGGGCCCCCTGATTGTACACGGGGGGCCCTGACTGGGGCCATCTGATAGCCTCTTCTCCTGGGAAGGAGTCTCATGTGTTGGGCTGGGGTCCTGGCGGTAGCGTGTTCCTGGGAGGATGATAAGATGGATAGACGGCTGGATCCCCTTCCAGGAGGCCTTGTCGAGATGCGTCGCGACAGTGACTCTGCTCAAAGATAATTTAAAGAAAACAGACGAATGAACAAAGGGAAATAGCATGTTTGATTCTGGCTTCGCCAGTTAAAAACCTTTTGCGTTACGCAAATTTTAATTTTAGGCTAAGTTACGCTAATCCTTCGCATTCTAATAATAAACCAGTTCCTGTGGACTTTACAGCCACTGAGTCACTGATGAATTACTGTCGGTTAAAGATATGCTTAGTTCGGCAACTTGTCTATTTAAAGTGGAAAGTGCTGTTGACAAATATCACATTAAGTATGTATCAGTTCACACATCGAGGTGCAATTCCCACCTTTTATATTGGTACTTTAACCGTTTCGTTCTCTTGATGCTTATACCTTAGAAACAAAGGCGAACAATAAAACCCTGACTCATTATTTCAAGCACTTTGCAAAATAATTTTTAAAGCAGTGTGACCTTAATTGTTTAAAAATGTGCAGCGTTCCTCTTCAGGCGTTTATGATAAATTTATACTGTTGACTCGGTGTAAAGTATTGAGGAATGGTCTTGGAAGATTTCACTTTTTTGGGTTTATATTCTCTTGTAGCTCCAGACGTAGTACCTTCTGCTGACCATGCAAAGGTTGCGGGTTCAAATTCCGGAGAGGATGAATAAATTGTAACCCTTCCCTGTACTGTAAGTTGCTTTGGAAAAGGAAATGTCCAATATTATTTGTATTTCATAGCGTTTTGTTAAGGTTTGTACCAGTAGTATCAAGTCATGCCTCGTGTGGCAACAGTTCATGTAATTCTGTGATTAGTAAGAAGCAGGTCTTTGTGGTTCAACTGCTCTTCCATCTGTGGGAGATTTCAACAGCATACTCGAGTGGCAAAAAACTCCTAGCATTTTTTTGGCATTACGCTTTAAAAATTACTACACGAGTATTGGAGGCAATGTTTATAAACAATCAAAGGTTGTTTACAAATATCATACACTGGATGATTAAATAAGCAACTGGAGTAACAGGAATAAAGTTCTGCATCTCTAAAACTTGGGCGTGTTTCCACAATTTTGGCCACTAGTGTAGTTTGCTGCTTGTCAGAAACTGCCTCAGTTTTGGGTAGATAGACAACAATTATGAGTTCACCTATTATTGATGGGAGGTTTATTAGAAATCTTATGTGGGCGATTGGTGCCTCAGTGAGTAACATGGCAGCCTCGTGTTTCCAGGGCTGGGGTTGAATTCCATCTGAATTGGTGTGTGTGCAGTTTGCATGTTCCCTCCATGTCGTGGATTCTCTGGTTCCCCCCACAGTCCACAAACATGCTAAGGTAAACTGCAGTTGCCAAATTGTCCGCAGTTATAAGTGAATGGTGTGTGAGTGAATGGTGCCCTGCGATGGGTTGGTTCCCCATCCTGGGTTATTTCCTGTTTTATGCCTGTAGCTTCCGGGATAGACTGTGAACCCTCACAGCCTTGCGCAGGACAAACAGACAATGGATGGATGGATGGATGGATGGATGGATGGATGGAATGATGGATGGATGGATGGAATGATGGTTCAGTCACAGCAGTCTCATATTTCCAGGGCTGCGGTTGAGTCCCACTTGAGGCTTGATGTGTGTGGAGTTTGCATCTTGTACTTATGCAGTTAGGCAGGTTATCATCTGTAAAAAAAAAAAAAAAAAACACCCTTATTCTGTGTGTGAGTGGTGGATCAGCATCCTGCCCAGGGAGTCGCCTGTCCAGCCTGGGAGAGGTTCCATGCCCCCCTGTGACCCTGAAGAGGACAGGCAGCTATAGGATGGATGGATGTATGGATGGGTTTTAGCTACAAAAACACACAGGTGAATTAGTATCTCTCCACTGCCTATAAAGCTTCAAACTGAGTTTGACCCTGTATTGGATATGCAGTGATGTGAAATGGACCGAGAAATTATTGATTATTATGTTAATATTGATAACATAGTCTGCCACACCTTTGACCATTGGGTTTTTTGGTTCTCCTCAGTGGAATGACATCCCGTCGAACCCCATGCCCCATCGCAGTGCCGCGCCCCCATCTCACAGAGCGAGCGCCTCCCCACCTTCTGGAGACGCCCTGCTGACCCTCAGCCGGCGCCCCCCTGGCCCCAGGGGTCGTCCTCGGACACCATGCGCAGATTCGCCTACTGCAAGGTGGTGCTGACCACCTCGTTGGTGTGGGTGCTGGTGGACGTCTTCCTTCTGCTCTACTTCAGCGAGTGCAACAAGTGTGACGACCGGAAGGACCGGTCTCTGCTCCCTGCACTGAGAGGTAGGGGGCGCCCTTCAGCTGCTATTCAATATTTCTGTTCTCCAGTAAGATTTTTGTTGTCTCCAGTTCGATTAGACTGTCTACAACAATTCCTCTCTTTTCTGGAAGCTGCAGACAGCTGACGTTTAGGTCATATCGCCCCTTTCCTCTCTGCCTTCAGAGTAATATTGTCGGAAGAAGCATTGCTGATCATGCGTATATTTTGATTGTCATACAATGCTGCATTTGTATATTGCTGCATAAAATACGTAATATAATATTCAAGGTTATATATCGATTTTATTCACTGGAGAAAAGGGAGGTGATTCTGCTTCTATAAAAAGTGCCCCCCGGGTGTTTTACTGGAAAGCCTACCGTCGTATTGCAAAGATTATCTGAAATGAGGTCTTTGCAGTGGCTTCTTCCAGAGAAACAAGGATTAGGCATTTGAAGGTCTGGTTGATTTAAACATGCAGCATGCAGATGCGGCATTAATCATGCAGAATTCATTAATTTTTAGTCCACTTCTTAATTCTGAAGGCCATTCTACCATGTTCTTAGAATTCGCCAGTCTTAACTTTGGACGTGCATGGAGTTAATGCAACACGCAGTAATAATTGCCATGGGTAGTGAATAAATTGCGATTGCATTTAAATTACCAGGAGTCATTTCTGGATTTTTTTTCTGGCATGATTGGTTTTCGTTTTTGTCTTCCTTTATATAAATGAGGCCCTTTACAGTAATGAGGAGGGATTTACTCTTGTAACATATTAGTAGTATGATGAAGATTTAATGGACAGGCGAACTGCAGGATGCTCAGCAACAGGTCTCTTACTTTGGGTCGCATGAAATCTTAAACTTGCAAGAAGTTAGAAACACGTTTCAGGCTGAACTTCACATAGACTAAGGAGAAAAGTTTCTAAAATAAAATACTTATTATGAACTCAGTCCAGTATACATTGTGTGTTTATCCATCCATATGTTCGTCCATCCATCCATCCATCCATCCATCCATCCATCCATATATCCATATATCCATTTTCCAAGCATTAATCCTGAGCATTATCGTGTGGAACCTGGAGCCTATTTCAGCCAGTATACATCCGGAGACGGCGTACATCCTATACAGAGTTCCAGTTGTGTCCGGGTCAATATTCATCAACACATATCATGTGTCCCGATACCAAAAACGTACCAGTGGTTGCTTTTTCTGCAATATTTTTTTTTGTTGCTGTGTGACAGTGGATATAGAGGATCCCTTTATATCTGTTGTGTCTCTGCATTGCAGTAATGTGGGGGTGAGGCCAGATAACACTTGTGAGGATACTTGTGATGTTAAAGTGTTTGAGCCTGTTATGTGTATGCTTTGGCTATTGTGGGCTGGTCTATGGCTCTGTGCCCATAATCCGAAGGTTGCCAGTTCAAATCCCATGGTTACCACAATGATTTTATTGTTGGACCTTTGTGCAAGGCCCATAGCCTCGATTGCTCCAGGGACTGTCTGATTCTGCTTTCCCGGTTGTTTGTTGTCTTGTGTAAAAGCATCTGCTAAATAAGTGTAAATGGCTATTGCGTGTGGCTCTGCAAAGATCTGGTCTTGGAGCTTTTCTGAGAAGGGCCTTGTTTATGAGGAGTGCATTCATGTAAATGTGTCCCTTCTGAATATCCGTGCGTGCTTGAGGTAAATTGACATTGTTTTTCCTTGAGAATTAGAGCAGGAAGTAAGGAAAACCAGTGGGTTTGCGCTAGCGTCCTCCCACCAGGGCTCCGGCACTGAAATTGGCACATAATACGAGATGAATGACGGCAATGGAGAAAAATTAAGATATCAAAACCATAGTGGGCGGGATTATTGTAAGCTTCTGATTGCTTATTGGCTTCACCTGTCCCCCCAGGGCCATTTCATTGGCTTCACCTGTCCCCCCAGGGCCATTTCATTGGCTTCCGCTGAGTTGAACCGATCAGCTTAGGCAGTGTAGGATGGAAGAGCTCCCACTTGCACAGCGAGCAAAGGTAACCGAAAGTGTGCATTTCTCGGAGCTTCCTGCCAGTGCTGGCTATTCTATCCTCTCTGTCCCAGTGCTGGTATCTTTGACAGCTCTGTTTCATGGCTGGAGAGCTCCCACTTCTGTAAAGACATTACTTAAGCCATTCGATCTGGTTTCGATTCAGAATCATAACAGACCAGCGTCCTCCAGATGGTCCATTCACTCATTTTGCACAGAAGCTTGAAGGATATAGATTTTAACTGAGAAGTGTCTTTTTTTTGCGATTTGTGAGTTTGCAGAGGAATTGTCACCATAGACACAAGTGGCTTGAATGAGAGTGAAGGAAAAAGCACAAAAATGACATGGGGAAAGAGGTGAAAGGTTCCATCACATTGTCTATCCGGTGAATACAAGTCACATAGGGTATCTGATCATTTGAGGCTGAAGACAATTGGCTGAGCAATCATGGGAAATGCCCCTAGTGGCAGACTGCTGGATTGTGACAAGCCTAGCCTTCTGTGATAAGTAGCCGGCCCTGCTAGAGAAACCAACAGAGGTGGAGATTTCAGGTCCAGAGAGTGCAAATCTAGTGACTCTGTGACTCTGGCTCTATGCTCAACTGGTTGGTTGAAACAAAATCATGGTCTGGATTTGTACTCTCTGGACCTGAAATCACCACCTCTGGAAACCAAGTTAGAGCTGTCTTAATGAGTACAGTATGTAACATTATAAAATATTCAATTGTTAAGAAGCTACAGTAGTCAGGGTACCTTATCTCTGACAAATATGAAATCATGACCTTTTTTTTTTTGGTAAGACGTTTCTGAGCCTGATTGGAAAATATATATTTGAATACACATTTAAACAATCCCCTTAATTTCTGAACTGAGTTTCAGAGATTGACCTGGTGTCCTCAGGGAACCACTGAGCTGACTGGTATTAATGGAGTTCAGGTCAATGTGTGGTTCGCACAAGATGGGGACTTCGTATCAACTTTTTATATTACTAATAAAACTCTTTGGTGCTTTCCTTTACTGTAGTAATCCATGGGGCTGCGTGGAGGACAGGGCTTGGGAAATATGCAGGATGACTGTCTCCACAAATGCCACTTGAGAACGGAATCGCCTGGAAAGCAGAACCGTTTGGCGTAGTTACGGCATCTATTATTCACTGGGGACGCTGGATTTTCAGCTTAACGACCACTGGTATATTGCAGACATGTATTTTACATGGCCCTGTGAGTACTCCCTGTTCCTGAATAATTCAGAAGTGTTTTGGCTGTTAAGTCGGCGCGGGCACCGCTGAGAATAGTAATCACAAGCCGGGGGAGTGCTCTGGCCGGTGCGTCACGGAGATCGAGCTCGGGGGGATTCACCGACACGTCTCCTACTTTGCTTATGTCATTATAAATACTGTAAGACAATAAAAAGCCCATTTATATAAAGCGCTGTTGTGTGCAGTGCACAACCTTTAGATGTGTCTTCATAAAAGCCTTGGAAGTAGTTAAGCAAAAAACATAATAAAACTTTATTCCAAAGGCCAGTGTGTGAGCAGAAGACGCACAGCTCATAAACGGCAGCGAAATGAAATATGCTGATTTCCTTTCAGCGGCCTACTGACGGTCTGCGTTTTGATGTTCAGATATGTGTGTAATTATCCGTCCATCTCTATCGTACAGCCACTTACGCAGTTGGAGGAGGGGCAGGCACTCCATTGCAGGGCAAATGCGTGCGCACACACGCACACACACACACACACACACCACATGTGCATGCACATACACACACATACACACACAGATTAGGTATCTATATCTTAGTGAGAACCTCTAATCATTTCTCTCAGCACAACCCTAATCAAGGTCAAAATAATAGGGTTTTGTCACTTTTGGTCCCCACAATGTAATGTATACATGACCTCAAACACACATGCACGCACACACACACTTCTCAGGCAATTCCGAGATACCAATTCACCTGATTGCATTGCCTGATCTTTTGTACCTTGTGTGTTGTTCTTTTAAATGCATATTTAAATTCATGTTACGGTGTTATTGTTAAATCCCTGGGGCTTCAGTGTGGAGCTCAACTCTCGCCTTATGTCCCCTGGGGCCGTCAGTTCTACACGGATCGGTGTCTCTAAACGATCGGTGGTTTAGCGCTTTTCTGCGATGAACCGGCATCCGGGGCGTCACCCGCCTGGGGTCCCCAGGCTCGCTGTACTGCGGTGGCTCTCGGACTCATTTCTCATTACGTTTATTTGCATTGATCTGTTCGGCAGATGTTTTTGTTTGAGACGGATGACGCTACGTCTACCTGTCAAGGAGCCGTCTTTGGTTCCACCACGCTGAGCATCCCGACGATTGACCGGTGACGACCGCTTGACAGCTGGGGGAATAAGAGATAGGGGAATACTTCTTTCGACCCCGACGTCAGAAATCCTGTACAAACAGTATCATCCAAGTAGGAGCCTTGTGCAATATACAAAACCAAGCATCGAGTGGCGCCAGGCTAACCAGCCCAGTTTCACACTCTCACAGTGTGATTTTATTCTAGTAGTCAGAATGAGCAGTGGTACAAACTTTCCTTTTGACTGTAGCTCACAGGAAAGCAGGTCTGGGTACCCCAGGCTGAACATTTGCCTTTAACATACATTTTCTACCTGTACATGAGTGCGTCATATGACAAAAGCCAGGAAATGGGAATTCTGACAGCTACACGATGGTAATACGCTAATTTTAAGTGCCAGTTTTTCAGTAATTTTTTTCAAATCTCCTCGAGTTCTGCAGTGCCCGGGGGCGTCCCTTCTCCTGAAATGGGCATAAGATTTTGATGACACGGGTTAGCGAGGAATACACCCCCGAGGGCTGCCCCGTAGCCTTCCCAGGCAGCACCGGCATGTGAGCGGCTCTTACAAACGAGTCGTTTTTTACCTGCAAAGGAGCCGCTATTAAAGTTAGCATCGTGCAGACATGACATTCATTGTGAAGTAGACCTGCTTGTGTATGCACCAGCTATTTTAATGCGATGTAGAGCCAGAGCCATCGTTCTAGAAGTTCATTCACCTGAAAGGGAGAAAAAAAACTCTAAATGTCCACTTTACAATGCTAGTCGCTGGCTAAAACCCGCGTATAATTTTAAGTGCGTGTTTTAATTTTGCGGACGCCCTTATTCTGTGTTTTTGTGCCGCGGTTCAAATCTTTCGCTGTAGGATATTCTGTTAATCCCCTTTTTGTGTGGCCTTAATGATTTAATGATAAGGGGCTCTCCATCTTTCTCCATCTTATCAGCTGTCATATCACGGACCCACGAAGGCCCCGGAGAGATGGGGAAGGCAGTGAACATCCAGAAGGAGGACCAGGAGAAAATGAAAGAGCTTTTTAAGATTAACCAGTTTAACCTCCTGGCCAGCGATCTGATAGCGCTTAACAGGAGCCTGCCCGACGTGCGGCTCGATGGGTGAGTATCTCCGGAAACCAAAAATGTTGTGTCCTTTTAAGGAGCAGAACACACTGCTGGGATGGAAGCTAGCTGTGCTCGTTCTGAAACAGGCCTGCCACGGAGTTCCGCCCCGGCGCGCACACACTGGTGAGCACAGTCCCACCAGCGGACAGGGAGCGCGCGTCAACCAAAAGCTGCACACTTTGTGAATAATTGTCATAAAAATAAGTGTTCTGATCTTTAGTTCAGTTGTTATATTGACTGCTGTTATTAAATGAAACATGAACACCATGAATACTGTCGGTGTTCGGCTGCCCCACCTCCACCAAAGTTGTAAACCTAGCGGAAACACTGGAATGTAGGCAGTTGGGACAGATGTTAGTGTTCTCAGTATTGGAAGGAATGGCTGAAATCGAGGAGAGAATATTGACAGTGGAAATCGAGAATGTATAATACTCGTCTCCAGGGTCTCCTCTGTGAACTGCTGGTCTTTGCAAATACATGTTGGTGCTGAAGTTAGGCCACAGATGTTTTTTTTTTATTTATTGAAATTTTTTAATGATGTTTTGTAATATTTAAACATATTATGCAATGCATTTGAAAAGCTCTTATGATTATTACTCTGATAGAAAAGAGAGTGTTTTTGTTTCTCCGCCAATTATGGGATGTTCCCATTATTATTTTGCATAAACCTTAAGACAGACAGGATGGAGAAATATTTGTTCTCCATACTATACGACTGCTTTGAGATATGATGAGCCACAACCTGGCGTCGTTCCTCTGAATCTGGGTTTCTCATCCACAAAGCCATCATTTATCTTGATTGCGTCCCCGGGGAGTGATTCCTCTTCCTAAATATCGCTAAATGGGAGGTGGGGGTGTCTTCCTCGGTAAATTTTGCCGACCTGGGGGAAACAAGGTGATTTTCGTAGGTGGCAGTCGAGTTCGCATTTGTGCAGCAGCCCATTACGGACAGAATCGTGTTTCCCAGCTTAAATGACATCATTGTGACATCATTAAAGAAAATGTCAGTGAGAAGAGACGTGCCACACGGCCGCTCGGGGTCGCGATGAGACAGGCGCTTCACGCAAATACCCATAGGAGGCCTAGAAAGACTGTCAAGGTCAGCATCTGACTGTCGTTTCCTTCACCTCTGTTTTCTGATTTCCTCAGTCTGAGATATAAAGCTGCTTGAAAATTAAACCCGGTTTGTTTCCGTGCCTTGCAGAGTTTATCGTTAAGGCGACGGTCTTAAGGAACGTGCCTTTGAGTGACATGAAGATGCTTTCTGTCCCCATTCTATCAGTCTCTCCTGGCAGTCAGAGATAGCGTGGTTTTGGGATAGCCCTCTTGCCTCTCTCCTCACGTTTAACCTAACCCTCTTCTCTTGCACCAATGCTCCTTCACACTTTATTTAGCAGTAGACACACTCTAGCCGTTCTCCTTCCCACCTGCATGTCGTTAGATTTGTTCCCGAGTGAATAAAGTCCCTGGAGACTGTTGCATTAATGTCCTTTTCTTGCTTGCCAGGATTGTTTTTTTCCTTTTTTGGGGTTTTCCATCTGTGAATCCTTCTCTTGCCAAACAGCTTGGAAGAGACTCTGCCATCTAATTTAGGCATGCTTGCTTTTTTTGGATATGGGAATTAATTGTAGTGACTGTATACAGATATAGCGCTACATTATTGCTACATTGTTGTGACTGTCTATAGATGTAGTGCTGCATTGTCTCTGTGTGCAAATATAGTGTTACATTATTGTGATTCTGTAGATTTAATGCTACATTGTCACTGTTTACAGATATCACGGTTCATTGTTGTGTCTGTACAGATATAGTGTCATACTGTCGAGTCTGTGTACAGATATAGTGCTATGTTCTTGTGTACAGATGTATTGCTACATTGTTCAACTGCTGCCAAGCACACAAATACGGAGAACACTGCTGTCTTGCATTGCTAACCCCAGGATGTGGGCATTTGTCCTCCTGCTTCCCCTTTTAGTTGTCATTTTTGTGTTTTTGTTGGAATGCTGGGTATTTTGTGTCTCGTGTGTCCGTCAGTAATCTAATGAAAATGCACCCATCTCACACGGTGGGACTCCTGCTGATGTACAGAGGTGGCCGTATCAGCAGAATGACTTGGTAAGTTCTCGAGTCCGGAGCAGAGCATCCACGGAAATGCATTTCTGACAGCTGCAAGACCAAGGTTCACCCGGACGACCTTCCCAGCACCAGCGTCGTCATCGTGTTCCACAACGAGGCCTGGAGCACGCTGCTGCGGACGGTCCACAGCGTCATCAACCGCTCTCCCCGGCATCTGCTGCTTGAGATCCTGCTGGTGGACGATGCCAGCGAGAGAGGTATCGCTCAGCGTGGCCGTGCCTTCCTGGCACTCTTGCATTCAACACAATTTTTTTTTTAAATATTAAAATCAAAAAAAGATGACGGCTACCTATAGGAGCCATTTTGGACTGAATAAGAAGATGCAAAACTGTTTAGTCCAGGCTTCAATCAGTGGAACATAGTGATTGTTGTTAAAGTGTGGGACTTTTTATAATAGTTTTTTTAATGCTTAGATTTCTTGCAAAAGAAGCTGGAGGACTATGTACGGACCCTAGAAGTGCCGGTACGGATCTTGAGGATGCAGCAGCGCTCCGGGCTGATCCGAGCCAGGCTCCGGGGTGCGGCAGCTGCCCGAGGTCAGGTGATCACCTTCCTGGATGCCCACTGTGAGTGTACGATAGGATGGCTGGAGCCACTGCTGGCTAGGATTAAAGAGAACAGGTGGGTGAGGATTTAAACTCTGTGTCTTCAGTGTAGTTATGAATCCTCTGAGATAATCGCCTTGAGGAACTCATGCTTATTTTTGTATAAATAGCTTGGGTAAATCCACCAAATTTAAAACAGCCTACCTTAAATTAATACATTCAAAAAGACTGTTGTACTATCATTTCAAAAAGATTCTTCTTACATTATAACTGAGGACAAAAACGATTATACATTTCAGATTATTAGCATTAATTTAATAATATTTAAATTCTTGTAAATTTGTACCTTTTTGGCACTAGGTGCTTACAGTAATATCCCTGTTTCTCTCGATGGCACTGTTGCAAAGGATGTTATAACTTGAAATGATACCTTGCTTGTGTTCTGATAGGCTGGAGTGGGTTTATCCTCAAACCCCAGTCCTCATGACTTTTTTTGTCTTTCCTTCACCCGCAGAAAAGCAGTGGTGTGCCCAATTATTGATGTGATCAGTGACGACACCTTCGAGTACATGGCGGGCTCCGACATGACCTACGGGGGATTCAACTGGAAGCTGAATTTCCGTTGGTACCCCGTGCCTCAGAGGGAGATGGACAGGCGGAAAGGGGACCGGACACTTCCTGTCAGGCAAGTAATGGAGGCGGTGCTTAACTAGGTGGGTTAAGGCCAATTCAAACTTCGCTTTTCCATGTGCGTTTTCGGTTGTGGATGAGGAGACATGACATAAATTTCGTCATCAGGGGCTGGTGGAGGATGGCTGCAGTCGGTGGGCGTGTAGCCCAGATTTTTATGTCTCGAGGAAACCTCGCCCATCTGCACGCGTGCAAGAAAATTGATTAGGTATTCCCAGTAGGTGGCAGTGTGGAGTTCCACTGATCAGTGGTCAATGAGTAGAGGAAGAATAGCTGTTGTTGTTGTGGTTACGGTGAGCAGCTGCATGAGGTGGGCTGGAGGTACCCGCATATCTAATGTTTCATATTGTCCAGACATTATACCAAGTATTTTAAAAAGCAGCACTATTCCGGCATTTTGAAAACTTGCCCATAAAATCCCCCAAGTGTGTGGGTGGGGTTGGGATTTCAAAATACTGCGGACTGCCTTATTGCCATAATTCCGGCCCAGTCTTGACTAATAACTTTAAAACAGCTCATCTTAGTTTGCCCGTTTCACTACGCTGCTTGTATTTGTGTTGGTACATCTGCCCTCTGCTGGACTGATGGAATATCACTGCTATATGCATGCGCCGCGACCGCGGCCAGATGTAGTATGAGCATAAGCTGCCGCGCGTGCCGCCGTCCCCTGCCCGAACGCATGCGGAAATGCGGGCGGAAGAGCGAAGTGTAAACTAGGCTTTGCGATGCAGTGCTTGTGATCACTGCTCTGTGTTTGAATCACACGGATGGTGGCATGATTCCACCGTCAGGCCAGGGGTATGTGGTCCTTAAACCTCGCTGGCAACAGAAACTGTCTGATCCTTCTTTCTCAAAACTGTATGTCACTTTGGATAATTGTGTCTGTTAACTGAACTGTATAATAATAATTGCTGGTATGGTACAAGCCGTGAGGCAACTTTCCAAGACACGTTCAACCGAACAAGTGTACTTACCCAGTTTCTGTTGTTGTTCCTTTATTAAAGACCGGCTTACAGTTCCATTCACATGGACAACTTAGGTACTGACTGGAAAAGTTTTTCTGTGCCAGCATGTAATATCTTGGTTGGTTGTCCTTGCTGGAACACATTGCATATTGTTTGTTTGGGTAAAATCAGTTTAATCCTTGCTTATTGAGGTGTTGGTGGGCTGATACCTTCGCTGTCATAGTAATTGTGATAAAAATTGTCAGCCAGTTAACAAAATATCACTTTGCATTTTTTGGAAGCTGTATCTGTGAAATAGTGATGGTATCATTTGGAAACAGATGGAAAGGATTTTGTAGCTATAATATTTTATTACAAAGCACATGAAAGCACAACAAGGTTGTTTAAACTGCTTTAACAGAAATAATAATATTTCTCTGGAAAGTTTCTCAGGAGAGATTTTTTATATGACGCATCAGAGCAAAGTGTAGAATTTCTTTTTTCTAGAACATATTTTGCATATGAGACACTGAATTCGTGGATTCTGTCATGCCTTTTGAGAATATTTAAATGTGAAATAGAACAGAAAATCAGATACGCCTTTTGTCACTGGTTTGTTGCCGTGGTGATATGGATCCCATTTGCACTCGATCTCTCTCTGATTGATGTTTTCGTCTTCTGCAGAACTCCCACCATGGCGGGGGGTCTGTTTTCTATCGACAGAACATATTTTGAAGAAATTGGAACATATGACCCAGGGATGGATATCTGGGGCGGAGAGAACCTGGAACTGTCCTTCAGGGTAATTCCGTCGTTTCATACGTGTCCGAATTGAACGCACGGCATTGTCTTCAGGATATAATCTCTGGCTCTACATGCAACCTGACATCATGTCAAGACAAATGTCTTTACATGTGTAGAGGATTTGTTGTGCTTTGTTGGAGGGAAAAACACGCACACATACAAGGCGCTGGTAACATTATGCTGTCATCTTATGGCGTTTAGGGGTTTTTAGTTGGTACCTGCATAAAAGTGAGAGGGAAGTACCCACAAACCAGAAATGATGTGTGTTTATATCCATGTAGCATGTAATGTCTGCGTATATGTGTGGGTGAGGTTTACAGGAATAATTCTGTGCGCTGACGGGGTACGTGAGATGAGGGAAAAGCAATAAACGTCGACAGTGGGCCCGTTCTCAGCGCCTGTGCTGGCTGCCCGCAGATATGGCAGTGCGGTGGCTCTCTGGAGATTGTCACCTGCTCTCACGTCGGCCATGTGTTCCGGAAGGCCACCCCGTACAGCTTTCCCGGGGGCACTGGCCAAGTCATCAACAAGAACAACAGGCGCCTGGCTGAGGTCTGGATGGATGAATTCAAAGACTTCTTCTACATCATATCACCAGGTGCGCTGTCCCGCCGCTCAGCTTTTGTTTACCGCTCACCTGTCCACTGTCGTTTCCCCAAGGAGCTTCTTTCAGTAGTGGTGGGCTGGCCTGTATCATTCCTGGTGGCTTTGTAAACACGCCACGCGATTAGCCTGTATTGTTGGTGATTTCAAGGTGGGATCGCTTTGTTTTATTTCTGTCCTAAATCTCATGGATGGACATAAAAGGTATAACTATATAACATTGATTGTCAGTAAAAAGCCAGAAGATGAGTGAGGTAGGGAAGGAAATTTCATGGGATTCCTACCTTGCGGCTAACCGCTCTTTAGCATGTTCGTCTTGTATAGGTCAGACATTTGGGTTGACAGTTAGCAGTATAGTGTTGGGGCTTCTCTTCAGCCAAAGAGACCAGTGATGTTCTGCAGTTTACCATTAGAGGTGGACATTTCAGGTCCAGAAAATCAAAATCCTGGTTTGGATTTTTACTTTCTGGACATGAAATGTCCATCTCTGGTTACCATGTAGTGCGGTGTTTGGGATTCTGGCCTTCAAGTTCAGTTGACGTTGACCAAACCTGGTGTAAGGGTGAGAAAACAAACACCCAAAACTAAACCAAGGCGGTAGGCAGGATATTTAAAATACCATGGTCAGAAGTGTTATCCCTTACATGGTGTGCCTTGTAATGGATCGTGGTTATTGGACTTGCAGAAAAAAATACTGAAGACTTGACCTCGGTGTCCTCGATGATAGGTATGGGCATGCATACAACAAATGTAAGCATGTATATCAGAATCAGCAGCATTCTGTGAGGCTAAACCTAAAATGTGCTAGGCTAAGCTAGGCTAAAATATTAGCTCCTGCGTTCTGTGAGGCTAAACCTAAAATTTGCTAGGCTAAGCTAGGCTAAAATATTAGCTCCTGCGTTCTGTGAGGCTAAACCTAAAATTTGCTAGGCTAAGCTAGGCTAAAATATTAGCTCCTGCGTTCTGTGAGGCTAAACTTAAAATTTGCTAGGCTAAGCTAGGCTAAAATATTAGCTCCTTCGTTTAGGTATAATGACAGTGGGAAGAGCGTGCCTTTGCATTCAGTTACATGAGAAGAGGCCCGGTATCTGAGTGCATTCTTTTTATTATTCTATTATTCCTTTATTTATTCGCAATTAAAAGAAGATCAGCATCCTGCAGTTTGTGAGAACCTTCTGGAATGTGCGCATTAATCAGCAGAAAATTTGATGTTTCCTCGGGTTATCCACAACTGCTGTGTCGCCACAGTGATTTTGTTTCTTTACATAATTACTTACCTTGTTAAATAATAAAGCTTTTGCATGAGATTTTGTTCCTTTTATTTGACTTGAACCAAATGAATCTCTTTGGTAAAAACTATTTCATTTAACCTTTTGGACGTAATTATAATTTATTACCTAATTGACACACCCTGTGTCAAATGCCAGCTGATTAAAAGCAGCCTGCTGTAATTGTATAGACTGACCATTAGAACTTGTATGAATATAATGTGAGTATAATATGATATGACACATATAAATATAACATGAAGCAAATGGAGCAGTGCCTCTGCCTTCAGTCACAAAGCTTTCATGATGCTTAGATAAGCTTATTATCAGCCATCCGTGACTTAATGCCTACGTTCCTGTGTCTGCTGGAAACTAGTCAGTTATTTAAAACTGAAAACGTACCCGAATGAATAAATGCTGTATTCATATGGCGCTTTTCAAGACACACAAAGCGCTTTACAGAACCAATGGGGAGACACTTCAAGCACCACCACTGTGTATCAGCTACCTGGACGATACGTCTACAGCTGTACTTTTGTTTGTGCTGCTGATTGTCCCTCGTTAATTTCACCCGGGAGCTGATTACTTTGCTTTGTCTTAAATTTCTCAGCCCACAGAAGGTCCGGCAGCATATTTTGCAGAATTTTGATTGGGCTAATTAGCTTGGGGAGAACTGTGTTATTTTTTAGGGAATTAATAATGATGGGAGCCCATTGGTTATATTTTTCTGTTGTTGGTTAGGAATGTAAAAATGTTTCTAACTCACCTTTTTACTTGCTTAATTAGTCAGAAATGATCTCAGTCACCATTTCCTGAAAATGCAGTTTTTTGTGTTTACATCTTGTGCTTTACAATTCTGTTGGTTTTTTTTTCTAGATTTTATTAATTTTTGTTTTGTTTTGTTTTGAGATTTTAAGGTTCTGGTTTGTAAGTAATACAACGTTAGTTGAAATGTGGTCTGAAATGTGGAGATGGCCCTCTGGTGTTCACTGTTAGTAATGCACCCATATCATGAATCATTCTGCAGGGCTATAGTGTACCTCAGCTCCTTAGAAAATCAG
The DNA here is from genome assembly GCA_026779585.1 of Mormyrus proboscirostris. Lineage (NCBI taxonomy): Eukaryota > Metazoa > Chordata > Actinopteri > Osteoglossiformes > Mormyridae > Mormyrus > Mormyrus proboscirostris. Next base: position 47,299,190 of record JAODKF010000001.1, on the reverse strand, counting down.
GTGCAGGTGTGAGCCGATGTCACCTTTCACCTCTACGTTCCGTCAGGGGCACTGAGCTGAAAGAGCTGAAGTCAAAATGCTTACTGGGAAGTCTAGCGATGGGTATGTGGGGCAAACGTTCCAGTACGTGTAACAGCTGTTTAATTCCTTGTGACCTCCTGTGTGGGTCTATTGGCCTGCAAGCTGCTGTAATAGCTTTCTGAAGTTGACATGAAAGCCGGTGTGATTTATTATTGGTGTGCTGACACAGACTGAGTTTTTTTTTTTTTATTATTATTTTTAGGCAGATTGCAGGTGTTGTCAGGGTAACCGTATACTTCTTTCTGACTCTTTCATTGGACATTTAATTGCTAACTTAACAACATATTTCTACTAGAGGCTGATAAGAATGTGGCCAATTTTCAGATAAAATGATGTTTTAGTAACAAGACATTCACCAGGTTAAGTGGGTCTAAGGTTGTGGAATTTGAGATCAGCTCCTTTGAACAATGTTCAGCAATCTAGTTACCCTACTGCTCCTTACTCACCTGATGACTTTCTCCAGTTATCAAAGAACGGCTGCCTCTCTGAGTGAACCGTCCTCTCCGTAGGTGTGATGAAGGTGGAGTATGGAGACGTGTCGTCGCGCAAGACCCTTCGGGAAGCCCTGCAGTGTAAATCCTTCTCCTGGTACCTGGAGAACATCTACCCTGACTCCCAGATCCCAAGAAGATACTTCTCACTTGGTGAAGTATGATACCTTTTGCAAAGCTACTGCTCCAAGGAACCAGTGTGAAGGTTGAGTTGCCAGAATATTTAGAAGATAAAAATATTATAATTCTATATATTATTCTATATGTATATATAGAATGTATGTATATAAAATTGTGAAATAGATATACCCAAATGAATAGATAATGAATAATATGTGTCATAATATTTTTCCCGCCAAATTGATAATTCCATTGTGCTTTTGACCTTCAGTTCAGTTTACCCAGAAGGCCTTGGGGTTTAAATAAAGTAAAGCTCTTTCTATGCCTTTCAAAGTTCTTTCCGATTTTCAGCTGGCCTCTGCTGCAGCATGAACCTGTTTATACAGAAGACAGATTAAATCAGTTTTGACTGACAGTTGGGAGATTCCCGAATGAATCCATCTCAAAGTCAGTAATGTACAACTAACTAGATGTCAGGAATTCATGGCATCAAAGTCATCTGTTCATTATGACCCACAGTTGCAAAATGATTAATGTAACCTGAGATTAGGTCGCCGACTGGAGAAGCAGACAGTGGGCAAACAGCTGCTTGGATATATAATGTACTCCGAACACCCTGAAATTACAGATTTTTCAGGTCATGATTTTCAAAACCTGAGGATTTTTTTTCTAGAACATAATGTACCATATCTTGTCTGTGAAAGTACAGGGCTTGTTTCTGGCTCGCGGTTTGACAGTGGTGCCTATTCAAGGTGTTTGTTTCGCAGGATGTGTTAGATATCCTAAATCACGGCCAGTCGTGTCCGATTATGATTCTTCATCTTCTTTTTCTAACAAATATGATTGTTTCTTTTGATATTATTCAGTTAGAGTCCACCTTGTGATCACATAATCGGTTTACACTACATATGTTTCCCGCCCAGTTTTTAGAAGTATCGCTTCCATATTAATGTCAAAAATCGTGGCGTTCGCGAGAATTGCGGGAGTCCTCATGAGAGCCGGCCTCTGATGTGTCCTGTCACTAGCATCGCTAAACAGCGGTTAATGAAGTGTTTTCAGCCACCCGGTGTCACCGTCGAGATCATAAACGTTACCTTGGAGTAGAAAGCGTTCAATTATAATTTTACAACTGCGCACACACGTCGAGTAACGTAACATATAGAGTCCCCAGGGGTTTGGTGTAATGACAAGAAGTGCAAGGCTCTTGTGAGGCCTGCTGCTTAATATGCTAAATATAGATGATTTGCATTCCTTTTCCGTTGTCAGAAGAGCGACGTGTACCGTGATTTTGATGGCTCGATGTTCACCAGGGAGTGGGCACTAAGCTAACAGCGTAACTGAGCCTGATTTGAAGGATTACTTCAGTGTAACAGGATGAGAATGGTGAAGATGCCTCTGCGGTCCTCTCGTAAATGTGCAGGTTCTTTCTGCTCATTTCACATGGTCCAGCCAGTGCTGTGACGTGCATATATTTTAATCATATTCGCCAGAGGAATTTCAATGGGATCTTATAGGTTTTAACAGGTGTTCACATTAGGTGGCTTGTTTTTTTTTGCGCCGGCGAGGATTTTTGATAATATGAGCAGCGGTCGTCTGGCTAGCATATTTTTCCAGTGCCGTTTCCCTGCTGTCCCCAGATTCGAAATGTGGAAACCAATCAGTGTATCGACAACATGGGAAGGAAGGAGAACGAGAAGGTCGGCTTCTTCAACTGCCACGGGATGGGAGGGAACCAGGTAAGGAATGCCGCCTTCGCTGCCGTCGCATACCAACTGCGTTTTGATGTCCTGATTTAAGACAGCGCCCTCTACAGGTGTTTTCCTACACTGCGGATAAAGAGATCCGGACGGACGACCTTTGCCTGGATGTGTCGCGGCTAAACGGTCCCGTCATCATGCTCAAGTGCCACCACATGAAGGGGAACCAGCTGTTTGAGTATGACACAGAGGTAGGGGGAGGGCGCCGTCTTCCTCTGCGGCTTTTAGCGACGGAGGCGTGCCATCAGTCCATCTACGTTTTCTCAACTACATTTCCCATGATTCATCTGAACTCGATGCTAAGAACACTGCCCTTTGCAAATCTAACCCAGACAAGTAGTTCCTGTGCTAGAAATACTTGCCTGTAGCTAAAATACTTGCCTGTAGCTAAAATACTTGCCTTTTGCTTCCCAGTACTATAGCATATGATGAGGGAGCCTGATTCTAGGTCACTGGCAACCTCATTTCAAAACAAGTACTATGTATGTGTTCTGTGATTTTTGGAATTACCAGTGGAATTTAGTGGAATAATTGGTGTGTAAGCCACTGCCACGTGGTTTTCTTGTGTGGTCTTGGCACTAGCTAGTGGAATCTTGGTCTGAAGCTTGTTAACAGTATGCAGTCTGGTGAAGGTCCTTTACTGAGAAACTCGACGTGGTTCATTGGGTTTGGCATGGCGCTACGGTTATTCATAAAACACGGGAGAAGTATATCAGTTAATCAACGAAATACTTGACATATACCGCCTTTTTTTAGAAGCAATGTTCTGAGTGACACCACCGCCGGCTTTTGTTCCATTAATATTTAATGTGGTTGTGATTTAACATCATTCCAGATGTGTGTTTATTTGATTAGCAGGCAGTGCCGTGCTGAATGAGCCATACAGTGCTTCCTCTGCCTTCCCTTGTCTAGAATTGTGGGTAATTTGCTAGTTTGGCGGCCCAGCGACCTTCTTTGTACGGGCAAAGTGCAATATGAGGTTCCGTATGGGTGCTTCCACATGCGCGTCCGGTGACCAAACCGGCTCCGGAGCCCCGCCCTTTGCTTTCGTCAACAGCTGCCCATGTCCGCCATGCGGAAAGTCACCCCGGCACGCCTGACCATCTGTAAGCCGGAGGACAGCGGGTGACAACACTCTATTGGCTTCCACAACCCCTGCAGGTCCTCAGCAGGTCTCTTTCACAACCCTCGTTATTAATTTCAGCAGCGCTATGTGCGCTATGTCGCAGGTCGAATACCCTGCTGTGATACGTGAGTCCAGATTCAAGTGCGCGATACAGGAGGGGGAAGGTTAGGAGGTTAGGATGGTTCCAAAGGGTTATTGTATAATAACCCAACATAGTACAAGCTAGATGTATGCAATCAATTGGCTTGAGCCAAAGCCTCCTCGTGGCAGAGGTATGATCAGGACTTTGATTGATGGAGGCAAAGGAGTTAAAGGTCTGGGCTGCCCACTCTGCACAGTCGTTGTTGTGATAGTGAGTGAGATTGTAGAACTTAACCAGTCCATGTGCGCCTCTTACTTATTCCGTACCTCTTTCAGTTCATTTAAACTGTCAGACATGATTTTATTCTAAAAGTGATTAGGAGTTAAGGGCCTCAGGCTCGTTCAGGGGCCCAAGGATAAAATCCCTTTGCTGACTGCTGATTTTGGGATTTGAACAATATTCCAGTCACAGGTACAGCACCTAACCTCTTAAGCCACAGTCCATCAATTCCTTAGTTTTGTCTTGCTGGACATTATCTGGGGGTCAGTGTTATAGGGCTGCTCAGGAAGTGAAATATATTTAATACCATTTACTTTTTAAAGTTAATATATACACTTGGAATGTCTGTAGCCAACCTTGTAGAGCTTTCCTTGGCTGTTCTCAAAGTGTGAAGCTTGCTACCAACTGGACCTTTATTGAGCTTCAGGGTCAAATCAAATATCACTTGATATTCAAATTCCTGTGTAAATATTCCATTATAATATGAAGACTTCCATCCAAAGTATGCTGCCTTTACACTCGAATGAGCCCCGAGGAAGCCGTTTCATTTTTGAGCCGATAATTTATGTGTGGACGGAAGCGTGCCTGCTTTTGTTCCTGGGCTCTTTTGAAGCACGCCAGCGCTGTAAAAAAGGTGGTCTTCTGTTCACGAAAGCAGGCCTCGCTTTTGAGAATGTCTGTGACGCCCTGGACATCTGCGTTCCGCGCACCGCGGATGGACTCCTTATCCGCCGCGCATTGAATTTCAATGACCGGTCTCAGTTTGTACCTTTGTCCGCTCGCATCTGTTTGCGGGAAATGTGCAGCAGTCCTGCCCGTTCCTGCATGGCTGACTGTGCCGTGTCTACGCCCTCGTTTGTATGCGTGTCTGTATCTGTCTTGCTGTCATTCTGAGCCTGTCAGTCTGACTATCTTTAACTATTTACCCTTCATTCCTGTCGATACCGAACCGCTCGCTTGTACATCGCCTGATCTGTCAGCTACCCTTTCGTCTTTTCGCATTTTATTTTCAGCAGAGTGAACTGACATGCACAAAATCAGTCCTGTACAGTAAGTACTTTGTGTTCTGTCTGATCCGGCCAGGACATAGGGCTGACGAGGGATTTTTGATAATTTTTTTGGCTGCGTGTCAGGAAAAGTGCGCAGTTCTGACCCCATGCTAAGCTTGCTGTTACCAAGGTTCCAGGTTCATTACTAGGGCGAAAGAAACATCTTATAAAGAAGATTAGGACCGCAATGGAAGACCTGCCAACACTGTAAGATCCATCCTCCTTCTACCTTCCATAATCGCTTATCCAATAGAGGCACACGGTGGGATTGGAACTGATCCTAGGATGCACAGGGCAGGGAAAACTGTGGAGAGTATGCCAGTCCGTTGTCGAGCAAACACACAAACACACTGGGGACAATTTAGACATGCTGAATCACCGAAATTGCGTGTTCAGGGCTGTGGGCAGAAACCCACATGACATTAAATACTCTGAGTAACACACAAACGTCACACATACAGAATCTGAGGAGGATTTCAAACTCCCAGCCTTGCAGGTTTGAGCGGGTTTGAACTAACCACTGAACCACTGTTCCCTCCTCAACATAACATAGCATTACTATGTGATGTGACTTGTTCTTCTTCAATAGCTCCGTTGGTAGAGTGGAGCCTTATAGAGGCAACGGTGATGTTCTTAGTTCATTGGCTTGAATCTGGCTCAACGGGGTGGTGAGCATTTTGGGAGGTAGAATGTAGCTCAGCTGATTGGAGTCTGAAGCCGTGAGACTTTGCTTTCAATCCCGGGACCGGCAGACTGAGGTGGCCATCAGGTCCTTAAGCAAGACCCTCAACCCCCAAGCTTTCTCTCACCGGTATGTATGACTCATGGAGAGCAAGGTGACGTAGGCAAGTAACAGGGGTGGCGAACCCGTGGCACCTGAGCCGCTTGAGTGTCTTCGCTGGCTCCTCTGCTCAATGTTAGCATTTTTTTCTTGGTCATCAGATTTTTTTACTGTTTAAAATATATTTTGGATAAGTAAAAGGCATTTGAATATTTGAATAATGTCACCAATAAAGTTGCCAATATTTTTAATTTAAAAAATAACTGTCGTCATGTGACTGATACGCAGAAGTTTGTTAGCAAAGCTAACAGGACTGAGTCACCGTGGCGTGGAGTTAAAGCTCGGCACAGATATGAAGAGCACAGGACATTCTTACCTGAATGGGAGGAATTGTACGTTTTTTGCAGGACGAAATGGGAAACCCTTCTGTTTGTTATGCCAGACTTTGCTTTCAGGTTTTAAAGCTTCAAACCTGCAGCTGCATTTTACCTCACTCAATGTTAACATGGTGCAGGAGTTTCCCAAAGGCACTGAACTCCGCGAGCACAAAGTAGGCATGTTGAAACGTCAGTCCCACTGAGTAAATGGAAGTTGCGATACTGCGGGGATTTTTTGCTGGATTTAATGCTGGACTGATTGGCCACCCTTGATCTGTAATGCGCATAATAATGTCTAAAACTGTGTGAAGTTCTGTATTCCACACAATGTGGTGTCCAAGGAGGTCCCTTGAATTTCTGTAGATGTTTTTTCCCTCGTCTGTGGTTCCACCCGGCCCACGGGTGTCTGTGAGATGTGGCATCAGCTGAAACAGGCGGCTATCGAAGCTCAGTCTCGCATCTTCGTTTGGTTAAAGGATAAACGGTCCGCACCCGGGACCTGCTGTTCGGAGTCATCTTTGTTTAATTAGCAGCTCTCAGCCGTGTGTGCACACAATAAATACCTCATAAGACACTCACTGTGAGGCATTTAATGAAGGTGTACTGCCATCCCAGGCACATAAAAATAATAATAAGCCCACAATTTCTGTTAAACAAGAATTAATTATTTTGTCCTCCTTACTGTAAATTCTCCATTTTTTTACTGCAATGTACAAGGATGCTCCCATGCAGAAACATAAATAATATTTAAATGTTCTTAATGCCAGTGGTGCATTTTATTGGCGTTTATCCTCTTTTTATCTTCGAAGAGAAATGTTTTCTCCTTCAAATGTAAGTTATGATAAATGTAGTCCTGTATATTTAACAAAAAAAAACATGCCATCTGTATGTGTTTTTGTCATGAAATAAGATTTTTACATAGATTAAATTGCTCCTCTGCAATATCTTCTGATTTCATTTTAGTTTGGAGCTGGACTCCGCAGTCCATGTGTGGAGATTTATGCCACGTTTTACCCTAATGACTAGCTCCCAGTGATATATACTGATTTTTATTTTATATATATATATATATATATATATATCTCAATGGGTTTGTGTCCAACTGAACTGCTCTAGTTCATCCCAAGGGATGGGGTTGAAGTCAGGGCTCTGTGTGGGTCAATCAAGTTCTTCTACACCAGACTCACCCACCATGTCTTTATGGACCTTCCCCAAACAGTTGGTCCCCCCTTTGCAGCTAAAACAGCTGCCACTCTTCTGCAAAGGCTTTTTACAATCTTCATTCTAGTTCAGGGGTGGGTAATCTTATCCAGAAAGGGATATGTATGCGAGTTTTCACTGCAACTCCTTAATTAGATTACTGATTAGAAGACTGATTGGCCGAGGAGTCCTCACACCTGGGTTTGCCTCCGCCACCAAACTTTACAATTGGCACAACGCAGTCAGGCAGGTAAGGTTCTCTTGACATCTGCTAAACCCAGACTCGTCGATCAGACTGTCAGACAGAGAAGTGTGATATGTCACTCCACAAAACACATTTCCACTGCTCCAGTGTCCAATGGCAGCGTGCTTTACAGCACTCCATCTGACGCTTGGCACTGCGCTCGGTGATGTGAGTCTTGTATGCAGCTGCTCGTCCATGGAAGCCCATTCCATGAAGCTCCCCACAGTTTTATGCTGGAGTTACTGCCAGAGGAAGTGGGACTCTGCAGATATTGAGTCAACAGAGTGTTGGTGATTTATGTACACTATGCGCCTCAGCAATCAACAGCCTTGCTCTGTTACTTTATGTGGTCTTCTATGTGAGTTTCTGTTGTTCCTAAACGCTTCCATTTTACAATTCAGGGTCTGCCAGAAGTAGGTACTTCTTATTTTATGAAGTAAAGGTTCTGTTTTACAAAGTAATTAATTTTTTTATTGCTTGAATTTGCAATGGTAGCGATATAGTCAAGACCACCTAAACCGAGACCAAATCATTACCGAGACCAGAGTGTATCAAGACCGAGACTAGACCAAGACCAAGGCAGGGCGAGACCAAGACAAGACCAAGGCAGGGTTAGACCAAGTCAAGATCGAAAACAGACTAATGTTTGAGTCTCCATAACACAGCATAGGCTCCATATTGGGGCAGTATGGCCTAAAACTTGTCACAATATAATTTTAACCATGGACATTTTGCTTAAAATTTCAATACAAAAGCTTCTGTACAAATGTATTTGTTGTTTGGTTGCATTTGAATTTAGAAGCAGAACGTTTTACACCCAATCACAGTACTGTATTAACAAACAGATAAATATTAAGCCGTCGTGATATATACCAAAACGTTTTGATGAGTGGTCTTGACTGGTCTTGAAATAAGACCTCGAGTCCTCTGTGTCCTACAAGACCGAGTCAAAATAAAGTTGATTCCTGGGTGAGACCAAGACCACAAAAAAGTGGTCTCAAGACCACTGAATGTAACCACTGAATGAATGGGTCTGAATGTAACCCGTGAATTTGATGATTAAGAGGAGTGTCCCAATACTTTTCCCGGTGTGAAGGGTGTTTGAGTTATTCCCTGCCTTCCAATAGGACAAACGGTTACAGAAGATGGATGGATGGATGGATGGATGGATGGATATTACAGATGACTTGCATGTTGATGGAATGAAAAGCTGCTTCATTTGCTGATGGTACTGAAATTGCAATGTGCTTGAAGTCAGTACCACCGACAGCATTATGAAACCCGAACATTGCAACAAATTGCATTGTAATGTTTACCTGTAAATCCACTCTAAGGAAGCTTCATGTACTGTCTTGACTCGATAACAGCCACAACTTGAGGAATAATGGGCTGGGATATCCCAGATCCGTCAGCCAGTACCCGTTGGAATTTTCCTGTCGCCAAAAAATCCAAGTGTTGCCAGTACTTAAAGATGGACGGGAACAGCGTGATTTCGTAATATAGGTCATTGAAGAGATGGGGCCACTTCATCACACATTTCCATCAGAATCATTCTTGGCAGTCTAGAACGGCTGCTAAGTCACAAATCATCATCGGAAAAATAATTCTTGTGATCTTGAAATACTCGGTCTCTGAGTATTTTGGCCCCACACAACATCCTCTACCAACCCTAAATACGCCACGACGACGCTGTATGTCACATGCTTACACACGGGCCTTTATATACCCTTTAAGTGCGGTGTACACGTGTTGGTGCGCACTTGCTTTGACTTTTCAGTACACACACCTCTAACTTAGATCCTACACAATAAAAATACTGATATACCTAAATGAAATACAAAACAGATGCTGAGTATTAGTGGTATATCAGATATTATACAAATGCTTCTGTATTTATTAACACGCATTACACCAAGTAGTAACACTAGCTGTAGATGCGCCTTAGATGCACATTTCTAACTGAACTCTAGATGTCGCTTTTTTCTGTTTCCTCCAAAACATTCGTATGACTGCTGTATAAATCCCAAAATCTTTGTATAAATGTGCGTACAGATGTTTTGCATATATTTTGCTCGTACGAAACCTTTACAAATGAGCCCGCTGGTTCCTGACAAAAAGAATCAATTCTGACAATCAAAATGTGCCTCCTAAATACTCAAGCAAATAATGGTTTTCCAGCATCAGATCTAAGTACATCCATCCAGCTAATGTGTTGTTTTTCATGATGTGTCTTCCCTGTCTCACATTTTCATTCATAGATATTAAGTGACCACCTTGGGAATACCAGTAAGGCAAATATTTTTACGTTATTTAGCATTTTGTGTACTCGCCAACCTCCCTGGAGTACTTGCGTCACTATATAAAATATTCATCTTACTCAGCGGAATTGGATAGCTCTGGTCCAGAAAGTCAAAATCCAGGCCGAGATATTGTTTCAACCAACCAGTTGAGTAATCTGTGACTCCTTGTAATCAACTGAAACAAAATCTTGGTCTGGATTTTTACTTTCTGGACCTGAACTAACTACCTCTGTTACTTGGAGATAATTAGTTATGTGTATGTCATTGTTAAGAACTGTCCGATGCTATTCCTTCAAAACTTCTGAAGGAATTCATCTTTGGTAGATGAAAGTCCTTTCCTAACCTGCATAGATGTCGATTAGCATGACTATGCTTCTGTGGCAGCTTGATGGTGAGATGTGGAGCGATACACTGGTATGCTTTTGGATAATCAAGGCTATAACCTTGCATAAACACCATTACATGATCCCTAAGTTGATTTTAGCTGATGCCTGTTGGCACTTGGCTCATTGTCCTGTGTGGTGCTGTTTGTGTCCTTAGCGGCTGACCCTCCTCCATGTGAACAGTAACCAGTGCTTGGACATGCCATCAGAAGAGGACAAGATGGCCCCCACCCTACGGGACTGCACGAGCAGCCGCTCTCAGCAGTGGCTGCTCAGGAACATGACCCTCAGTGTCTGATCCCCCTCCCTGCTCCCCGCCTCCGTCGTTCCGGCCCACCCCCAGCTGCGCTGGTCTGCACAGCTGTCCCTCTGACCCACATCTGCATCTCATGGACCTCCTCAAGGCTTCAAGGAAGTGCCAGCGGATGGGGCCCTCCCACCGAGTCGGTGATAGGCGCGGCCGGTCAGAGTGATCCAATGACAAGGTGGTGGGCGGAGCCATGAGCCAGGTGTCACTGCCTCCTTGGACTCAGGTGTTTCCCATCTCCTCCTGTGTAACCATGTGGTGGAGGAAGTGTTTGGTAAAAGTTAAATAAAAACAGCATGTCTTTATATACTTGTTTAGAACATTTACTTTTGTCCATCTTCGGTATGTGCAGCAAGATCATGAAGGTAGTTGAATATAATTTTTTTTGTGTCCTTCGTTGCTTGATTCATATTTTCAGGCTTTAAAACAGAGGCTTTCAACTATTCATAACCTTGGGACATGAAAACAGCAGAGCTGAGAACCCCTGCTCTACAGACTAACAGGGTATCCTGTCCTCAGCTTGAAAACCCTTGATTTCCACATTCCACGTTTACATCAGGGACAGTATTACCTGGGTCTTATAATATCACAAAAGTTTGTTGGTTATTTTATTTGCTGTGTGTGCAAGTTATCATTATATGCACATATATGTGTCGAATGTGTGATGTCATCGATCATGACGCACATTTGGACTCGGACTGTTATTAAAAGAAGTCCTGACATTTTTATTGCGTCGTTGGCGACCACAGTCAATATGAATCCTATGATCCGCTGCGGATTTGCAATGTTTCTGTTGAGGAAGCAAAAATGTCACATGCCTTAAAAATATTATTGTGGCATGCATGTATAAAATAAGTGATTTTTTTTTTTGCAATAAAAATAATACTGGAAAAGCTAGTTTGTAAAGCTTTTGTTAGATCGAGTGCATGGCCATCAAACTGCAGTATGTTTTCTGGGACTTGTAACTGAAAAGTAATGAAAAAATATTCCAGTCTTCACAATTTTCTGATATACTATATTATACATGTATGAATTCTGTAAAGGTAATTTATTCCCCTTGTAGTGGATGGAAAGATTTTATTTTTCTTTACTGTCTAAAGATTTATTTATGCTAACATTTTTGATTTGCTGGTTTTTGTGTTTTCTATTGTTGTACTTGAAAAATTCTGTTTTTTTTATTATTAAAGAATGAACCTACATATTATACACATTATTTTATGAAAGATATATAACTTCAGGGAGTTGATATACATTATTGGTGTTTTTGTTCTGTGCTGTGTTTAAAATAGGAATCTTTGAGAGTAGCTAGTCCTGGTGTTCGCCCAAAGGATCCAAGCTATACCCATGATATATCCATTTTAATTTAACTGCTCAAGCAGATTGACACATAAACAGTCCCTAAAGTAATATTAAATAATATATAGTTGTATAATGCAGATGATTCAGTGCTACACATCTCTTTCAGAACGCGACGTGTTTCTCTTTTGAGTTCACTTGTGGATTTAACTTCAACTTGTTGATTTGCAGACGTGATTTAATAAAGTACAATTATATTTTCTCATTTTATTACTTGAAAGGATATTGTTATATGTTACAATTCACCAGTTGAATTGGTTTAAAAGATTTTTGGGATTCCCCAAAAAGGTCTTTAACTGATGTCTGAAATGTCTTATAACCAAATTGTACGGTACTAGCTCTTACAGGATAATTGATTTTGATGGTGGCGTTTTTAATGTGGGCTTTGATGAAAGAAAGCCAACAAAAATGGGATGCCCTAGAAAATGTTAAGCGACAGGGTTTTGGCAATCTATTTATAGTTAACCAGTGTTGCCATTTCTGCTGCCTACGACTTGTTAATCTCTTCTGTTGACCAGAGTAGCACGCCATTAGTTTTACTCGTGATGGTAAAATGATTACTGCTCGTTATCTGAAAGCAGTGAGAAGACTGCAGGGTTCACCGTTATTGGTGGGTGATGGTATATGTGGGTTTAGGCCAAGAGTGAAGGAGACACAGAAGGCAACAGATCATGATGCTTTTAGTTTAGCTGTGGGCAAACAGATTGTCAAGCAGAGCATATTGAAAACAGATTGTTTAGAGTATTATACATTTTTTTTCAGAATCCATTACATTAACTTTAATTTTGATGATCTTTATTATTTTTTTATAATTATGCCCTTGGCACCTTGCAGATATGTAAGATTTTTTCTATGAATGATGGAGCAGTAAATATATAATCGATTTTATTTATGGTCACATTTTTAATGTGGTATATTCTATACAATATATTCGTATTTTTATAGAAAAGTAGACAAGAATTTTGAACTACTTAAGTGGAAATGGGCAGCTCACACTCCACAATGATCTGTTAAAGCACTGTGCCACGCGCATTTCATCTGTGTTTTTTGTAATTGGATGGAATTGTGAAATAAAGTTGTAAAAGTGGTCCATGGAATGAATACTTGGAGAACGTGGGAAGCCGTCCCTGTGAATTAGTCATAAAAGATTTAGCACAAAAGATGTAACAATTGCAGTGGGTGTCTCGAGTCATGATTGGGAAAAGCTTTGGTACTGCGACAATTACTTCCATTTGCCATTTGTAATTCTTCCCATTTTAAAATAAATCAAAGCAGTCAAAATAACTAGTTGACAAAGAATATTAGTGTCCTGAAATGCTTCACCAGTTGACTGGTACCTGGATGCCCCAATTTGCCTGTATATATTGAATATCTGCAGTTTTATTTTCTTGTTTGTTTCGAAGGTCTGTTGTTGACAGTGCATGATACTAAGTGATGTAGTTTGTGTCCTCTTTGTATTTGTCTTGAAGCTGTTACGTAACTGCCACCTGTTTGTATGTTTTATAAAGATTTTTTTAAGTTCATCCAGTATAATTAGAGGAATATAGACAGTGAAACTATAATAAATGGCTAAGATTCTTAACTCACTAACTCAAATGCAAGTAAATTCTTTGTGCTTTTTTTAATCCAATGTGATGCCATCACCTCAAATTGACTTTGTTTCCTGTTAACCCTCAATGTCAGCTGTGACAAATGTTAATTAAGCGAAACATCTTTGATCCTTGATCACATTCCCTGTAAGCGATCAATGCTTGAACAATTTTTTGTTTCTTCGTTTAACCAAAAACTAATAAACCAATTGTAACATCAGGGGAAGGTGCTGTATTGGTTTGTGTGAACATTACCTGAAGTTGTTAAGTCTTCATCATGCAAGCTCAAAGTGAGATGTCTCACAAAATATCTGAAAATAACTTTGCTAATTAAACTTTCCTGGTTTTATTTACGCTATGTTATACAGGCTGAGTCGTTTTCATTCTTGCTATTCCATGTTTCCCTTTTGACTTTTGTATGTTGACCTGGAAAATGAAAACTCCACGCATGTCTTCATTGTGAATGGCAATAACTTCAAAGCATTATTATTATTTTTAATGGGCTTCATGCTGAATGAATACTGTAGGTGTTTGCAACATGTAGAATAAAGATATACTTTTGTAGCCTGTATAAATGGTGGTACATTCATCTTTAATTTCTGTAGCTATCCATTTAATCCATATTTAACCTCACTGTCTGATAGGAAAAGACCTAAGTGTTGCTCTGGGACTGGTATGTTTGAGATGGTCCATCTGCACGCTTCATTAAGAAGGAGATACAGTGTAAAATAACCGGTCTACAGGGACAGTCTTCCTATAGACCACCCTTTATCATGGTTATGACCAGTGTGTATGCAGCTTTTCTCAATTGTCCTAAGCAAAGCTGTATCACTGTGGCTGTTATCAGAAATAGAAAATTTGAGTTAAAAAAACATCATCAAAAAACACCTAAATGTATAGAAATAAACCCAGTACTGCTTGCACATTTCTATTTGTCTAGTAACGATGTGATTTGTACCTCGTCTGCTTTTGGCTCTGCTCGATTTCTGCTGCATTTTACCTGAGTTATTAATTATGTGCTTCATTAAATTTTGAATCTTCACCCCAAGAAACTTGTTCTTCTTACACGGTTCCTGTGCAGGAGAGAGAGAATTCCGGGTCCCCAGAGTGGGACTTGCAGCCAGAACACAACAGAAAATGAAAAGTGCAGTTAATTAGCCACGTTTAGCGGGGACTGCGTCAGAGAGAGCTCCAGTAACAGTCATTGTTCAGGCATTTCTCTGCTCGCCGAGATTCCCCAGTGGAACCTTAACATGCAAGAGGCCAAGTGGATCTGACGAGTCATGATCAGACCTGTATTTATATATTTATATGTTTCCAGAGTGTTTTTGTGTGTGTGTATCTGTGCATGCATATCCATACATATGCTGAATACACTCACCACACATAGCAGAAGGACAGCATTCACTGTCCTCCTGATGCACATATTTACATTCACATTAAATTCTGTCATTAGACTGTATGTTTGCCATTATATGTTACCTAAATTAAGCTATAATTATACTGTGTGTCATATACTATCAGTGCCAATTCATCAAGTAATTATCTTTATGTTCTTTGCTATGTAAATTGAATTGATTTATTTTTTCGTATTATGACATTGACATAGACAATAGAGATATAGTATATAAAGTCATTTTGTATTTACTAAAATCTGGCCTTTGGATCACGTCTCTAACATTTAAACATCACACTGTCAAGCCATATGGGTGGAATTAAAACATTAATCTGTCATTGTCTGACCTTTTTTAAAATTTATATGCCTTATACAACTATGAATGAAGTTCCAGATGGATATAAAGGTAAACGTCAATTAGCTTGAGTGAGGTAAGACTTTGTATGTCTAATGTGGACTTTCTTTGAAAGGACTGGAAAGACACCCTTGCTAAATCATCCTGTAAATCTGTTATTAGGTAGATTGCATTAACAGACTTAAAGGAATCTGTTACTTCTTGAATGGATGCTTCTACTCTTGCCCCTATTTACTTTTCAAATCACACACTTGCCATAGATCTCAAACACGGTTCACCAGCCACCTACAAGTAATATGCAGTTATACCAGATTTGTGTCTTGTACCTTTAATTACACATCTTCTCACATCCCAGAATGAAAGGATGATGCACAGAATGAGTTGCCTGATACATGAAGGACAAATTGCTTTTGTTCAAGAAAAACTGGGCTGCGCTGCAAATCGCACTTTATTCCTTCTCATCGTTTACATTTTTTGCACAAGAGAAAATTACGTAATCTTTCGTATAAAATTATTATTTCATTATCATTCACAACAAAGGATAAAAATTAGTGCTCACTTGTAATAAGGATGTTATTATATTAGAAAAGAATTAATGGCTGCAAAGCTCTACAGAAAAGACCCACTGAAGCATATTAAAATATACTCAGTGTCACAAAACTGCATGATACAGATTTGACTGTACCCAAGGAAGGGGTAGGTTTAATCAATTAATTAAGTTTTTAATGAGAATTTTAACATACTCCTTGTGTTTATTTCGGCTTGGTATCATCATTTATATTTGATGATAATGTCATTTTGTGTTTAGTTATTCTGAAAGCTATGACAATAATTACTTTCACATGAGCTCAAGATCATATATATTATGATGCACTTTAAATATCTTTAGTTTTAAGTAAGAGAGGGACATGATTCATTTGGTCTGGCAAGAAACGTAAGGCCACAACCTTTTGTTCACCGTCACGGAGGTGCAAAATTGTGCATATGTGACAAAGAAAGGCTGAAACTTGGAACTACTTTACAGCCAAATTTGACAGAACTTGCTTTAAGGAGGACATATTTATCAGTATGTTTTAATCAGTGTCTTGCATGCTTGCAATTCATGGTCTAGCCATAATGTAAGCGAATTAAGTAACGAGATGATAAACTTCCTGTTTCGCCCCCTGTCATCTGGGAATTAATTATAACAGGAACTGCCAGACTCAATACATACTGAGCGGTAAGTTGTGCTCTGGGCTCATTCTGGCTGCTCCTGCAACACACGCCTTTGTGCTGGTGTGTCCTACATCAGTCTGTATAGTTGTGGTTACACGTCGTAGCTTCTTTCTGGCTCAAGCAACCATCTGTACCCAAGTCCTTCTCCTGCACAGAATGTTCCTTCCTGAAGACTTGATATGGTGGGACAGTCCAGTTTTGGTTGGTTTGGGTCTTCATTTGGTCCGATTCTTTCAGCAGAGTTTGATTCCACTTCTTGACACTCGTGTTCGCCTTGCCATGCGTCCTGCTGCATTCTGCGGTGCAGGTCCTGATGTGCCGTTTCAACTCACGCGAAACGCATGATGAATGGATGTCTTCTGGGGATCCTTGATGGGTTTCATACATCAAGCTAGTCTATCAGCCCTCACCGAGCCTATTTTTAAATTAAAAGAGCATAAGACCCCTCCATCACTGTCTAATGGGTAACGGAATATTTTCACCAACACACTCGTCGCGTGTTTTGAAACGTGCCGTGTGCCTGTAATTTAATATCACCGCTGATAGCAAAGCCGCTTACAAATGTGGTGTGTATCTATAACAATTTGGTTTCACCCACAATAAGGCTACTGTATAGCTATGTGAAATGCTAGAAGAATGAGTTTCAGACTGGATGGTAGAGTAATGATGGTAAGACCTGGTAAGCGTTCTTCTAATTTAATATGCAATAATGCACAAAGTCTAACACTTTGCCTCAAGGTAGGTTTTCTACATTAAAAATGTGAAATGTATTTTTATCTAGTCATTTTTTGTGAAATGTAACACTGTTCATTTTTAGGTGTTTGTTTCCCAGTACAAAGAATCATATGATCAAAGAATATATTCAGACGGGGTTGTGACAGCCCGTCTTGTCACCGGTTTTTGTCAGCGGATTACCATAATTACACATTTCCTTACACCATATGTGATTACATACTACATAACAGAGTTGAGTCACTGTCACACAGGCTGGCTGTGATGTTGTCCTGAGTGGAATCATGGGAAATAAGATGCTCTTTTTTAGACTCCATGTTTTTCCTCATTTCCTTAGGCTGATCTGACCCCAGAGATATGAACTCTCCTTTAGAATCATCCACTTCAACACAAAGCTTCTAAGAACTGCCCAATAAACAAAAAAAATATATGTATTATATATACATACAGTATATGTATAGACTTTAAGTTGCTTTAGACTGGGTCAGTCACCACGAATCAAAAATGCATTGACACTGTAACATTTAATTTTATTGACATTTCTCTGTGGGAAACATAAAGCACATTGTAATTACTGCTACGGAGGTGATATACAAAGTGACCTTCATTGTCTCTACATTCATTGTGGCTTCTTTGGTTTTGTTTGTTTAAAGTGTCTTTTTCAGTTTATCCAGTCTCGACCGTTCAAGCCGAAAGACACAAAGAAAATCCGTGTGACAAATTTTGAGCAAAGGGTTAAAAATTTGCCTTTACAGTTCACATACATTACTATTATGGTGAGCTATTTGATTGCTAATGAGGACTGTGATGTTCATTAATTAGGGAGATGTTTTCTTTTAAGTGTGTCTATCCATCCAAGGGACTTGGCATACAATCACACAATGAGGGAGGCACTTACTTAGTCCCTCCAGTGCAGAGAGCTGCTTCCCTGTAACACCTGAGTCCATGAGAACGAAAGCACACATGGGATCCAGTGGCCTTCGTCCGTATAACAACACGGCATCATCTTGTGTACTTTTGCAAGGTCTCTGGGCCTCCTGTGACCTCAAAACATGTCTGGGTCCAGGGATGGATTTGAAGCTAAACACTGTCTGCAAGAGTCCCGCTTTTGCCCTAAGAGCCACTGAGAAGATATCTCAGCAACTTACGAGAATGTGCTGAAGAACTCTAACACTCACTCAGAGGGGGGGAAAAAATCACCCTTGAGTGTGGGTGTTGCACCTTGAAGATAATGAAACACGTTTCTGCTAACATCTAATATGTGGCGCAGGTCCTGACAGATGTTATAGACACACACCGCATTTTCAAGGGGCAGTGAAATTGAATAACTGCCAGGTGGGGGGACATGTACCCCCCAATATTTAATTTTGCTTAATCTGTCCCTGCCTAATAAATAGACATTTCCATGTGAATTATTATGATGACCCCTAATATCAAAGACTCCGCTTCACCCTTGTTTAGGAACTAATTTCAACTTAAAAAAGAATCTTAAGATATCATGCATCCAGGGATTAATGGACAGTACTGGACTTCAGTATCGTTTACCATGGTGTAAAGTCAGCTTATCTATACAGAGGGGAACAAGATCGCACGACCAATGCACCATTAGCGTCAGGGTCTGTACTGTCCGATCCTGCCCTTTGTGTCTCTTCCCCATTTTTGGTTTACCCTGCCTGTGTCTTGTTTTATGTTGCCAAACTCTATGGTTCTTAGCTATTCCTAATATTAGCTTTCAGTGTTTCTTAGTGTTACATGTAAGTGTTTGGACTTCTCCTGTTCTGTGATTAGTTAATTGTAATCCACTCCACCTGTTTCTAGTTAATCATGTTCCCCTTGATTAAGTTGATTGCAAGTTACACCTGTCCTTTGTTTGCCCTGACGCCTTGTGTGTATTTTAGTGCCTATCTGTACAGCTCCGCAGTCTGCCGTCATTTATGTTGCTGTGTGTCTGGCCCGCTGTGGTTTTCTTTAGTTGTGTATTATTTCATGGTTTTAGTTTATTCGGTAGTTTTCTCATCCCTCGTGGTCTTTTTGTTTTGTAGTTTTACTCTGTGTGTTCAGTTCCTTTAATAAACCCCTTTTGTTTTGGAGCCGCCCGTGGATCGTCACGCTTTTTTCCCGCCTGCATCATGCCGCGCCGTATAACAATTAGTCAGAATCGTACCATCGATGACTGTTACAACATAACCATAACCATGGTAAAAAGAGCACAGCATTTGTCCTCAGCCGAAATACTAGGTAGGAAAGGCAGGCTATTCGAAGATTCATTAATGCCTGTCTATAGCCTTTTTCTGCTTGCTATCTGCACCAGAGTTGCTTGTTTTCTTGTATCTAAAAGTGCAGAGATTAATGCTAAACGCTGCAAAACTAATTGTATCTTTTTTTTTTTTTTATTTATTTTTTTTTTTAAAAAAAGCACGTAGTTAATGCAACCCCTGAGATAAAACTTGCAAAAATAACATTAAAGAACCCGGAATGTTATACAGACAACAGTGCACAATATCTGCACTATATATGGCTACTTCGAGAATTATTTGAAATGTATTCAAAACGACAGGTTCAGTGTTTGTCACCTGCTTAAAAAAGTGATCTTCGAAACGTTTTAATTCGTCTTTTTATTCACATCGTCGTTGACGATTTTGTCATTGCTCATTGATTTAAAATTAAATCACTTAAAATGAGTCGATTAAACTGCATTTTCTAAGTATTTATCCATTGGTATATGCTGTCCTTAGAAAATTGCACAATCCGGAGGATTTTTTTTTTTTTTTTTGTAAATGCGCATCCCACCCCCCTTCAGAGCTTGCTCCTCTGTAGGTACCGCTGGGGTAGGCGTTGTAAGGCATATCAGCAGTGCGCAGAAGCCGTATAGGGAAAGCGGAGCCGCGTTCTGCGCTCCTCCCTCACCTGAAAACGGAGGTTGCCGATGATTCACATATAACAAAGAAACGAAGGCGCAAACGGCAACTGCTCCCAAAAAGCCGAGGGAAGTTGGCCAAACTGGACAGCAGATCCAGACCCGACACCATCCCGTCCGATCTCCACTTCAGTACTTCATGTCTTCTATTAATAACGGGGGAAGGAAAGCGAAGGTTTGGGGACCAATGGGTTGTGTAAAATCTGATCCCTCATGGCAGATATACTGAACTATTTTATGAAATCCGTTTTCATGTCGTTGGTAACCAGCGTGATCTTATGCCGTCTCGTTTGAGGGAGAGAGGCTTTGATGAAGCCCCGGAGCCATATTTCTAACTTCGGACTTGAGGTGCGGACTTCCAGATGAGACGAAGCGACCTGCATGTTTCCGGGCTTGGAAAGAGCCGATGAGTAATTTTCAGCGCAACACACAACATGCAGCTTGACGCTTGAAGCTGCGGATCCCCTCCTAAATCTAACGCTTTCAAACAAAACGTTTGACACATGGCATTGGCATATTTATTTTAGTGCTGCAACATCCATGCGCAAGCATGTTATTCTGATTTTGATCAGACTGGAATTCCTCAATAGTTAAGAGGAATCGTAGTTTTTTTTTTTTTTTAACTGGCTGCAATAAAGCTACTTTATAGTTGCCTTATTTTGGATATCGAGGGAGCGCTAAAGAAGCGCTTCGCAGGGAAACGTCACGCAAGAAAAACTGCGGCAGGTAAAAGAAAAAAGTAAATAGGGAAAAGACGGGAAAATTGAAGGAGAATCTCTTCAACTGTTGTTGTCGTATTATGTCTGCACTTAGAAAGAAATTTGGGGACGATTATCAGGTAGTGACCACTTCATCCAGTGGCTCTGGGTTCAGTCAGCCGGTGCCAGAGAAGAAGAAAAAAAGACAGCGCTTCGTGGACAAGAACGGACGATGCAATGTCCAGCATGGAAACCTGGGCGGTGAAACCAGCAGATATCTTTCAGACTTATTCACCACTTTGGTAGATCTGAAATGGCGCTGGAATTTATTCATTTTCATCCTGACTTACACGGTGGCATGGCTTTTTATGGCCTCGATGTGGTGGGTCATAGCATACATTCGAGGAGATTTAAATAGGGCTCACGATGACAAGTACACGCCGTGCGTTGCCAATGTGTATAACTTTCCCTCCGCATTTTTATTTTTCATTGAGACCGAAGCCACTATAGGTTATGGCTATAGGTACATTACAGACAAATGTCCGGAGGGAATAATCCTGTTTCTTTTCCAGTCCATTCTTGGATCTATAGTAGATGCATTTTTAATAGGATGTATGTTCATAAAGATGTCTCAGCCCAAGAAGAGGGCAGAGACGCTCATGTTCAGTGAACACGCGGCTATTTCAATGCGAGACGGGAAACTGACCCTCATGTTTAGGGTTGGTAACCTGCGGAATAGCCATATGGTCTCGGCACAGATCCGCTGCAAATTGCTCAAAGTAAGTGCTGCTCCTCACTGTCAGCAAACTCTTTGTTTTTCTCTAAAGAATTTATGTTCAAGATATATCTGTAATTAAAGATGTAATCGTTAAGGTAAGTTTTCTTAATTTGCTAAGACTATTTTATTTGCTTAGCCAAGTTGTTAAAACACAGCTGTAAATTAATAATTCTAAATTTTGGACAGAAGTTGTTTTAATAAATCAATATTAAAAGTTATATGTGATTAGTTCTGATTCATTAGTAATTAACCTAACCTGAAGGTAACATTTACTCACTATGATTACCATCTGCCAAGTCTTTTTCTGTTACAGTCCACATAAATCATGTATGTAGCCTAAGTAATTAGCCTTTTGTCCAAAGTAAAGCAAATTATTACAAATTATCCAAAGCAAAGCAAATTATTATACATTATTAGGCCTACATGTAACATTGTTAAGCCTGTTATATGAATGCATGTGTGGTTTTGGGTAAACAGAAACGGATTCTTTGTTTTTTTGTGATTGATGGTTGTGATTGCGGACGAAACGGTGCGGCACGGCTCCTGTAATTGAAGAGGTCACGCTGGCTGTCTCTCGTCTCCCCCTCACCCCACTGCATGCTTTATTTAGTCTCGGCAGACGCCGGAGGGCGAGTTTCTGCCCCTGGATCAGCTGGAGCTGGACGTGGGCTTCCGAACCGGGGCGGACCAGCTCTTCCTCGTGTCCCCGCTCACTATCTGTCACGTGATCGACAGCCGGAGCCCCTTCTACGAGCTGTCCGCGCGCTCCATGCAAACCGAGCAGTTTGAGATCGTCGTCATACTTGAAGGGATAGTGGAGACCACTGGTGAGTCTCATGTAACTCCATTATTTCATTTTTGTTTATAAAAAGTTCATGAATGGGATGAAAGGCATCAAACTTCTGTGATGCAATGCGTATTA
>JAODKF010000001.1:47246216-47276555 GCA_026779585.1 Mormyrus proboscirostris | reverse complement strand
CTTATATATATATATATATAACTTAACCTACCTTTCATACACACACACACACACACACACACATATATAAAGCCCTGTCAAATACTTACAGAGGTTCAAATGAAGAACCTTCTCTGTTTATAAAACACTATACGTTTAATTTTGATAAAATTACAGTAGTTGCCAGGAAGGTTCCCTGCAATAGGATGGTTCTCCATCCTGGGCTGTTCTCTGCCTTGCGCCCTTGGCTTCCGGGATGGGTTCCGGACCCCGGCAACCATGAAAAGGACAAGCAGGTACAGAAAATAGATGGATGGAGGCAGGACCATAGCCAAGATTTTTAAAATACACAGGTCAAAAGTTTTAATACATCCTAGGTGTGCCTCTTAAGGGATCGTGGTTATTGGAGTCGGAAAAAAAATACTGAGGACTTGACTCAGTAGTAAGTGCAGGCATGGATGGAAGGATGGATGGACGGAACGTCGCCAGGAATAATGTTATGTTGAATATGCATAGTAACCAGAATCTGCTTATGATATATTTGAAGCTCTTGTTCTTATTTTAACCGTCTGAGCATATAGACCCTCCTTGTGTTGCTGGTCACTTTTCCTAATGAGCAATGAATAATGGTGTCGTTGAGGTCAAGTCTGTAACTGTTTTTGAAATAGTCCTTTTGTCATTCTGTTTAAGTAATGATTTTTTGATTCACATCTGCTTTTATACATAAACGATAATATAAGAAATACAGTTTCATTCAACAATTTATTGTACAAAACCATGCTCCCACAAAATAGCATTTTAAAACCACCAATTCATCTTTGGTCCTGGAATGAAATAAGTTTAAGCACAGGAGCGCATTATAAAATAATGTGTGCGCAGCCGTTGTGTTTTGAGGCAAAACAGGGTCACATTTGTCACAGTTTTTTTATTTTTAACTGGTACATGTCTCAGATATTTCTATTTGTTTTTTATGAGCAAAGAAGATAGAAGTAAGGTTCAGTTCATGATGATTAACTGTTGTTATTAAAATAGAACAGTTGTTATCAAGTTCTCAGAATGGAGGTTTGACCTATATTCTGCAATGTATTGACTGGACAGGGAGACGATTGGAGTTCATTCCCAGAGCCATGGTCCAGACACAGGCAAAAAGTTCATAACCAGGTTGAAGCAAAGAAAAGCAAACAAATCCAATTTGTAATGCGAGGACACAGGCAGAGGTCAGTAACAGACTACAGGGCAAGTAACCAAATCCAAAATGGTTGTCAAAGAACAATCAAAAGTCGAGCATAAAATATCAATCATGGCACAAACACTCATTTTGGTGAAACACACAATACTTCACAAGGAGATCTCTGAAACCACGTGCTTTTATTCTGAACCCAGTTGATCCAGTTGATGAGTAAAGGGCATGTCAAGTATTCAGGGGAGGAAGAGGAACTAGCATGGTGTGGATGGATGCTTGTCTGCGTGCAGACATGATGTTAGTGTATGGTTTACAGTAAAGAAACTAGTTCCTAGTTTTCATGATTATCGAGGCTGGGTGAAGAAGGGTTAAACTTTGGAAGGGTGATGCAGGAATTCAGGAGCCACCAAATGCCCCGATGAGATGTGACAGACAGGTGATGCTGTCGAGGACAGAACTGGCGTTCTGAACTTCACCTGCGTTGCGACTGACAGCCGGTGGAGGCTGATGATTTGGAGATCGATGCCTGCGCTGTAAGCGAGGTAGAAGAATATTTCAGCATAGATTGCTGTGGTCCAGCCAACTGGAAGGGAATTATAAAGTGCGGAACAGCAACTGTGGTAAGAGCAGACGGTCAGGGGGTAGAGACAGAATCTTTAAGCACAGGAAATGAATAACCTTTTACATTCACGAATTACTTTTGCAAATCTTTGTGGTGCGGGGCAGTGAGTAGGTTTCCTGGGAAACAGTTTGAAAGTTAAAACAGCTTCGGTAGAGATGAAAGGGTCAAAGTAATGTGACCGTTTAAATGTTTAAGCAGGAAAGTCTTGGAGAACGTATGTTCAAGGTTACCAGAGAGGGCACTTCAAGTAGGGCCTGTTTAAAACACATGAACGAAATACTGTGTGTGAGAAGTGTTTTTCTGAGGTCTTTTTTTGGCACCTTATTTTAAATAAATGAATAGATTATAGAATATAGTATGAATGCCAAACAGTTTGTGAGGTCATTTTAAAAATACATTGCAAATGTTTGTTAGATATACTAATTATATTTCTGGAAAGCAATACCAAAATATCCCACTCTCTTAGCGAAAAAACAGAAGGCAACTTGCTCAAAGTTTTTTGTTGCTGTAAAGACGGAAGAAAACAAATGGTCAAATTTGAAGTAGTATTCATTTTTTGCATTGGTTTAGTCAGCATGTTATTTTTGTTCATTTGTAAGCAGATTTTAAAATCAGGCATTTACTGCTCATTTAGCTCAGTAGGTATTGATTCAACTGTGGAGTAAGTTTGGAATATGCACACATACCGTATATAAACATGGCTGTTGTGGATGTGTTATTTACAGAAAGGTGTGTAGCTCAGTATTTAAACTGCAAACAATGCACAAGGCTTGTTCGCATTCCTTTCATTAAAAATATATTTAAATTTGCCATTATATCTTTTAAAAGTGATACATTCCTCTTGAGAAGGAATCTGAGAAAGTCATTTCGGAAGTGGGTAATGGTGAATCTATATTGATTGTTTGACAAATTTAGCTCTTGATGGTTTTTATATTTATGTCCATGGTACAGAAAAAATCATGGCACTTTTTTCTGCACATGAAAAATTTGCCTGTAGGAGAACAATCTATTTGGCTACAAGGTACTTTATGTTTCCTGGATGGTCACTGCGACGAGAGGAAGAAAAAAAAATCATTATGTAACACGTGTGAAATTAAATTGAACCCATCTTTGGTCCCTGCACTTCATTCTCTTTGAACTGTACGGAGGAAATGTGCTTCACGCCTGTCAGGTCGTAATCTCCTTCAGCAACACCTCCGGAAATGGCCTAAACCGGGCTTGTTTTGAATACAAGACCTCATTTTTCCAGCACAATGCTGAACTTCAGGATTAAATTTGAATTGCATTTAAGCATGGAAATACCTAAAGGGTCACTCATTGGCCGATGAATAGAAAGCACTTTAAGGATTTGAATACTGTGCATATTGCTGTTCCCTTTGCTTTGATTAATAATAAAGATTAAGTGTTGTGACAGTTCCCCTGAAGTGTAAAAAAAAAAAAAAAAAAGAACATTTATTGCTTGATATAAAGATGAATGTGCTTCCTATTGGAGGTATGGCAGATGAGTAAGTAACACTGCTATCTCACATTTGCGAAGTGGGGGCCTTAAATCTCACCCCCTGCTTTGTGTGCATGTATGAAGGTCCTGCAGTCCAATGTCAACTGATTTGCTGAATAGTCTCTTCTGAACTGCCTATTGTGTTTGTGCTGTGCGGGAACTGAGACTGATGCTCCACAGTTTTGTAATGAATGGACTTTGGAAGATGGATATAATTATGACTTTATGACTTCATGCACCTTTACTGAGCATCTGTGTACCATGTATAAGCGAATGTATGCAGTAAGCAGTGTTAGCTTATAACACGGGGAAATAACAATGTATGCTATGGCAGAACAATATTTTCAATGCATTAGTAATAAGCAGCTGTAAAAGTTCTATTTTATATTGTACATCAAGACATGAGCGTGTGATGGCGTTCCTTCCATCTGAAGACAGAATGACATCCACCGTAACCGATGACTCTTTAATCGTTTCTACAGTTGCATGTATTTTTAAACCCCTTCTCTGGGCAAACAAGGACTAGAAGATAAACAGTGTGATAAGCCCCCACCAACTGTGAAATTTCAGGAGCGCAACAGTCGGGCAGGATTGCTGAATGGCTGATGGTAAATTGTAATTGTTTTCTTGCTCATTTTCCACGTGAAATAACTCAGACTCTGGTCTCATTAGAATATTCGGTTTAAATCCCCATACCAATTATGTACAACTAACATATTACTTCCTACTTAAATCCCTGCTTCACCCAGCCTCTCCCTGAAAGTAACAGGGAATGTTTTCTTTTTATAAATCCGGGAAAAATTGACTAAAATGACATCAGTTTCAAAGCAGATTCTTCTCTCAGACAAAAAACCATAGCAATTTGCCTGTGAAACAGGCGCAAGGTTTCTAGGTGTTTCCTGCCCCTCTCTCTCTCCGTCACACCCTTAGCATGTTGGAAGCCTCTGATTAGCTCACCGAAACTTTGCTCTTTAATGTCTAAACCCTGACCGAGTCTTATTATTTTGTACCTTGTCATTTGTAGTGTGCATACTGGGCCTTTGGATTTCATCTGATGCTTTTTCTCAGGTGGATTTATACAGCATGTGGTCTTTTAACAGTATTTTCTAAGATAAAAGCATCCTGCAATTTGCAGGAAATTGACTGGTTAGTGTCACGGAAGAACCTCTTCCACCAAATCGCACTCGTTCTCTTCTGCATATGTGGTGTTTAAGAATTGGCCCTGACTTTTTGTGGAACACGTGCGTGAGATGTGTTGGTTTGTGTCGGTAAAAAGGCTCTCCATTATAACTCCAAATAACTGCTGAAAGTTGAAGTGATTTATTGATCATTAGGCTCATGTGAGTTTTCTAAAGGCTGCATTCATTCTATGTATGCGGTCTATTAGGATGCTGTCACAAAATTTCCACCCTGCAATCAGAAGGATGAGAAGCAATTTTTGGATAATTATATCCATCCATCCATCCATCCATAGTGTTTGTCTGGGAGAGGACTGGCCTAGAGCCTGTGTCAAGAAGCAAAGGGTTTCAGGCAGCGGACTCCCTGGATGGGTTGTCTTATACATTTTTATGTATAATGGATCAATAACCAGACTCATGGAAGGACTTTTTTGAGGTGTTATATAATATTAGTCTATAGTAAGGTACTTTAGAAAACGTCTGCTATTTATATGTGCAAAGAAATGAGTGTTTGTGATTTTTATCTCACCTTTCTGATTCATGTGCACGGAGAAGTTGTTACCATTGTGTTAATATTTATAAGAACAATCACCTTTTCATAGTACATAGAGGCTGAGGAACCTGTTACTGCCGTAAATTGGTGAATACATGGTGAAGACATGGGCCATTGTGCTGGTATATAATATGCACATCTTCTATTTATGGTGCATATTGGATGGATGAGGAATCTGTTACCTACATGAAGTGGTAAATAGAAAACAGAAGGCTTACCGTCTCTCTGATCTGATCTTTAAAAAGACATGAGCCACATCTAATGACATCACACAGTATGGTCTGGGATTTTCCTGACGCAGTTATCCACGCTTTTGTGGCTGGGGAGCTCCCTCCTCAAAAAAATGTACGGCTTTTCAAAATGCATACAAGCCGTTTGCCGAATCGGGCAGAAAAATCACTTGGGGACGAGCTGTATGTTTGGAGAATTATATCCCATGTACCCAAAACTGTAATGGAAAAATTAATCTTAAAAATTAAGCTTCTGTATTCACATGGTTTCTGTATCTGAATTAGATTCATTCTGGTTTTGTATTTGGCATATTTAATTACACACAAAGCTTTAAAAATACAATTAGCTGTCTACAGTTAAAAATGCTATTTTATTGTACATGGGATAACTTCCTTAATAAAGTGAATTCTGAAATGTAATCTTTCTCCATGTGCTAAAGATAGTTGTGATTCTTAGTTTTATACACCATAATGGGCTTTTTACAGATATGAGAATCACTCTGATTCTAAAGGGCTTTTAGCTTAACAACATCAAACCTCAATAAATGAATTTTGAGTGAAAGATTTTTTGTTATTAATAATATAGTTATACTGTTATGGCCTTTAAATGTAGCATTACTGCATAACATTACTGAATTTTTGTTGCATTTTCCATAATAATTGTATATTTCTGTATATATGCATTTATTAAGGGGGGGGGGGGCAGAAGTGGCCCTGACCTGTTCCTATTTCTGCTTGTGAAAAAAGTGACCCCAAGACATTCTGTCAATATAGTTAACTAATTTTTCCCGCCAAATTAGCATGGACACACAACGGTGGCTAAACTGCTGTGGAGTGTGTCTGGCTCTGCCCTGTGTGGAAAACCACACGGCATCGGTGATTGATTCCTCACACGTCCGCGCACTCGGTCATGCATGAGCTCCCCACACTCTGCTCTGAGAACTCAAACACACGGTTGGAGATTTTACTGTGGGTTTGTCTGTGGAAGTGTGGGACTCGGGTGAATGCGGGTGCCTCTGATTAAAGGTGCGTCACCCTTGGGCTGGCAGGAGGGGAGTGCAGGAGCCTGAGCCGCTGCCAGGCCTCTGAGAGAAATGCCCAGAGGTCAGTGCATTTTCACTGCCAATAAGCAGAATTTAATGCTGCTTGCGGTACTCAACGGCTTGGCTGCTGATTGGACAGCCAGGTAGAAAATTTGCCACCCATTTAATGCTTTTGTGTGTATTTTTGTAAACAAACAAAGGTATTAATGTTTTGCAAACATATATCCACAGAGCTTTATATATTTTGCATGGATTTACTGCAGTACATTTTGTACAGCGGAGTGTTTTTATTGAATAAAATTTCAGTTAGGTGCCTTTGGAACCTGCACTGAGCCTAGGCCCACTTTTGCACCATTCGCATCATCTCTGTGTACATTTGCTGTGGCACACAAAACAATAACCTTTCTTGGAGTGTTATATCGAAAGAGGGTTTTTTTCCCCTTCTTTTTTTAAAGCAACAATCAGCTGTTTACCCCTGAGTGTGCTTAACAACTATGCAATCAAGAGTGTCAGCTGGGTGTTAAAAGATGGGGCAATGATGAGAATGTCCACTTGCCTGCACCACCCCCCCCCATCATCACAGTGCACAGGTGCAGACTGCTTTGCAGACCGCTTTGCACAGTTTTGAGCTAAGTTGTCCAGCAGAGGTGCCCAAAGATGTTATGTGCCAACAAATACATTTGCAGACTGCTATTCCCTTTAAGTAACTTCACACTGTTGCCTGATTGGCTACTCCACTGACACTGAGATTCCTTTATGTCCCTATTGTGTAACCTGCTGATTAGCTACTGCACTGAAGCAGTTTTAAAGCAGTTCCTTTAAAGCGATTATATAGACAAGCATGTAATTACACACACTTTAACCATTGTATGTAAATGTAAATGTCACATTTAGTTTTTCTGAAATTGTGCATGGGTAGGTAATATACTTGACAAATACTATGTTTAAATTTCTGTGCACAATACCAGTCAGCATGAGAAAGATACTTTGCTTTGATAACTACTCAACAGTTAATTTTGTATTAAAGATGCTAACTGTCCTACTGTTATGTATAAGCCTCTTGTGTTTCTCTCAGTGATTAGTCAGTGATTAGTCAGTCTTTTTTCAGTATTTCTTCCAGTATTTTATTGCATTTTATGTGTTTCGATATCAAGCCGCAGTTGTTATGACAACACAGTTGTTTCTTGTGATATAAATTAGCCGTGGTCTCACCACTGTAATAGACATCTAGTTGTATCTTATAGATTATTATTGTGACAAATGGTCACACAGCCTAGTTTCTCAGCCATCAAAGAGGCACTCTGGGCTGTGTTACATAAAAAGGCTATTTATGTATTTTCCAGAACTGTAATAGTCTAATACCATGATTAACATAAGTGTTGTATATCTGAATTATATCAGGGTGAATAAGTGGTAGGTATGGCCACCAGTCAGGTGATTAAGGCTATTTATTTGCCAGTGATTTAAGTTTTCTGTTTTGCTTTGCTTTGCTCTTAACTCAGACCAGAGAGCCAGACAAACTACAAGCATATATATCCCTGCTTTAAAATTTCCCAGTAAGTCTTGTGTCGTCCACTCCATCAATTTCCCAGCGGTCCCCAACGAGGCGAATCCCAAAATAAACATTTGATCTGGTAATTCCCCATGTCACGTGGTTCTGTTTAATGTATCGTGAAGGCTTGCCACCAATCCGAATAGTGTTCCAAAAGGACTCTTCGGTTACATCAATTTCTAGCGAAGTTTATCCACCATTTGTCTGGAAGCCAAAGTACTATGGAGATGGAACACTGTAATTTTGTGTTGTCATGGTGATTGACCACTAGCCGAATGGCAACTGTCTCTTCGGTAAACGAAGCCCAACTGGCCCTGATTTAATTTATTATGTTAAAATAGGCTTGCTGGGTAGAGTCAAGGCTACTGGCACTTATATCCTGTGATTCCACTTCTGGGTGTGTTGTTTGCTTTGGAAGCCCTTATTGGTTCAGTTAATTTGAAGAGCCACCGACTACCATGTAAAGACCTGTCATGAAAGTCTACCTTGACATAGTGTCTGCAATTGTAAATAGTCTGGCTCTTAATAGCATAGCTCTCTATTACCATGACCTGATCTTAAACTAGGTCATTATTCTTCCAAATTGCTACCATGTTACTCACATCAGAACATGGCTTTTTTGAAAATGCACACTCTTCAAGTGTCTACAGTGAGACAGATATAACTTAGAAACATGGGACTTTTGTTCCATAATTCACTAAGGAACAGCTCCATATAATTGACATTTTTTCAGGTTTCTTTTTAGCTGGAGACGAATAAATTGTAGTCTCCTCCACAGAACCATCTCAGAAAAAAAATAAAAAAGGCATTGTAAAATTTAATATCTTATTTTATTGATGAGAGCTTAATAATCAAAGGGTTTGTCGAAGTGTTTTTAGTGGGAAAATTAGTTTCCCTTGAGTGTCTTCACATTTGGGACTATTAGTAACTCACGGCCTCAATGTAAATTTTATAGTGAAACTCATTATGTCAAAATTAAAGGAAACAAATGAAAGTTAATCCAGTGTGGTGGTAAAAATACACGAGGCAGTTTTGCTGTTGTTGTCGTTTCAAAACTTAACACGGGTTTTTGTGCTAATTACATATTTTCACTTTATAAGTCAAATGTGTTGTTATACCGGCGTTGCCCTTGTCGCTGCTGGGAGCACAGAGCAATCGACCAAGGGAAATTTATAACTACAGTTTTTATGTTTTCCTCCTAAACACTAGGTTGCTATGTGCTATTGTTGAAGGTTATCAGGCCTGACTGCAAGACTGTATGGTTAATTCAATATTGTCTTTCTTTCGTGCGAAGAGAAGGGGGTTGAACTTCGGGAAAAAATTAAGGCTGTTTTGAGAACTTAGTCCAAAGCCGCAGGCTATGCGTCGGACATTAATTCAGTTAATAACACTGCCCATCAGTCCACAATCTTGCATGGAATAAATGTGAAGGGCGTAATTTACACCCACAGAATGGTAAAACTCTTAGTGCTGGAAAGGCAAAAAAAAAAAGCAGCACGATTTCATTTTTATTTCAGCAAGACTATATTTGGAATTCCTTTTTCAGACACATTAGCTTTTGAGCGTGTGTCAGATGTGAGCGTTGTCAAAGCACTGGGAAAGGCACAGAAATGTTCCGAAATTACGTCTGATTCTCATTAATGAAACCTATTACTGAACTAAAGCAGCTAAAAAGGACACAAAGCAGCAAAGAAAAACATGTTTTACAAAACAGCGAATGAAAACTATCACTTCTAATCTGCAGGAGTGGCTGGGGTTTTGTGGTGTAACCCTAATGTATAAATTGTATGTTTTGGTGAAATCGCCGCCACGCTCAATGAGAGGCGCCTGCATTGGTCTTTGATGGTTTGTACGAATCGACGGTTACTTGGACGGTGATACTTGTTGGTAATCCCCAAGTGAATAGCTCTGTGATCTCCTGTTAGTGTTTTGGTTACTGTTGCTATTGATTGATGCTGTCTAGATGGTCCTGCATTAATCGATTTGGGTTTAAACAGCCTGCCACTTGAACATTTTGTTCTTTCAAGTCCCCGATTCTCTGTGATGTCCGCTGCTATTTTCGTCCCACAGAGGTGGTGTGGCTTATCAGACTCATGCATAAACAGTCATCAGGAAATGTTTGCCTTAGGTTTATTGACATGCAAAAGTGTTGCTTTCTATGGCAGTAATGCAGAAACATCTGCTGGTTTTGGGGTTTCGTGGTATCGGCTGTCATTGCTTATCCTAGTTTTTCTGTAGTTCACTTATAAACATATTTTTTTTACCTTGCCCTGAGGTAATTTGTTTTTTTTTATTTTGAATTCCACTGATATTTTGGACATACCTTAACAAATTCAAAAACAAATTCAGTCTTCCTGACCTACACTTGATTCCACGTAATTTATACATTCACACCTGCTCGCATGTTTGCTTTCGGTTCAGTGTGTGACACTGTAGGCTCATACCTCCAGGGTTATAGGGTTTGATCTGCCCTCACGTGTCCTTGTGTTCAGACTGCACGTGTTTCTGCTTGTTTGGGTGGCTTTTCCTTTGGGTACTCTGGTTTCCTCTTGCACTCCAAAACCATGTAAGCTGAATTGTGTTCTCTTAATTTCCCTCATGTATGTATGCGTGTGCCCTGCCTCATGCACTGTCCTTCCTGAGTTAGGCTCCAGACTCCCATGGATAAGTTATTAGGCATAATGAATGGGCAGTTTTGCAGTTAGAATTTGAGTAGGAATTCCTTTCATTTTAAGTCTAAATTATTGATTTGTTTTTTTTTTTTCTCTTACTTTGTTGTGTTTACTTAGTCATCTCAACGAATCTCTTGGAACTTTATTAATTTTGTTAATTTAAGGAGTACTCAAAGTACTCAATTTATTAAAAAATCTGAAATGTTTTTCGGAGCTCAGTTGTGTTTGGTCTGTAGAGAATAATGGAGGGAAAAAAACAGGTCACATAGAGCAAAACTGTATTTTCCATTCCTAACACTTGATGATGGTCACCATAGAAACAGATTATCCCTCTTGGAGATACGAATTGTGTCCATAATTGTCAAATACAGAGCAAAGTAACTTTATTCTTTTTAATGCAAACTATAGGAATACTGTATTGCATTGTTCAGAAAAACATTGTTCTAAATAAATATCAACTATAAGTACTAAGTGCTTTATGTACAGACTTACACTACATTTTTTTCAGATTGTCACTTTCAAGATTAAGATTATTTCAATGATTTCAGTTTCATTTATGTGATGAATTATTATAATACTAGTCCATTTAGTGCTGTTTGAGTTCTTTATATTAATGAGACTGGGATATTCCTTTTTTACATGTAAAGGTTTTTATCAGTAAAGGCTCGAATGAACGCTAAAAATAAATAGTTTACATAACATGTTGGTGTTTTCCGCATTTTTCTTAGTAAATTGAAATGCTTGGCATTTAACTGTAGTGGCTAGCCGTCAGAGTGTCTCATCTGGAAATTTGAATATTTATGCCTCAGAGCGTCATTCGTGTGACTGGGATTTTTTCTCTCTTTGGTTTATGAAGGAAATCTGTTTTGTAATCATTGCTGATTAGAAACAGTCCAGCCAGTTCCACCCACAATTCTGTGACCCACTGCTCTGTCCCATCAATATGCAATATATGAAGCTTGTGTGTTTTTTGCGAAGGTCTCACCATGATCCAGATCTGTGATAGATCGGATGGAAAATCTATCTAAATAGGAAAGACGATGATTTTTTAAAAAATCCGGAATGGTGTCTGGAAGATATTGAGTCGTGCAATAATTTGTTGAATTAAAGAGGAAGGAAAATAGTTCTAGCTATTGCAAGTGAAAAAGATAAACAGCAGTACAATGCCTAACCCAACTGACAACATAGAAGGCAGATTTACAGTGAAAAGTGTGCGCTGCTTTTACATCCATGACTCTGGTCTGGTTTCAAGTTACTTTTTCGGAATGCCTGTGTGTGTGTGCATGTGTGTGTGTGTGTGTGTATGAATATTCAGATCATTATTACTGAGACCACAATTACACACAGGCTATGATACAGATCAGACAGTATAATTTTAATTGTGCCAAGTACAAGATTTTTGTTTTACTAAATGTGTCTGAGTTTGTATTCGAATCATTAGAGTATAAATTTGTTGTTATATTTTGGGGCATCGATATTCCTCGTTTTAATCGATGGACAGTGTCTGTGCTTAGCCTAATGGATGCTGGCACAGTTTTATTGATACTAAGCACCCAAAAGGAAGGACTGACAGCGAGTGGGGATGTCAAGACCAAAGCTTAAACTGCATTTAATCGTAGAATAAAAACGGAAGCCAGCTTTGGCCGATAGCTCACTGTGCTTTTTCCACTGGCTACAGTTTCTGACAAATCAAATGTGAGTTGGCCTCAAAATGAAATCGGATATTGGGGGCGCACTGAATATTTAGCAGCCCCGTTAACAGTGTCATGTGATGCACGTGCATTACGTGCATCAGCGTCTGTCTAAGAAGTAACACAAAGCAGGAGTAAAATAATAATGTACATACTTAAGTAATAAGTACATACTAAAATAATCACTCTTGTCCCTGCTGCGCGCTTCAACTATGCAACCATGCTTTAGACTTTTTTTTTTTTTGCACAGTAACCAATGGGTCACAAGAAATTGAGAACCTCTAGGTATTCCATTATAATGAGGTTGAAATGTGGTGAGCACTCAGCTTCAGCTTCACGCAGGGCCGAGAGATTCTCGCCAACGCGGTGGCCAGATACGACAGCAAGGGAAAAAATATGCATATGAAAAGGTCTGTGCTTTTCATTATGTAGGTAGGTACTGCTAAATGATACTATAGCAATGGAGTCAATCATCATCATTCTCATCATCATCATCCTAATCACTCTATTAAAACTATTGTGTAGTTTACAGTACACTTACTGTATGCAGTGTACTTGGTGTGTCCTGTTCCCTTCTGCGGTTCAACGACTTGCATGTCGGTGCATCATTGACTCAAACTTGCCTATAATGTATTACCATGTGTGTCATACTCAACTGGCATCCTGTCCGCGGTTTACCCATGCCCACTGCCTGAGATAGTCACCTGGCCACAATGGATAGATGGAAGCAAAAATGTAAATGTAATAGCTGTGGGAGGCAGTATTTTTATAAAAATACAGGGTATTGCCTGTATGAATTTTTTTGTGTTTACAAATGAGCTTGATGATAATCGATGTATCCTGCTACTTAACAACTAATGCAATTTATGTTTAGTATTCATCAAGTAAACAAGTGCATTAACTATAACTGATATATGCTGCCATTTAATCTAATGTAATTTACTTTATTTTAAGAAACATCAGGCAAACGATGGCATTAACTTAAGCCTTTGCTTTATTTTTATATGGTAGTATGTGGTGACATATTTTGTTTGCAAAAAAACAAGCTTTATATACAGTTGTCCCTCGCCGCTTCGACTTTCGCGGCTTCAGTCTATCGCGGTTTTTTGTATATTCATTAAAAAGTTGATTGAGACAGTGAAAATGATACATCGCTACGCATCGGAAGCGTCTTTGCTCTTCGTAATTAAGTGTACCATAATAATAATATGATATTTGTAACGTTTAATATGCCTTATTTTTCTTATTTTGTCTAATATACTGAGTATATTAGTATATATGCCACGCCCCCTTATTAACCACGTGTGCAACCCCGATTGTGACCAGATGTTTTCTGTCAGCTTGATTCATCCAGTGTATTTAAGTCCACGTCAGAGTCTGTAACCCCAGGTCTGTCATTGACGTTCTGATGTTACATGTTCCTGTATCCTGCATTTGGAGTGATTCCAAATAAACCCTTCGATCCTGATTCTGTGTCCAGCAATCATAACAGTAATGGTGACTAAAGGGTGTTATTTCATGTCTAGAGGGCTCTAATAATGTTAAAAAAAAAAAACGCATTTAGAAGGTCATAAACAGGTTTTCTATGCTCAAACTACGAAAATATTCGATTTATAAATAAAGATTCCTACTTTGCGGAAATTGACTTATCGCAGTAGTCTGGATCTTATTAACCACGATAAACGAGGGCCGACTGTAATTTCAATGTGTGTGTATAAATATACATAGATTGTGTATATCATTTCAAATAACAGATTATATAAAGCTGAAACACACATTTATTTTTGTCTTTCATTGCCGTCTTCATTATATTGATGCTCATCTGCATAAAAAGCTTTATTTTCCTTTAATTGAAGTTAATATTGCAAAATGAAAAACATAAAGGAAAACTCCGGACGTATTTGAGGAGATTTGCAAATCTGAAGCAATGACAGTTTCACCTAAATTGCGAGGAAATGCTTATCAAAATAATTTCTGTTATGCAGACGATGATCTTGTAACATAGAGGGGTGAGAACATGAATTTCACACGTCGGCAGTTCATTGCCTGACACGTCTGGCTGTATTTAAAAAAAAATTCCGTTTTCAAAATTGTGACAATACACTAATCCTTCTGGTTCAGGATATGAAAAGAGAAGGCTGACAGTACAAAGAATTGCCCGACAAGACCTTTGTCCTTTTCAAAATTTTACAGCAATTAAATTATTATCGTTTGATACGTGTCCCCAGTTTAGGATAAATACACAGCTCAAGAAAACTTTCGCATTCTGTAAGGTAAAGGTTGCAGTGCAGCATGCGGCATCCTGTGTTGTCACGACAGGCAGTATACTAGAATCCTGCACAGTCAATGCTAACAACACAAAAAATAATAATAATAATACATTTATTTTTTAATATGACAATAAAAACAACGTGAATGATGTGTGAAGTATTTTGCCTTCATATTCATTTTCCACAAAAGGCTGTGATTGTCTCTAAATGGCACATCCTTGCTGTTCTTGTGGAACAGACGGCATTCCGGTAAAATGGTATTCTGGTACACGCACTCCCCCGCATTTACCTCCAAATGGCTTTTTTCGGTCACTGGCCCCCATGCATTTTGTCCTCTCCAGGTACCTGAGTGTGTTCCTGTGGGATGATGGAACTATGAACAAGTAAAGGAAAAAAATGATCTACTCAACTCACCAAGGGGACCCAGCATTCAGTTTCTCACATTTGCCATTTTGCTAAATGTTTTTTCATTGTTGGTATTGTATTGTGAAGTTAGGAAAGGCAAGAAGCAGGGAACACCCTGCATAAGTTCATCACAGGGCACATCCATTAAATACTTGTCAAACCATTAGTAAATGTCTGAAAAACAGGTAACTGAATTAGCAGAATTTTATATCTAAATTAAAACCTTTCCCTGAGAGTATCCTGTTAGTATCCCCACAGTACAGTACCCCAAAAGAACTCAACAGAGCCCTTTACAGTACCCTGATAGAACCCCGACAGTATAGTAACTCTTAATTACCACTGACAGTACCCCTGTTAGTACCCGGGAGTTCCACTGCCAATACCCTGACAGTACCCCAGAAGTATTCAGAAAGTATACCTTACAGTATCTAGACAATACCCTTAACGGTACTCCTGACAGTACCCCTGACGTTACCTTTCGTCACTCCAACAGTACTCTAGGTTCTCATCTGTGGTTCTTCTATGGTGGATTGAGCTGCCAACCATTTCCAGTCATCAAACTCCCTCTCCACCTTCAAGAAATGCCTCAAGACCTATCTGTTCCATGAATTTTCCTCCTAATGTGATGGCTTGTTACGTTGCCTGAATGTTCTTATGTTACACTTTTGGGTTTGAATAGCCTTAATTAGATTCTTGCTTTGTTAGTTGTTGTGTACCCCTTGTCGCTATAATGCTTACATTTGTACCTGGGCATTCTAGCTCACTTTAGCTACACATATATCTACTTGACTCCCTGACAGCGGTATGTTTGCACCGTGCTGTTTGCCTCACTTGTACATCACTTGGGACAAAGGGTCTGCTAAATGCGTAAAATGTAAATATGCTACGTATTGTACCATTTCAGCACCCCTGACAGTACCCTGATGGCACCCCAAATAGTACCTTTAACAGTACCCTGATAGTGCAATTTCTCCTCACAGCATTCCCTGATACTAAAATTACATTGGCAGTACCCTAACAGTGTTCTGACAGTACTCTATTGGTACCTTGAGAGAGCCCCTGACAGTACCCTAACAGTATTCTGAAAGTACCTTATTGGTACCTTGAGAGAGCCCCTGACAGTACCCTAACAGTATTCTGACAGTACCTTATTGGTACCATGAGAGAGCCCCTGACAGTACCTTAACAGTATTCTGACAGTACCTTATTGGTACCTTGAGAGAGCCCCTGACAGTACCCTAACAGTATTCTGACAGTACCTTATTGGTACCTTGAGAGAGCCCCTGACAGTACCGTAACAGTATTCTGACAGTACCCTGTTAGTACCTTGACAGTACCATGACGGTATTCTCACAGTACCCTGTTGGTACCTTGACAGAGCCCCTGACAGTACTCTTACAGTAGTCTGACAGTACCCCAGCAGGTTATATGTTCATTGTCACTGCTGGAATTGCACTCTACATGTCAAAGAGACCCAGCAAAGCTGTGTTCTCTCATTAATGAGACCTAAACATCCATCTGCTAGACTCTCTTTGAAATCCTGCTGCTGTGACTGGAGTCCTGACTTCAGAGGACTCAAATCCAGCTCTGTGACATACATTCGTAACAAAATATGCACATCCTTATATTCACAGCCATTTTTGTTAAGGACATGCATTCCTAACTGGAAGATTGTTGGTTTAAGTCCTAATACGGCACCACAAGTAGTTTCCTTGAAACTGGAACTGAAAGCTGCTAGGTCAGCTGTACTTGTGATGAGTCTAACCTTTTTTGCATCAATTAGTAGCATTTTGGCTGGGAGAAAAAATTATTGGATCTAGTTACCTTTGCTGAAATAACTGTTTCTAATGAAGTCAAACTTTAAGTTAAATATTCAATAATTGAAAACTATATTAAAATCAACATGGCACAACTTCAGTTATTAGCATATGGTCACAATCAGCTGTTGCCTGGATTTACAAGGTATTAAGAACTGGCCTTTTATCATAGTCTTTACAGTGATAACTCCTCTTGAATTTATTGCACATTTAATTACCTGTGGTTTAGTGTATTGAGCCTGCAAATGTCTTAAAACAACAATTACTACTGTGTTTTGTATTTGGAGACAGCATGTGGCTCAGTGGGCTAAGCCTGTGTGCTCGTAATCACAAGGTTGCTGGTTTAAACCCCGCCTCAGCACGTCTGCGGGTCCTTCAGCAAGGCTCTAAACCCCCAGCTCCCTAGGTGCCCCAACAGGTGGCTGCCCTTCACAGACAGCTTACTATGCAAAGAGCAAGTTGAGGGAGGCGTAAAGCCAATTCTCCCATGGGGATCAATAAAGTATCAATTTTTCTTCTAGCATTTTTCTAGCATTTTTCTTAATGGCTATAAAGGGGAATGCATGTGCAATATGGTAGTGTAGTATATTAGTTGTCAGTACATATTTGACAGTTTTCTCCTTGAAAAATTAAACTGTTAGATCAGGCATAAATTCCTTAACCACATAAAGGTGAAATGTTTAGCACAGTTCGCCCTGGCCGCTTTAGAATGACGGGGTAAATGGAAATATTCCATAGATCTGAACCGTGAACTTCATTAGAGAACTTAGGATGTTATAGAGCAAGAACCCAAGATTCTAATCATATCTCAGTAAATTTCTATAAATAATTACACTGAGACAGCTGGACTAGATTTTCACATCACTCTGGGTTGATGATCTCAGCAAGTCAATGTACAGTGTAGCTGACTTAGCAGTTATCAGTTTGCTTTTTAGCAGTGGAGTTATGATGGGAATATGCAAAAGGCAATTTGATATTTCCCCATGGCTGGCGCTTGCTTGAGTCGGCCCGACTCCCTGCAGTTAAACCCTTCACTGGGGATTTGGACCTCAGAAATACAGACTCAGTTCTTCTCTTTTACTTAGCAACCCAAAGTGCAGGACTGAGTGCGTCTTAAGTGGCTGACCGCTTTTAGCACCTGTTTTAGTCAGAACGCAATTAAGGAAAATGAGCACCAAGAAAAAGACGGAATGAATGAATACCATTACTTTTTCATCGTAGGGGAAAGTTAGGGAATTAGCTGCAGCCACAGAGACGGAAGCTGCTAAGGTAAAGAGCATCAGGGTTTGAGAATTTATCATCGAGATGGAGTCTACGATGTGAAATTTTTTTAATGTAACGCTTTTAGGTAAACTTCCTGCTTCCACAGAGTTGTGTTTTGCTGTGTTCTGCAGGCATGACTTGTCAGGCACGGACTTCTTATACTGAGGACGAGGTCCTTTGGGGACACCGTTTCTTTCCGGTCATATCCCTGGAGGAAGGCTTCTTCAAGGTGGACTACTCGCAGTTCCACGGCACCTTTGAGGTGCCGACGCCACCCTACAGTGCCAAGGAGCAGGAGGAGGCCTTGCTCATCTCCTCGCCACTCATGGCGCCCTCGTTGAGCAACAGCGGCGAGAAGGACAGCTCGCTGGACCGCTTGGAGAAGCTGGAGGATGCGGAGGTGGCCGCCAAGCTGCCGGCCAAGCTGCAGAAGATGACGGGCCGCGAGGGCCTGCCGCGGAAGCTGCTGAGAATGAGCTCCACCGCCTCAGAGATGACCTATAGCCTGGGCGAGCTGCCCATCAAGCTGCAGCGCATTAGCTCCGTGCCCGGCGTCTCTGAGGAGAAGGGTGGCTCCAAGGTCACCAAGGTCAGCACGGAACCCATCAGCAAGTCGGTCGCCGAACTGCCTCCAAAGCTACAGAAGTTGGCTGGAGGAGGCGGCAGTGGGCGCATGGATGGACACCTCCCTCCCAAACTCCGAAAAATGAATTCAGACAGGTTTACGTAAAAATCAAAGATACAAGCTATGTAACAACTACTGCTCCCCTCCGATTTTATTTCTCTCACCTCTGCCGTTCTGCTAATAAGGACGATATCATGTTATATTCGAGATATACATCTAACGTTTTCGGAAATTGATATATGGGTGTAAATATACATGCTTTGATATGGGACTTTTGATAGTCAGGATGCTGTATCGCTGCTAAGACCTACTGGTATGCACAGCTAAGCATGTAAAACAGCATTTCCATGCAGCATGGCACTTACAGACAGCTCTCCGTTCACGGGAACCATCAAGATAAATAAATTTCACGAGAGAAGCTTGGGAGTCAGGTTTGGATGTTTTCGCCCTCTTTAGGTTGTGACCACCCTTTAGCAGAAGTCTGAGACCTCAGAGATGGCTTCTTTCAATAATTTGACACAGGGAAATTCAGCCTTTTTTTTAAGCCCAGATGAAAACGGACCGAAGGTAGAGTGACCCTCTACCACGAATGAGTGATCACACTAAGTAAGTAGCTAAGAAGATTTAATATTTCCTGCTCCTTCCCCCTTGATATGCTTTTGCACAGACCCAAGGTTGAAAACCCCAGATCTAACATAAAATAGCATTTCTAACTGTTAACATTGAATGCATGTCACTCTTAGTGAAGAGTTTAGAAGCAAACACTGGGGGAAGGAGGATGAGCCTTTATAATGCCACATCAGTTTATTTTACTCTCCATTCAGAGCTGTATTTTTGCTATTTACATGATAAAGTGATATTTATATGTCAAACTGAGTATTTTTTATTTTGAATAAAGTACATGGCCTATGTAATGGTTTAGGCAAAAGTAATGAATGGCTGAATGATAACTGAATGTCAGTGATATGTGGTTTACATGAAATGCAAGTTTTATTTTGGGGAAAAAAGCAGGCAGACAGTATTTGCCATTTGCCTTTCCCTAACATAAATAAGCTAATTTGATTGGTGAGTCTATATATGTAAGTATGTGTGTATGTATGTGTGTGTGTGTGTATATATATATATATATATACACAGACACACACACCAAGGACACAATGGCATAAATGTTTTACACTA
The DNA here is from genome assembly GCA_026779585.1 of Mormyrus proboscirostris. Taxonomy (NCBI): domain Eukaryota; kingdom Metazoa; phylum Chordata; class Actinopteri; order Osteoglossiformes; family Mormyridae; genus Mormyrus; species Mormyrus proboscirostris. The sequence goes on along the minus strand of JAODKF010000001.1, from coordinate 47,256,795 downwards.
ACTGCACTTTCATAATATAAGGAGCATGGGTAACACTTTAGTTGAAGCAGTCAGCAGTCATCATGATGCATTATAGATACCTTCATAATGCCTTATAATGCATTCATAGAGTATTATGAACATGCTATAACTATTTATAAAAAGGCATAACACATTATAGCTATGTTTATTATGCATTATGGATCCTATATGAAGCTGTCATCTATAATGCACTATGAATACCGTCATGATGCATTATAATGGTCAGCATATGCCATTATAATGCATTATGAAGGTAAATATAGTACATTATAGGTATATGTACATGTATTACACATAAGGTGCTCTTTATATGGTCCTTATGAATGTTCTATGAATGCATTATAAATGCATTATGGAGGTGCACTGGAGGTGCTGTTAATGTAAAATATTGCACAGTTATCTTGTTCAAATTATACTGGATAACTATATTCATAAATGTAGAGTTCATAATAATTTCTAATTTAACCTCTTGCTAATTTTTTAATATTCTCAGAGATCTACATGGTTTGAGATAGCAAGATACTTGGTTTTATACGCTTATTGATAATTTAAAATAACATTCAATATTGATTTATTATATCAATTAAATATCTTTTCTAGTATGGTCTATGGTCATTTAAAAACATTTTTATAGTGGACCTACAAGCACTGTAGCTATATTGCAATACATAAATGTATAAGTATATAATTATAACTTTTATTAGGCTCTGTCCAGTTGATGTTGACCCCTGACGACCATACAGGCATTTCTTCTCCCTGGTTCTTCAGACTTCCCTGTGGCATGTTCTTATATATTATTAGAGAGAAGTTAATTAAAAAGTAAGAGAGTTATGTACCCAGAGAGTTTTTTTGATGGAGCCTAAAGTTAGTTGCTGAAGAATTTTAGACACTAGTAGCTTGGAAACAGGCCTGATTCAAAATGCATCAGTAGTTACTGTGCAGTAGGCTGGTGTCTTGTACTATTCCACCTATAAAAATGCCTGAACCCCCAAAAGAAGATGGTGAGATTGAGCCTTCAGATCCCTCCATCCCATCTTCTGCTGTTGTGAAGAAGAGTAAATCCAGAGAAAGACGCCGAGTCCCCCTGAGACAGTGCTGCTTTCTCTTCATCATTATGGTGATGAATCTGTGTAATACTGTCTGTGAATGTCCCCTGTCCCTGGAGGGGGACAAGCAGAGCCCATGAGGCGTTCTGGGGTCCCTACAGAGCAATGCTTTCTGCTCTAAAGCTTTTCAAATGACTGTGGTTGAACGCGAGCTCAGATGACGCACAATCTCTCATTTCCTGTAAACATAAACTATGGGATGCATTATTTTAATATAAAAACCTTTTTTATGTATTCCAATTACCAGCCGTGGTTACCTCGGCCTTCCCTTTATAGGGCAAAATATATTTGTTGTTCGATTTTAATTTCTATGCTTGTTTTCTCAAATTTATAGACACAGCAGGTCTGTGTTTTATAGAACTCGAGACTGGGTAATTCTTTTCCAGAAATGGAAATGTCTGCCTATCTTAAACAGTTATTCGGGCATGAGAAATGTGACAATATATTTATTGTACAATCCACACAGGTAGGAAGTGGACCTGTATGTATTAGTACTGTTTAACCTGTATTAAACTTTGACAATTTGACTGAGTTTAGGTTTGGTTTTCACAACCTCGCATCTTGCTTTGTGTTTCTTGTCTTTTCTTGGTAGCCACTTCATCCAGCACCCCAACATACTAGCAGACCCAGAGTCTCAAGAACCACGTCAGGAGATGACAAGTTATGCATTCACAGATGTCCTTCTGTACACCAGTGTTGCTCTGAGCTTCCGTCTTGGTCCTCCTATTAGTTTTAATGAGTCTGGCCATTCTCCTCTGACCTTCTCTCATTAACAGGATGTTTCTTTTGCCCACAGGGCTGCTGCTGACTGCATGTTCTTTGGTTTATCTCACCATTTCCCTGTAAACTCTAGACACTGTACTGTGTGAAAATTGCAGGAGCTGTTTCTGACATGCAAGAACCGCCACACCTGGCGAGGCCAATCACACCATATAAAAATGACTTAGATCAGATGTTTCCTGCATGGTATCGTTGCCGGCCTCATGCTTGGTGACTGACTGGGCATGGATGCTGCACCCAAAATTCAAAAAACTACCCATCACATTTCATCTGTCAGATGATCACTGGAAGATAGGCTAATGTCAAAGTTCACGTGCATTACAGTTTCTAGTTGTTAATATAAAGATGCCATTTTTGAAGCGGCGGGAGGGGCATGTCCAGCTAATGGCCTAGATGCGGTAGGGCCCATTATCATACACTTTTTTACGGGAAAACGATTCTAGAGGAGTTACATTTTCAAACATCAGCTGCAGTGCATATTATTTCTAATTATCCAAGTTGTGTGCATGTATATACATAGAATATATGAAATAAACCAGGAGTAAGTTCTCTCAGAAACTTTAAAGACTAGATTTGGTCACTTTTGTTGCAGACGTGGATTTTTTTCTTGGCATTTCAAACACCTCATCTAAATGTGACATGTCTTCAAGCTGTGTGGGGGGGTATTTTGATTTCAGTGCCTTTTTGCAAACAGTAAAAAGAAAATCAATCTATTTTAATTGCTAGGTTTCTTCTTTCAATTTTTTGAACCTTTAGACAGCCTTGGTGCGGGTCTTCGGAAGGTGCGAATCAATACGGAAGAGCGGAAGCTACCTGTGATGTTCGGCCGTGTGAATTCATCACACACCTCTGGCAATGCATTGCCTTTCCTCAGATTCCAGCATCCAGAGGCACACCCCAGAGAGCCATCGGCTCTGTCGCATTTCCCTCGCCGGCCCCGCGATCAATACAGCAGCAAGCCAGAAATGGCATCAGTTGCGACGCGGCTGTAAATAACTCTGTGTTTCAGATTAAGCCCTACCTCGCTGGCTCCAGACCCAAACAGTTATCAAGTTTTGTTTTATTGTGAAGTGTATACATTAACAGCTATTTTAGCTACATAGAGTATAATGCCTTAATAAACTCTATTTCAGTAATTAAGTTCATTATTTATTAAGTTTTGTTGTACTGCAAAGTGTATAACAATTTTTGTTACATACAGCTCTGGAAAAAAACCACTCCATATTTTTCAAGAATCTGCATTGTTAAATCCAGGTTTAATCCTGATTCTGCTGGCAGGAGGCTACACTGAACGGCAGGTTGCTTACAGGTTCAAAATTTCGAAGACAGCAGTACAGAATAAGGTGAAGCAGGAGACAAAGGGAATGACCAAAAAACAGCTGGGTAGACAACAGAAGCAACTTTCCAGAGACAACCGTCAATTTATCTGGCAGTGTTTCATGAATCGGAGGACGACCTCAAGCGACCTTCAAAATGAATGGCAAACGTTACGCGGTGCGAAGTGTGCTGCCAGGACAGCTCATATCAGGCTCTTAGAAGCAGACCCTGAAGTCCCATAAAGTAAGGAGGAAGCCCTTCATTAATGAGAAGCAGGGAAGAGCCAGGCTGGAGTTTGCAAAAAAATGTTTATTTTACAAAGATGCATTCTCAAAAACTGAGAAATAAGTGAAAATACAAATGTTGCTGTGGTCTCTCATTTTTTTCTAGAGCTGTACAGTGGATGGCCTTTATACATTCCATTTCAGTAATTAACTCTTTACAAAATTCTTCCATCCTGTATGTAGTGTCTCCTGCCCTGGGCTTCCCGTCAGAGGCTCTAGTCTTACTGTGACGCAGCGCTGGACAATCTATTCCGGGAAATGGACAGGTGGATGGATGCATTTTCACTTATTCTAATGATAAATCAGTAATTTATAGCGAAGCTGTAGGGGCGAGAAGAGCTTTCGATGGGCAGCATGATGATTGCTGTCCTCTCCCTTTGCTCCGCACGGACCTGCAGAACGTGGAGGCTGACTTGGAGGAAGGCGACAATTGTTATCTGATGATTAAACAAATAAATTGCACAAGGCTGAGAGATAATCAGTCTACCGTTAGCATCGTGCAACTATCTTACAGGATAAAACACGGTGTTCCTCTCACCTCTCTATTTGCTGAAGGGTACGAATGTGTCTCTGCGAATAATTTCCAATTACATCTCCATACAATTCAATTCAAAACAAATATAATCAGCTTTCACGCCACCAGATTGAATACTAAATTTAAATTATTCTGTGGATTGTCCCCCACTTAAAAAAAGTTTTACAGCAAGATGTTACTTGAGTTTCCGGCTGGATGTTCTGAATTACTTTCATGCTTAAATCATTGTTGGTAAATTTTAATAAAGCAGATTTTAATTGTCCTTTGGTTTTCGTGCTGAGGTCATCAGGATGTTTTGAAAAGTCGTTTTAGGCCCGTTTTCTTGTTTGTAAAAAGTGATGATGTGATTTATGGGCGGAGCTTAGCTGGTAGCAGAAAGTCACAGTTCTACAGTAGCAGTGTCAGGTGTGAGCTCCAAAATCGAATTTACAATATGGGAACATGGATCATCTGACACCTTCTCCAAGTATTTTAATGGTTTGCCAGCAGAAGACAGGTTGTCTTACACTAATAATCTAACGCTTAGCAACGGAGTCAGGTTTCCTGACCTGTACTCACTGTCGGGTCAGTGGGTCAAGGATCCAACTAAAATGTCCAAAGTCACAGTTGCCTGACATCTTTCTGTACCTTGTGGAAAAACCCAGTCTGTATATGAAAGGAAAGCTCAAGTCACACGTGGCTCCTGACGCATACAATTCTGTACTTTGCGGTCGTATCCAAAACATTGAACACTGAGATTTGTTGAATGATGTTTGTGTTTTACGGACTGACCAACTGCCTAGTTGGAGGCAAGGACATAAAACGCAGTTATACAAGACGTGAGCTATTATAAGTAAGTGAAATGACCATATGCTGATGGCAATATGCCTTGCATGGCTGGGTAAGTTTTAACTCTTTTTCACTGTAAATGACTACAGCTGCTACTATCTACAGTAGGTGTATGTAAAAATGTTATTCTATTATTCCATGTTGTTACTGTAGCTCCAATACAGTATGTGCTCTATGAGTTGCATATGTAATTATTACCTAGATCTGTTATTTACATCATGTTCCTTCCCTAATGTAGGCTAATTGTCACAGGTTAGGGTCGTGCTATATCTACATGGCCGCTCTGCTATTTAAGGTTCAGCTGCATGTCAGAATGGGAAGGACAGACAAAGTCGGCACATCAGGAGCCTGCATGTGGAAAAACATGTGCAGGACACAAGAAGATATTTTTTCTTTATTCCAAGGGGAAAAAAAAACTCCCTATTTTATTTCCCTCCGTTTGTTTCCGCTGCTTTTTAGCCACCACTTGCAGTGACATAACTCTCCAAATTGGTCTATGCCTCTTGCTTTTAAACCTGCTGGCACAGTGGCTTACTAAGCAGCCCTACAGTGTTGGATCACACCTCCGTAGTTTGGGGGTTTCAGTCCTGCCTCTGCTTAGTGTGTGTTCTTCCTGCGCCGTGTGGGTTTTCTCTGGATTTCTCCTCCTGTAGTCCAAAAACATTGAATTAGGTTGCTTGGTGTCTCAATACTTATTTTATGTGCCCACCAATAGACTGGCATCCTGACCAGGGTGTATCCCAACCTTGTGTCCCGTGTTGCATTAAATCTGCTCCAAGCCTACTGAGACCACGACCAGGAGTAGTGGGTGGAAGACGAATGGATGGACTTTTAAACACTCTGAGAAGGGTTTTTCCTTTGGACCTTTGATCACGATGCATGACCTGCATCACCATGGTAACATATCCATCTACATAAATGCAAGATGCCACCTTGTATGAAAGTGTCAGCAATTAAAAATGGAGTCATATTTATGGAATGTGAAAACATTACATTATTATCTTGTGTTATAAATGTGTGCAATTAATTACATTACATTACTACAAGTAATTGTGTGCAGTAATTGTAGTACAAGTAAGTCAGTTTGGGAGAATGGGACATGGAAACCAGTGAGGATTTACTGCCCGCTGACAGCTGGTTAATGGTTTAACCCAATGAGAACCTGAAGGGTAAGTGTGCTTGAGGTTGACGGACAGTGAATATTTTTGGCAGTGTTGGCTTAATGCCCTTGATGTTTATGCTGTAATTATTTCATGTATTTCACTTCAGTGGATTGCAATGAAGTACATGCAACCTTTAGTTAGTACTGTATTGTCAGTAATGTACTAACATAATACTATGGATTGTCATTATTCATTGCTGCCATTTGCCAAAGGCATTTATTTTAGTTGTGGCTGTGTTGTACATCAATCTACATATATTCAGGAATAACATTAATGTTACATCTGCAAATTACTGTGGATGTCAGAGGACTTAGTGCTGCTTATGATTATTTTGTTTAAAGAATCCTTTCACTAAAGTGCCACTAATTGTTAACTGCGGCTTAAACTGTCAAGGTATAAATTTAACAAGTGACTTAACTTCTAAAATGTAATTTATGCAGAGCAGTAGTACCTTAATAACTAGGATGTGTACATACATCGTACTGTCTTTACCCATGTGTGAATCAGTGGCTCGACTTCCCTCCCTGTCGTCTCTGTGGGGTTTGTATCTTCTCCCAACGCTGTAAAGGTTTCCTCTAGTCCAAAGTTGTCGACTTAAGTGAAGTCACATCTCTAAATTGCCTGTGGTGTGTGATTATGTGCCCATGTATGTGCCCTAAAATAGACTGACAGCCCATCCAGAGTGTCCTCTGCCTTGTGTCCTGTGCTGTCTGTGCCAGACTCCTACCTCCTTGTACCCTCATACTAGATAAATGCTTGCAAGATGGATGGATATTCTAAGCTTAAGCATTAAATTCTTATGAAAGTTCTTGATTACGGCCTTCCAGCAATATATTAAGTCATTACTAGCATAATCTGTGAAGAGATTTTTTTGTAACCTTGTATTAAATTACATGAACGATATTCACACCAGGCCAAAGAGTTTGGCATTTGAATCCCCATATCCATGTGCTTTTCCTGGGGGTGTCCTGTTTTCCTGCCGCAGGCTGAAGTCATGTGGTTTAGATGAGTTGTTATCTCTAAATTGGCTATAATGGTACTTGATGGGCACAAATATTTAATAGTAATAACTCAGTTACTACTGAAGTACAAAGCATGAAGAAATCATGAACAGATATAGTCACTACTTGAGATAAGCATCAAGATTCAGGAATAATGAATATGAGATTTCTTGTGTTATTCATCACATGTTCTTTCAGTAGTTCCTTCCGTAGTTCACAAAGGTTTACAGAGTTAATATATATAATAACAAATACAGTAACTGCTTGGGATAAAACATGCATCACAATTAATTAAAGAAGAATTAACATGAGATCAGTATGTATCTAACACTTAGTTTGGGGTTAATTAATACATAAGCTATAGCATAATGCTACATTATTTGTGTCACATCAGGTGACGTGTTACCTCCATAATATGTGTGAGATCTACGATGGACTGCAGTCCCATTCATGGTTTCCTCCATCTCCTGGATTGGCTCCTGTCTCACTGAAACCCAGCATTAGCTAAGCAGTTATGGAAAATGGATGGAGATAGGGAGATGTTCTGTCTGCAGATTGCAAATGAGGCTTTTAGATCCAACCAAAGCATAGTGTTTTCACATTAATCTTGTTTTTTTTTCTTTGTCGCTGGATGGTTTTGTCACATGTGCTGTTGTAAAGTCAGTTGCACCTGTAGTTAGCGTGTAAATAAAGGCCATGCTTTCTATGGGCAATCAGGAACACACGCTGCCAAAAAATTGCGAGGCATCTTGATAGCAGCAGGAAATTCTGAAGATGTCATTTTAGTACTTAGTGAGTCAGTGCAATTTTTATAGCTGCTGTGTTTCCAAGGTTTTCCACTGAAAAAAGGGTGAAAATGTCAGATATCATAAGAGATATCTTTAAGACACTATGTTCAGGAGAATGTGAGTGCTGAGAGAAGTGTTTGCCTATTGATTTGACTCATTAAAGACAGAGGTAACTTTTTGGTGAATTTTTTGTTTGACGGTTTTTTTGTGCGCGTGAGTAAGCAGCACGGGATGAAATCAGATCTCTGCAAAATCACCTAAAAATAACCTGTTCATTTAAGTCTTTGGTGTAACTGTCAGGGCAAGCGCTGATCCTGAGTCAGAGACCTTCTCCACTCAATTATCCAGTCAATTACCCAGCAGTCCTGTTCAGCAGAGCGGGGGGGGGGGATGTGCGGCCTGTGCACTCCTGAATACTCACTTTGGTTTTTGGGTGTAATATTCCCTAACCCCAGCAAATCTCTGCACACATGCTCGTTCGTCTGTTCCAATGCGACTCTGCAGACGCTACTCCGCCTAGCAGCAAGATGGAAATAACCATCAAGGTTACTTTGGAGATTGACAGACTCTGGAGATTGGCTCTGGACCTGGACATGCATTGTGAGACGGAGGTAAGGATGAGATGTCCCTCACAACATCCCTTGGTCTGAAGGCACATCGAGCAGTAAGCTACCAGAGGCCTTAATCTCACCAAAGATGTCGGCACGTTAGCATCTCACGTTACATATTAGAATTCTCATTCAGTTTTGAAAAGCATCATAAGGACCACGTCAGGCATTTTGCCATGAGGAAAAGAATGCAGTTTCTGCTGCAGAAATCAATGCCTCGCTGCCTTGTCCATCTGGATGTCAGCTGAGGGGAAATAGACTCTCTCCATGGCATCCCGTAATTGTGGTGCTTGAAGTAAAGCTTCGGGGTTGAAAAGAAATGTGTTCATATAATCCACGCCAAACAGGAATAATAGTTTTGCATGGGGGATGGGCTGCAGCCTCTCCTGCCTGAATCACGAAGGGAGGGCGATGCTTTTTTTAACTCGCTAAAAACGTTGACGAGTCCGTGAGATAAACAACCGCCAACGTTTGGAAAAGGGCATATTTTCCAGGTGAACGGCTAGATGCATCAGACGCTCATGAAGGGGCAATGCTAAAAAAAACATACTAAAAGTAAAAAAAGGGCACATGGAGGATCGCCGGTAACTATGTTAGCCATCAGAGGTACATTTGGCGAGTTTTAAATAGCCGAGTCGAGGAGATCAGATTTTAGCCGGCGCGCTGTTGCAGCCTAGCTGATGGCTTCCGCTCGCCGGGGTGGCTCTGTCGGCTGCCAGGCCTGCAAACGTAACACGTCTTATGCTTATCTTGGGAAAGGGATAAAGAGCCCAGCTGTGTGGAATGGAGAGCAGGCAAGGAAAGAGAGAGAGAGCGAGAGGGAGTGAGAGAGACCTAAAAAGCTGCATGTCGCAGGCATCGACAGCCATGTAATCACAATATGGCCAGGCCCCCGGCAACAGACGGCCCAGGAGTTTAGGTAAAGGCCCCTCCACTTTAAGGCGATGCCTATCCAAGGACATGAGATACAAGAAATAATGTCTCCATATGTCAGTCATTCATTCCTAACTAAACTGTCAAGCAGGGGCAAGGAGAAATATTGGAGCTCTATACAGTTATTATGGTTTCAGTTATTAAAAAAAAAAAAACAAAAAACCCTACCATCCCATAATTTCCCTCCCAGGACAAATAGCTGCCTTTATCTTATCATTATTAAGGTCAGCTGATCTTCACTGTAAAATACAAGTGTCGGTCCAAAATTGCAGTGAAAACTGTTAGTGTTTAAATGAGAATTTTTGAAGTATACATGAATTAATAATATTATCTGAGTGCTCAAAGATGTAATTTACCTTAAAGTGAGATAATTTTTGAAGTGTTTAGTTCTTTTATGTGATAATTAGTAATTGAGGATGCATCCTAAATTCTTTATGAAAGTCCCCCCATATCTGGTTTCCTAGCAACAGTGAACTGCAACAGAACCAAATTATGTTCTGAAAAAGAAATTATACACCTCATTTTATATTTAACAATAAGGGCTTACAAGCTGAGAATATTACAATGTCTTATTAGCAAGTTTTCATTATGAATGATTAAAAACCATTTTTAATCACATCATATTTGTTCAGCGGGTGATTTCAAATATAATTTTACATAATAAGCAAAAAAACAGCATTTGAAATTTGGTGTGATTATAATTTAAATGTTCCTATAAAAACAAATATACCCATATGTAAACAAATGTTACAGGCAACTTCTAGTTTAATCTCTAGCAATAAGTTGCGTTTTATGTTGAATGCAGATACAACTCTTATTTTTCCAGCAGAGGATGTGAGAAACAGGATGTGATATTTTGCAGACATTTGCAAAGTTGCTTATAAAGGCTCATAAGCCCGTGATTAAAATATACTGGTGTTTACTGGATACATACATTGTCAGCATATAATTCTGCATTTGGAAACTAGACCAGTATTCTTGTAAACACATACTAACTCTCTTAACCATATGAACTACCTTATACTGAGTTGTCAAGACTGAACTTCGACATGCCTACTTTGAATACAAATGTGATATAACTTTCATTTTCATTTATTTTGCTTGTGTTTTTTTGCTGACTCCTTCATTATGCATGCAGAATATGGCTCGAGTCCACTCTCGATATGGGGGGGGGGGGGGGGGGGGGGGGGGGGGGGGGGGGGGGGGGGGGGGGGG
>JAODKF010000001.1:47221041-47246116 GCA_026779585.1 Mormyrus proboscirostris | reverse complement strand
CTCTTTAACCCCCCCTCCCATTGTCACGGTCCATTATCATCTCCACAATACAATAATTCGGTAATCTAAATGAAGGTCATGGTTACATCATATATTTGGATCATGTGCATATAATGTCCGAATCAGTCCCCTCATTGCCCTTTTCTAGGATGCACTGCTTGGACAGCATGTGAATTTTTGAGGACAGATAATATATGTAAGATTTGTGAAACTTCATTGGCCTGTATGGGGCCATATGGCCTTAGGGTTAGGGTTAGGGTTAGTTTTAAGGTTAGGTTAGGGTTTACAAAATATTTCTATAGTTGTGTATCATAGATCTCTATGGTGCGCTGGCAACATTCATACTTTTTCATCTCTATTCTCTCTTTATTTGGGTTAGGGTTAGTTTTAAGGTTACGGTTAGGCTTAGTTTTAGGGTTAGGCTTAGGCTTAGTTTTAAGGTTAGGATTAGGGTAAGGGTTAGGCTTAGTGTTAAGGTTAGCGGTGACCGATGTCTGACACCTGCTGATGGTGCTTGGCTTCGGTCTGCTGCCCTGACCTTTTGCCCACAGCACTGAGTGAGTGAATCATGCACCAGGAAATACCTCATGGAAATAAACTCTCAGCATTGACTACTAAAATGCAGGAAATCTTGCCTAGCCTCTCTGTAAACCCCTCTGACTCCTGTAATCATCTAAAAACTCTTACAGGATTTTCTTGATGATACAGTCAGGTAACATCATCCTTGCAAACCAGAAAAACATAATGTCATAGCGACCAGCTAACTGTACACCTTATGAGACGTCAGCTGGGCTAGGATGTAACTCCGAACAGAATAAGGAAGTTTTACGGCCCCTGCATATATTATCTGTCCACAAATTTCAAAGTACACACTTTATTCAACAGCATGTTAGCTAATGACCATTTTTAACATTGAATCCAAATCCACCTGATGGATTTCTGTGCAGCTCTGTTACTGTATCTATCATCCAAAGATCCTCTTTGAGCGCAGAAGCGCAGCAAAACAACCTTAGTCTTAGTCTTAGATCTAGAATTTATACAGCAAACCATGGAACACGATCATTAACATGCTCTGATATGGCATTTGCGGGAATATCTGTTCGGGTTCAGCATGCCTACCTTTTGGACACAGTCCTCATAATTCACAAGTTTCAGAATAATGCTTTTCCTGCAAAATGCAGAGCCAGAAGAGGAAGTAGTGGGCGGTCAGGGCATTTACCGCAATCAAGTCTGGGATCACTGAAGATGTCAGTCACCCAGCTTTCTGATACATGTGGTTCCTGCTCCTCACAAATACTCAGGTCTTCTCCAGTATATTATGAAATGAAACTTTATTTGCCATTTGTATAAATAGAGGTACACTGAGAAGTGTTTTTTTCACATATCTCACCTTGCTTTTCATTTTTATAAGATATGCTCACAGGTAGAGGTGAGAAGGCACCCTGGGATCTGACATCCATCCAAAACCCCTGTAGCATTTTTCAAGAGGTGAAGGGTTTTTCTCAGCAGCCCACTGACCGTACGCTTACTCCGCCAAGCACAGGATTCAGACCAGAGACTTTCTGATCAGAGACACAGAAGCCCAACTTGCTGATCCACTGGCGATTGCAGAACATCGCCCCATAATTTGTTCCCACCAGCTGCATCGGACCATGCACATTCAAACCAGTTGTGCCAGTGAGTAAGGAGAGTTTATAGAGCCAATGAAAATTCCTCTCCTCCTCCACAAACATGATCGAATCTCTGGCTGCAGATGTGCCTTCGCTCTCAAATGGCCTTTGGGCAACGGAGTGTACAACCTCCACTCACATAGCTATGCAAGGCTGCTTCTGTAGAGGCTGCATTCTAATTTCCTTCACTCCTAAAATGCACTGCAAGCCCAGCAGTTTAAATTCCCCCTCAAATCCTCTAACATCACTGCCTACCACCCAGCAACCATGAGCCCTGGTAGAATTGCAGCTCTCCTGCCACGTGCCACTCGCCATCTGCTCGCTGCCAGCACTGGCCCATCAATCTATACTATGCGCACATTACGCGCTGATGAGGACACTCACATCGGCCCCTATCCAAGGGCCACAATGGGCTCCTAATTAAAACGTTCAGCTGCACCCTTCCCCCACCCCCCCGCCACTTGGGCTCCAGCTGCGCCCACGACGTCACTCCCGCTTGGGGATTCTGGCTGCTCTGCAGGTGAGTGGCATCTGCCTCGGCTGCCGCGCTGCAGTCCCACCCTGGGACGGCCTCATCTCACCCCCCCACATCATCTTCGCCGACGCCCCACGGCCAACACGAGCGTGGGAACACGCCGAGACTCCAAGATCGACATGGTGTCACGCAGAGATCTCTTTGTACCTCAAGCTTCCCACAAAGAGAGGGTTGCTTCCTTCTAACACTGCTTATTCCAGTAGCTGTACTCATTCACCTGGCGTTTACTTCCCCCAGATAACCAGCCCGTCACTATATATATATACACTATACATTGACAAATCTTTTCCAGCAGCTCTCCCCTACCTGATGCATGATGGGAAATATGACCTCTCTTCTACCCCTGACTGTAGCATTTATGTAAAATTCATTCAAAGCTATATGCACATTGTCAATGTTTTTTGCCACAAAGGTCCTGTTTGCACTTAGTTTTTAAATGTGCCTCAGGCGATCAGATCATAGGTGGACACCCAAGTCACATGGTCATCTACACCTGTGTTTATCATGTGTCTCCTAGGTGACCGGCTGTCTCTATTCAGATATCATTACTGCCTATGTCACTTCCACTGGAAGGTTAAATGGCCCTGCACACAGTTATGACATCCTTGCTGGCGACGCATCAGGATGCAGTAGCGCTTACACTACAAAAGATCAATGTGTCAAAAACGCATTGAGTGATCGGATCACATTACGTCTTGATGGTAGGTTATGCTTGTAGTTAATGCTGTCCACTTTCCACTTGCCATCCGATTGCCCAGGATGAATTTTAAAGCCAAGTGTAAACAGGGCCATAGGGTCATTAATGAAATGCTGTAACCTACTCAGCAACCACCATTGATGTTTTTCCACGCGTTCATCCATCATTTTTCCAGTTTATGATTGAGGTGAGCCTGGATTCTCTCCAAGGAAGCACAGGGCACGGGGCAGGGGGAGGCCCTGGATGGGATGGATTCGTATTTTTATCCAAGTGAATATGTTTCCCTTACTCTACCCCAACAAAGTTTAAAGCTAAAGTAAGATTATCTTATTTAATCAATAAAAATAGGATAAAATGCTTTGCACTACCTTACTTTTTCATAATTATTAAATCGGTGTCTAAGTTCTGCTAAGACACATGCAATTTTAGCCTTATTAATAAAAACTATGCATCTCAAATGAAAATTATCATATTATCCAGCATGCAATTTAATTACAACAAAGGATTAAATCAATTAGGCCATTAATTACTTCTTCCACAATCATGCACACTATGTTGTATTGACATTTAAACATTGGCCAGGTTACCATGACAACATGCTAAAGCTATTTTAGGGTAGACATCAAACCCTGGTAGTTAAAACAGACTCTTGTTAATTTAGCCTTCAGTGTAAGTCTGGAGATGTTAGCAAGTTTGATCATAGGTTCTGATGAACATGATTTTTCTGCTGTTTTTGAGAGTTATGCCACATAAATTTGAACATACGTTGTACTACATTAATGGAACAGATATTGCTGAATACATCTGGCAACAATCAACATTTTTTGTGTTTTTATGCTTTTTTGGAATTATAATGAGATTTGTTTGTATATGCAGAGTCTGAAAGGTACATTTATGAATATATTAACCTATGAGTTGAAATAACAAGGCTTTAAACAAGGCTAAAAGCAACTGTGAACACTATATATAAATATTAATATGTTTTTAATTTACATTAGCTTAGACAAGCGCAAGGAAAATATGCAGAATTATTGCCCGAGTTTTAACATTTTAGTAGTGATTAGTTTCAGCAGCATATTAGAATTTCATAAAATATCAAGAAAGGACAATTTCTTAAAAATGGGAAATGCACTTTTGACAGTAAGTTGCATGAAACTGACCTGCAAGTCAAGAGTGTTTTGCACCCAGCATTTAACATCTGCATATTTTATGGGGGGTAGGGGGGCAGAACAGTGAGGTTATGAAAGGAAAAGAATATCCTAGAGAACAATTATACAAATGAGGGTGACGCGAACAGCGGCCTAATTGGAATAAGTACGAATGAAGATTCATTTAAGTTCTGTCTTCCCCCTCCTAAAATAATAAAAAAGGTGTCAAAGAATATATTTTCATCAAAATTTTTTGGACAGCAGCATTTAATATACATCTCCCAGTTTCCATTTTGCAGGTCAAGAATTATAAATTTCATAACCCACTGTGGCCAGAAAAATGAAAGAACCCCTACAATTAATTTGAATATATTGTCAGTACCATTTTAAAGAATATAGAATATAGAAATTTAATCATCAGTGTGTGGATGAACTCCAGGTGACTCTACCTGACGTACGCATTCTGAGTCAGCGCTGAGTCAATGTTTTTCAAAAGCTTCCCCACTGGAGGGGTTTATCCTTGTGTTGAAAGGTAGCACCTTTGCTTTGACTCGCTCCCCTGACACAGCTTGGGAGACTGACTCTGCAGTTTTTGGTTCTGCTTTGAGTGCCGGGCCAATATCACCACCGGGATGGAATGAGGGCCCGGTATCAGACTGGGGGCTGCAGTTTTTGGTTCTGCTTTGAGTGCCGGGCCAATATCACCACCGGGATGGAATGAGGGCCCGGTATCAGACTGGGGGCTGCAGTTTCTGAGTCACCTGCTATCTTGGCAAAACAGGCGCCAGAATTCTCCTGGAAAAACAAACCCACGTGCTAATAAAGAATAACAACAAACAAAATAGAAATTATTGATCCATAATTTGAATAGATCTCCAATCGGTATGGAAATTAGGTACAAAAACACTGTATAAATAAGTGAGATTCAGATCCCTTCAGAAAAGGGAAGTGATATATTTATTGGTGGGAATTGGTTATCAGTGATGGTTTACTGTTATTATTTTATGGCTAGTGTTTTTAGTCCATAACTACCTGCTATTTTCTATATTTATGCATTTCACTATTTTACTGACTTTCCTATGAATATTTTTTCATGAAATATCATATCCAGGAAGACAACTACTCCTGGAAACCAACCTGGTCATTTTATAATAAACGCTTTTAACATGGGCATTATGTCTGCTGCCCTATCTGGGTTTTCATTATCATTAAAATATGAGAAGCTACACATTCAAACAGACACCCTACTGAAGGGTTTAAATAAATGTCTGCAACAGTTCACTGTTTCAATTCAAGCTGCATTTCAGATGGGAAGACATTAAGAAGAAGAAAGTATTTCTGTCTTTTTCATGATGCATGTCACATTGTCATTGAAATGGTTTTTATTTCACCAACTGTTGCTGGTTGTTAGTAAGATGTTCATCTGAATGCATTTATTTAGCTCATGCCTTGTGCAAGATGCCTGTGCATATTTTTAATGCATGTGGACGGTATAAATTTTTAAACAGAAATCAAATCTGAATGAACCCTTCCCCAATAACTACACAAAGTTATGTCTAGTTATATATTGCTATTAGTCGCAATTGTATGTGTCATTAATGTTTCTGGGAGATAATTAGCCACTCGTTTAAATGAGAATTATATGTTCCCCTATTGCCCATATCAGAGAGCATGCAATTTGCATTCATCAGACAGTTCTACCCTTAGTCATACATATGCCAGTTCATGCAAGACATACATTAAACTAGAAAATGAATCAATATAGGGACATAATCAGTAATCACCACACGTCCAGTACTGGGATGGTACAAGTGTCATATATATGAGGAAAAAGCATTAGTCTATAGTGAAAAAACAGTCTATATTATAAAACAATAAAAAAGCGAGTCATATAATGTCTACGGAGTAAAGATGTCGTATTAAAGTGACAGTCACTGAATGTAAAAGAACGTTAAGACTGGGTTTATAGGCTTAAACTCCGGGGCGAAGGGTTATTGAACACAGTACATTAGTTTTGCACATTTATTTCACAGTAACAGTGGTCACCAATTGGCAGACTGAAATACAACTGAATCCAAAGCATATGACTAATCCCCAGCCCCAGCAATTTTAATCACCCCCCCACCCCCGCCGCCAAAGTCCCCAACATTTTTTGAATGCAGTACACTCTGCACTGCTGATGGAATTTGGCCATATTAGAAAAATAGCGGTGAGGGCCTGATATACACCACATATGCACTAAAAGTTCTGGTACATTCCACTCACCGTGGCGAAAGGTGCTGCGTGCAGGTGACAGCGATTGACGTCGGGCCCCCGGAACTAACGGTGCTTGTAGGTCCTTTGCTGAACGCTTTGGGGAGACAGGGCACTATATAATGATATCAGAGAATGTGAGCTGGGCAGCCGATTGCGATCTCTGATTGGGCCCTGGTACTCTGCATGCTCTCATCCCTTCAGCTCTGAATAGCTCGCATAACAACATGTTTGTAAATCCACCACCGGAAATGATCTATTGGATCAGATGCACGGAATCTGTTACGATTCGGCAATTTTTAAGTTCAATTGACAATGTGCTGATAGAGTAGCCTGCATTTATAATTATATGCCGATTGTATAACTGTATACAGAATGTATATCGTATGCAGAGAGGGTCAATAAGTTGGGTTACTTTGCAGCTAAGCGTTTTAATGGATACCATGAGTGATCTGAGCGTTTCTGAATGTGGTGTGATTGTTGGTGCCAGACACGGGGCTTCCAGCATCTCACAAACATCTTGTCTCCTGGGGTTCTTATGGGTGACAAGTGTCTAGAGTTAACAGGGGAGGAAAAAAACAGTCAGGGGCAGTTCTGTCACTGAAACACACATTGTTAATGAGAGAGGTCAGGCTTGTTAAATATGACAGAAAGGCCACAAATACAAAAATAACAGCATAGTACAACAGTAGCATGTCGAAAGGTTTCTTTGAAGCACAACTCGTCAACCCGTGGTAATAGTTTGGGAGAAAAAGTACTCATACCTCATCCGACATAGATGTACCGAATAAAATAGCTCTTGAGTGTACATTTTTAAGTAGATTTGAGGGCTTTCAGGGTAATATGCATAGTTTATGAAATGTGTGAATTATGGTGACATGAATGTGTTTGAAACAAAGAATATTGCTTTATAGTAATTTTAAAAATAGAAACTGAGAAAAAAAAATATCTAATAATATCTGTAAGGAGAATAACAGACTTTAGCCAGGCAATTAAAGCTGGCTGGAGATGTTTCAGTCACATTGTCTGCCAAGAAAAATTATTCAGTGTGACTTTGCATAAAATGTGAGCCATCTGCTTCCTCTTATTCCCGATCTCCAAGCTCGCACTTGTATTTAATTTTACTCTGTGAATCACTCCAACTCACTACTGGCCATATTTATGCTGACAGGAAAAAAAAAAAGAAAAAACACGACCACAGTGCACAATGTCCCCCTTGTGTCAGCAGAGCGCTTTTGAACGCGCATGGTGTCTCTCGAGCTGTCTCGTTAGCTCGCTGCTAACGCTATGAGGCTGTCGCTGACTTTTGCCAACTCTCTTCAGAACATTGCTGCCCTGCGCATTACTGAACAATATTCATGTAACATTGAACAATACCAATACAAATCCGAGGCAAGGAGACTGATGCGGCTGTGTTTTAATGGAAACACGATTTTTGTCGCATTCCACGGCCGTACAGATATTTCTTAATTTGCAAATGTGCTTATTTTTCGATACCATGCCTCTGATGTCTGTGAATAGCTAAACATACGAGCCAAAGGACAGGGATATATCTGATTGTGGTGCAACGAAATTCAGATTTAATAATCTTATCTTTACATAGCAGCCTTCCCACAACACTTATAAAGAATGTTGACAATCAGAATTATAATATGGAAAATATACATCAATTGATTGTGATTGTAACTGTATTATTGCATTGTAATATATGCAATTTTGCTCATACTTTTTGCTAGCTAACAAATGTTTGTGTGTCTCTAAAATACAACTTATTGCTTTATTTAACTAAATATTCTCTCATGTAACTGCTATCCGAGTATTTTCACGGAATAATACTTTTTGAAGCCTTGATAATTTGTTAACTTAACCCTTTTTATTGATAATTGTTAGTGACAAAGACATTGGATATATATGAACGGCTCATAGCTTAAGACAGCATTATGGCCCTACATGACTCACACACACGTGGCATGGATTCAGTCGAGTATGCGGCAGCCGAGGCCTATGGAGGAGAGTTACGACTCTACTCCAGGGCGCACGTCTATGCTGGCGCCCTCATTATTTTCGAGATGAGGTCTCTGAGGTGTGCCATATATACGGCTCGACTTTAAGGCCATCAGCTGACACTCGACCGCAT
This sequence comes from Mormyrus proboscirostris, assembly GCA_026779585.1. Lineage (NCBI taxonomy): Eukaryota > Metazoa > Chordata > Actinopteri > Osteoglossiformes > Mormyridae > Mormyrus > Mormyrus proboscirostris. The sequence continues at coordinate 47,237,676 of JAODKF010000001.1, read as the reverse complement.
CACAAAGCCGATGCAGGATGGAGTTTATTCATCTCATTAAGCAGGGCTGAATTTTTGCTTGAAAGCACTGGCATAATTTATTGTTACCCATGGTATTGTTTCACGGGAAATTCTGGTGGGGTACTAGGCGCCTGCTATACATTAAACCCTTAGGGTAACTTTGCTAAAGTACAGCAGCAAAGGTTAAGTATAAAATTAAAGGTAGCATCTGTTGAAAAAGTATATACTACCAATTATTTACATTTCGATCAAAGAAAACACAGTAGATGGAATTAGTAAAAAGAACTTCTGTTGCTGTTTATAATGGAAAAAACAGTGAATTTTGTATCTGTTTCCTATTTGCTGTTTAGATCTTATTAGTGCAAAGTTAATGACCCATTCATGGGGGCTAATAGCGCTGCTTCTGGGGGGGTGGGAGGCTGCTGCATCCTGTGTAGAATTTGACTGCTCTAATATGACTGATCCAACTGAGTAAAAGTGGGTCGGGAACGTCGAGAGATGGAAGCGGATGTAGCCTGGAGTGAGCAGGCAGGCGGGTGCGTTTTTCTCAGGGAGGTAAGTGGAGCAGATCCTGTGGCCACGGCAACCTTGAAACCGGTGAAAATAAAGCGGAAAACCTGGCGGATGAAACGCTAGCTGTACTGTGAGGGAGATGGCGGTGGCTACACTGAGAGAGCAAGTGGCGTGCGGCAGAAATAAATGCATATCGCCCCGAACTCGATAAATGCCTAAATGATTCATTTCTAGGCAGGATCTGCTTAAGTGTTTAATTTGATGACCCTAGGCTGCTGTTTAATGCACTTGGTGCTCTACTTCTCTGCACTGATTCACAAATAAATATGCCAAATGAATACATGTAAATGTAAATGGAGGTAACTGTCAGTCACCTACATCTGAAAATCCCAGTCTGGATGCACTCTCAAACACTGTGACTTTGATTGTGATTGAGCGCAACATCTTATTAATGTCCTCGAGGCAAGGAAAGTTTGCCCTGTTGATAATCTTCAATTATCTGTACTGAAAAATTCTCCAGACCTAAGGTAATTTCAGTAACAACAGAATAGGTCACCCTTTGGTATAATCATCCTTAAAGGATAAAAAAATCTGATGCACCCCTTGAAATGAAAGGTAAATGATGGTGGGAGTTAACAATCTGTGCCAATTAAAAGTGGTCTTATGGAATTTTTCAGCCGGTAAGCAAAGATCACTGGAGAAAGAGTTTGCAGGGACATTTTCTTCTGCAAAGTAATTGGATTCCCTCTGACGTTCTCCTTGGGAAAAAAAAAATCCCCTGGCTGCTTTGCTGTTGTCGCTTCCACAGCCAAAGTAACGTCTGACTTCGGTAGTGATCACAGCCCCTGATAATGGAAAAAAAAACAACCAGAAACTCCAGAATCCTCTCAGAACTCCCTCAACTACTTCAATACACAATTATGGGATGAAAACCTTTCCCTGGTGGGGCAGCACAGTTTTGACAGAATGGCAACACATTCTCTGTGTTACATCTGGCTATTTTCAAGTTTTTATTAAAAACAAAATAGTATAGCCTGCTATCCGTTAGTTTATACCGTGCAATTTTTGGTACAGTCACAAATACACAAAAGGACCCTGTAGTTCACCATATATTGGTCATTTGGAGATTTAAAAATGACACTTTAATTCAGATCCCATCCTGTCTATGCATGTTGCACTCTGTTAAAACTGTATTGCACATCTCTGGCCTACTTATTTATTCTGCAGCATATCTTCAGTATAACTATTTATTGTTCATTATAACTTTTAGTATAACTGTTTATTCTCATATCGGTACTTTAAATGTCTTTTTGCTGTCTCTGCTTATACTGTATGGCGGAATGGACCACTTTACAATTCACTGCAGGTTATGGTCTGACTGTACACCTTTCATGTAACAAATGAAACCCTTGAATCAAAGTAAGTAATAGTATGATTACAAAGTATTTTGCATAATTTCACACCAAAGACAGTGAAGATCGTAGTGGACTTGAGAATGTATAAAATATAAAGCAAAGGAAAAAAACAAAATGTAAGTGCAGTTGTGAAATGACTCATATATTTGTTTAACGAGCAAATGTTTTTTTTTTTTTTTTTTTTACTTGAATGTAGACAATCCATTCTCCATAAACCCTAAACCAGTGCAAGTTCCCGGAGAGTCTGGTGACCATCCCAGGAAGTTCCGGGGCCCTGGTAGACACCGGTCCATCAAAAGGTGCTCAGTAGGAACAATCAGTTCCACGTTAGTAGTAATGGGGTGTCAGAGATGCGAGTTCCAACCCAGAAAGTGTTGAATATGAATAATAATATACATATCTGTTATAGTCATCTATCTTCTAACAGATTGCCCAGTACAAGATTATATTGGGACCTGGAGCCTATCCCAGACTGCATAGGGCACAAGGCAGGGGACACCCTGGATGGGATCCATTGCTGGGCATACACTCACACGCTATTGGTCAGTTCATTTCTACTAAATGCATGTCTTTGGACTGTGGGAGGGAATCAGAGGACCCAGAGCAAACCTGTGAGAGCACAGAAATTCCACACATATAGAGGGGGTGGGATTCAAGTCGCCACCCTATCTATTTACATAAAAAATGTAAATAAAATAGACAATTCCTTATGCGGTGATTGTTAGAAAAATGGTTTGGTGAAAGTAATGCATGAATTAGATTAAACTGACAATTTTATTTTATTTGAAGTATGAAACCTCACACATCCCAAGCTGTTACTGTCAACTTTCATATACAATTTTTGGAAAACTGAAAAACTACCCTATTCCTGCTTGTGTATAGCCTGATAGCACAAGCAAGCACCAGTAATCTACAAGCGTAGATATTTTTTTTAATCATCTATGAAAATGTCCTTGCTGTAAAGAAGGACGAACAAGATTAAATATTTCAAAATGCGCACACCATGCGTATGGCATTTTTGGAATGACGACAGATATGCAGCCACTCAGCCAACATCCATTTTCCATAACCGCTTATCCAGCCCCAGGTCACGTAGGGTTTGAAGTCTGTCCCAGGATGCATAGGGCACGGGGCATCCTGGATGAGATTCCAGGTCATATACAGTAATCATGGAGTAAAAACCCACTAATAAGCAGACGATACAGGGAGAGAAGCCTGATGCAGAGCACATCTTATACTGCAAACAAAATCCCGCTGGAAGTAAATGTGTAGTGAAGGCGGGTTGCTGACCAGCATGGCCGCGCCCCTTAGAGCTTCCTCACTGTCTGTTGGGGGCACATACCTGGTGTCTCTCGGTCTCGTAAAAACCAGTGCGCCTCCGTGGTAAAAACACACCCTGAGCCCATTAGTGAAAATGTGTCATCAGCAGTGCGACCGGCCACACAGATTTTGTGTAAGTTGAGTTACCTTTAGGCAGGAAACACTTTCTTACATCTCAGGGGTGTACAGTTACCACTAATGGCTGATCTGTCTTTGTTGCGAAGCATCATTGTTGTGTTTCGGTATAAACCTAACGCAGCAGATGCTGTCTTGCCTCCCCCCCCCCCCATGTGCTCCCACAAGGTCCAATGTAAAACCTAATGGGCAGGTGTGTGCTGTGAGATGGACTGGCCAGATGCGAGACGATGACAGGGCGGTCAGCTGCAGTGTGGCCCAAGCCTAGGAAGTGGCAAACAAGCCATAAAGAAAGTTGCTTCTTCTCTGCCTGTTTCCTCTTGAAGTGAGATTAATCCTAGTCAAATCGAGTCACTTTATTGTTATTTCATAGCGATGAAACAAAATTGTGATTTTACAGGCGTCAGATAGCTACAACAAAGGACAGTTGAACAATAAACACCGGGCCGGGTAAATTATAAAATGAAAATAAAAACAATACACAGCTGTTAGCAACAACAACTTAATAGTGCAAATAGTACAAGTAAAGAATAAATAGTGGTTAATGCATGAGCAGGTTTGTACTGGAGCTTTTCAATTCTGGGTTTTGGTGGGGTGTTTTTAAAGACCCTGCATGCAGTGAGGTTTATTCTGGTATCACACCTCCTCCTCCCTCCTTTCTTTCCTGTGCCAGATGTTCATCCCTCCCTCTTTCTCTGTTCCACATCCAAAAAGGTCGGGGGCCGCAGCCTTGCCTACATGGCCAGATGTGACGATTCTGAGGCTTTTCAAGCGTAAACATACTTCCCTGCGTAGCAAGATGCCATTTGCTCTGCTCCACCGTAGTATTCCTCATTAGGTTTATTTATACGTTTTACTTGATCAGAGAGTTACAACACAAACCACAAAGATCAGTACTTCTTTACACCACTGCAATGTCCTTCTTGCAAATGCTTAATCAGTACAGGTTTCCTGAGGGTGGGAAATATTGATAGTAGAAATACTGTTACATTACGAAAGAGTCATTTTCTTCATTATCTGTAAGAATTATGTCTTACTATGCACAAAAGATAAGTGCATAGTCAATATGCTTAAATCCATTTGTCTGTGACTGTAAGTCTTGATCTCATGAATCGATTTTTCCACGATAGATTTTCTCCAATGAAACAGCTGGACTCAAAACAATGAACACACTGGTATTCTCTTACGATCGCCAGTGTTTTTCCAGCCACAGTTCCACTGTGTCTTTTATTTTCTATGAAACCCTGACCTTGGTGGTCACATCAACTATATCATTCCAGTCACTCTACTCATGAGCCTTTGCTGGTTAGTTGTGTGAGAGTTTTTAGGTGCAGACCAAGTTCTGCTCACACTCTGAGTGCAACTGTCACATCAACAATGGGGTGGGGGGGGGGGGGGGGCAGGAAAGTCGACATACCTTGGTTTGACGTGCTTATTAACACCCCCCCCCCTCCCCCCAGGGCTTTCTGTGAATAATGTGATTATCAAGGTCAAACACATAACACCTCTGAGCTTAAAATACTGTTTTTGTAAATCTTTACATTACCGAATAGAAACCCACATAATTACAATCCTCCTCAACAAACCATTTACTATAATTCCCCCCTATTTTTCATATTTTAGGCCCTTCTTAATTTTTAAATGTTTTTTTTTTCTATATTTTGTGCATGCGCAATCAAGTTTCCTTATTAGAAAAAATCTTTGTTAAACCATGGGGGTGGGGGGGCATCCTTCACTTGAGGATAGAAACTCAATGCTGAAATATTGATGGGTGTATCATACAGAAATGACTGACTTTAGCTGCATCATGAATCCTTTAGGGAAACCAGCATAGAAATAGCAATGCAGATTATTAGGGGAGTCCATGATATGTGGAAGTACAGTGCATTTGCGAGCCGTTGCTAGGAAACACCACTGGCGGGTGAGTCAAGGAGAAAGCCACCGCTTCACAGCAGCTAGAACAGAACCCTGAGCCGGGAATGGCTGAGAGCGCTCTTAACCTGCGTGGCGACTCTATTTATACTGATCGACATTATTCTTTATTGTACTGCAACAGATCTTATTTTCCTGAAGAAAACTACAATCAAAGAAATATATTGCAAAACCTCTTTCCGGCTATATTAAATTCAAGAAATGGTAACATAACCACTGGTATGTTTATGGTCGAAACATGCTTGTTTAGGATGAAATCATTTGTTGGGTGATAAACTGCAAAAAAATAAAGATATTTAGCTATCACTTACATCTGTCCATCCATTACAGGGTTGCCAAGTAGTATACACAGTTCATTTTAATTCTTTTATTTCAATACCGTACATGTATTTTTCTTTGTTATTTTACATTGAAAATATTTGGAGTTAGCATTCTTTAGAAGACATGATATCCTTGGTCTGTAACTTGGAATCTCACAGGAAAAATGATGGTGATTTGTCTCAAAGAGCTGCAAAGAAACTCATTCCATGCACTGATCCTTCAGTGGAATTATTTCAGTGACATTCAATATTTATATTAGTCACCACGATTGTTAACGTGCAACATGATACTAACATTGATTTAGGTGTGATTTTGACCAAATGCATCAGAGGATATTGCACAAGAAACCATTTGTTATTTAAACAGAATCTAGAACATTCTGTGCTCTAGTTTGGAATTTTGGCACGAAGAGTATTATGGGTTGGGGAGTGCATTTTACATTAGTGAGGGGGTGTGCAGGGTTATTTGGAGACAGGCAATAGAGTTAGACTCAATGAAACACATTTTGCAATCTTTACAGTGCTGAAGGCATCTGTCTTGGGTGATGGAGATACGCCGAAGAAGTAATCCACTGGCTGAAGCAGTGATTTTCAAATTTTTAATCATACAGCTAATGGAAGACCTGTGTCAGTACTACAGGTAACAGTAATGAAGGCCTGTTTAGAGACACACGGTACTTATCATCATATGCAGTCTGGATCACAACAGAAAAGTTATTCATGCTGATTGCCATTAAGCATAAAAACTCAGTTAGGAGCTGATGACTCTGTATTTCCCCTAGATTTGCCAAAAGACCCAGCAGATTACAACATTTCATAACTGATTTTGTCTCAAGTAACAACTCAGGAAGAACATACCCAGAAATCAGTCTACCTCAGGGAACAAATTTTCTGTATTTATTAATAATTCTCAAAGATACTTTTTGATCATCTGCTATAGTTTATGTTGACCATACGATAACAGTGAAAACATCTTATTTAAATTGCAAATTTGCTCTGGAGCGGTCCACAAAAAAGGTTGGTTTCACTTATATAGCCAAATTAGAACCTAATTATCATCGTATGACGTAACATCTTCCTTGGTTGAAACATTGTTATGGAAGCCACCGACAAATCTCCAAACGATTGCTTTCCATTGGTCCTGATCTCCAGAGAGATCTTCATTCAGCTTTTATAGAGTTAAACAGAAGTTGTTTTTCAGCTCACTGCTAACAGGATGGGATGCCGAGGTCTTCACTCAAGGTAGACCTTTAACTTGTGATCATGAGGGGGCAGAAGGACCTATAAGGTTAATCACCTGGAAGGTCTGTCACTTGTTCCTTCCATCCGTTTCAGATGCCTTTCGCCAATTAGCCCCACAGTGGCGCTATGTCACAGATCCATTTAGAGAACAAATCTGTGTTGCATGCAATATCACAACACACCAGAAGAGCCTTGTAATTATTCTGTCACTTCTCCACTTCGGGTCTGGCTCTCCCTATCCTGTTCCGTGTGGCCATCTTGACCTCTTTCCTCCCCTACTCTGCAGACCAATTAAAACTGCCCGGGTTCTGCCTTTAGAAAGCTGTTGTCTGCTTAACAGAGGCTCAAAGTTCTCCGATAATGGCACCCAAGGGAACTGCCTGAGGTTATCTCACCGGTTCTCCTGCTGTATCCAGGCCTCAGAGGATCTGAACTACAACAAGGGCGATAAGTCCGTCTCCCAGGTGTGCTTCCTGAGCAATGATAAAAGACATAAACCTATTAGCCTTGCCCATCGACTTGAAATTAAAATGCAACAGCTTCTCAGCATCGGAGGATTGGCCCCAAAAGAGTGAGGCAGAGGAGATGCTTTGAAACAAGAACAATCAAATGCTTCTTTACACGCGCCTCTAGACAGTTTTGTCATAATTGTGGACACTGGCTGAATTTTGTCACACCTATTATAGTATCATAGATTTAAAGTAAAACAAACAGAGAACTCAAAGTACTTTTCATATGAAAGTTTCTGTTTATATGAAACTTTCATAGCTACTATGGATCTTCATGTTATCTGTTGCATATAAACATTACCAGGGTTGCCTACTTTGGTCAGCTGGCTGGCTGAGATTTTCAGTTACAGAGTCTGCACACACATGCACATGCATTTATATTTATGTAACAGCAGGCCCGTCGCGACAAGGCAGGCAAACCAAGCAATTGCTTGGGGCCCCGAGCTGGCTTGGGGCCCCAAGACAACGACTGGTTAAGAATAAAATGCAGCGACAAACTGTGTGAGCGCCCTCCATGTCCATTTTGCTTGGGGCCCCCAAATTCCTTCAAACGGCCCTGTGTAACAGTTTTATTTCTCGAAAATAGTCTGTAGGGTTTGCAAACTACCCCAATGCTTTTAGGTAATTTTAGGTTTGTAATGGAATAATATAGATTTGCCATAAGATTTCTTATGACTCTGAGAAGTGTCACACCAGATGTGTGTGAGTTGGCAACCCTGCATTACAAATCTTAAGCTGTGATAGTTTTCATTCTTACACTGATGCAGAAGCTTGGTTAGATATTATAAACCAGGGATGGCCAATCTTATCATCAAAAAGGGCCAGTGTATGTGCAGGTTTCTGAGGTAACCTCTAGGTCCATTGTTCAAACCCAGGTGTGAGGACTCTTCAGCCAGGCAGCATAATCTTACTAATCTAATTATGGAGATGCAGCAAAAACCAGCATACACGATGGCCCTTTCTGGATAGGATTGGCTGCCCCTCTTATAGAAAATCAATAGTGGTCATTAATTACTTGACTAAACTGAAAATTACTGGCTATAATGCTTGTGTTAGTTATACGTTTACCTGCGTCACCAACAAAAAGGGTGCTGCCACAATAGTATTTTGAAGAGTTGTGGAAAACAAAATACTGCTCAAAATATATTATGAATCTGTGCCTGTTAATATATATTCTGTTTGTGATTAAGCTCAGCAAAGCACCCAAAGAACATATCCTCTACCGCCCTCTGCTGTTGGCAAGAAAAAAGCGGGAATGTCAAAAGAAATTCACAAAAAAACAAGGTGGTTTAATTAAAAAAAAGTTTAATTAATATTAAACAAAATTACTTGTGCTATTTTTACATTTTCTGTGTGCTTTATTGGCTGACAAATCACAAAGCCAATATATGATGGAATAAACAGCAAGTAGTTAAAATTTAAGCACGGATTGAGAAAAATCCGAATCAATCTGGGAATCTTGGAATGTCAGGGGCTGCCGGTTGCTCGGGGTTTCACTCTGTCTCAGCACTTAAGCACATTAGTGACTCACAAACAGTGGGTGTTATTATGGGCTTCTATAGTGCAGGGTTCCCTAGGCCAATTTAAGGCTATTCTACAGGTATATTTTTAACTGGCAAGCCCCCTTAACAACTACTATTTACATACATTTACAAATATTTCCTGATAAATGCTGCAAAGTTAAAGACTTTACTGTTTCACACAGTATTGGTCAGACTTAATATTGTACATCCATGTGACTCTAACCGGGATAAGCCATTGGATGATGGAGGGATACAATATTGCACATGCACTGAAGAGCCAAAACATTATGACCACCCACAGATGATCCAAACAATGGTGATTATCTCAGAGCAACTGTATTAATCACGAGTCTGGCATATATTAAATGACAATCAAATAGCTGCTTTTCATAGGCGATGATGCAGGAGAAAAGGATTAGTGTAAAGATCTGAGTGACTCTGACAAGGGGCAAGCTGTCATGGCTAAACAACCGGGTCGAAGAATCCCCAAAACGGCAAGCCTTGTGGGGTGCTGACAGTCAGAGGTGTTGTGTACCTACCGACAGTGGTCTGAGTAGGGAAAATACATGAACCAGTAACTGACTTTCAGGCACTCAAGGCTCGTTGATCTGCAGGGACAGCAGAGGCTGTCCCGTCTGCTAAAATTTAATACTGCGTGTGAAATAAACAATGTATTTTGGAAATTCTACTCAAAATTATACACCCCCTGATAAATAGCCAAGCCAGTCAGATATCAAATCCTTCCTAAATACCATATATTTTCTCCAACTTATTAAGGACCAAATTGATGAATTAGACAAACCACTAGCAGCTAAGGAACTCCATATCAAACTCAATAAAATGCTAAATAATAATGCTGCAGGACCTGATGGCTTTCTTGCCAAGTTCTACAAACATTACTGGAATACAATCTCACCACTGTTTTTCAGAATGGTACTTGACATCAAAACACAATTCCAAAATCCCTCAGCACATGGATACACCCGTCAACACAGATGATGTACTTCTCTATTTGCAAGATTCTTTCAAGAAGTCATCAAGCGTATTAAGTTACTCTCCAAAGTCTCTGATTACTCCATAGATTGGACAAACTACACAATACTACTCATACATGGTGAGTACTGGATGAGTATTGCAATGATGCAGCTCAAAACTCATCTGTCCCCATTCCCACTGGCAACATCAAGTACCAAGGCACAGACATCTCTGCCAACCTCTCAGAGTTGTTCCACCTCAACTTCACCTGATTAATAAAAAAGAAAATGAAGATGATTTAAACCAATGGATAAACATACCTCTCTCAGTAATTAGTAGAATAGCAAATGTAAAATCTTATTACCAAAAATCAATTACCTTTTTACAATGATCCCAACTTAGCCCACAACAAATTCCAGTACCTCCAATTAGACTCTGTTCTTAAATCTAAAATCAGTATATTAAATCACAGTTTACTACCGTTTCCACTTGTAGAAGAAATAAAAAAAATAGCTGACACAAAGAAAGTTCTCTCAACTGGAAAAAGGACCTATCATCTACAACAAACGCAGAATTCTGGACCCAGATATGCAAGAACATCTTCACTGTGACTAAAGACACTAACCTGCAACTAATTCAATATAAGATAATTCACAGAGCATACATTACCCAGCTCAACATGCATCAAAGGGGCTTTCTACAAATGGACACGTTTGCCGTGTATACTGCACACCCCAGAAGCATTTTGGCTCTGCCCACGAGTTTCTGGAAAGAAATCCCTAACAGAATCTCCACTATACCTGGCTGCAGCATTCCACTATCTCCTTACATCTGTCTACTTGGAGATCTCTGAGACATGACCCCACCAATCGAAGATGCAGATACCATACTAGTTGCCTCAACTATCGCCAAGAAAACTGGTGAAGAAAACTGGGAAACCAGACACTAAATATCACACAATGGTCAAACCTACTCAAAGAATGTATATCCATGGAATCATTACTTGAGGGGCCACAAATACTTAGTAATACCTCAGTTACTACTGAAGTACAAATCATGAACAAATATAGTAACTACTTGAAATAAAAGATGCATCATGATTCATTAATGATGAACAAACATGATCAGTGTTATTTATCACATGCTCTTTCAATAGTTCCTGAAAGATATAGTAACAAATATAGTAACTGCTTAAGATAAAATATGTGTCACAGTTCATTAATGAGATCAGCATGTAACAAGTCTTAGTTTGTGGTTCAAAAATACACAAGTAACAGCATCATAATAGCATAATACTATATTATTTGTGGCCCCCAAGTAAAATGTTACCCGGTATTCAGTGGTATGGCAGTGGCATCGATCACCAACATAACGCACCCTGCCACACTGCACAAACTGTTCAGGAATGGCTTGCGGAACACGTGGTCAAGGTGTTGCCCAGACTGCCAAATTCTGCAGGTCTGAATCCTGTCGAGCATCTCTGGGATATGAACAGTGAGTCTGATCCTCAGCGGCGCCATCTCGCAACTTAGGGGGCTTAAAGGAACGGCTGCTGGCACCACCTCCCTGTAATTCGATTACATCAGAGGCAGAATTGTGTTAGCAGATACTGTCACCAATTACTTGCTCATTATTTCAAGAGAACTAACCTACGCATAAGGAACAGGACAAGAAAAGGCAGAGGAGGACAGAGCGAAGAGGACGAGGGATCCAAGTGTGAATGGTGGATACTAATGGCTAGAAAAAGCCCCTAAAATTTGGTCAGACCACGTGCTTTTGAAATTCAGTTGACTGGTTAAAGTTTCACTTAGCTTAGGCTCTTATTTGGAGAAGGCACCAGAGAGTAGAGTTTATTAAAAAAAAATGTGACCAGAAAAATGTGTATGAGCATGGTTTGATGGTGCAAGAAGAATCTTGGTCATGTGATCCAGCTATAGAAGGCAGGGGACCATTGTAAAATGGCTGTGTGGCTAACAGGAAATGTGTCACCATTTGTATTCATTCTCCAAACACTGACACAGGCCAGCTGCTGAGGTCTGAGCAATGATCAGTACAGATGGACCTGAGTGGACTGTTGATAAATAGGTTATACAGACCTATAAATCAATGACAGGAGAATGAAAGAGATGCAGGAGAGCGCATACACACCAGCCCTGTGTTCAGAAGTCACCCCTCCACACAGTGCCTTTAATTACACTGGCTTACAAAATATTTGTTTCCTTTATAATTTTTGGTGTGCCAGATAGATTTTGTGATGCTGATCACAGAAATTACTTCAAATCTTTCAACTTCACATAAGGTTTTTGAGAAACAGCCAATTTTGTTATGATTATTATAAAATGTTTAAGACATGGGTATTTTTCCTAACACTAGCTAACAAAGCACAACATTTTCACAGAACAACTAAGGGGTGTCTTTTTTGTACTGTCACGCCGTTTTCTCCCTAGCGTGGCCCTAACTAGCCACACCTGTTACTAATTTGTTTTGCTTTTGTTCCTGCCATCATGTTAATCACTTCCAGCTGCCTCTTGTTTCTTCACTCGTCAGTCCTGTATATAAGTGCTTCTCAGTCCTGTTTCCCCAGTCCTATCATTGATGTCAAACCAGTGTGTTGCCTGTGCCTTCCCAAGTCACTGTCCTGGATCCCTTACAGTCCTGTATTTCTTTCCTCTTCCTCGGCTTGGTGGGAACCTGTTGCTGATCGTTCTATAATACTGCACCATTGACTTTAGACCAGGTCAGTTGCACAATCGTGTTCTGCTTCAAGATAGCAATGAACCTCATTTTAACACCCACACACTCAGGGGTACTCTGATTGGCGCTAATACATTTGCTATTTATATGACTTGGCAGGTGGATGAAAAGATGACAGCTGTATCGGGCTCATATTAGCAAAGACATTTGTGTTGGACCTGGTGCGCTTTGTGCCAGGTGTAAAATAGGGCACTGCATTTCATGGTCTAGGGTGGTGAGCAGTGTTGGGGAGTAGCTAAGGTAGCTAATGCTAATGCTACCGTGACTACTTTTTTTTTTCCCAGTAGCTTATTAGTAGCGCATCATCTTTAAAATGCTGTAGCTTTTTAGCTTTTCCAGTAACTATTTTTTTTCAAATAGTGAGGTAGCATGGCAAAATACTACGGGTTGTTGATCTGTGACCTATGTGACTGACGACTTATCGAATTTATGGCTGTTCCGAGATCACAAATATGTGGCTATGACTGAGCCACGGCTGGTAGCATGAGTGTTGCCACATGCAAAGTAATTTCATAACTGGACCCTTGAACAAGGCCCTTAGCGCCCAATTACTCCAAGGGTACTGCCTGACCGTGTTATGACGCAGCATGATGTAAGCTTGGTGACAACAATGGACTAACTAAAAGAATAAAATGGACCATGGTGGGGGGTCAAAACAAAGGCAGGAGATAAAGCAAATCCTAAACACAAAGAAAGACTTATACCAAACAGGTTTGGGAAACACTGGCAACAAACAAAGGAACAGACATATTGCAGCACATACACGTTCAGGAAACAAACACAATTATCAACTGAGACACAGAGCAAGGAAAAGCACTTAAATACCCTTAATACACTGATAACAAGAGCATAACGAGGAACAGGTGTGGGCCGTTAATAAATACACACAAGTGGCTTGGAGCTTCAGGAACAGGTGAGGGTAATTAACAAACATCAGTAAGGACTGAAACACTAGGAATATATGTGAAACAAGACATTAATACAAAACCTGACAAAGGCAGGGATTAGCAGAAACAAAGATACAAAAACAAGGATATAATAACCAGGGGAAAAAACAAAACTGAAAATGTCCAAGAAAGTTGAACTACGGCTCACAATGGCATGGAAGCACTGTCCATAGTTTGCAGCCATCGGCTTAGCCAGCTCAGCCACATGGTGCCCCAATGAGCAGGGGAACACACTAGGAACAGTGAAAGCTGTAAAACACAGAAAACAATGGCATGACCAGCAACACCTGCTGGCCAGACAGGGAAATAACAGACATTCCTGACTTTCTCCATCTTCTATTGGGAAGTTGTTGTCCATTCTTCAGTGTTGTTTGAGTGACTGAAGGTTACATTTAAATAGCGCTTTACAGAACCAATGGGGAGTCACGTCAAGTACTACCACTGTGTAGCACCCACCTGGACGACATTACAGCAGCCATTCTGTACTTCAATACACTCACCACATAGCAGCTATAGAGCAGGAGAGAATTCACCAATTAGATATAGGGGATGATTTGGAGGCCAGATTTAATAAAGCCAGAGTGAGCAATTTTAGCCAGGACATCACCCCAACACTTCCAGAAAACACAGAGGGATCTTACACGACCTCTGAAAGTCAGGACCTTGATTTTACATCTCATCTGAAGGACGGCACCATTTTATAGCACAGTGTTCCCATCACTGCACTGGGATTCACCCAGACCATAAGATGGGCTAACCTGTTGGCCACACTAATACCTCTTCCAGAAACAACCCAGCTTTCCTAATTGGTCTCCTATCCAAGTACTGGCCAGGCCCAAACCTACTTAGCCTCAGATAGATTGCCTAGTCTGAACTGCAGGTAGTATAGCTGCTGACATTTGGGAGAGTTGATCGGTTTCACACAGTTGCATCAAGCTTGGCGTCATCATCATGACAATGGTAATTAGCACCATTGCTGTGAATAATTTCCCCAGGGGGCAGTATATGCTAGGAGAACACCATTGGGCCCTTTAATGAGCCCTGAGGAACCCCATACGCATTATCAAAACCTGAGGCGAGAAATCAATTGTTAATTACTCTGACTGCTGTCAAAAATCCACACTGAAATGTTGCGGTATTGCTGTATTGTAAGAAGACGTTCATCTTTTGGTCTCTGAAACTGAAATACTCACCACGGTGTCTGCAATCACATGCAGAGCCTCATTCATTAGCCGTATCGTAAACAGGCAAGATCTAAGATCTCTATGGCATCTCTGCTCAATGTAAAAAGAGCAAATGACTCACAATGATGAGAACGTCTAGAAGCAGCATTAGGTGACGATGCATTGCAAATGCTATCATCAGCTGGACTGGAGACGAACATCAGCCTAAACAGAGCTACAGACCGGGTCTCCTGGAATGGATTTGGGGCACCTTCCTCTGTAATAACAGTATTAATATTATTAATGTAGGGTGATGTAGGCCTCAGCAAGTTACAGCACTGTGCCTGTGATTAGAATGTCACTGGATCAAATTGCATAGTCGGCAGACTGATTTCACTGTTAGGTGAAATTTTCATTGCTGTTATGGATGGGTTTCTGTACATTTTGTTGGTTGTGTAAATGCAATAAAAGAGCAGCCATAATAATTAAATACGTTTAGCTATAGCTAACACTATGTGGTAGTCAGTGAAAGTTAGGACATGTTACATTAAAAGCACTTTAAAAGTACATAGTTATGTATCTTAAAACAAAAGATAATTTAATTTTATCATCATTTCAGTGTTTTGCATTCTTAAAATGCCTAAGCTTAGATTTCGGTGATCTTAATAGCCATGTTTACCTTGTCTGACAGATTTTTGAATTTCTACTTTGTTTTTTTGGTGTGCCGGGACATTTTTGGAAAAATGCGGCATCTCGCTGACCCATGCTGAAAACGACCGCAAACTTTGGATAATCATTAAAAATTTCACTCCCAAGACGTTTGCCAAGGTTGCTGCAATTTATCCTATAGAGGGATGGTGCTGCCACCTAAACCACCCATTTTTGAAATTTGCAGGGTGGTCATTTGACGGAAAAGTGTAGTCAGCCACAAAAACTGATCAATGTGAATTATAGAGGGCAGAATGTGAATTATAGGCTCATTCATAATTTGCCATAGGTTGACTGTACCAAGTTTGCGGAGAACCGGACTTTGCTTGGAACGATTTTATGTCACCCTCATGCTATTATTTTGATGGTCTCTGCTGCCACCTAATGGTTGATAACTACTTGAAAAACAAAGAATTCTAAGACAAAATATTTTCATTGACATTGTAAACAAATAAGTATATTCTTCGTGGCAACTCCCATGTAGAGAAGCAGCAGTCTTGGAAAGAACACTCTGCACTTTTGATATAACCATTAAAAGGCACAGTGGGTGGAAATGTTTACATATTTATCTGTTTCTGAGTTGCTCAGTAAAACGTGGTGGCAGTATGGAGATTTGTGGGGGTCGGGGATTTTTAAAATTAGAGAAAATTGATATGTTATGGTAATGAATTCAGGAGAATGACCCATATACTGTACTTTGTGTTAATTCTACATTAATTTGTATATTTAAATGAATAAATATTTATGATTATAAGTTTTAATACTGGGTGCTATTAATCGTGATTAGTTATAGAAAACTGTGCAATCGATTAGGTCATTTGTTTTAATCAATTCCTATCCCCTGGGTCAAACACACCCTCGACACGGCCTCCCATGTCAAAAATATTTTATATGGAATAAAAAAAATCGAAGGGGGTGGGGTATCTAGTAAAAGCAAATTTAGGCTAGCTTCGCATGATCGTGCAACACAATAACCATTTGTTTTTGATTCAACCAGTACCCCATACCTGTAGCATTTCCATTAGATGTTGCCATATTGCTGGTAGAATTTGCTGCTATTGAGCTTGGGTGTTGATGTTGGGTGATCAGGGGGCTGTTCCACGAAGCGAGCTTATAAAATCGAGGATTATTCGTAATAGCCTCGCTTGAGTTAGCCTAACAGTGCACTTCAGGCTCATT
>JAODKF010000001.1:47202175-47214808 GCA_026779585.1 Mormyrus proboscirostris | reverse complement strand
GCCTTTCCCAGTTGGAAGCATAGAATTGTCCAAAATGTCTTGGCATGCTGAAGCATTAAGAGTTCCCTTCACTGGAATTACAGAGTCTAGCCCACCATCTGAAAAACAACCCCACACCATTATCCCTCCTCCACCAAACTTTACAATAGGCACAACGCAGTCAGGCAGGTAATGTTTTCCTGGCAGCCGCCAATCCCCCAAACCCAGACTCGTCCATCAGAGTGTCAGACAGAGAAGTGTGATCCGTCACTCCACAAAACGTGTCACTGAGTCCGGTGGCTATATATATATATATATATAGTTACAGTATGTGCAAAATAATAGCAGTCTAACATTACTAATGTGTTTTAAGTGCTGATTTTGGCAGAAATGATGATACGACATAAATTCATGACTAGGTGTAGCAGAGTAATGGCCAACCAGCAGACTTAACAGACGTGACATGCATGCTGCTAGTTGGGGGTAATTGACGCATTTAATGAAAGGGGTGTGTTCAAATTAATAGCAGTGTGGAGATCAGTTAGGGAGGTCATTCAATCTGTGAAGAAATGGGTGTCAATTATGGCCCTTATTTAAGGCAGGAAGGCAGCAGATGTCGTACCTGCTGGCTTCAGCCCTTTGCTCAGAGAGTAAAATGAATACATGAATACAAACACTGAATAGAAGCCACAGTACACTGTGAAGACCATAAAACATGGAGGTGCAAGCATAATGGCTTGGGGATGTTTGTCATACTTAGGAGTGGGGCCCATTTATCGCATAACAGGCACCATGGACCAGTTTCAGTACCTAAAAATACTGGAAGAGGTCATGTTGACTTATGCTGAGGAAGAAATGCCCTTAAAATCGGTGTTTCAGCAGGACAATGACCTCAAACACACCAGCAAGCGGGCAACATCCTGGCTGCAGACCAAAAAGATTGAAGCGATGAAGGGGCCAGCCCAATCCCTGGACCTCAGTCTGATTGGGAATTTGTGGAGTGACCTCAAAAATTCTGTTTTTGATGCAAAACCCAAGAATGCAGAAGGTCTGTGGAATGGAGTCCAGTCAGCTTGGGCTGCAATTTCTGTTTGCAGGTGTCAAATGTTAGTTGACTCCATGCCACACCGATGTAATGCAGTGATCATAAATAATGGTTATACAAGTAAATATTAGTTCAGTGCTTAAAGGAAAAGCTTAATCTTCATTTCATCTTTTCAATAAAAAGAAAAGAAAAGATTGTTCATGTTCTCATTTGGAATTTAATGTGCACGGCTCCCAGTACCTTTGTATATATGGAAATAAAAGCTATTAGGAACATGGAACTCTTTCTCTGTTGTTTTAAACACACTGCTATTATTTTGCACATAACTGGAATATATATATATATTCATTTCTTATTTTACATAAATATTCTAAACTATGTTTATAATTTTACAATTAATGCTTTCCATACAGATCATTTGTTTCGTATTCGCTTCACAAAGCAAGACCGAAATAAACGTAAATACATGTCATGACAGCATGATATTTATGCTTACGTTTCATATCGAACACCGTAAGTAACGAATTTCCCCAAACTAAGCAATGATTCACATGGTAAATGCCGGCATCAATTAACAACAGAAGTTTAACCTTTCATAAAATTTGATGAGGTTCGCTAACTAGATCCAAGAACAAATATGCAATTAAAATGAAAATATCTATCTATCCAGGTAATTTCTGCCCTCTTAATTAATTCAAATGTATTGAGTATGTGTCCGTTGTATGTGTATTTTCGAATCGTAGTTATGAAACCATCATGTGCAGAGTTGCTCCCGCTATCACGTTTGAGAGTTTACCACTTTTTTGTGCTTTTCATTAAACTTAAGCTCACATCAACTCTCTTCAATGAATTTCACTGACCGCAGCGTGGCGCTGCACCGCTTCCATCGAAAACTCGAGCGCTATCAGGTGTTTCTAAAGTCTCCGGAAAGTCATTTCACCTGCAAGGCAGGAATTTAAAATACATTAGTAAATCAAATGCGAATCGGTGAAGAATACGTGTTGATTTAAATAGGCCTATCAGTATTAACAAGGACTATTTTTTAAACCCTTTTCTTTTTGCAAATCCTAAATCTATAAATTGTACTTTAAAATCTGGGATAAGTACTTAAATTTTGCTAAATTATTTTTTTATTAGAAGTGCACTGGAATATCATGAATAGATAATAATAATATTAATAATAATAATAATAATAATAATAATAATAAAAGTCACTTAGCAAACTGTATCATCCAGCGACGAGCTTTTAGGACTTGGATAATGAATCTAGAACAATTATCTTAAATTGCTGCCTGAAATTTTATCTAATTTTATTTGAATATTTTATACCATATGACCTATATAATAAAAACATTCAGTACATTTTTAACGGCTTTAATATATATATATATATATATATAATTTTTATAAAATAGTCACAACATTATTTTTTTATTTCCAGATCTTTTTGATTCTCATCATCTTGATTTACGTGTGCCAAGATTTTCGGTTTTAGCTATTAGTTTTTCATAATGCCCAAAAGAAGTATCTCCGAATAAAATATATTTTTGTGTGGTCTCAGTCGTACATAGGTTTCAGTACGGTTTTAGCTAATACAATCGTTTAAATGCATTGTCGTTTTAAAGGTTACGTGTCTCTTTTAACTTAAATTAATGTTTTAAATTTTATACTTACGTGCCATGTAACTGCTCGGCAAAATGAGTTAATATGGCAGGGCTGCGTCTCAGAAGAGCAGCACTAAACCTTAAAACATTAGTAGTGATAAAGTCAACGGCCAGTCAAGTGTGTATCAATTCTGAGAGCGGCTGCACTGAAAGTGGCGAAGGCTCCTGCTGATAATATTGCCCCCCATTCAAATGAAGCTTGACCCCGGTGCAGTCCCGTACCAACACACCAAAACGCCCTGAATCTGAATGATTAATCAGAGACAGGCATTCCCAGAGGTCCAAGCACAAGAAGTGCCTGTTTTTGTTCTAGATAATATTGATTAAGAAATGGTATTTAATTCATTCACTTGCATTGCCAGATATGGTAGCCATATACCAGCACATGTATTATTTAGTTACTTTTTCCCAGTAAATTTGCCTTAATAATCTATTCCGTAAATATTAAATTCTAATAAGTCTAAAGGGGAATTAAAATCAAAATTTTAAAAATAGTTAGATCACTCCTACATGCACGTTAGCCCGCCTCACTGAACAGTATAAGCGCTTGGACAACGGATATATGTAAGATTAATTCCACCGCCAATACTTCAATACTTCGCAACCAATATACAAATATTAAACCTTTTAAAATGTACAGCACATTGTCAATCAGAATATTTTTCCCAGGTAGTGCTGTTTTCAGTTTTGCCAAATTTGGAAACAACCACGTGGAACCAGCCAGAAACACAAACACATGCATGCAGGCTTATATCATAGGCCTATAACTTTACTTTGAAAAAAAAAAGAATGAAATCCTTCCTCATTAAATCGTTAAATTGTCAGTATAGAGGCAACAAAATGTAAGGAACTATTTAAAAATAAATAGCTATAGAAAAATAAAAACTTGTAATATTGAGATAGCATTGTAACAACATTCAATTCTGAAGTTTTGCCCTATTAAAAAACCCACGCAAGTACCGAATGGCCATTCAGTTTGCAATTTCTATAGCTTTATAAAAGGTCCACAGGGGCCCGTTTACCCTGATACGCAGTGAAACAAGCGTACATTAGCACGGGACGCATTGGCCCGCTCGCGATAAGACGGGTCATTAGTGTGAGTAATCGAATTATGCAGATTCCTGGGTAGCCAGAGATGCGGGGGGTTTTATCCAGCGGGCTAGGGTGGGGGAGTGTATTCAAAGCGCGGTGTTTCAGCGCTTAAACACGCCCTTTTTCATCAACTAGCGGCCCGAAAGAGAGAGAGAAGAGCAGCAGCAGCATCCCAGTGCTGTAAGCACCACTATCCAACCCGGCTTCGCTAGGAGCTGGACAGGCCAGCCGGGAAAGTGCACCACAATGTGGCAAGCACTACTTCATCTCCTTTTCCTATTAATTTCGTGTTCTCTTCGGTGCCATTCTCAAGGTAAGTTACTGTCTCTTGTTAAACAAATTGACAAACTCCACAGGACTAGTCTTTCATGTGTAGTTTATCGCCCTTTCTGACCAATCACAAAACCATCTTCTCTGTCCGCTTTGATTTTTTAAAACTGTGTAATACACTAAGCAAATATATGTACACCTTTTAATATTTATACACCGGAAAAACTTGTATACTAACTTCTTTATGTTCCAAGATGCGTTAACGATGAAAAAATGGATCACAATTGAAAGCAACATTATTTGCTATATAGTTAGGAGTCATTCGTAATTAAATATTTACTGAATGGTGTATAATAATTTATTGAGTGGAAATTGCACCAAATGCTAGAATAGTTTAATACTTTATTGCCTGTTGTTTTCAAAACTAAATTGTATTTATAGTATATGATAACTGAAAGTTAAAAAAATGTAAGTAAAATTTCTTACTAATAATGCAAGCAGGTACATATTTTTATATTGGGGCCCGATTTAAATTGGCTTTTTTCTCGGCCTGCACAATTCAGAAACGTTACTTTAATCTTGAACACAAAGCCTCCCTCAGACAGATTTGAAGTTCTCTTCGGGAACTTTTGCCTGAGCTTTGCCGTTGCTAGGTAACAGAGGAGAGCATGTGACTCGAGGACAATCTGCGAGCCGCCGGTACAGATCTAACACGTAGGAGCCGCACTGAGCTCCCGATGAACAAAAATGCAATATGCACAGTGTTATTAAGTATCTGCCCGTAGAACAACATGCTTTTTAATATCTCTTAGTGATCTTGATTGTGACGGTTGTTACTGGTAGTCGAGGGAAACCCAGCCGTTCAAATTGTAATCTGCTTTCTTTTTACCCAACGCTTAGTACGTAAGCTCCTTAGTCTGAATCGAGCGACTAATTACGCTGGAGCAGCAGTTAAAAGACCATTTCTGCCAGGGAAACAATCATCGATTAGAGCACGTATATAAAGAGAAGTCACGCATGTTTGAACATGAGAATTTCGTGTATTATTAGTAATTATCCCCGTTACACAGTCAAACGTAATGATCGAAAACGGTCGTAAGGCGTTGTTTCAAATTTCAGAAGTCATGCAGCTGTGAAGGACGGTTTTTACTGTTTTGGGTGCATTTGTAAAAATGGAATTATTGAGATGGGACAGAATAATTTGTTTAACGTTAATTTTTTAACCCGAATCTCTGCAGTCATATTTTAATTGCTCCTTTTTTGTAACTGATTCACTAATTCTGGTAAAAGGAAAAAAAGAATCTTCAGCTGTATCTGGAGGGTAACACGTTAATTATCACCATCCTCTGGGAGAAAACATCCTATAACTTGTCATGAGGCATTCCCGAGTTGTTAAAAACTGAAGGTTTAATTAAGTTAATCTTCTCATTGTTGAGGAGGCAAAGTCCAGGCATTAAATCAAATGGCATGTTCTAGAGAATGTCTCCTCTAAATGAGAGTGCGACTCATCCAAATTTAAGTCTGGTCCTGTTCAGTGTTCATATCCAGTTAAGGACAGGAGGGTTAGGGTTATCTTATTTGTGCTGATCACCTCAGAAATGTGAGCATGGAATCACCAATTTAATCCAGATTTATTCTGCATGTCTTTGGGATGAAATAGCTGCGAAAGGGACCTTGGAGCAGGTGGACAGGTTACTCTCTCTTAGCGGCTGAGCATCGCTTCTGTTTGGTATAGGGTGACAAAGTTCTCCTGAACCCCAGGATTTCAGCTTGATGATTAGTCATAATTGGTGATCCACCGCAACGCACGACACACTGTCAGCAGTCCCTGAAAGGGTTAGTTAAAAAGAGTTCAAAGAAGGTCTGAGCTAAGCACAAAACAGTGACCTACGGGCAGACATGTATTGTTAAAACATAATGCGGTTTACTGCTTGGGAATCCGCAGTTGTAATTGTTCATGTTGATCAATAACCAAAGTTATGGCTAGTTGACTTTCTTATGTTAGTTGGGAGGTAATTGCTCCTCGGATCATGTTTTTTGTAGTTTAAACTCAAACGCTTAGACTGGTGTTTTCATTTTTATAAACAATCACTAGCCTATCTTCTTCAGCTTGAGTAGGTTTTTGCAAGAGCGTGTTAATGATCTCCTTGCTCATTTCAGCTGTTTTCGCGGTCAGGGCTGATGCTTCCTGGCACCGTGGACACAGATGAAGCCTTATTCTTTTGTTTCACACCTGGCATTTGCCATCGGTAGAAACTAAGTTGCTCGGAGGGACAAGTGATAACAATATCCTGAGTGTTTTTTCCAGAGAAGCACTAGGAAATGTAACTGCACACAAGGAAATACGACACTCAACAAAGTCCTAAAAGCTATTTTGACATTTGAAATCCCAGTCTGTGTTAAGTGTGCAGTGAAAGCACAAAACTGAATCTGTTTCAGATCATAGAACCAAATGTATACTGACTAGCTGTGCAGTTAATTAGCTTTGTGTTTTATTTTGCTATATTTCAATTTACGAACTAATGTGGTGCAATGCAATCTGCATGGCTGTTACAACTCTGGAAATGGATTTGTCAATTAGGATGTTCTTGTCTATTGATCCCTCAGAAAGCGTTAACCTTGTCTTAGTGGGACGCCTGGAGGTTGTATTGCAAGGCCTTATCTAGACTGCCAAGGATCGATATTATCTGGAAATGGAGAGGATTACTTAACAGGATTCACACTGACATTCCTGGAATGCGTGTGTATATGGAAATGCTCAAACTCCTTAAAGGATCCTTTTATCTTCAGATCTTCCATATCAGACAGAATACAACTAACATATATCTTCTTCTAATCCTATTTTCAACACAGATAGCATTGTGAGCTGGGAAACGTGGCAGTTAAATAGAAATAAAGCCTGTTGTGCTCTGTATGGAAAGTCAACCAAGTGTCAGGGCTATTAAACTTTTTCATTGGTTGTTCTACAATTTTTATAATCGTGTTTAATGAATTACCCCATACCCATAGATAGTTAATGTTTACAGGTAGAGAAAATTAGTGGAAAAAAACAAACCACATATATATATAAACACCTAACTTCAGTTTTCCTTGCTCCCATCTGATATTTAAACCTCAACCTAAATTCACATTGCAGCCCTTCCTGATGAAAAATCCTTAAGAATTACTTTGCAGCACTTAGTATCGCCTATTAAGAGCGCAACGTTTTTATATCATTAAAAATGTATATGTCCAAAGCCGTGATGCAAAATCTATTTTGTAAAATTACTTGAAATAAATTAAGATTAATTGGTGCCAAAAAAAAATCACGGTGAAGCGGAATATCGATGCGGTGCTTCTTCAATTCGCACTGTCTTTTAGAGACAACATGTGAAAGAGGAATTGAATAACGAACCGTAAGCATGTCGGTTAAGTCCTTTAGCGCGATCTTTAATTTGCCATTTTCCATCGCTGCCTACCACATGCACCCAGGGCACGTTTCGCATGCAGCTCTCAGAGCCAAAGTCACTTGTTTGGCGATCAACCGCGTCCTGTCGCATTGATTTCCATATGAAACGGGCGAGCCGCGGCCCACTTTGACGGCACGGCTGGGCCTGGGGCTCCACGCTGCCAGCCGTTTCCCCGAGGGAGGGCTGGCTAGGACACACCAAAACAAGGCGGCTTTGAATTAAGCAGAAGCTGCTCTCCCGCCAGCCTCTCACGAGTTGGGGGGAAAAAAGTTGTTTCTTCGGAGGTGACAAGTGCTGTTTTTTTTTTTGTTTTTTTTTTTTTTTGTAGAGATGGCGTGGAACCCCCCTCTGTTCCACTTTCATTTTTACTTTTTTGTTTGCAGGAAGTTGTACTGTATTCGGCATTCTGCCATCCATCTCCACAGTTCCTTTGGCGTGACACCTTCAGTTATGAGGGGGCTCGGCCCTGTCGGCCGCTCCATTGTGTCATTGTGATTTCACAGTGTGGCCTGAACCGCCGGGAAGCTTCTTTCTAATGAAAATTCCTCCGCGGCCGCCCTTTGTTTGCTAGGGGTAGGGTGTCCTTATCATTCTCCCTGGATAGCTCCGGGTGCTCGCCTGCTGTGGGTTTAAGTTGGCTAATTAGAAAAGACATGGCTGGCGAGAGGAAAAGGGGGAAAGGAAAACACACAACAAAACAACCAAGGAAGACACCAATGGAAAAGTACCTCTCCGTGGGGCTCCGTCTATGAAGAGCAGATCTACGTTTTTTTAACTTTTATAAATGCCTGTCTATCGTGTTTACTTCTTAGTCCAATCGATATATTCCCTTGCTACTCGTCAGCTTTTCAAACATAGCTTTAAGTGATATGCTGCGTCGGCCTTCGGTAGAGTTCTGTCGCTTTTCCCAGAGCTTTGATGCTGTCGCTAAACACTGGCTTGATCTGAAGGCATTAACAGATTGGTTTTATTGTTGGTTTGAGCTATTAACCGAATACCTTGGATTTATGAATATCTTTAAGGTTGCTAGGAGGCTTTTGCAGTGTCTTTCTTTTGAACTCGCTCCCTGATGGGTGACACGAATCATGCTCACTTCACCAAACTTAGAATATAGGCAGAATGTAAAAGCTGGGATTTTTTTTACATGCCAGAGATTAGAATTTAATATATGACCAGGATGAGGACATTGTCGCTGCCTTGCATCTTCTGCAAAGTCATAGTCTCATGAACAGGACAGGGGTTTGAAAGTTGAGACATAAATTTGGGGTGTTTTTCCCTTATTATCTGCCTTTCCAGATAATTTGACAGGGTTATTTTGTTGCTTACAGGATAGATGGGGCGTAATTGCGGCTCAATGGCACGTTTGAGCTGGCTGGTTTTTCGTTTGGATGCTGTGTGCTGCTTGTCTTACCTGAGTGTAACAGACGTGGCTACAGCCTCCGGAATCGTACCCCCATAACAAAGGCTGCCTTTGAGCTAATGGTGGGACAATTTCATCATTAGTAAACTGATCAGGAAAGGGGGGTTTGCTCTCCGACTGGCTGCCGAAAGAGTTAAAAAGGAAGTCCATTTGGCTGGCACACTGCAAAAGCCAAAGGGTGGCATCGACTAAACATCGACTAAGACCTGTTGATATGAGAGTCCTTCTCTGGGATTTTAGTTGCGCAGCATGGTCAATGACCCCACAAGTATTATGGAAATGTTCCATTTTTAAAGTACATATGTGAAAGAGGTGGTAGAACTGTTGACTTCCACACGATTGAATAGTTGACCTGCACAACATTTATCAAAGAGAGTGAAAGAAGATTTTGAAGCCTATTCATTACTTCTGTCATTAGTTATACCCACTGGGACAGTTGTGCTGGATTTGATTAGGCCAGCTGCCTGATAGAATGTGTCCGATTTGAAAATGTGTAACGTTTAGCTATAATTATGGCCGCTCCGTCCCTTGTGCATTTCTGTTGCTCCGGTGTCCCTGTCGTGTTAAAAATGTAGATAAGTGAATTACACTAAAGTAAAGTGGTTTCGTGTTTTTATTTGCAAACCCTGTCACAGTCACTTGTCCTGCGACTTAAATTAATCATATAAAGATCAAAGGATGACATGACAGAAATGTTCGGCGGAGCTTCTTAACTCCTTGCCGTATGCATATGACCCTTCTGTGGTTTTTCATTTCTCTGCAGTACTATCTGAATGGAATTTCACTGGTGCCTTTTAAGAGTTTTACTTAGTTCCTGGCTTGATAAGTTCACTTAATAAAATGTTCTAATGAAAATTCCAGCTGTCAAGCATTGTTTGAAATCTGTTGTATCAATGCAGTTTTGAAAGGTTGAAATGAAAAGTTTGTTTCAATTGGCAGGTAAGCTGATAGATCCTTGTAAAGCTGAATACGTTTGACTGAAACAAAGTTGCCCGAAATAACCAAATCATGCAAAAATGATTAGAAAATTATACACGACATGGGCACACAATGCAATCATCTGAAGAAGGAATGCAAGATAACAAAAATGTTGAAATATGACCTGGATATTTAAAATTCTTCCCATTTCAGTATAGTTCATTGTTTTGCTTAGTCTTCAAATGTCTCTTTGTGTATGTTCTTATTATCTGAAATGTCCCACCAGTGACAGGATCTAAAACAAGGAACGAGGGTCATGAGGCCTGGGCAGATACTTGTCAAGAGATTACGGCCTCAGTTTAAAGAAACCCAGTATGCATGCAGATTGGGCGAGATCTAGACAGCCAGGGAAACGAAAGCCCAGATGGCTTCTTATGAAAAGTAGCTAGGATAGAAGGCTCTAATCCAATATTATGTTTCTGTTATGATGAAAATCAGTTATGGTTCTTTTGAAATGGCCGGCTGATCAAATAAATATGCAACTAAATTTTTGTTTTGGTTTAGTGCATTTTATGACAACCTGCTAGGAGTCTAACTCATATAGTAAAAAATATTCATTCAGAATCCTTTACCATTATTCTGCATTTATTTCAGAATAGTTCAGAATTATCGGGATAGTTTTGTACGCTCCTGTCATTTGTACCTTCTCTGACGTTTTTGTTTCTTCAGTGCATATTTGTTTAAGCAGGGAGTGTATTTAAAGGTAGTTGATAAGACCTAGACCACCAAGCCCAGACCTGCACCACCATCCACCACCTCGCATTCTCCTCACAAAAGAATTTGGGTGTAAGGGCTCCGGTACCACCCGGTACCACTATTTATCCCAATTACATTTCTGACAAGGCGCAGCTTGCGCCATAAATCAAGGTGTCAGATGAGACAGTCAGAATCGCGTGTCCTGTCTGGACTAAGACTGACTGAGCACTCTGTCACTGAACTGGTCCGTTCCAGTCAACATCTTCTGGAGAGCGTCAGAGAAGGTGCAGTGAGGGCTAGCTTATCTCAGAGGTACCACACGGCGGGAACATCAAACGAGGGCTTGGAGGAGACAGCAGTGGAAGCTGTGTTGGTGCCTTGGGAATAGCTGGCATGCTTTTCTCTAAGCACGCTTGTCAATTCCACACCTCCCTACTTCATCAATAAAAGCACCTTGTGCAAGTAAATCTCACTGACCACATTTCAACTGAAGATGTGGTTTTACTCTTTACTTATTGTGTAAATTTGATCACAAAATTAAATTTGTGCTCACCCGAGGCTTTGAAATTTAATATTTATGCTTTTCATCACATCAAAAAAGAGCTCTGGGCTGGTTCATTTTTATTGTGTCACTACAGCTGAGCTACTGGAGAATAAGATAAATTATGTATGGTATAATATATTATTATAGGGTGGTAGATGGAAGCCTGCCCATGGACAGAGTGAGTAATCACTGAGTGCTGTGTTGACTCTGAGTCCATAAGCATGTGACTCTCCCCCTTTGAGGATGTGAGTCGGGACAGTTCCACTGCGGGACCGGCAGGTGTATCCCGCTGGGTTGGCGCTGCGATGGCATCGCGGACTGCACGGACGACTCAGACGAAGCCGGTTGTCGTGAGTGAAATCTGATGCATTTTTTAAGACTCAGAGAGTTGCATGGGCTCTCGTCAGTGTCAGAATGGTTTGACCTCTGTGTTTTTTTATGAATTATTTCCATTACTTCTTGTAATATTATCTTGATTTCTTTAAAATCCGGAGACACCTGGATTCTAATCCCCCCCAACTTTAATATCAGGCCTGTAGGCAAAAATAAATTTTAGGGGGATGGATTGGGGTTCTCCCTAATAACCCTACCAGTTAGTAGTTGGGTCTGTAGATGTTGCCCTGGGGGTTCAAACTCGTCATTTTACTACCTGGCTACATGCCTGATCAGTAATTAAAATTTTTCAGGGGGTGGGGGGTTCAAATCCCTTATTTTCTACCTGGCTCATTGCCTGTTTAGTATCCATTTCTCGAGTCATTGCCGCAGTCATGTGCTCTGAGCCTCTGGTGTGTTCGGTTCTTTCCGTGCCTCCGCAGCCCGGTTCAGCTGCGACGACGGGCAGTTCCAGTGTGTCAGCGATGGTGAGTGCATCCCACAGCTGTGGGTGTGCGATGACGAGGAGGACTGCGACGACGGCTCCGACGAGAGGCAGCATTGCCGTAAGCGCCCCCCCCCCACGTGTTTATCTCTGTCTCCTGACCTCACAGCAGTTCTGTGTTCAGCCACATGGGGGTGTTATGTGGCTCAGCAGGTTCGGATGCTGTGTCTGTGATCAGGTTGTCGGTTCAAGTCCCATGGTTGCCAGAGGGATTTTGCATTTGGGCTTCAGTGCGAGACCTTTGACCCTCTATTGCTCCAGGGATTGTCTTAATCTGCTTTCTCAAAAACCTATGTATTTCACTTTGGATAGGCTACAAAACTATTTATTAATAATGTAAATGTAGAGACACTAATTTCATAATTAATTTAGCTTGGAATTTGCATCAAAGTTGGGTAATTATTTTGTGGGGGGCGTGGTCTCCCCACTTCCTGCTCAGTGTCTCTGCTCAATCTGTCTGCAGCCGGGCGGACTTGTTCCAGCGAGCAGTACACCTGCCCCAGTGGAGGCTGCATCCCCCGGGATTACAGGTGCGACCGGCTGCCCGACTGCTCAGATGGAGCCGATGAGACAGGCTGCCGTAAGTAGCCCCCCCCCCGGGGGGGGGGGGGGGGGGGGG
>JAODKF010000001.1:47191920-47202075 GCA_026779585.1 Mormyrus proboscirostris | reverse complement strand
CCCCCCCCACGGCCCCCCCCCCCCCCCGCCCCCCTCCCGCACGCGAGTCAGCGAGCTTCCTCTCGGCTCGGGGCTTCCCCGGCATTTTAATCAATTTGTAACATTAAGAGGCTTGCTGATTGACAGCAGCGGTCACAATATGCTTCTTGTTGCCGGCGACCCGTTTGCGGATTCCTCTGAGGATTAGGCCGGGCTGATGATCAGATACGGCTCTGTTATTGTCCCGTTCCCGGCGCTCTGCACTTCACTATGCCGCCGCAGCCACGAAAAATACCAAGCTCCTCATTCACGTGAAAGCACTGTTGATTTTTCCATATATATATATATATTCTTTCACTGGTTTGGAGCATTTAATAGTTTTGTTGTTTGTATGAAACCTTAGAATTGTCTCAGAAAATTGTCACTGTCTGAATAAAACACTAATATAAGTAATTGGTTGCTTTATTTTTATTAGCCATGACTGTACAGTCCAAAAAAACAACAACACACGCTAACAAACACATGACAAGCAAAAACTTCACACAGTTTTGAGAGACGAGAAGAGTCTCCCCCACTTGGTCCCCTTGTGGTCGTCTCAACATGGAGGCACTCATTTTATATGTTTTATAAGGTGCTTGCATCATAAAATCTTTTTATGGTACAATCTCAGTGAATTGTGTTATGTGTGTGTGGTCCTATAAGTTATTATTCTGTGTTCGGAAGGTTGTTTGCTCAAATCCCATGGCTGGCAGAGTAATCACACCAGTCTTGCAAAACTTGAGCAAGTCCCTTAACCCCAACTGCTGCAGGGGTGCTGGAAAAATGGCTGTGCCCTGGTCCCAGGTGTCATTCTCTCACCTGTGTGTTTGTGTCTGTCTTATAGGACATGTGTACCTGTGCTTGTAAGAATGATATATGAGTAAACTTCGCAATCAAACACACCAAGCACAGTGTTGCTCAGCTTAGTGACCAAGAAATAGTTTTAATCTTCGATCAGTCCTTAATAATGTGGAATTTTATCATTAATTTCTTTGAAATTCTTAACATGCTTTGCACTAATATTTCTCCCACAACTAATTTCTTTATATATTTTACATTTATATTATGGTAACGGATGTGATTGTTTAATTAATTTCCAGAATCTGTAAGTCATTTAAGATGGTCTGATTTGGAAGGTTTAAAGGTTCTTGTAAGTCGTTTACATCAGACTTTTTTTTTTGCAAACCTGCCTCCCAGAATACCCGGCGTGTTTGGAGCTGCGTTGCACCAATGGAGCCTGCTACAACCGCACGCAGCGATGTGACCACGTGCTCGACTGCCGGGACGGATCTGACGAGGCCAACTGCAGTGAGTGTCGGCCCATTCCCAACAGCAAGCGTCACTCTGGGTTCGGGTCGGGCCGGCCTGGTTATGCTCTTTCCCAATTGCCGTTTGAACCAGCTCGGCGCTGCAGCAGCAGCCAGTTCCAGTGCGGTAACGGGGAGTGCATCCCACGCGGGTACATCTGTGACCATGACGATGACTGCGGCGACAGGAGCGACGAGCAGAATTGCAGTATGTGTTCCGGAAACTTCCCGTTAGGCTCGCCTCCTAACTCGTCGTAAATCTGAATGCAGTCGTACGCTGCAGGCTTTTAGCAGCGGCGGTATTTCGATTTGCTATCTTCCTTTCCGTCACAGCCTATCCTACCTGCCGGGGAGACTACTTCACCTGTCCAAGCGGCCGCTGTATTCATCAGATCTGGCTATGCGACGGAGAGGACGACTGCGAGGACAATGCAGACGAGAGGGGTTGTGGTATGGATCCGGGAGCCTGAGAACACTGGGTCCTCCAAAAAACATTGCGTTTTAGAATAGCCAGTTCCATAGCCATGCAGTTAGGCTGGAGTAGCGGCCATTGCTGGTCTTGCTGGTTATGGATATACTGCATCATGCCCTGTGCTGTGTCGGTTGGGAAGTAAGCCCATGTCCCTTTTAGGCTGTTATTCAAGCTGTTCTTTGTGGCACGGAATCATTCAGCTCTTAAGAAAACCCATTGAATTCCATTAGTCTGCCTGAAGAGTGTGTTTTTAAGCGAAGGGCCGTCAGGCCCTCAGACGAGCCCATGTGAGGCTCTCCAAGCCGTCGCCCCGGTGACAGAAAGTAGCCACGTCTTGACGGAGGTGCCAGCTCCGAGGCGAGCCAGTCCGGCATTGTGCGCCGCCTGCGCTGAACGTGTCGGCTGAAATGGAAAGTCCATTTGTTAGCTAAAATGTGGCCCCCCACCCCCCTCCCACGCTGGCGTTCCGCCGTCCCTCTCGGCTTTATAGGCCGCTGTCGTTCGTGACCCTTGTTTGACGCTCGCGGTGACACAGGTTCCGGCAGGACGTTCAGCGTCACGCTGGGTTCGGTAGGGTCGAGTTCACGAGAGGTGAGCCAAGAGTAAGCCGTAAGCAGCAGACACTACAAAAACAACCACAAAGAGCCACCCATGGCCTGTTTGTTAGAACGGCGGTAAGCTTTTTATGCTTTAAGCTTCTCAAAGACTTCCTGTTTACACTTCAAGTTTCTCAAAGATATGGATAAATACGTACATGCATATAGGTACATTATCACACCTACCTCTAAGCCACACATGCGCGCACACACACACACACACACACACACACACACATAACCAATAGTGCACACATACAAAAGTAGAGGCATACACACAGTGTTATCACAGATGCAGCTGCAGCTGAATTAATGTTGCTATTGCTATTACTGTTGTTGTTGCCATTCGCTATCCTATTTTAATATTCCTTTGACTATTATTATTATTTTATTATTATTATTATTACTATTATAGTTTTACTTTCGTTTTGTTTCTCTTTTTTGTGCTTTCTTTGTTTTTTGTGTGTTCTCCTTTTGTGTCTTTTGTATTTTTCTTTTTTCTTGCAATGGAAATTAAAAATAAATAAAGCAGTCCTTCACGTGTGCTGGAGGGGGAAAAAACAAGAAAAATAAATGAATAAAAGTAAGTTTCTCAAAGATTTTCAGTTCAGGCTCCCACTCCCCTGCAGATACTGTCCAGCGGGAGTGTTACCCAGGAGAGTGGCCCTGTCCAAACTCGGGGGTGTGTATCCCCCTGGAGCATCTGTGCGACGGGAACCCCCAGTGCCCCGGAGGAGAGGACGAGACCAACGTTACCGCTGGACGCAACTGCAGTCAGTGGCAGAATAAAATTTCCTTTTATTATGCTCCTTTGCTTTTTAAATCTCTTCCCTTGTCAGTAATTTTTGTTATGTGAGTTTTGCTCCCTAATTGACGTTTTGTCCGGACCTTGGGGTTGCCAGGTATCTGGAAGTGTCCCTCCCTTAGCTGTGAGCATCGCTGCCATGCCTCCCCTGACGGAGGAACGTGTTACTGTCCACCGGGCTACGTGGTCAACAACAACAACAGCCGCTCCTGCATCGGTAAACGCAGATCCGACTTGTAATGCTGCCAGATTGGCAGATTTCTTGAATCACGAGGGAAATGTGCTGTAATTGATCTTTATGTTTCTCTCTCTTACTGTGTTAGGAGACCATACAAACAATGGCTTTAAGAAATGATGTTTATTTCAATCTTTGATCTCTTGCTGTGTTGATCAGACCTCTAGCTGAGACTAGTGTGTGTTCTTCATAGCATCAATAGCATGGAATCTAGAAATAACGTATACATATGAATTTGAGAATTCTATGTTTATGAGTATGACTATAGTAAATTGACAGATTTGCTGTTTATGAAGTTTTTTTTTTTTTTAACAATGCAAATTCTACGATGTAAGATACATGAACTATACACTATACATCATTTTTATGTAGAAGCAATTTGCGTGGTGTTGTGGACAGGGCTTGTTTATTTTTTACTGGATTTTTCACGCAAAATTTTTACATCTCCAATCTTTCAATGCTCGGTGAAGATTTCGATGACTGTCAGATGTGGGGTGTCTGTGACCAGCTCTGCGAGGATCGCGTCGGCACCCACCGCTGCAGCTGCTTGGAGGGCTACGTGCTGGAACAGCATAGGCACTGCAGGGCTAACACTTCATGTGAGTCTGCCCTAAGCCCCTTCCGGGCATGAGGCCTAGCTATACTTACACAGAAGATTAAGCCCCATCCTCCTGGCCTCCACCGCGTATCTGCCCAGCGTCTCACCCCATCTGCAGGGTATTGTGCCTGGACTGAATGTTGTTTTAGTCGCTCTGTTTGCGCAGGGATGGACCAGAAAGTCCTGGCCAGGCGACAGCCCTCTCTGGGCCCCTAACCTGCTCAGCACGATCAGGACGGTCCTAACTAAGGCCCATAGCGAGAGAGGATCTGCTACAAAAACACATCACACGAGGCGGCCATTTGCAAGCTGACGCAAGTCACAGTGCCATGCCCTGCCTGCTCGATGGCAAACTCCCGGTCGATGTTTTCTTTGGAATTAAACAGAAATGTCCTACTTAAGAAACCTCCTCACAGAGCCTTCATCCTTAAGCTTGAAGAAATTATGCTTTATTGTCAGAGATCTTGCAGCTACTGAGCTTCCAGCCTGGCTGGCTGCAGGCTGGGGTCTGTTTGTAGTCATGTCTAATATATAGTGTAATAAAGTGCAGGATAAAGTTGCCTTCCAGATCTCATATCTGTATAACAATCCAACAACACAGTCTCATTATTTTGACTGTGCAGACATGTCATAGAAAAAAATGGAGTTTTAGTTTGGAGTTCATATTCCCCACCACATTTATTTTTAAGGTGTGAAGAATTCGTAGAAGGTACTCGGCCAAGCCTGTTGACAGCATGTGATTTAAAACCCAGGTTTAGAGAAAGCTTCAGAGAGTAAGTTGTTATTCTTCCCAGAAACATATCAAGAAACATATCAAGACCTTCAAGAAACATATCAAGACCCATCTGTTCCAAGATAACCCATACTACTCTCCTCCATTCCATGTTCCCTGGATGCTCCTAGCGCTGCACCAACTGCTGATTTAAATAGTTGTCGTATTAAGTTCTTGTTATGGCTTCCGCTTACACTTGTACCTGGGCAGTCATTGGAGGCTCACCCTAGCTTTTCTTATGCCTAGTTCACTCCTTGACTCTTTGATATGTTTGTAATGTGCTATATACCTCACTTCTACGTGGCTTTGGATAAAAGCACAGGCTAAATAAAGTAAATGCGCATGTTTTCTGTTACAGATGGTCCGGCTCGGCTCGTCTTCTCCAACGGACGGGATCTGCTGATCGGCGACATCCACGGACATGGTTTCCGCAGACTGGTGCAGTCCCAGAACCGAGGTATAGCTGTCGGGGTGGACTTCCATTACCACCTGAACCGGATCTTCTGGACTGATACCATTCAGAACAAGGTAAATGATGAAATTAGTCAAGGTTACGGTTAAAACCACCCTGGACATATTTATCAATACACAGAGAGGAAAATAAATATTAAAACTAGGAATGTCAGTTCTCACTTGCTCTTTACATTTGCATATGCATATAACTGATGTACAGGAACTTCTATATGTGCATGAATGATTAAAAACAGATAAAGAATATCAATTAAGTATCTATTGTATTTATTTAAGTATTTATTAAAAAGTATTCATTTAGTCATAGTCTTTCTCTGTTTATTTCGCCATATCTCACTAGTCCTCTGTGTCCTTGGGTCTGCAACATATGTCTGTTTTTCTGGTCTTACGATTATTACTTCACTGATATTTGAGGTGCTAATCTGGTGATACTCTGGTTTGGCAATGTTACATTTTCAGCTCGACAACAATGCGCCGCATTGTGCGGATCCCGCCCGGGATGGGCCTTAATGTTCCTCTCGTCCACAGAATGCTGCTTTTCTCTCCGTTCTGACACCACCTTGTGCCTGTGCAAATTCTGGCATCTCCCGGGCATAGTGGCTCTGTTTGAAGAGTCCCAAGTCTGCGTGTCATTTCTGTTTGTGCTGTTTTCTCGCCTTTGAAAGCATTACAGCAATGCTTTATGAAGGCGATCTCCTAGCTACAGTCCCGCAGACATCCTTCTGTTGGCCAGTGGGGCAAAACTTTGTAGGAACCTGGCTTACTACAAGGGGGGGGGGAATTCTTTAACCGATGCCTCTAGATACGAGTCTCCGTGTAATAATAAGAAAGCTTCTTGGCTCCCAGACAGCCGTTCCGTAATGGCGGGGAAGCCGATCTGAAGCAGGATCCAAAAGTCTAATCAAGAAAAACAGTCTGATTTGCTTGTCGAAAATGTTCACATATTTTTGTTCAATTTTATGTAACCCAATCGTGTAGGAAGTAGCCCCACGGTATTTGTTTTCACCATGTCTGCCTGGCTATATGCATTCTTTGAGCAACTCAAAGGCTTTTGTTAGAGATTTTGGCTGGTCTCTGGTTTGAACCCTGGCCATAAGACAGAAAGGCTGGGACGTCCCAGGAGGCGAAGCTTCCTGTGTTTCGGTCACCATTGACTCTCAGGTCAATCCCTTTCTATCTAGGGGACCACAAACAACTTGTAAATTTGATGATGAGGTTGAACTATCAGTTCCCCATAACTAAATTTGCTGGCCAGGCAGTCCCTCTTCCAACTTTCGTGGCTTCCAGATCTAGTTTCGAAATGCACAAACACGTTTATCTAATCACTGTGCCAGTGTTGCCCGATGAAACCTTCAAGAGAACTGGTGCCATCTTGAAATCAGTATGGAGGTCACTTAGAAATGCACAGTGATGGGCATCAGAATGTAATTTCTTAGAATTTAAGATTTTAATTACAAAAAATTATAAATAACTGTTTATCTGCTGCATAGTCCACATTCATATCACAATACATAGGACCTGATAGGATACTCTTTGAACAAGTCTACCTTATCTTTATGGACAGGTGTTTTCGGTGGATATGGATGGTTCCAACATGCAAGTGGTTTTGAACGTATCCGTCGACTACCCTGAAAACTTGGCAGTAGACTGGGTCAACAACAAACTGTATGTGGTAGAGGGCAGCGTCAATAGAATCGACATGGTGGACTTGGACGGGAACAACCGTGTGACGCTGATCGCAGAGAACCTGGGGAATCCAAGAGGTCTGGCTGTGGATCCAACGGTGGGGTAAGTGCTTGGGAACTCCCCGATCCTGTTTGCCCCCGTTTCACTTGGCTTGGAGCTAGTAATAAGGCTGTGAGATTAGGAGACTTTCCTAATGGATTACCGGCGAAGAAATAAAAACGATGAACTCAGATGTAACTCAATAGTGAAATTCAAGAGAAGAAAGCTCTCCAGTAGGTTAAACGTAAATTGGGGAGCAATAATAATATATATTGCGTACTGGTTCTAAGAGGTTAAGAGTTACTCTGACTATCTGAAAACTACTGTGAAGGGCTGTGTGGGTAAAACATACCTCTGCAAGGATATGTAAGATTTATTAAAGACGAGGAACAATTTCTCAAGAATGTGATAACATTGATGCCATTCATTGAAGGAAACACAGGACAAAAGGTAGAGGACACCTTGGAGTGGACACAAATTACACAATCACACAAACAATCACACATTATGGTCAGATTTACTTCCGTATACAGATAAGTGGAGAACACATCAAATGCTGTTTAAAGGGAAGCATTTTTACTTATGTACAAACTAAGAAACATGCATCTCCAGGGACACTTCAATGCACAGGTTCACCCAAGCTGAAGCATAGGGACCTCTGCTAAAAAGGGGACTCAATGAGGCTCCACCCCCCAATCATTGCCACAACCCCTTCACCCCTAAAGGTGGACAACCTTTATCGTTTTCACCTCCTGATCGACACGTGACACCATTGAAGAAGAGAGCTGGGGAGCCTCTGACCATTCAGATAACCCAGGGGCTACTTACCATGTTGATGTTTGCATGTCAAACTGCATTGGTCCACAGTATTGGAGCTGCTTTGTAGAGCAATGTCTTTCAGGATGCCAGGGCATTGAAAAACATTTATGTCTTCCTTCAGATTTTTATTCTTCTCTGACTGGGATGCGGTAAATGGGGAACCTGGACTGGAGAGAGCCTACATGGATGGGACCAACCGCTATGGGATCATCAAGACCAAACTAGGGTGGCCAGCCGGCATCACGCTGGATATCGAAGCAAAAAGGCTTTACTGGGTTGACAGTCGCTATGACTACATCGAAACCACAACCTATGATGGACTGCATAGGTAAGATATATACTCATAGGAAAAGGCAGACACTTCTCTACTTACAAACGAGTTACGTTCTGAACGGCTGTTCTTAACTTGAAATGTTCGTAAGTCGTTATTCAACATCATTTTAAGGGTATATGCAAGTACAAAGAACTAGCTAGCATGCTGGGAGTACGCACGCTACACTGCTGCGCGGCGGGATTAGCGGCCAGAAGTCATACTAGGCGGAATTGGCGGGCAGAAAAAAAAACGTAATTTGGACTTACAGTCCTCTTCGTTTGTATGTCTGAATGTTTGTAACTTGAAAGTTCGTAAGTAGTTATTTTTTGGAAAGGGTGACATCTTAGGTACAGGTAGTATCTGCTTAATGATGTAAGACATTATTATGTTCACAAGACATAAGGTGGGTCTGTAAACTTTTTCTTGCCAGGAAAACAGTGGTCCATGGAGGGTCAGTGATCCCACACCCATTTGGAATCACCTTGTTTGAGCACAATGTATATTATACCGATTGGACCAAGATGGCCATCATGAAAGCTAACAAGTTCAGCGATAGCAACCCGCAGGTGATTTACCACACAGCGATGAATCCATACGGGGTGGCTGTGGTCCACTCTCTCAGACAGCCATACGGTAAGCCAATGGAATGATGCGACAAGTTGTCTGTTTAAGTTTTTGGGCCTCGCACGATGAAACTTTGGAGCCTTTGTGGAAAATGCTTCTGTTCTGGTTTCCAGTGCAGAACCCATGCACTGTGAACATGGGTGGCTGCGAGCACATCTGCGTCCTGAGCCACAGGACCGACAACAGCGGCCTGGGCTACCGCTGCAAATGCCGCTTGGGATATGACCTGCATGCAGGTGGCAAGCGCTGCGTGGGTAAGAACATGGGACCAGTGCCGGCTCCAGAATAAAATCACTATGGCTGCATCTGATATTAGTGTCACAGTCCTGAACTGATTGATTCCCACTCAAAGGGGCACATTATTCATTTGAGGATGCCGTGCACCCTTAGGCACCCCTGTAAACCTGGGGCTGCATGTTGTATAGCCAAACCATGCTTTTGCTAAGCATTTGCTCTTACATCAGCTTATTTCTGTACTATTGCGACTATGACTATAGAACTTTCTAAGGGCAAATAGGTTCAGGGAAGAAATTAACCCCGTGAATAGCTTTTGAAATCGGTATAACTGGAACAATTTCAATATTCTGAATGCATCTAGAAAGGGATTAGTGTTAGACTACATTTTGCTCGTGTTCCTACGCCAAAGTTTGCAAATGTGCCGTGACCTCATCTTGCGCTAACCGCTTTGTCCCTCACAGCCGTGAGACAGTTCCTGCTGTTCTCCTGCCAGTTGGCCGTCAGGGGCATCCCCTTCAATCTCTCGTCCCAGGAGGACATCATCCTGCCCATCACAGGCACACCGTCCTATTTTGTTGGCATCGATTTCAGCGCAGAAGAAGACACCATCTTCTTCTCTGACACAGCCAAAGACATCATCTATAAGCAGAAAGTGGATGGAAGTGGTGAGGACATGCTTTTAAAAGTCTGTTTCCAGGCTTCTGTCATTGAAAACTTTTATTCTATCTATTATTCACGGGCGTTGGGAATGGGGGGAGGGCAGTGGCTGACTTGTCCCTCCCAATTTCAGCAGGACCCCCCCAAAACAAACAAACAGACAAACAAACAAATAATAGTGTGTTCCTTCACTGTACATGCAGAGTGTGAAGACAAAACATATACCTAACAAAGATTGTAGTCCTGTATCATACATTTTATCATATTTTTTGCCTATGTTCATTTGTGAAACTGTACCCTAAACAGTGTTCGTCTTATTAAACATGATGGAATTGCTTGTCTTCCCCAATGTGAAACTCCTTCTGCCGCCACTGATTATTCATATTTTTTTGATTGAATATTTATCATGGTTTGTGTTATTACTGTCAGCTAGAACTTCTAATGTGCATCAGCCTAATCAGTTTGAGTTAAGTATCCCCAAGTGTCATGTGGGATGAGGTGTCATG
>JAODKF010000001.1:47172241-47182669 GCA_026779585.1 Mormyrus proboscirostris | reverse complement strand
ACGACGCAGAAACGTATTTTCCACTGAAAGATGAATGATTACCAGGAATGGAAGCTCTCCTCATGCCTGGAGGCACCGAAACGATTTTAATCTTTGATGACAAAGCAGATCAGACATGAGATTCCACTGGAAACGTGAAATGCACCTGCGGCAGATCGAGTGTGACTGGGTCGCATCTTTTAAGGCTGCATTGCAGCTTAATGCACTTCATATTTATGAAGTAGGGTAATTTTCAACAGTGTGTTCAAAACAAAATGCAGATTTAGGGTTTTCTTCCTTGTTCTCAAATGTACAACTATAATTATTCAGTATAGACATTTTACATTACTGCAATATTGCAAATTGCAGTTTTTTTTAACCTGTGAACGTTCCCCAGTGTTTTAACATGCACTGAACTAAGTGAACAATGATTCTTTGCCTCTCGCCTCCATCAGTTTCCCCGTGAGACACTAACTGAATTGGTTTTTTAATTCAGCTGTGGATTCTGGAATTCTGTGCGACACCAAGACTGAAGCTGTTGTGTTGATTACATCCGGGAGGGAATGATATTGGTTTCTATTAAAAATCTTAATCATTTTAACACACATGGTTTAGGGTGATTAAGAAAATAAAATTGAAATATGATAAAAGATGTGTCCCTAGTGGGTGGTGCTGGGGGGGGCATGACCCACAATGCCCACCCCCACGACACAGACCCAACAGGCAGACAGAAGAACAAAACTGCAGGTGTTACTGCTGAAAATAAATACCTTAAAATAAATAAGCTATACAATGAGGTAAACATTTAGTATCCCACATATGACTCTCACTTTTTGCTACCCAGTTACTGTGTTGTGTTCTAAATATTGCTGTGTTTTCTATTTCTGTAGTTACAGACCCCTTTCTGGTGGTGGTCAGAGACAGCATCATCTATGGCATTTCCCTGAATGAGAGTGACAAGAGCAACGACGCCATGGTCCCTGTCGCCGGGCTGCAGAATGGCTATGACGTGGACTTTGACGACTCCGAGCAGATGATCTACTGGGTGGAACACCCGGTACGTGCTTGGCTTGAGTCTCAACCTGTGACCCAACAATCTCACCATACACAGCAGACACACTGACTGCTGTCCTGCTTCCCCACAGGGGGAAATCCACCGCGTGAAGGCAGACGGGACCAACAGGACGGAATTTGCTCCTGCCGCCATCCTGGGCTCCCCAGTGGGCCTCGCATTGGACTGGATGTCACAGAACCTGTATTATACCAATCCAGCCTCACAGTCCATTGAGGTGTGAAATCCATACTTTCTAAGTACTCCTAAGTACTCTTTAGTACTTCTAAGTACTCCTTAGACTCCATAATTTCCAAATACTCCTACTTATGTGCAAATTAGCTAGAAGAAT
This sequence comes from Mormyrus proboscirostris, assembly GCA_026779585.1. Classification (NCBI taxonomy): domain Eukaryota; kingdom Metazoa; phylum Chordata; class Actinopteri; order Osteoglossiformes; family Mormyridae; genus Mormyrus; species Mormyrus proboscirostris. The sequence goes on along the minus strand of JAODKF010000001.1, from coordinate 47,181,287 downwards.
GGATAACACTTTAGTCTACAATCTGCACATAACATACAGTGTTACTTGCCATTTGGTAATATATTAGTAAATAAAAAGATTCACTTACAGTTTGGGTTTAAATCAGATTCAGAGAGGAGGGGGAGTCCTTTCAGTTACACAATGTGGGGGCGGGGGGGTGCTGAATACTCACTCTGTACATTACTTAATTCAAATTTAGTGATTAATTATCATTGTTGACACACCACAATGAAATGTGTCCTCTGCATTTAACCCATATGTGCCAATGTGACATAGTACGGGGCAGCTAATTCAGCGCCCGGGGGCGGTACCTTGCTCAGGGCACCTCAGAGGTGTCTTGCTAGTCCGGGATTCAGACCCGCAATCTTTCAATTACAAGTGCGCGTCCCTAACCAGCAAGCCACCACCGCCCAGTTAGTTCTTTAGTTATCGTTTACATTTATGATCACAATCTTAGACATGCTGCACGTTCATATTTCGCCATATTGCTTTACTACTTTATAGCAATGTGATTAAAATTTTACAAATATACACTTCCAGTCAAAAGTTTTTGCATGATTTGATGGATGTCTGGTAAAAGATACTAAGGAAAATAATATTAAAGCTGATGAAACACCTTTTATGAAACCATTTAGTTTGGATCTACTGAATTTTGGGACATTGAATAAAAAAGACTAACATTGAAGGAGGCAGAGCTCCAGGGAGCAGCAAGGTGCTCCAGCAAGGTGCAATTTGGACGTTACTGTTTCCACCCAAAGAATACAAACCCCTGGACGTGATAATCACCATGCTGCCATCATGACCTTGTGTCTTGTCATTTTTTTCCAGGTTCTGAAGCTGAATGGAGAGGTGCAATATAGGAAGACCCTCATCACCAACAATGGCTCACCTACGGGGGCTGGTACCCCCGTTGGCATCGCCGTGGACCCGGCACGTGGGTAAGGCCCGTGGGGCACAGCCCTGACTTTGGCATCCTACCCTGGGCTCCTCTGCTGTGTTTTCCATGTTTCAGTAGAGCAGTACAGGCAGGGCTGAGTACAACAGCTCATATTCGGGGTGGGTCCAAAAACACCCGACAAAAAGGAGTCTTTGCTGCCCCGTGTTTTAGGAGGATGTACTGGACCGATCAAGGGACAGAGAGTGGGGTCCCGGCCAAGGTGGCGGCTGCAGACATGGACGGCTCCAACGCCGCCATCCTCTTCACCAACAACATGGACCACATTGAGTTCATAACGATCGACGTACGGGAAAACAAGCTGTACTGGGCCGTCACGGGGACCGGAATGGTGGGCCTCCCTTTGTGATTTTACAAAAATAATTGAATTAAAAGTCTATATGGAGCATATCTGGAAGCACTGTGCACGCTGTGGCTAAGCGTGACTCCAGGCTGAATGTGTGTGATCCCCGTGTATTAACTGAGGTGAAACCCTTCAGATTGAGCGAGGCGACTCAGATGGTACCAACCGCATCACCATCGTGACCGGCCTGTCCCACCCGTGGGGGGTGGCGGTGCACGGGGACTTCCTGTACTTCACCGACAGGGACTACGAGGTGATCGAGCGTGTGGACAAAGCGACCGGCGCCAACCGGGTGGTGCTCCGGGACAACGTGTCTGGACTCAGGGTCCTCAAGGTGCACTACAGAGAGAGTATGTATCCAAGCAAGAATCAACTTCTGAAAACGTGCTCCAGTCAGGGTCATAGGGGTTCCGGAGCTTTCCCCAGACAGCATAGGGTACAGGGCTGGAGAACATTCTGGACGTTCACGGGCGGTTTAGAGTCACCAGTTCACCTGACTGCATGCCTTTGGACTGGGGGAAAAATCCCATAAAGCACTAGGAGAGCATGCGATCTGCACACATAGAATGGAGGCAGGATTTAGACCTCTAACCTTACAGGCGTGAGGCACCAATGCTACCACAGAGCCACCCTTTGTAATTGCATGATGAGTTTTATGTTTGTTTACATACAGCTCTGTTTGCCTTTGTTAACTGAGGTTAAGATGCTTTACCTAATAGCTATGTCATCGCATGATGAAGCCTTGTCATTGGTGACCGGTGTCTTTGAACCTTTCAGTAATTATCTGGGGTTAGATTATTTTTCTTGGTCAGATGCGCAAAGGGATTTTAGTGTCATGACCTTCAGGCAGAAGAATGACACCTCCCCCCCCAGCAAGTGAATAAAGCTTGCGATTCATTCATTTTGGATCTGCAAGTGGAAGTTGTCTATGCAGATAGCAGGCATAGCACCAGGACCCAGGCCTGCTTAGGTGGATTTTGCTTACCCGATTTAAGGGAATGTTTTAATTGTATATCTTAAGACACACTGACACAATTGCTTAATCCTGGGGGACGACAATCCTGGCTGGTCGACAGCAATTAGACCATCTGCCTTATGAATCCTCAGTTGTGAGCTGTTCAGAATCGATGACTATGGTATGAAAGGGAGAAGAGCTGGAAGGCCCAAAGGTCTGATTGACCAAACCACTAGGAGGAAGCAGCTGACCCTTTGCCTTGACTGTAATCCCCAGCCTCTGCAGGCACCTCCAACGGCTGCACTGACAACATGGGGACTTGCCAGCACTTGTGTCTGCCGCGCCCAGGCAATCTGTACACCTGTGCCTGTGCTACGGGCTTCAAGCTCAACCCTGACAGCAGGACCTGCTCGCCCTACCAGTCCTACGTGGTCATCTCCATGCTCTCCGCTCTCAAGGGCTTCAGTCTGGAGGGGGCTGACCACTCTGAGGCCATGGTCCCCGTAGCGGGGAGAGGTGCGTCTGCCACACTGGAAACACCCCCCTGCCTGCCCGTCACTCTGCATTGACTTGACGCTCTACGTCTCACCCCTCAGGTCGCAATGCCCTGCACGTAGATGTCCACATGCCCTCGGGTTTCATCTACTGGTGCGACTTCAGCAGCACCGTGGCGTCACAGAACGCGATCCGCCGGATCAAGCCCGACGGCTCGGGGTTCCGTAGCATCGTCACCTCTGGCATTGGCCGGAACGGCATCCGAGGCATCGCAGTAGACTGGGCTGCAGGTGGGGAAGCTGGAGCACTTTGGGTCTGATTAACCACCTTGTTCCTTATTGGACCAGGCGATTGTAAAGTGTTTGTTGACAGTATCTTGCTGGATCATTACTCTATGGTCAGTGGAAATTGTTTATAATATTTCATATTTATGTGACATTAATAACACACAAAGACAACAATCAACTTTAAATAATAACACCCTTTAAACTAGGGTATGCGGCATTTTTAAGAGTAATACAAAAAATAAAAACATTAACTTGAGACTCTGGCATTTCATGATTCCGTAAGTAATGAAACGATATGTTTCACACGTGATTGTATCCGCTTTGTAGTGAGATTATTCTTCAAGGGAAACTGATGTAAGCAACAGGAATTTAGAACTCGTACCTTTGGTAGTTGTACAGTCTCCCCATTGTAGGTGCTGACAGACCACAATACCACACTGACAAAGTGAGTACAGCCATCACTATATCGGCCATGTAGCCTGGTTGATCAGCCATTAAATGCTTAAAAGTCGGCTGTTTTTTTTCTGGCCAATCCACATTGGAGGCTGTCATACAGCAGCAAGGACGATGAGTCATACTCCCATAAGTAATTTGTGTCTCATACCTCAATATGTATTTTGATTTACTTTTATTTGGAATCATGCCTGAAGAACAAGTACATTGGTCAAACTGACACTTAGCAACAGTGAATTTTTTTTTGCTCTTATTTAATTGGATGTTGTGAGATTATGACTGGCAGGCTACTGAAGATACAGTTTGGTCATCACTCCTCTAGAAACTCGCATGTCTCCGATTTTACCATTCTTTTCTATAACCTGAGCCATGTCAGCTTAACATCGATAGCATATTTTTTCAGGCACTAAAATATACAGAAAGCCTTGTTAAGTATTTCCTTGTTTTATTGGATTGTTATACGGTTCTATTATATTAAATTACTTACTTTCATTGTATTTCACAGGGAATCTCTATTTCACGAATGCCTTCTTAACGGAGACCTACGTGGAGGTCATTCGTCTGAACACCACCTTCCGGCGGGTGCTCCTGAAGACCACCGTCGACATGCCCCGCCACATTGTGGTAGACCCCAAGAACAGATACCTCTTCTGGGCAGACTATGGACAGAACCCCAAGATCGAGCGGGCTTTCTTGGATGGGACAAACAGGACCGTCTTGGTCTCCTCTGGGATCATCACTCCACGAGGTCTTGCTCTGGACTACCTGAACGGATACATCTACTGGGTGGATGACTCCTTGGACATGATCGCCAGGGTACGCCCTGAGGGTGGAGAGCCAGAGATGGTGCGGTATGGGAGCCGGTACCCCACCCCTTATGGCATCACCGTCTTTGAGAATAGCATCATCTGGGTGGACAGGAACCTCAAGAAGGTCTTCCAGGCCAGCAAAGAGCCGGGTAACAATGAGCTTCCAGCTGTCATCAGGGATAATATTAACATGCTGAGGGATGTAACCATCTTTGACCAGCGCACCCAACCCCACGCGGCCCAGGAGCTCAACAACAACCCGTGTCTGGTGGCCAACGGCGGCTGTGCCCACCTCTGCTTCGCCATCCCTGGAAGCCAGACCAGGAGGTGCGCCTGTGCCTTCGGGAGCCTGGCGCGCGACAACGCCACCTGCGTGGTGTCTAGAGAGGACTACCTCATTTACACCACAGAGAGCACAGTACGCAGCCTTCGCCTGGACCCTGAGGACCACTCTCTGCCTTTCCCCGTGGTCAATGTGCTCCGAACCTCAGTGGCCCTGGACTTTGACCGCACGGACAATCGGATCTACTTCTCACAGAGTTCTGGGGCGGGAATCAGCAAGATTAGCTACATCAGTCTTTCATCTCCCACCACCACCCCCACGATAGTGGCCTCGGGTAGGAGGCCTTGCATCATGCTGCACAAAATTACACAACTCATTTCAGTGTTTTCAGTAAGATGAGCTCACAAGTCTGCTTATCAAACTAATATATTGCTTGTAGAATTGTGTACTTGTGTTGGCACCTAAATCGGCACTGTGCCGAATCATATTCAAGGAAGATTAAAGTGCGGCCTGTTTTCTGAAAGAGCTGATGCCATTGTTAATGTCAGTCTGAAGATCAGTGACGATTAGCTCTGTTGTTTTTGTTGAAGATCTGGGCTCTCCAGACGGTTTGGCCTACGACTGGATCCATAAGAGGATTTACTACAGCGACTACGTCAACCAGACCATCAGCTCCATGACTATCGACGGGTCCCAGCGTACTATTATTGCTCGGGTTCCCAGACCACGGGCCATAATGTTGGACCCCTGTCGGGGGTGAGGCTGGGTCGGCGGTGCACTCACTTAGCCACTCTAGTTATTTTTTATCTGTGTTTTGATGGAAATCTTTATATATCAACTCTGATTAGAGGCTATAGCAACAACAGTGCTTTTTTTTCCTGAGTTCCTTCCCTTCTCTTACTATGACCAGGTACATGTACTGGACGGACTGGGGGACCAATGCAAAAATCGAACGGGCCACTCTAGGGGGAAACTTCAGGACCGACGTCGTGAACACGAGCCTGGTGTGGCCCAACGGGCTCACTTTAGACTACGAGGAGCAGAGGCTGTACTGGGCAGATGCCAGTTTGTAAGGCTCCTCGAAATCCTCTAATGTCTTGAGCAGAGCGTGTGGTGAGCAGGTGGTCACGAAATGCCTCTGCCACTTCCTCAGGCAGAAGATCGAGAGGTCCACGCTGACGGGCGCCAACCGTGAGGTGATCGTGGGCACGGCCGTCTACCCGTTTGCAATGACCCTGTATGGCCAGCATATCTACTGGACGGACTGGAACACGCGCAGTATCTACCGTGCTAACAAGCACGATGGCTCGGACCAGCGTGTGATGGTCCAGAACCTTCCGTCTCGCCCTATGGACGTCCACGTGCTGGCCAGCAGCAAACAGCAGCAATGTGGCAGCCCCTGCGAGCAGTTCAACGGCGGCTGCAGCCATATCTGCACCCCTGGTACAGCCACCCAATATCCCACAATGCCATTTTTTATTTTGATTATTTATTTTGATTTATGATTGATCTGTGAATTGAGAGCATCATTGACTGACAAGAGTCCAGGTTACTCCAAAGACACTTCAGGTACACTGGTGACTGGTCACTGGTGAGCTTGTACTTGTGTCTCCTGCCCTGTGCCTTCCTTGTGGGGCTTGGGATGGAGTGTGGTCCTTCAGCTTAGGAGTGTATAGTGGTGTCCAGAAGGTCGCTGGTTTGAATCTCATAGCTGGTAGAGTAATTGCTGTTGAGCCCTTGAGCAAAACCCTAATCCTTAAAGCTGCTCCAGGGCCAAGAGATAAATGACTGACCATGTGCTCTCACGTCTCATAGGAGAGCATAATGGGAAATGTGTAAACTAACTTCCGATATAATTGGGCTGTACAAACGTACATCCTCTGTCCTTATGACCCATGTAATTATGCAGTGTTTGGAGATGGATGTGATCTTTTCATTATGAGTATGGTGGTTCCCAGGGAAGGCTTGTCATCTTTGCCTTGTTAAATTTGTGGAATTCAGTGTGGCCACTAGCACTGTAGACGTGTTCCTCGTCATTGCAGATTTTTATGGTTCTGCTCCACTTCTGAGGCACCGTTTCCTGTGCAGGTCCCCAGGGCGCGGAGTGTGGCTGCCCCTCCGAGGGCCGCTGGTACTTGGCTGACAACAAGTACTGTATCCGTGACAATGGCACCCGCTGCCAGCCGGGCCAGTTCACCTGCATGAACGGCCGATGCATCCGCGCGCAGTGGAAATGCGACAATGACAATGACTGCGGCGACGGCAGTGACGAGCTAGAACGAGTCTGCGGTATGGGGCCGCTGAAGCAAGTGTCTGTCTCCCTGTGGTCTAGCGCCCCCCCCCCTGTGATTTTCCACAGACCGACCAGCATAGTGGTTTCCTCTTGCTGCGCTAATGCTGATGCGTTGCTAACATGTGCCCGCTAACACTAGATTTGTATTTTTTTTTCTCTGCACCCAATCTTTTTCAGGGCCCATGCGTGATTTGACTCCTTTTGGTGTGTATTACTGTGTTTCCCTAAACTAATAATCTAACAACGCCTCTTTTTTTTATTTGCCCTCATTAACTAAATACTAAACTGTGAAAAATGTGCTTGTTTCTTGCATGCAGTCCCGCAAATGGCAGTTTTTATTGCCCTGTCAGGTAACGCAGCGTGTCCATCTCTTTCTGTGACAAGGCTGGCCGAACTCTGAGTCTCGTCGCAGTAAAAGGCCGCATATCCCTCTTGATGCACGTCTCTTTTCGCAATACAGCCTTCCACACCTGTGAGCCAACTGTGTTCACCTGTGGCAACGGGCGCTGTGTGCCCTACCACTACCGCTGCGACCACTACAACGACTGCGGGGACGGGAGCGACGAGGTCGACTGCCTCTTCCGGCCCTGTGACTCCACCAGCGAGTTCACCTGCAACAACGGGCGCTGCATCGCCAGGGAGTACGTCTGCAATGGTATCAACAACTGCTTCGACAATGGCACGTCTGATGAAAGAGGATGCGGTGAGCACATATCCTGCCCCTCTCGCCTTATGCACGCCTTAGGTGCATACATGGGGTTTAAGAACAAATGTGTTCGTACGAACAGCTGGTGAATGAGGCCCAATGTTATGTTATTTCAGAATTACTTGGAATAAACCATGTGATCTTGTACAGGTTCAATAGTCAGAGTGTGGATGGATGGATGGAATTAAGCATGGAGTATTGTTGTGGCGACTCCTGTCAGTTTCTCTAACCCTGACCTCCACCGGTATCCCCTGACGGCTAGCTGATCGTACCTGCCAGCCAGAACACACCAAGTGCCAGACCACCAACATCTGCATCCCGCGCTCGTACCTTTGTGACGGTGACAACGACTGTGGCGACATGAGCGACGAGAGCCCCACGCACTGCGGTGAGCGGCAGTGACGGCCTTCGGCTCCGTCATGCGTGCGCAGTGACACGGTGCGTCAAGTTAAACCTACCCCCCCCCCGCCCCCACAGCCACGTCCACCTGCGCCGAGAACGAATTCCGCTGCTCCAGTGGCCGCTGCATCCCGGGCCACTGGTACTGCGACGAGGGCATTGACTGCGCAGACGGCTCGGACGAGCCCTCCACCTGCCGTGAGTGCCGTACCTCCGCGTGGCTCCCATCCGCTGTGCCTTCAAAGGACCTCATTTCTCCGCCACAGCAGCTGCGCTGTTTTTATCGCAAATTTCTCGCCTCACATAAGCAGAATTCTGGAACCATCCAGAATTCCTACATCTGTCTCTTTTTTTGTAATAGCTTATCAATGTCAGGTTAAGGAAGCAGAAGGGCTGACATTAGATCCATCACAGAGCAATTCATACACACATCCACCCAAACTCAACTTGGAGTTCATATTGCATCCCCCTCCAGTACTGCAAGAACAGGGAGACACAATGGAACTGGATGGAAATGAAAGCTAAAACCCAAGAGGTGTGAGACCAGCTACCCTAGCCGCTGCACCCCCTATCTGTCATCAGAGGGGCCTTACTCCAGCCCAGCATTAAAGAATGATTCCCAAATCAGATCACCAGCCACAAGATCAATAACCCACAGTATTGGAGGCAGCTGGAGAAGCACCAGTAACCAATCTGTCACCATCCCGCTTATGACACTGTAGCGCTGATTTAAGGCAAGCTTCTTTCACACCCCCCCAAGGATCTCTGGTGCAGACATGCAACGCTGACCAGTTCCGCTGTGACGACGGCAGGTGCATCGCCTCCTCCTGGATCTGCGACGGTGATAATGACTGCGGGGACATGAGTGATGAGGACCAGAGGCACAATTGCGGTGAGGCCTACCCCCCCCACCCCCCCCACTCACTGCACCAGCCCGCCGAGGGATGAGGAAACTCACTCCTCGGGGGAGGGGCGCCCACCTCGCGCTCTCAGCCAAAGACGGAGTCGCTCGCATTCCTGATTTCCTATCGCCTCACTTGCTACTTTGTAGACCCCTCACCCCCCCCT
>JAODKF010000001.1:47161597-47172218 GCA_026779585.1 Mormyrus proboscirostris | reverse complement strand
CCCCCACCTCAGAAGAAATCAGGAGTCTTACGTCAGCCCCCGTACAAAAAAATCTCACAGGAGTTGACCTGGACATGCTGGTGACCCCCTCGGCTGTATCCAGAGAATGGCGCTCAGTCAGGCCATATTGATATGGTAATGCGGGGAGGTTCATTGTTTGTGTCCCGTCAGGGAATGGGCCTGGCAACACGGCCTGGAATCCAGAGACAGGGGCTCTCAGCTGCCGGTTTGAGACAGCGAGATTCCAGGAAACGGTTACTGATTAACAGACATCCCACCTGCCCACAAATTGACAGTAGTTCCCTGACACCCACAAATAATGCGCGGTGTCCCAGGAATTGGCAGCGGTAAAATTATCCAGCATGAAGTTTTGAACCGCTACAATGTCGCCCCATCCAGTCATAGTGCTGGGCAGTACTCCAGTCTTAATGTCCCATATGGAATGAATTCTTCATATACCGCCATACTGTAGCACAGCTGAAACAACAGCTGTAACGCTTCATTAGGCAGGAAATTATATAATATTGTTCACTGATAGAAGCACTATGGGTCGCTGTGCTGAGTGCATTGAGAAGGGACTCCCGTTACCTCTTAACTGTTACGTTCATTACTAACAGTTATAACTTTATAATGCAGCAGTTCTCCATACATAACTGGTCTGCATTATAGAGTTTATAGCAACTGTTACAGTATGTGTCTGAAATTTTGGATTACGTGTAACATAAGTAGGTCTGCGATTAAATGCATGTCGGTAGGGCAAAATCTCTAATATTATGGATTTATGTATCGATTAAGTTTTTACCAAAGTAATTTACAGTCATACTTAATAAAATATGTTTCTATAAGTGGTTATAATCAGTAAAACATGTCACTATCTGGCTAAATATACATAAATAATCTAATAAAACATATCAGTGCTACAATTCTAATCATGGGCGTCTTTACACGTTACAAGTATTTTAAGCCAAGCCCTGAGTATTTTAGTCCAGATGCCAATTGCCCCAGGTGAACTTGACTTAGCCCCTGTCCCTTTCTATAAGCTAGAAACTCCCCTAATTCTTATCGAGCTAAGTAACTGTTATAATCAATAAAACACGTCGCTATTGAGTTGAATATACATTAATAATGTAATAAAACATGTTGGTTAAACCTAATAATAATAATAATAATAATGAAAGATGTCGGTTATATTATCACGCTAAAGGTAAAATTATTATTTATACAAATTAATACAAACACGCCTTTTTAAAACATTTGTGAACATACAGTATGTTATTGATGCAGACACTAGCTGCTGCTGTAAGGGTAACGTTATAATATATATATATATATATATATATATAAAATCCCACATCTGTCCTCCTGAAACCACTATGCATGAACTGGGATGTCTGGATTAATATATATTCTTTGCACAGTCTGCTGTATAGCAAGACCTGTTTGCAGAAGTCAGTGATTGGAAAATGAAAGTCATGTGATAAGAGGGGGCGTGGCTTCCTGTCTGACTATCTGGAGCTTTGTTTTTATTTATTTTTTTATTTAAATTTTTTTTGCCAGCAAACCGCAGCTGCCTGGACTCAGAGTTCACATGCGTGAACAACCGGCCCCCGCAGAGGAAGTGCATCCCCCGCGACTGGGTGTGCGACGGCGACTCCGACTGCTCCGACGCCTACGACGAGCACCAGAACTGCACGCGCCGGTCGTGCTCCACCAGCGAGTACACCTGCGCAAACGGCCTGTGCATACGCGGCGCGTACAGGTGAGCGCTGCTCCCGACGCTGCGGCCAGTGAGATCGGGAGGGCGGCAGTGTGGCCTCACACCTCCACGGCTGTCGATTCCAGTGTGTTTAGAGCTTGCATTCTCTACCAGTGTGGGATTCCTTCCAGCTAGGGCTGGGCAATTAATCAAATTTTAATTTCAATTACCATTGAAGCTACCAACAATTATCAAAAAATAATCGCGATAAAGTGATTATTGTGCCACGTTTTGCAACGATGCTCCCCTTATGTCATTACAAATCCAGTGTACCCCTTTCCAGCTGCTTTTTATTCATTTCTCCGTTGAATTATAATTAGAGCTCAAGGAAATCCACTGTTAAAAAGGCATTAAAAAAGTTCAATAGATGGGTGATATTTCCAAAGTCAGTGAGTAATCCTGTTGAATAATCACAATCTCAGTATTCGCCAGAAATAATCGTGATTATGATTTTTGCCATAATCGAGCAACCCTGCTTCCAGCATCTTCTGATGGTCATACTTCCCTCCACAGTCTAAAATCATACCGTTTGAATGAACTGGTGTCCCTGCTGTGAGCACATGCTTTGTGATGACATTCTCTCTGGGGTGTCTCCAGCCCAATCATGTGATCCCTGAGGTCCAATCATGTGATCCCTGAGATAGGATCCAAGCCCTTGGGAGCCCTAGATAAGCTATTATGAAAAATGGATGGATGAAGCTATTTTTGTTAGAAGGGCAAAGGAAATGACCACAGAAACGGATTATGAGACATGAGCTCAAAAATATTGCATTTAAAGCTCACTGTACTAAAGTTTATTTCTTTATGATTAATTTTATGATCTTTTAGCAAAATTCTAGTTTGTTTATAGATACAGCCCTCTGGTGGTCATATGTTGGTAATTACCACACCATCCTCCAGGTGTGACCGTCGCAATGACTGCGGAGACGGCAGTGACGAGCAGGGCTGCACCTACTTGCCATGCCAGCAGCACCAGTTCACGTGCCAGAATGGCCGCTGCGTGTCCCGGGACTTTGTGTGCGACGGGGACAATGACTGTGGCGATGAGTCGGATGAGCTGGACCACCTGTGCCATACGCTGCCCCCTACCTGTCCGCCTGGGAACTACAGATGTGACAACGGAAACTGCGTGCCAGACACCAAGGTGTGCGACAGGAACAATGACTGTTCTGACGGCAGTGACGAAAAAGGGTGTGGTAAGTACCCTCTCTCCCGTGTCGCATTTGCTGATTTGCCCTCTAGCACCCAAACATAAAACCAAGAGAACCATTAGTACCCCTGAGCAGGGACACATTTACTCTTTTACTTGATGTAATACGCTGAGGGACACACACTTATTTACATGCTGATGTGCTCTGTGTCTTTAAGACTCCTATGGTCAGATAATTGTCTGCTAAGCAAATATATCTCCTCCTGAGAGCCAGCAATTCATTTTTGTCCATGTAGATATAATTTATGTCCTTGCTTGTGTCTCTCTTACTATTTACGGCGCTCCGTTAAATCCTGTTGCTCCTTAATGATGATAGTTATAGTTTTAACATGACGTCACATGTGTGCAGGTGTGCTTTCTGCCAATTTTACAAAAAAAAAATCAAAACAACAAAGAACAGTTTTTCTGTGTTAGCTCTGAGGCCCTTGACTCCTAATGGTTGTGGGTTCGAATCCCAGCCATTGTGGTTTTTGGGGCGTAGCAGTCCCAATGTATGAACATTCTGCCCCCTGCCCCATTGCCTCCATATTGAGGGATAGATTCCTGCCTCACTACAGCACTGGACAAACATTTATGGGAAAGAGATAGTTATCGATGGTCACACACTCATATTACCGGATTAGGATGCTGTACCTGGGATTAGAACATTGCCGGATCCAATTGTTTGAGCAAGGCCTTGTATCCTGCTTTCTCAAATGTACGTCTCTTTGGATAGAAGCTTATGCTAAATAAATCATATGCAAGGTGTGTTTGTGTGATGCTAGTATCCATCATGTGTGGCGAATCCCATTATGAATCCCGCTTCCATCCCCGGCTGCAGGCATCAACGAATGCACGGACCCCTCCATGCACCACTGCGACCACAACTGCACGGACACGCCCACCAGCTTCACCTGCACCTGCCTGCCGGGCTACAGGCTCATGTCGGACGGCACCACATGCGACGACGTCAACGAGTGCGTCGAGACGCCAGCCGTGTGCAGCCAGATGTGCGAGAACACCGTGGGCTCGCACGTGTGCAAATGCGCCCCGGGTTACCTGCGAGAGCCCGATGGCCGGAGCTGCCGGCAGAACAGCAACGTCGCCCCCTACCTGTTGTTCAGTAACCGCTACTACCTGCGCAACCTATCGGCCGACGGCGAGGCCTACTCGCTCGTCCTGCAAGGCCTCACCAACGTGGTAGCGCTAGACTTCGACCGCGTGGACAAACGGCTGTACTGGATAGACGTGGCGCGCAGGACGGCCGAGCGCATGTTCTTCAACGGCACGGGCAGGGAGACTGTGCTGAGCAGCCTGGCGCACAGCGAGGGCCTCGCCGTTGACTGGGTGGCTAGGAAGCTGTACTGGGTGGACAGCTTTCTGGACTGTCTCCAAGTCTCTGAGTTGGACGGGCGCTTTGTGAAGAAGCTGGCCGAGCACTGCGTGGACGCCAACGACACGTACTGCTTCGAAAATCCCCGGGGGATTGTGGTCCATCCTAAGTATGGGTAGGTTTCTTTACAATCTGTGGTCACCTTCTACACATGCGTGCTATTTATGGCCAGGGGGACTACAAGCGTTTTAGAAAACATTACAAGTGGTTTTTCATTCAGGTTTGCTCCACAGCACTAGGGCTGCACCGTTCTGAAAAAAAAGTGAATTGTGACTCTTTTGCTTAGCACTGAGATCACGATTCTCTGTAACAATTTTTTTTTTTTTTAAATGTGTATTTCACTTATTGAATTGCAAAAGGAAACGCTACAAAACATACAAATGATTGATCCAGAACCGACATATCAACTTCAGACAACAGAAAGGAAACGCTCAATTGACCATTCACACACAGCACTATTGAATTCTCAAATTTGATTGTTCAAATGGGCATTGAATATTTGAAATTAAAATAAAAGTGCACACATAGTGTCAGAGAGGTGAATCACAGCAGTAAATCAATGCACAATTATAATTGTTCATTCTAACGTTGCATTAAATTCTAAACTAAACTAAATAGGTAGTAATCATGGGATAAGTAGTTAATGCACTCAAAGCCTTGCATTGTAAGTTTTTTAATGCACTCTGCGGGGGCTGCGAATCGTATAATGCACAGCTTGTTATGCTTTAAGTCTTACTTTAAAATATTGGACTGGATAGCAAAAGTTTACACCCCCTGAAAGCTGTAATTTCAACTTTTTTTGACCTTTTTTCTCCTTTAAGAAGCAAATTAATAATTTGTAAAAAATATATATGATATATAACTTTCAATCCAGAGTGCCCTCATGAGTTTGGTCATTTTCAGCTCTTAGCAGATATGAGACAGATCTTAGCAGATTTACCCGGATAAGACTGAGGCTATTCCTTTTCTAGATATGTTTACTGGACAGACTGGGGTGAGAGAGCCTTCATTGGCCGAGTTGGGATGGACGGGAACAACAAGTCTGCCATCATCACCACCAAGATCGAGTGGCCCAATGGGATCACGATCGATTACACCAATGACATGCTCTACTGGTCAGACGCCCACCTTAACTACATCGAGTAAGACCTCGTCCCAAATATGCCCTTTATGACAGGCCTTTGAAAACGAAACGCAACAAAAACCCTGCTTCCGCCCTCCGCAGGTACTCGGACCTGGAGGGTCGCCACCGGCACACAGTCTACGATGGAGTCCTGCCCCACCCATTCGCCCTGACTGTTTTCGAAGACACTGTCTACTGGACCGACTGGAACACCCGGACTGTGGAGAAGGGGAACAAATATGATGGATCGGACCGCACGGCACTGGTCAACACGACGCACAGGCCCTTTGACATCCATGTGTGCCACCCCTACCGGCAGCCAACTGGTGAGACCCTGAGGGTGCCGTCCAATCGGCTACCTTTTTCGACTCTGGGATTCTTAAAGGCACAGTACCTCAGCAAGCTGTGTGACACAATCCTCCTCCTACAGTGTCCAACCCCTGTGCGGTGAATAACGGAGGCTGTTCGCACCTGTGCCTGATCCGGGCCGGAGGCCAGGGCCACACCTGCGAGTGTCCTGACCACTTCCTGACCGTGCAGTTGGGGAATGTGGCCCGCTGCCTGGCCATGTGTTCCAGCACGCAGTACAGATGCGTCGACAATGAGAGGTGAGTCGCGAGGCTTCATTTCCACAGTGACTGGGGTCTCAGAGATGATTGGAGAGGAGGTGTTCCAGGCACTGGCTGTTAGCCAATCATGACTTGTTATGAATTAAAATAATGTAAAGATCCTGTAATCTTTTAATGGTAGCATTAACAACCTTGGATTTAGCATGTTCATGCTAATCATTATGAGTGTAAACAGCCCTGGTGATCCATACACAACAACCCATGGCCCCCTCTCGTTCTTTTGCAGATGCATCCCCATTTCGTGGAAGTGTGACGGCCAGCGGGACTGCAGGGATGGCTCGGACGAGCCCTCCACCTGCCCTGTACGCCACTGCCGACTGGGCCAGTTCCAGTGCAATGACGGCAACTGCACCAGTCATCACTTTCTGTGCAATGCAGTTCAGGACTGCCACGATGGCTCAGATGAGGACCCCGTACTGTGTGGTGTGTGTCCACTTTTTGGTGGGGGAATGAGTTAAAGGTTTGGAGCTTTTAAGGGCTGCTGGTGTCAATCCTAGCAAGGATTCTTCTGTTGGACCTTTCTAAGGGGTAACGCTGGGCAAGATGGCAGGCAGGAAAATCTAATGTGGGAAGGGGGGCAAGGAATATTGACTTTTTGGAATCATTTTGAAATAGTTTAAAAAAGGTGTGGAAAATGAGACAGATATTTTGGCTGCAGTATCAGGGGAGCACAACAATTATTAATAATTATAATTTGGAATAAAACTATTTGTCTAAGCGACCGCAACAACAGCATGTCCCCTCTGCACGCAGCAACGCACCAGTGTGAAACATACCAGTGGCAATGTGCCAACAAGCGGTGCATCCCTGAAGCATGGCAATGTGACAACGAGAACGACTGCGGTGACGGTTCCGATGAGGACCCCTCCCACTGCGCCAGCCGCACATGCCGCCCGGGGCAGTTCAGGTGCCGGAACGGACGGTGTATCCCCCAGACATGGAAGTGCGACGTGGACGACGACTGCGGGGATAACTCGGACGAGCCGCATGATGAATGCAGTGAGTAGTGGGTGGGTTGGGGTGCTCTTGACCAATCACACGGGGCCTTAGACTTTAAGAATTAGTTATGCTCGTGCTAATAGCTCTTGGTAACATTTCATGCTAACAGTTCACGCTAAACCATTGATTTTGCCTTGCAGTGGGCCCAGCATATCGTTGTGACAACCATACCGAGTTTGCCTGTCGGACCAATTACCGTTGCGTGCCTCTGTGGGCCGTGTGCAACGGGCACGACGACTGCCGGGACCAGAGTGATGAGCAGGGCTGTGGTGAGACCAGAAATCAGAGCCAGTATCCGTTCACTGACATCCATCAATTTCCTTACTCTCTCATATACACACGCAGGTTTGTAATTATATCTTTGTGGGGACACTCCATTCATTTTTATGGGGAAAACTCTAATCCCAACTTGAAGACCTTAACCAGTACCCAGCCCTAACCTTAACCATAAGTAACCAAACTAAATACGATTTTTAGTTTTTTAATTGCATTCACAGACCTGAAAAATGGTCCCTCCCCCGACGTCAGAATAACAGTTTTGGTCCCCCCACATTTGGGGAGTTGAATTCAAACCCCCAAATCTGGAGGTGTGAAGCAAGAACACTGAAGCGCTATGCTGCCGTTTTTATGTTAGTGTGTGAAGGAGAATTCTGGGATGGTGACTATTATGGAATGAATGCGAATTAAACAATCAACAACTTCAGATGAATGGAAATGGTAAGTGCACCACCAGCAGAGCTGCCCTGTTTGCGATTTACAGCCAGCGATTCCGATGGCACGCGAACTCCGGGCTCGTATCTCACACCCCCCTCCCCCGCGGCCGGGCTTATCACTGACCCCGCTTCATTAGCACCATCCTGGGACGGAGCGGAGATCCACGTAAGAATGCAGGATGACGGGGTGCTGGGGGGGCACGGGGGGGGTGAGGGGTCATCCCAACCTACCAGGCTGCCAGTATCTCACCCATGTGCCAAACAAGCCTCCCCCTCCGCCTGTAACTCCTGGCTCTGGCATCACTCAGGGTGCCCCCCCATGATTCCCTGCTGCTCTGGGTGATAATCGCAGCTTTAATTAAGGGGGGGGGCTGGATGTTTTTGAGGTTTCGTGTTCTGTATTTTACTCACTACTCTGTACTATGTAACCAGGTTTTTTCTGTGTGAGGCAAAAGAGTCAATAGAAATGTATGAAAATGGATGGGTGCCTGACTTTAATGAAAATGAACGAGAACACAGTATCCTAGCATCGCCCCCTGGTGTGAGGAATGTATTTCACAAGTGCGTGCCCCACTACATGCGTGTCTGTACTCATTGTGTACCTGCCCATCTTCAGCGGAGCTGACCTGCAACCCCAGGGGAGATTTCCGCTGCGACAACCACCACTGCATTCCCCTGCGCTGGAAATGCGATGGGGACAACGACTGCGGCGACGGTTCGGACGAGCGCAGTTGCAGTAAGCCCCGCCGCCAAACTGGTACAAGGTAGAGAGGCTGTGACCTCCTGACCTCACTGCTGGCCGCGGCCTCGCACTCAAGCAAGCTGCATTAAACCCAGGAAACCAACAAAAAAAGTCAACGTCAGCCAAATCAGGAAGCCGCTCTCTATGTTCTGACCCAGACAGACTTTAATCATTAAAAGTGAGAGGCTTCTTGTTTTAAAAGACATCAGTAATGAGTAGCCATGCTCTTCTGGACCTTGGGTTTATACAAACAAAGAATTAAAATATTAACTGAGAAACTTACCACTGATAATAGGCATCAGCTAAGGAAAGTTGTAAATGAAATAACTGAAAAGTCAGAAATGAGATTAGATTTTTTTATTTAGTTTACATCCAACTTAAATTGTGCTGAGTTCAGGCAGAGCCAATTAAATGCAGTTGGCATCTAACCAATCGCAAATATATTATAAACAAATGCAATTAATTATGAATGAATTATTGCCACCCGTCTGATGGGAAGCTAGAATAGTTGAGAAAGTCTGGTAATTATTATTTTGGTGATTGTAGCAAAAATACAATGCAAGGATAATGCAAATGGAGAGAATGTAAAATTGTGTGAATTCTGTGAGAAATTGGGCCTTAAGGTCACTGTACATCAGACTGAGGTATAATTGTAAATGTACATGTCGATCATGCTGCACCGCCATGCTCAGCAGGAGCTTTTGCGTTTCCCGTCGTCTGACGGGAAGCTAGACTAGGTGAGAAGGTTTAGCATGACTTGTCTCCCGCCCCCACGCTGCTTGGCCTTAAGGGCTTGTTTTTCGAAACGGCTCGTCTCAAATGCTTCGAGGGAGGTGGTGAAGGAGTCAGGCACCTTTTCACCGGGGAATGTAAGGAAGTCTGTGAGCGTGCGGCCCGACGACGGCAGTTGCGGGACCTCGTGCGATAACGGGCGACCCGGAATAAATCACCCTGTGGCTCCCTGCGCTGTGCCTGGACTTTTATTGCCTGCTGCTCTGGCCCTGTCTGTCCATGTAATTCACAGAGATAACGCCGCTAATGAATTATATGAACTCAGTGGGGAAATATGGCCAGGGTGGACAGAACACTGTTCGCTTTGATGAGTGATGGGAATCATTAATTCAGTTATTTCTCGCTGGATGCCAGATCTCTGAATGATGGTCGTACAGGTGCTCAGACCGGCAATGGTGGCTCTTCAGGTGAATGCAGATGCTGGAGTCGCCGTGAGCGACTGCTGAAGGGAAACTGCTTAAATGTGGTTAAAAAGCAATAACGAAAGAGAAGCTTCGCTCGCAGTTCGGTGAGGCAAAAAGAGCAGAAGCAGAGTGAGGAGTGTCCTGCCCTCACTGATAAATGCCAGTGGTGAGAGTTATAAAAGCCAGTGGGAGAGCAGCGTACGTTTTTTATTTAATTATCAGATGCTTTTATCCAAGGTGACATACAATTGTGAAACAGGGTCAGGCAGTCCCTGGAACATTTAGGGGTTAAGGGCCTTGTGCAGGAGCCCAGTAGTGATATCACTGTCCCGGCCTTTGGGAGAATTTGAACCGGCAACCTTCCAGTCACAGGCACAGTGTCCTAACCGGCTGAAACACGCACGCTAGCCATAGGGTCCCATTTAGGCCCTAACTCAACCTTCCAATCACAGGCACAGTGTCCTAACCGCCTGAAACACGCACGCTAGCCATAGGGTCCCATTTAGGCCCTAACTCAACCTTCCAGTCACAGGCACAGTGTCCTAACCGGCTGAAACACGCACGCTAGCCATAGGGTCCCATTTAGGCCCTAACTCTTCTAATTCGTACCCCATTTGCTGTCAGGTCCCCGCTCCTGCACAGAGAGCGAATTCCGCTGTGACAACTTGCACTGCATTCCTGGTCGTTGGGTGTGCGACCATGACAACGACTGTGGGGACAACTCTGACGAGAGGGACTGTGGTAAGTGGAGACCCCCTGGCCAAAGCCCTGTAGGCTCTATAAGCTTCAGAGCTCAAAAGTCTCGCCTAGAAATGTCAAAAATGTGATTTTTTTACACTTTCTCAGCATGTCTGAAAATAGGTTTTTGAAAAGCATATGTT
>JAODKF010000001.1:47145618-47161497 GCA_026779585.1 Mormyrus proboscirostris | reverse complement strand
ATGTTTTTTAGATAGGTGAAATATTTTAAAATGTCAAGGCATGTCAGACTACCCCAAAAGTGGCTGAGAGGCCTCAGTCTCCAGAGGGTGAAGATCCTCCCATGATTGCACAATCCTGAGCAGAGGATGCTTGTGTGCATGTCATTGTGTGACCTCCTGCTTGTGCATTCTAGGGTTAAAAATAAACTGAATCAATCGATTAATCTCATACGTTGATGCTGTACTGCAGAGCTCCGGACATGTAACCCGGGATACTTCCAGTGCAACAGCGGCCACTGCATTGCACAGCGCTTCCAGTGCGATGGTAACGCTGACTGCGTGGACTACTCTGACGAGGCAGCATGTCGTGAGTGTCAGCGATCGTAGCCGTCACCAGACACGTCATTTTGGTCATGTGACACCAGGGGGCATAGCTAGAAATTCTGGGCCACGTGACAAAATGTCACGTTGACCCCCTCATTAGGGTTGCCTCTTTCAGTATGAAGAAATATGAGATGATAAAATTTGCTTACTATGATAAGGGACCCTCATCAGCCCCTGTAAAGTACAGGGTTTCCATGGCATATTCGCATCCCTGTGAGATGCAACAAATATTGCATCATATTTGCTAAAGACATAGTGGGAGGACGCTTTCTGTCCGTCTCATCCCTGCAGCAACCCGGTACCCCAACGGAACGTATTGCCCGCCATTCCTCTTCGAGTGCAGGAACCACGTGTGCCTGCAGTCCCACTGGAAATGCGACGGGGATGACGACTGCGGAGACGGCTCGGACGAGGAGCTGCACCTCTGCTGTAGGACAGCCCCAATCCCGCCAGCCTTATTACTAACCTTCCTTTATGAGCTACTACTGCAATTTAAACACGAAAGTATCTTAGCAACTGCACAGATGTCATGCAATAGTGTTCTTACAGATAAATGCTGTAATGAATTTCATAGTAAATATGTGTCATTTACAAAGTTATTGTTTTGTTTGAATCATAGTTTTTGAATGGTTGCTTTGTGTTTAAGGTCGAAAATATCGCGAAAGGTATAGATTGTACAGATGAAATTACTAGTTCTCGTTTGTGGCGAAACATTTGCTGGTGTAATTAAGGTTTCCCTTCTTTGTCCCCCCCCCAGTGGATATTCCCTGCAACCCCCCCTTCCGTTTCCGCTGTGATAACAACCGCTGCATATACAGCCACGAGCTGTGCAACACTTTGGATGACTGCGGTGACGGCACCGACGAGAGGCCGGAGCACTGTGCGTGTGGGCCAATCAGCCGCTCCCCTGCCGTCTGTGGGCGGGTTCTCTTTAAGGGATATTCTCTCTGGCATGCACATCAGACGGATGGCTACCTCTTACCTTTAAGCAGACATCTTTGGCCTTGATTACTTGTCCATATTGTTCTCCATTAGAAGGGAAACATGTGGCTTTTCCCTGATGACACCCCCATCTGCCTGTGTGCCCCCAGGCCAGGCCCCCACCCACGGGCCCTGCTCAGTGGAGGAGTTCAAATGCAGCAACAGGGACTGCGTCCCTCTGCACTACGTGTGTGACGACTTCGATGACTGCGGAGACCAGTCCGATGAGCTGGGCTGCAGTGAGTAACGCTTTTGCGAAGGCACCGTTCAGGCTGTTGGCTAAAAGTGAAAACAAACACATCATCTTTGCCAAAGAACATGAGAATGTGTGTGGAATATGTGCCACATGGTGTCGCGTGACTCGCCCGGGGCAGGACAGGGAATTGAGCCGTGTCACGTGGGGATCGGGGATTTAATGCAGAGCTAGGAATGGAGACAGGTGTGACAAAGGCAGCCGGAAATGAGAGACTGTAGTTTCAGTGTAAGGACAGGGCGGAAATGGGCGTTGGGTCACAGAAAGACTGTGGCTGAGGGAAGGATTGGGGGTTGGGAGAATACTCAAAATAAGAAAGCTGGGCATGGAGGCCTTTTCCAGGGACTTATGTCAGGTGACAGTCACATCTTACAGGTCTAAAAATCAAGTTTACACAGACAAACATAATAAGAACAACACATGCCATATATTCTTTAAGACTTAGTTTTCAGCTGGAATACATGCATTTCAGTAGTGGATATGTATGTGTGTAATGCAGATAGAAACACGTGTAATTTATTCGGACCTACAAAGGCATAACACAGTAACTGAACTGAGACGTAAGATGGAGCCTAAAGGTAACTGCACACTTTAGAGGACGTCTGGAAAAAATGAAACAACCTGTTGTATACTAAAAACAACGGCACCTTGTCACGCCAGAATGTTTTCGAGAGCACAAACAAACTTATTGTGGCGCGTGCGTGACTCATTTTAATAAAGGGGATGACAGCCCTTTTAAAATGGAAGCTACTGTGTTTATTAACAGCCGCTAATGTTTTTGCACTTGCAGCGGCACAGACAGGGATGCCAATAATTAATTCAACGACCCCCAGTTACACACTAATGAAACACAAAAAAATTTTACACAGTTAGGACAATTATTGTTTGCAACATAAATACACAAATACACATATTTAATTAGACTACTTACAGATACAGGCTGTGGAGTTGAAAAGCATGCTGGTAGCTGCATAATTAGTTTTGCTGATCTGCCAATAATGTCAGCCAATCATATACAGTGATTTATAAGTTTGCCTCAGGGACCCTGCATAGGCAGAACGCCAAAACGGTGATCATCGCGCATACAACATAGTATACCTAAAACAACATTCATTTCCATAGGTTTCATTTGAAGTGTGCAGCCACTTTTCAAGACCGTATTTTGGTCATTTTTGAAAAATCTGCAGTTACAGTGTTTGGCCATTGTGGGGCGGTATTGTCACAAGTTATAGCCACACTTATGGCTTGCAACAGTTTGTCGCACGTGGTCCTTTCTCAGACAGGGGCAGCAGCCGTTCCTGCAGCGAAAACCTCTGCGAGCACAACTGCACCAACTTGGCAGGAGGAGGCTTCGTCTGCTCCTGCAGGCCCGGCTACAAGCCCGGTCAGGCCGACAGGAACAGCTGCGAGGGTGAGTTCGTCCTCCCGCCACCGGTGCCGACCCGATCCGTCCACCGGGCACGGCGCCCTGACCCGCTCTGACCCCTGCTCTCTGCTCCCAGACGTGAACGAGTGCGAGGTCTTCGGCAGCTGCCCGCAGAACTGCAGGAACTCCAAGGGAGGATACGAGTGTCTGTGCTCACAGGGCTTCCGCTCCGTCGGGGAGGAGCACGGGGTGGAATGCGCCGCCGAGGGTGAGCACCCGGGGCAGGGGGGGGTCAGAGCATGCTTGGTTGAAGTGTTTGTTTAGTGCAATAGGTCTTAATACTGTTCCTGGAGCCACTCTGGCAGAATGTTATCATTCCAACCCACAATGCTTTCAACCTGTCACAATATCTTGTATTAGACTATTATTATTAAGGACCATGTGATCCTGATTCAGCTTGGGTTGGGATGAAAACGTTCTGGCGGGGGGGCACCAGGAACAGGATTGAGAATCACTGGTTGGGGGTGTGTTTGTTGGAGGGGGGGTTGGTGTTTGGGAAGGTGAACTTTCTAAATAATCATGGGTGGATCCAAGCAAGAGGCAGTATGGTGACACGGTGGCTGGCAGTGATTCCTCCTCCCTCTGAGAGCAGACTGTGAGACTCTGCCCAGCTATATGCCGGTATGTTACGTGTTTCCATTCCATCTCCGGTCTCTGCCCCCTCCCTAGTCCGAAGAGAAACTGAGATAAATTGGATTTGCCTAAATCACCCTTGTGTGTGAATGGTGTGTATGCTCTGCACTGGCTTGATGTCTGCATAGGACAGGTGGGTATGGAAAATGGGTGGGTGGCATTATTTGAGGGGCACCATTGGGCATCCACATGACTGCATATCTGAGCAGTTGGCTCAGGTTTCACCCAGGTCATCGTGTCTGCCGGAACAACCACAAATAAACAATAATCTATGTTTTCCATGCAATTCCAGATGATAATCGCCTGTCTTTCCCACGTCCTCCCCCAGGCAACCCCCCAGCGCTCCTGCTGCCGGACAACGTGCGGATCCGCCGCTTTAACCTTTCCTCAGAGCAGTTCTCAGACTACGTGGAGAACGGCGAGCACATCCAGGCCCTGGACTACCTGTGGGACCCGGAGGACACTGGCCTCAGTAAGACAGCCCGTCTGCGACAGCCTCACTCGCACCCAGCTACTCCGAATACTATCAGTAGGCAAATGAAGCTTCAGGAACCATTTGCTGTATCTTTTGACCCCAATAGATGATGCTTTCGCTTTGCTTCAGGGCTTGTTTTCAGGCCTTTTATGAGCAAAATGTTGAATAGTGGGGATTTATCACGAGGGATAGGAGGGGTTTATGATGTGGGTTAGGGAATCACATGATAAGTTATAAACCCCTCCCAAATCCAGTTTAAAATGTTCTCCCACTAATATCCACTTATGGCCACAAGTTCTTGTATTTGAAATAGCAACTCTTTGGTTGAACAGCATCCAGACCAGTTAGATCATGTCTCTGCCTGAAAAAAGGCATGCTAGTTCTTTTCCAGACCCATTTTTGGTTGTATTGCATTGTCGACAGACTGAGAAATTGTCTGAGAAGGTAAAACATTATGTTTTACGTTTATTTCCTGATGAACAGATGTAAAAATGATACCTTATAATGCGATCACCGACAAACTATCAGGTTCACAAATTCCATACAGTATTAGGTTTCATTAATGAATAATCAGTGAATAAGGTAGTTAAACTTTGGGACAGCGATATTTAGATAAAGGCTATCAGCTGTGGTTTTAGTTACCTTAGTACAATAGTAGGTGTCCTGCATGCTAAGTTGAGGATTGTTTCCTCAGGTATCGTTTACTGGACAGTGCTGGGCGGAGGCTCCCAGTTTGGAGCCATCAAACGTGCCTACATGCCCACCTTCATCGACAATGGCAACAACCCTGTAAAGGAAGTCGACCTCAACCTGAGATACATCTCCAAGCCTGACGGCATCGCAGTCGACTGGATCGGCGGGTACCCCTGATGGCCTGCTGCACAGAGTCTTCCAGATTCGCAGTCGCGTTTCTTGTTCCTCACTCGCGTCACTGCCTCCGTTCACGTTGCAGACACATCTACTGGGCGGACTCGGGGACCGACAGGATCGAGGTTGCGAAGTTGGACGGCCGGTACAGGAAATGGCTGATCTACACCGATCTTGACCAGCCAGCTGCGATCGTGGTCAATCCAGCACTTGGGTGAGTACAAAGTCGAGGAAATTGGTAGGATTAACATAAAATACCTTTGCATAATATTATACAGCATTCTGCTATACTGTACTCTATTGAATGAAAGATTCTGATATTTTATCCTAATTCCTATGAGCTGATTGAGCAATAAAGGAATATCTTGTATCAATTGACAGCAGAGCAATGAAAATCATGCTTTTTATACCCTTCAAAGAACGTAAGGACCAACGAAAAAACATATTGTTACAGTATACAATTCATATATTCCTTTCCAGACTGTGGTAAATCACGCATAACTGAAACTGCAGCTACTAAACACTTGCTAGCTTTCAGAGCGTTATACAAAAACGTGGGGCAGAAGGTTGCATTTTAGTTTTTCAAAAGCAGACAAGTGGCCATGACTTTATCCCCCCAGCCCCCCTGTTTAGGCGCGTTCTGTGGTCTATTCCAGCAACCCAAAGTTAGATAAACAGATATGGAGAAATAGGTGCTGTTTTTTGTTATTATATGCTGTCCCTATTACATATTATAACTGTAGTTATTGGTATGGATAATAAGTGTCACGAACTGTTGTGTTTGGGACAGAATGATGTACTGGACAGACTGGGGAAGAAAGCCCAAGATTGAGTCGGCTTGGATGGATGGGCAACACCGGCAGGTCCTGGTGGAGGAGGACTTGGGCTGGCCCACTGGGCTGGCTGTAGACTACATCAATGGGGACCGGATATACTGGTGCGACTCCAAGGAGAATACCATCGAGTCCATGAAGGCGGACGGCACAGACAGGAAGATTATAATATCAGGAGGTAATGCCTTAATGACATGATTCCGGAACGATCTGCTGTTCAAGTCCCCATATAATAGGTATTGACGTAAGAGGTTTTCACCGTGATCCCATCTCTCTTCAGACATCGGTAACCCCTACAGCCTAGACGTCTTTGAGGGACACATCTACTGGACGACGAGAGAACGGGGCGAGGTGTGGAAGACAAATAAATTTGGGAGGGGAGACAGAATGAAAGTGCTGACGATCAACCCGTGGCTCACCCAAGTGCGCATCTACCAAGAACACAGGCGCAACCTCTCAGGTACGAAATGCTTCGAGGACTGATGACATCGCTGCTGAGATTAGCGATAATGCAGCATCATCACTCGAGTAAGAAGGAGATCACAGTAACAACCTAGGTGAGGGTGGACTTTTCCACCTGCCATATATTTCCAAGAATATGACAAGAACTATCTGCCCTCTATCAGTGCCTAACCCATGCAAGGATGTCTGCAGTCACCTGTGCTTGCTACGCCCAAGAGGCTACACCTGTGCATGCCCCCAGGCCTCCCTGCCCGTCAGCTTCAACCCCAACGAGTGTGATGCAGGTAAACAATTCCTGTTAGATGGATTAAGAGAGATTACCTTTATGGTCACAACCTCACATCCACCGGAGCAGGAATCACCACTTGCAGAGCCTGTTTTTTCACCATGTTGGGGACAACTTTGGTGTAACTTTCCTTCCACTCCTACAGCTAAAGAGGTCCCGGTTTTGATGCCCGCTCCATGTCGATGCATGAACGGCGGGACATGCTACACCGAAGAGGATGGGCCCCCCAAGTGCAAGTGAGTCCAACAGTCGGTCCCAAGAATATCCATATGTCACAGACAATAAAACACCCATAACTGCGAATATACGGTTTCCCTTTTCAACAAACAGGTGTCTGTACGGCTATGCGGGCAGCTACTGTGAGATGGGGAAGTCCAGTGGGGCACCTTCAGGGATAGGTATGAGTGCAGACCATAACTTTATGTTCTCCTTTGGTTATGTTACTCTGCATTATAGCTACCTGCAAAAATGTAAATAAAGTGAATAAGCTACCATCAGTTCATGAAGCATGTTGTCCTGAACTTAAATGTACAAATCAGTTTTCCATCCATCCATTCATCCATCATTCTTTTAACTGGTTATGCAAGTCAGAGTTGTGGGGAGGTTTGTAGTCACACCCTGGACTAGATGCCAGCATCCCCTACAAATCCAGTTTTTTATTAAAATTTTAAGTAAAGTCTAACAAATCCATGTCAACGTTCGTCTCTTTGCTAGTCGCTGTGCTCCTGGTAATAATCGTCATCTTGATCACTGGAGGCCTGGCTGTTGGGATCTTCTTCAACTACAGACGTACTGGCTCTTTCATACCCTCCTTGCCCAAACTTCCCAGGTAAACTCCCCCCCCCTCATCCTGCCCACGAGTTCATGCCCTTTGTGTTTTCTAATCCTGCGCTAATAATGCTGCAGCCCGTCTTACTGAAGATCCCTGTCTCTACCTGTTCCTGTGTTTTCTTAGTGAAAAGAATGATTTTAACTGCTTCCATTAAAGGATTATGACACCGTGGTAAACCAAAATCCAGTTTAATGAAATACCATGGACACTATGGTTCCTC
This sequence comes from Mormyrus proboscirostris, assembly GCA_026779585.1. Taxonomy (NCBI): domain Eukaryota; kingdom Metazoa; phylum Chordata; class Actinopteri; order Osteoglossiformes; family Mormyridae; genus Mormyrus; species Mormyrus proboscirostris. Next base: position 47,153,866 of record JAODKF010000001.1, on the reverse strand, counting down.
ATGGTCCTTTAGGGTTCACCACTGCTGTAAGTCATTCACATTCACATTTATTTATCTAGTGGACGTTTTTGAGATATCCAGCCTACAAGTGAGGCAATTAATGCAAAACAAACATACACCTGTCACCATTAGCCAACTTAGATACAAGTGCCACTGGGTTAAGCTTCCAATGATTGACCAGAAATAAGAGCAAGATCACTGTGAGGCAGAAATGCGACACGTATCGCGCAGGAGAGAAAGTGTAACAGACAGAGGTTCTTCAGTACTGCTCAGATCCTATGGTTCTTGCTATGGGCCTCGGGGCTCCATGGCGACTTTATTTACCCAGTTTCAAATTATTCTCACCGGCAGTCTGAGCAGCTTGGTCAAGTCCAGCGATGCCGGAAATGGCGTGACATTCCGCTCCGGCGACGACGTCACCATGGACCTGGACCCCCCAGCCGTGGGAGTCTCGGTCATTGACAGAGCCATGCAACTGGTAAGCAGGCGTCCGGTGACTGTCCCGCTCCCTGCAGCATCAGCACTTTGACAACGGCCTGCAGTAAATTACCTCCCCATCCCTAGCTGACTTTTTAGCATTAACATGAGTAATGTATAAATGTATAAACGGTATTTCTCACCTCGAAAGCTTCATTCTAAATGTTAAACAGTCCAAACTCAAATTCCAGATTTTCTCGCAATCAGTAACCTCATACCCTGCACCCTGCAGTCTTGCAGAGTTTGGCAGATTTTGACCGAGGAGTCAAAGGGTGCAGGATTCACATGTGGCACCAGAAACCTTATGATCGGTCTTCAGGAGGACAAGCCTTGATCCATCAAACCATGCAAAATGCTGGATAAGACATGCTTAAAATGTGTAGTTTTGGTTTTTCTACTTGTATATGCTTTACTTCACTGATTGATTGAATGAGTGAGTGAGTGACTGGGTGAACAATAAATCACAAGGGTGAATAGTGAGAGACGGATAATTCTCTCTGATTGGATGCAGGTCCTCTCCATAACCCCCAGTTCTCACACCCCTGATTGGATGGTTTGCCCGCAATGTGTGTTAGTCAAGACTGTGTGTTGGTCAAAATGTCTTTGTGGCGCTTTAAATCATGCCGAAATATGGGACACCCCCTCCCCATGTCACAATATGTATGGGAGGGGCGGCTTTTCTTCTCTAGCCCCCACTGAGATGTAACATCTTTCTGACCTTCTCTGGTCTCCAACAGGACGAGAACTTCGCAGTGGGAGGGGGCAAGCAGCCTGTCACGTTCGAGAACCCTCTTTACTCCACAGCAGCTAATACCACAAGCGACCCCGCCGTGATCTATGCCACGCAGGTGCATAATGGTTCACCCGCTTGACGGCTTGAGTTAATAATCACTCGGGTACTGACTGAAACCGGCATGTTCTGCGACACACGCAGGTCACCGTTAACGTGAGTGGGGACCCAGCAAAGAACAATTATGAGAACCCAACCTACTGCTTGGAGCAGCCTGGCACCACAGTGGAAACTCCATCTACCAGCACAGGATGTGTTCCTGTAGGGACGGTCAACCAAACCCTAACTCTACCTCACCCAGTCTAAAGCATTAACTGAAGTCCTGCTATAGTCTATTCTAAGTGTATAAATGTCCACCCAGCATAAGTACTCTCATGGTACACTTTACATATGTAAATATTGACTTTTTTTGTTCTTTTGACACTGGCACTACCACCTGTCACTTTGCTGCTAACTGCACATTATTTACGGTTACTTATGATTACTGTCTATGTTTAATGTTTTGTCTCTTTTATACTTATGCTACTCTTTAAATGTCTTAGAGTTTGGCAAAGATGCATTCCACTACACATCGTACTAGTGAAATAGTAACTGTGTGTTTGGCAAATAAAACCTCGATTGGATTCGAAGATTGAAATCTTTGCGCTCGGTAAGATTCTGTTTGTCTGTGTTGCAGGAATCCAGGTGGAGCTTATTTAAGAGGAAACTGAAACCTGGCACCACTTTCGAAAATCCTACATACTCAGAGGCAAGACGACCCCGTTACTCTCTATGTTATGAACCAACAGCTTTGTTTTCTCTTGTGCTTGAAACTCGTTTCCAGGGCTACAGTTCAGAAAAGCCTTCAGTCTCTGGTTCCGTCTTACTCTTTGGTCGCCTTATTCTTATGTTTGTCAATGCAGAATATTTTCCCAAGACTATTTTGGATAATGACTTGCTTGACCCTCACCTGGCACTACTCTCGTCCCTTTTTAGATGCAAGAGGAGCGCGTGGTGGAAAGCAGAGAGGACAGCAGCTCAGAGCCGGTCTCGCCCTTTGCCCCGCCTGCCAAAGCTCCAAAAAAGGAGCGACCCAATGCATACGCGCCTACGGAGGACACCTTCGGAGACACGGCCACCCTGGTGAAGGAGGACAGTGATGTGTAATGCGTTCTGTTCACAAATGCAGAACTAAGGACACAGTCTCCTTTGCACAGAATCTATTTTTATATGCAGCCTGTGAACAAAACTAAGATTGTTTGTTAAATTGATGACAGTTCCTATAGCCTGCACTGCAGAGGTCTGAGCTGACTGTGCCTTGTGTTTCTTATGCCAATTCTCATGTTGATTTTTTTTATTACAATGTACTATATGTATATCTTTGCACTGAACTGGCTGATAGCAGTTATAAATATGCTGTATATTTGTAAATTTGTGAAAGATTATGTCAATAATATTCTCTGGAAATAACCTATTTTGGAATAGATGATCTTATTCATAGTTATACGTGAACAGGATGTCACTTTCCACTGAAGTGCATTGCATATATAAACATACAGATAATATTTAATGAAGGTCATACTTCAGACATGAACAGGTGAACGCACGCATTTCATCTTGCATGTTTATATACCTCATTACTGGGCTGAAAACAAGACAAAAAACAAAACAAAGATATTTTCATTGTTAGAATCTTGATTCTTATCATAGAAATTTTCCAAGGATAGATTAAGGGTGTAAGGGTGTTCCTGTCATTTCATATTGACCACGCACAGCCAAATATTTTAAAGTTCCTTTCTTTCCTCTTATATGCAATATTTTAAAATGCAATCATATCCATTTTAGACTCCATTGAGCTGTTTAAAGTAATTGTCTTTACACAATAATTCAAGTTAAAGGATATTATTGAACTGTGATACTCAACTGTATAGAAACAATGACCAGAAAATGAAACATCCCCTTCAGATCCGCCAGAAGATCCGCTTGCATAAATAAGAAATAAAATCTTAGAAAGCTGAACAGGTAACTTTGATCATGCAGAATGTACACGTTTTATGATTCAATTGATGTTACTTAGAATAATACTTGAACATTTCATTTTCCTGTATGTTCGACAAGAGTTTTATCCCTGTAGTTGCTATGTGGTGCAAAGTGAGCAATTTACATGCTTTTACTGTAGCCCATATACAGACACAGCCTATGTATGTACACTGGATATCACAGCCTACTGTGCTGCAATGATCGTTTTTGTATATTAATGGAAAGAGTTTGTATGAAAACTTAAAATGTCTTTGTAGGTAGAGACCAGGAACTGGAAGACAAAATTATGCTGCTGAGAAAAATCTAATAAATTTCTTATTTTATCATAGAATCTCCTGAATGTTGCCCTGGTCTGCTAATGCTTCGCCAGTAGGGGGAGGTGGGAGCAATTCTGGATTTATTCAACCCCATTAAAGAAATGTTACTTGTTTATCAGGAAAACTTGACAATAACCTCTGTTAAATGCTGCACTTAATTGGGGATAACGTTAAACTGAGTATAACATCTACATAATGAATCTAAGTGTGTGAAATGGTCATTCAGTATAGAATCGCTATCATTTTGTTTTTATGGAAGAGGAAACGACTTAAATCATGTTATTTAAACATGATTTAAATAATTAAACAATTGGTGGAAAAAAATCTGCAGAATAAATGAATGGATAATAGGTCAACTATGTATTTATTAATTTCCAGATTTATTTATAGATTTCTTCATCTAATGCTAATGAGTTGGGCAGCACTATTGGTCAGACAGGTAAACCAGGCTGAAGCAATAGTAACTGATTAACTAGTTGTCTTAACTTGTCTCTAGTCACACAATAAAATTCTCAGATTTATTTATGCATGGGAAGGATTTATTTATTTATACCCACAATTTATTTATTTTATGCCGTAGATTATTTATATATTTGTTTTTAATTCACATTTTGTCCTCCATACATTTTCACTTTCATGAATGAAATTCATGGAGGAAACACATGCTTTAAGCTACAGCAGGTAAAGACAAAAACACTGAACACTGACCAGCATAGCCAATGGGAACAATGCTCATTTTCTGAAATGGGGTGAGAGGAGAATATACAAGATGAAGCTGGTTAAGGATGAAGGGAGGTAGGAGAGAGGAATCCATATGATCTTAGCATCCCAGCCAGCAGTGTAGCGTGTCCTGGGGTGTCGGGCTGTCAGAGCATGCTCCATGCACCAAGTCACCTTGGAGAGATCTGTGCTGCATAGCATGTCCATGCGATATCGCTGCATTTGCAAATCTGGAGTGATGCAAACGTCACATGCTTGGCTCAGTAGTAAAAGGAAGTGTTGCATCATACAAAATTCATCATTCTTAACTACCTAAATGAATTTGGGACAACGGTGCAATTTTCTTAATCCAAAGCACATTAGTACTGCAATGTTTTCAAACACTAAAATTATAAGTTAGTGATACTGTAGTATCAAAGTTAATGTTTAGACAGGAAAGCAGATCTACAGTGTATATATCTGTCTGAATTATTCAGCACTGTACAAGAATAACAACAGAAAAATAACCTTTGAAATAGTTGCTAGATGAAAGTTACTAAGAAATATATTTCCATAACATTGAAGTAACAACTGTACCTTGCTGGCCCAGTTTATAACTGAAAGAATTCTTAAGATAACTTCTATCACAAGGAACGAGTGTCATCTCACATTCTTCCATAAAGCGGTCGCCGTATGAAGATTTGACCTCTGCTGGTAGCTGGTTCCACAGTCGCCAAAGATCTGCCTCAATCGCATCCATGTCAGTTGCCCCCGTTTTAAAATAGCCTGGTTCAATGATGCTGACTTTCACCCCAAAAAACCGCATGTCCCTCCTGAGTATGAGAAATACATACATTGAAATATTGCATTAAAACAAATAAATAATTATAAGTATAAATATCACAATGTACACTGAATATAGCAATAACTAGTTCCATTATAAGTGTACATAAAAGCTGAAACTTCCAAAGGAAATTCTAGGAAAAGGACATCATAGAATTATATTAATTAGCTGTAGGTCTAATAATGTGATTTTTAAGGATGTGAATATTAAACTGACTGACTATACAATTTCCATTTGTAGTTTCCTGCTACAGATCGGTATCCCTCGCAGGGTGTGCCCCAGACCACGCGTCGTCTGCTGTATGAGACAGGCTCCACATCCCCCCCCTTGTGGCCATGTACTGGATAAGCAGGCAATAGATGCGGCTTCCATAACTCTTTACCCAGTATGGGGTTGCACTGAGCCTGGAGCCTATCCCAGGAACACAGGGAAGGAATATATAAAATCCAGGCCCACAGAAACAGGAATCAAAACCCCAGCCCTGGATGTATGAAGCTGCAATACCCATCATGATACTGTGTGAACAAACAAAATGGGTAAGTATTTTATGTTTGGTTTAAATGTCCTTAGGCTGTAGAAGTAAGGTCATTTATTGCAGCGTAACACAGTATAAGAATGGAAAAAGGAAGGCAACTGACCCACCTCAGGCTGTCTGAGAAGGCCTCCACGCCCCATTTGGAAACACTGTAGCCACCACCAACTATGGCCAGTCTCCCAAGGACACTAGACATGTTAACCACTCTGCCTTGGGCCTTCTTCACCAGCGGAAGGAATTTGAGGGTGACCTCGATCAACCCTATGAGGTTCACATCCAGGACCTTTTTAAAGTCTTCCATCTGCATCCAGTCTGAAGTACCAATGGGTATGGCCCTCCCGGCATTGTTCACCAAACCCCACAGACCTGAATTAATAAGACAACCTACATTATTTACTTTCAAATAGCGAATTAGCACAGGCAGCAGCTATAAATATACCTTTGTGTTGCAACGGTCAGGATTTGTTTAAAAATGCATCTAATAGGTGAAAGACAACTTTGATCATTTTAAAACAACGTAGAGTTGTCAAGCTTTGAAGTTTGTCTTATCTCTGATAGTGCCTGACTCTAACTGGCACCTCTATCTCTCACACTCCAGCTTGTCTCACCTCTCTCCCCGACCTCAGCACGCACCAACTCCACGGCCACGTCAATGGAGGCGCTGTCTGTAACATTGAGCAGAACAGTCTTCAGTCTGGCGCTAGCGGAGGCCTGTAGATCCGACGAGCCCTTTTCCGTCAGGCATGCGGCGACCACATTGTAACCTTTCCGGTCGAGCTGCAGGGCGAGCAGATTGCCGAAGCCACTGTCGCAACCAGTGACAAAGACATACTTGTGCTCAATATTGTCAATTTTCAGAGACTCCACCATGTACCAGACTAATGCGACCAAGGCTGCAGCAGCCAGCAGACACGACAGCAGAGTGTTTGATGAGACTGCCTGTGTGGATAAAAGAATATCAACTGCATTGTCTGTCAAGACCATAGTCTGATCCCCTGTTAACTCATTTCTATAACTGGTAAGCCCAAAGACCCAGACAAAAGACATTCTGGAGAAACAAGGTAAATATAGACCTAGTTACCGGGAGTTGACATTGACTCCACGACACCTATTAATAATAATTAATAACTGTGCATGAGCTGTGTGAAGATTGTTCTTTCTCACCTGGATAATTTCATGGTGGATGTTCTTTGCTTCAAGAATCTATAACATGAGAAATTATGTCGTAAAAACTGCAGCTGTGTCATCCAGTAAAAGATGAAACCCCAGGCGCAGAATGCAGACATTTTCTTTTATAATTTAATGGCTAGAGTGCATATACAGCACATTGTAGGGTTTTTTTTTTGGCTTTTCTGTCTTCGGGGCAACGTCATTTTTCTTTAAACGAATGAACACCCGTTTACATAGACTATAATCCTAAAGCTCAGTTCCACAGATGTTCTCCACAAAGGCACATAAGAACAAACACCTTGGCTTTGGTATTTCGTAAGTATGTTTTTTGTTTTGTTTCTCAGTTAAATTGATATTTTCTGCACTCTGGTATTTTTTGTTGATTTGCCTGTTGTATAAAACCTATATCATTACATAACAAACAAATATAACATACAAATAACTCTGGGCACAAAAAAATATGATATATACAGATATATACAATATACTTACAGTATATGAACATGTATTAGAGCAGCATTTAGAATAAGCGACATAAAACATAGATGTTTCAAGATGTTTTATGTAATACACCATATACTAGGCAAATACGCAAAGATTATACAATATATTTCTATACACACAATATGTATTTGTGTAATAAGGCACTAGTGTTAAGAGATGTAGTATTCTTGGAGCGATTTATGGTGTACAAGAAACACACCTCCAAGTATCAATCAACCAATCAATCATTTGAAAGTCCTTCTGATCGATGCGTCTTTGTTCGGCGATCGGAATTCTTGGTTTAGGTTTTGTGGTTTGGTTTCCTTTTGAATTCGCTTAATATTTTAGGTTCTTTTTCTAGGTCTCCGAAGCCTGTTTTGGGTCACGCTAGGTCATCCGAAGCACTTGAGTCCTGCCTAACCGTCTTCATACCTCGCCATCATCTCAGCCCTGAGCAACCGGAGGGGCAAAAGACAGGCTACCCTGGGTGTACTCAGTTAGGGGTGTGACCTTCTGCTCTCAGGCTTGTGTCATGCTGTTAGACTGCATTTTCCTTAAATTGTTGCTTGGATACGTGTCACAATAATGTACAATACATTCTAAGGGTGCTATTTTTTGGAATGATTTTAATCTGGCACAACAGTATGCTTTGAATAAATAACACGGGGATGGAAGAGCTAGTAAACTGTAAGTGATGGTCACAGAGCATAACCCATTGCTAACCAGGCAGTACTGACTATGCCTGCTGAGACAGAAAATTCATTGCTCAGCTGCCCCAAGACAATAATAATTTTATTCATTCCTAGTTATGGATTAAAGCTCATGAACAATGAATCATTCACAATGCTTGGGGTGGCGTTGTGATGGAATACATTGTTTGGTATTGTCACGGGGGGGGGGGTTGCAGAGGGAAA
>JAODKF010000001.1:47125531-47144407 GCA_026779585.1 Mormyrus proboscirostris | reverse complement strand
TTTTCTTTTGCAAGGACTCCATTTCTCTGAGCGTAAATCTAATCCCACCGATTTTTTAGTTTTTCAGTTAACAGATTTTTGAATTTCCCCTTTCAAGGAGAAAAGACAAAAACCCACAAGGTCAAAATATACGGATTCTAATCACATTGTGGGGACACGCAAGCCAAAGTGATTCGATTTAAAGTGACAGATACACATATAGCCATAGAATGTTGGTGTTTTGTGTGGAGGGGGATGGGTGCCAAAACAATTCAGTTGGTGTAACTTAAAATTAAAACCCCATGAAACATAAAAAGTTTGTTGCAAATGGCAACAGGTCTCTTTTTCTAACCCCGTCCACCCCAAACCCCCGGCTACAACCCTACTTGTAAATATCAATTCTCCTTAAGAACATATCCAGTGTAATGTCACAGTGGACCTATCACAGGAAGCACGATGCAGGGGGTGGACAGACCATCACAGTGGACACAATCATATGAGATGGGCAATTCAGAGACAGCAATTCACCCAAACAGGCAGCAACAGGCACTGTAATACAAACTCACTGGCTCTGTCTGGGATTATTAGACCAAACTCCTACTCCTTGAATCACTCCCCCATGCTGGTACAGTAAATGTATTTTATGTGTATAATCCTATACTTCACACCATTATAAACATCTTTAATACAGACGCCAAATTGTACCTCAAAAAGTGTAACAAATTATGAAAACCAAATACATAATAGAAATTTTAAAATATTGTACTAAGATATATAAACCGTATATAATGTTTAAGGTTTGTATTATACAAGCTGCATGACAAACTTACCATGGTGCAACACTGCTTCTCCTTTTTGATCTAAAGGGTGGGTTTACAGAATGGCCTGAAGCGTTCTGTTCTATTTCCTGGTTCCCATACCCAGATGACACCTTCATTTCTGCTATTTTATGTAACCGCCTCATTCAGTAAACGTTCTGACCACAGAGACTGTAGTGAGTAAGCTGTCTGCAAAGGGCAGCCACCCATAGTGGCACCCAGGGAGCTGGGGGTTAAGGGTCTTGCTGAAGGAGCCCCAGACATACTGATGCTGGGTTTGAATTGGTGAAATATACTTTTCTAAAAAAGAAACATAACATCTTGCAAAATACTAGAACCATATTATTGTAGCTGTATTTATACTAAAAACAAAAACACAGCTCACACTGAATCGTTATCTTTGTGCTGCTGATATATACAGAAAAGTCAGAGCAAGTCAAGGCATCTCCGTAGTGCCAAGCTAACGGGATAGCGCAGTAAAATCGCCTCAGGTCAGCCCAAATAAACACATTTTTTTTACTTCCAGCAATTTCTCAGAGCTATTTATTTAACGTAAAACTTTGCCCTTGGCGAATTGTTTTAAAAAAATAGTGCAGGATAGAATGCATGCTGGTCTCAAACATCCATGGCATCAAGACTGTGGAACAGCCTGCTTTATGGTCTGTGCACAGCTGAGTCTGTTGATTCTTTTAAAAAACAACTGAAAACATTTCTTTTTAAACAGGCTTTTAATCAGTGCTGAGTAGTTCCTGTTTGTTTGTATTTTTAATGGATAATGTCTATGTTATGTTCATTTTGTATTGGATTGTTGTTCAGCGCTCTGTGACCTTTGACTGAGAAGGGTGCTATATAAATGAACTACTACTAGATTAATGTTGATACACAACAGCACACAACACTAAAATGTGTCCTCTGCCCTTAACCCATATGTGACACGGCAGGGGGCAGCTAATTCAGCACCCAGGAGCAGTACCTTGCTCAGGGTACCTCAGTGGTGCCTTGCTGGTCGCGGATTTAAACCGACAATCTTTCAATTATAAGTTCACTTCCCTAACCATTAGGCCACCACTGCTACGCCATAGATGCCAGCCCGCGCTCAAAAGTGTGGCTTCACTACACAAGAAATAGCTAAAGCAGAGTGCAAAACATGCATACAGATAATAAGCTCTTCAAAGGGTTGTACATCCAACCTAGCCAGACATTTAAGGCAGCGCAGGATTGATCTGAAAGAGTGTAGCCTGTGGCAGCATTAGCACATTGCAAACAGGGACAAGCAGCCCATTCTCTTTGGCATTAAGGGGAATGGTGACCAAAGTAAAAACTGAGAGTCACAGACCAGTAACCGGGTTTGGTTTGGTTGCAGTCAGGTGTTGTGCACTGTACTGAATGCACTTTATTTAGCATTTTACTCCCATTGCTGCTCGGATATTTTGACTGTTCAGAATAAAGACATTTTTTTGTTATCTAAACATATTTTACCTTTATGGAATTAAAATTGGACTCAGAATCAATAAAATTCAAACGATACCCATCTGTATTTTTGTATGGCTTTCCTCCAGTTACTCTGCAGTCTTAAAACATGTGGTAATGTTGTCTATCCTGTATGACCGTTTCCCTGAATTTAAGCTTCTGCTGCTTTCCCTGTTGCAAAACTACTGACAGCAAGTTTAAAATAGGCGACACTGTATTACAACACCAACATTACTTAACTTCAATGGCGTAAGTTTCTGAAAGCTACACTTCAGAGCCTAGCCCCTTTTGTTTAGCGATTTGTTTAGTTTGGCGCTAGTGACATTTTTTTATGTGTTTACGAAAATGCCTATTTAAATAGATCCAACTTTGCATTTCCCAAATTCTGATAATACAGCCAACTGTTTTCTATTTGTACTTTAATATATGAAATTATTGCAAATCTTATAACCGTGCTCTGTACATATCATCCTATCGTGTAATTTCTTAAATCTGATCCAGATAAATTGATCAAGGAATTTTATTTGTTATTGTGCAAGTGATTACACAAGTACAAGGACATTTAGTGGCTGCCTCCGTAATGACATGACATAAGTAACATACATAAATGCATACATACATATCAATCAGCCCAGTTTCATAATCAGATTTATTGGCCAATTATAACTTACACAAGGAATTTGGCTCCAGCCATGGTGTCTCTCAAGCTATATATACAATTTATTAACAATGAACATATAACTTAGACAATGCATTATATACAAGTGATGTACAGATTATATACAAGAAAGGTAATATACATATAGTGTGAACAACAAAAATGAACATCTTGTACGGGAATGTGACAGGTGAATGGGCATTGTACAATGCAGTATTTGTAGCTGTGTAAAAACTGAAATCTGAAATACAAGGGTAGCTGTGGCATAGCAGATGATACTGATCAGATGTTTATGAGGGTGATGGCAGGAATCTATAATGATTTTCCCTGCTCGCTTTCTGATTCTTGTATAGTACAAATCCTGGGAGGTGGGCTGGGAAGCACCAATGATTTTTTTCTGCTGTCCTTACTGTTTGCGCTAAAGAGCGCCGTGCCGAAGCTGCCGTCCACGGCGCCATCTTGGTTCAAAATCTATACATATATATTCAACAAATACTATACAAAAAGGCTTGTTTGATCTCAGTTTATTCACAGGAACTTCTGCTCAGTTTGTCTTTATGACCGTGTTACAGGATACTGCAACCGGTCCTGAAGTTTGTTACATAAAAGCACCTGTTAAATGGCATCTTTATGGATTAGGTGACAATATGAGAAACAATACTATCTTAGAAATATCAACAAGACATGACAAGCATAGTGGCTGTGCAGGGCTGCCCGCCTGCCACATCAGGGCCCCTGGCTGGGGCCAGGAGGCTGCATCGCAGGCAGTCTCCTGAAGTCTAGTGCGCTACCTGTCTCTGGATAAGGGGGCCTGGCTGGTAGAGTCGCTGGGTGTGGGGTAACCCTGCAGGCTCCCAGGCAGGGGGAATCTGACATGCCAGGGCCCACCCGCAGCTAGCCACGCCAGCGCTCGGGGAGCGACGCCCCAGTGGATCCTCGGGACTCGCTTTGGAAACGAGGATTGGGGGCGGTGGTCCTCGGGACGGTCAGCCTCTGACGAGGGGGCAGTGTAGCACCGCCGGGGTTGGAATGTCTCACCTTGCCCCGCGTGTAATTGTAAACAGCCCCTGTTGTATTGCTGTTGTAGTTCAAATTATAGATGCATTTCCCTATTGTCACGCATGCATTTGCCCGTGTCTTATATGCACCCTGTTCTATCCTCATGTGTCTTTAACATTGTATGAATTAATCCACTGCATGTGTACCTGACGCTACAGTGTCTGACCTGACCTGGGTGCTCGTTGGGTGCCTGTTACAGTCCTGTTCAGGACTAGAACAAAGAGCATGTTCTCTCCTGGCTAGCAAGTCTCCTTGTCCTTCGCTAGGCTTGCGATGCCTCAGTCCACCCATGCGCTACAACATCATCATGCCTCAGGGCTTAAACACTCACATTGCACTGGATTGTGCATACCGTACTTGTGTAAATGACATGCATAATATGTTGAAATGTCAGTGAATGTAAGTGTGTTGTGTTCTGGTAAAAGTGTCAAATATAATCTTCCCCTAATGTGGTGTGTTTGTAATTCCCTCCCCTGATGGTGTTTGAAGTGTGTACTGGTGACTTCCCCTTCCTGGGCCGCTGCTGGTACTCTCCCTGGCAGTTACGGTAAATAGACATCTGTGCTTTTGCATATTGATTGAGCATATCTCACCGTGCTGACATTGCAATGATATTTATTTCTTTCCACGCTGAAAATCAGTCAGTCCATGCATTTCCAAAGGTTGCGTTTTACACTGAAAATCAGAAAGTAACAAAGCAAAAACATACAGTATGTGCAAACAAAAACACCATGTCTCAAAAAATAAGACCTAGGTGTCATCTCTTCATCCAGCTGGATCTGGCAGTAGCACATCGTCCACTTCATAGACTGTCCTCTTGTGAGCCAGCAAGGGAAGAATCATTTTGAACAGCGAATCAATACTTGCAGACCCTGCATCAATCTGGTCGCAGACCTCCTCCAAGGCTTGAATGAGGCTTATCCTTACAAAGGTCTGGAGACTGTAAACCATTCACCATCAAGCTGAAAGAAACTCCTCAGTGGGGTTAATGAAGGGAGAATATGGTGGGAGGTTTTGAAATGTTGATGAAACCAGTTTTGGACCATTGCAAATCAGAGGATAGATACATTGTAATCTGGGACAATGTATGTCATCTGCTCTGCATCCATTTGGTCTGCTGTGATGATGTGTAGTCTTTCTAAAAATGTGGGCTGTCAGGGTCGGTGCCCGTCCATCCCTGTCCCATGTGTTCAATCCCTGTTTGGCCAGCCGGTGATGCAGATCATCCTGTTCCCTCTGTCTTTGTACTAGCATCTAGTATGTACTCCTTCATCCCTGGGCTGCTGCGTAGCTCAGTGGGTTAAACATGTGGTACCAAGGCTATAATCCTGCAGTCGTGACCTTTGCTCCCAGCCTCTCTTTTTTGTGCATTGGGTTTCTGTTTTCTAGTGTTTTAGTTTAGTTTATTTTATTTGTGTGCAGTTTAATTCTGTTCCGCTTGTGTTTGTGTTCCTAGTCCCTCCTAGTGTTAGCCCTCAGTCATGTGCCAAAATTGCTAGTGTTTATTCCCCAGTATGTAATGTTTCCTAGTCTTGGTATCGGTGAAAGTTCCCTAGATTCTGTGCGTGTTAATTGTTAGTTAAGTTTCTTCACATGTCACCTGTTTCTCAGGACTGTGACCATTGGTTAATTGGTAATTGTGTTGTTCATGTCATAACTGGGGAATGGCCACAAAGTTCAATGTCCAAATAGCAAGCATGGCTGTGAAGATACACCAGCTTTTAGCACTTGATAGATGTAGAAAACGTACCAGCACACCTTATTTTATTCAGAGTTTATTTAAATTCATGTCACATTCTTCAAAAAATCTTATGCCAAAAGTCTTGAAAAATGGGGGCTCCGTTTGTACTCAGTGACATGCTGTTATATTAAACTAATATGAGATGTTCTCTGCCATTTTCCCCACGATTTTAGATTTGCTCACATACCCCAGAATTGCAATCCTCCAACAGTGCAGGCACTTGTTATTACAATTGTCCCAAAAATGTATACTATATGTAGTGTGGGGGGGGGGCACTAGTGCAAAAGTGGAGCACTACTTTCTAACATTATGCAGGTTTCAAGTTCAGGGTGTGTCTGAACTCAGTTTAGACCATGTCTCTATGCTCATGTGGGTTTCCTCTGGGTTTTTCAACGTCAGCCGTTATCTGCAGTGGAGGATGAGGGTATCCCTTGACTCATTCACCATTTAGCTTACAGAAGGTCTTAATGCCAGCCTGCAATATGTTGATAATTCATTGTTAAATCTGGCTGGTAGATACACCTGTTGTTTCACACGGAATAAAAATGTCATTCTGCTAATCCTTAAGTATCATGTCTGAATAAAAAGATAATATTACTTTATCCTCTGGCATCTCCGATGCACTAACTTACAATGCGAAACAAGGCTGTTTTTGAGGTGTAGCTTTGGCCGTCACATTCCCAACTCTCGGGATTTGACAAGAGTGAGTTAGACGCATTCAGCTGCAGTCTATGCTATTCTCGTGAGATTCATAAGACCCATAGGAGTTTTGATATAATGCATTAATGTTTTATTATTTCTATTATTTAAAATATAATTACATTATTGGTCAGTGGTATCACAGTGTTCATTAGGTAATTCAATTGGTTTGGCGTAAGTTACTAAGTTTTGGAGTTGCATTCCTCTAACTCTTATTCACATTGAATTTGTGTAGTTTTAAAACACAATCTTATAGTGAACACAAGGTTTTTCAGGAACGCGTTAGTCGCACTGTAAACTGATATATCTAAAAAGTGAAGTACAATGCAAGGTTGGTTCTGTATCCTTTTACTATAATGCATCCATAACGCTGCACACCTACAAAAAAAATGATGGATTATTTGTAATGTTCATTAATTAAAATTTACAGCGGCTGCAATTAGAAGTGAGCACTAGGTAGGTGACGTGCATGTTTCATCATGACCTTCAGGGGGCAGCACTCATAAGGACTGCTAGTAAACCATTCTCCTTAAGAACATATCCAGTGTAATGTCACAGCGAGCCAATCACAGGAAGCACGATGCAGGGGGTGGACAGTCCTGGACAGGATGGCAGTCCATCACAGTGGACACAATCGTATGAGATGGGCAATTTAGAGACAGCAATTCACCCAAATAGGCAGCAACAGGGACTGTAATACAAACTCATAATTGTGTATATGACATCAAAAATCTCCTTACTGAGCCGTTATTCCACCCATACTGGTAAATGGATTTAATTTTTTTCATAATATTGTGAATATGTCTTGTTTATTTCACACCATTAAAAACACTTTAATTGCAGACCCCAAGATTCAAATTAAGAACTGCAATTATACAGTATATCAATATTATAGTATATTAACTGATAAAAAAACACAATTAATTATATAATGTATAAGGTTTGTATTATATAATCTGGTATAATAAATTTAACAGGGTGCACACTGCTTCACCAATCAATGCCTATCACACAAATTTGATTGGATATGTCAGTGAATTTTAAATTAAGCATCTGTGCTTTGGCTTCTTGGATTGGTCGAATGTATACTAGTTTAGCGCTAAACATTTGCAGAGCTAAGACCCATTTATACAGGTTAATTCCAGGACTAGGGCAGGGAAATCTGATTGTGGATCAGCGGAGGAGCTTGCTCTTCTTGGATTTCAAATGCTTACATTTCCAACTCTGCCTTGCGATCCATGCCGTGACCCAAATTTAGGTCATGACCCATGGGTTGAGCATTGCTCGTATACAGAATGGCCTGAAGAGTTCTGTTCAATGTCCTGGGTCCTATATCCATACACCATCATTTCTGCATGTTTAACCGCTGTATACAATAAACTTTCTGAAAATAGACAGTTGTGAATTGCAGGATTATGGATTTTATTCCCATCCCCAGCCCTGAGTGGACTGCATGGCTGTCTTCCAGTTCCTCAGTAATCCTAAAACATGCAGTAATGCTGTCTATACTATATGACTGTTCCCTGAAATTAAGATCCTGCTACTTTCACTGTTGTGAAATGGTTTAATTTCCCTAAGACAGCATGTTTAATCTAGGTAACACTGCATTACAGCACCAATGTTGCATTATTTATCTTAGTTAAGCTAACAGTTTAAGCTTCTGGAAGATACACTTCTGAGCCCATTTTAGTCCTTTGGTTAGACAATACAGTATTTTTACGTGTTAAAAGAAAGAAGAAACACCCAGTTAAATAGATCCAACTTAGTAGTTTCCAAATTGTGATGATGAAGCCAATTGCTATTTTCCATTTGTACTATATTACCTGAAGCCACTATGTTAATGTGCTCCATACATAAATTGTACTTTGTAATATTGTAAATCTGATCCAGATAAACTGATCTCATTCATTCACAGACACGTCTGCTCAGTTTGTCTTTATGACCATATTACAAACTACTGCAACAGGTCCTAAAGTTTATTATATAAAGGCACCGGTTGCATCATCATTGATTAGGTGACAACACGAGAAACAATAATGGTTTATAAGTCTCAACAAGACTTGACAAACGGAAACGACTAGATTACGGACTTCTCTGGGAAGATCGCATCTTTAAGTAATAAGTAATCAGCTATGCAGGTGGGCATATAGGACAGCGGGATCCAGAAAAACTTTGCATCCCACCCAGGCGAGTAGCGTGTGCGAGGGTGAACCGCGGAAAGGGCGTGCTCCATGCAGCTCACCACCTTCATCAGGTCCCCGTCTGGCATCTTCATAAATTTCTCCTTCAACATCGTCTCCACTGCAGGACAAACGGATGCACATGGTGTTAAGAGAGCTGCAACCACTTTCAGCAGCCTCTGCGTCGAAGCTTCAATGCCCGAGTTAAACTCTGAAGCCTTGGAAATTTCAGCACCAGGTTAAAGGCTGAGTAGCTAAACTTTTTGTACGTGCCAACTTGGATGAATCAACAAAAATTCAGTAAACACACTTTGAACTTTAATATGAATTGTTCAAAAGTCACATTCTCGAAACTCATTTGTTTTATGGCACTGTCATATATTCAAGTGTTAGATATACTATAATTAGTGTATTGGTTTAACGCAGTATCTCAGTCATCTGAGAAGAATAAAATTATTTATGAATTCAATAGGGTTAATTTAATTAAATCAGCAATGCAATGCTAAAATGTCCACAGCTAACCTTAAGGAGTCAACTATCTTTATAATATTGTAGTTAGAAACCAACCCTCATCTTTTAATGTTAAATTTCAGGTGTATGATCATCTCTAACTAGTGACCTAAAGTACATGACTGTATACTTGTAGTGTACGGTATGTGAAGTACCTCGATCCAAGTAACCGCTCCCATATTCATCTTTGATTTCCTGTGGTAATTTTGTCCACAATTTCTTAGCGCAATCACGTAAAATGTCAATGTCAGTCACGCTGGTTCTGAAAAAGCCCGGTTCAATGCATAGGACTTTAACTCCAAATGGTACCATGTTTCTCCTGATAAGCAAAAAAATAAATAAGTTTTAGGTTAGGTTGCCCCAGACTCAGATGTGCAGGTTTGTTGTGCAGCACACGGGACTCGTACCGCAGACTGTCATTGAAGGCCTCCACGCCGTACTTGGAGACGCAATATGGTCCACCGAATGGACTTATCCTACCGAAGACACTGGCCACGTTCACCACGCGCCCTTTGGCCTTCTTGATGAGTGGAAGCACACTCAGGGTCACGGCAATGACGCCGTGTAGATTCACATCCAGCATGGACTTGTAATCCTCAATTGAGAGCCAATCACAAGGCCCCGATGGTATGGAGACACCGGCGTTGTTTACCACACCCCACAGGCCTGTAAAGATCACAGATATCCTCAATAGCCTTTGCTTGAAGAGATCAGTCGATAAGATGTACAGCTGCAGGTTGACTAGAGTTTACCAAAGTAATCTGGGATTTAGCTTGTTGGATAATTTCAGGAAATATTCAAAGTGTTTTAACCCACGAATAGTTTCCAAATAATGTTTCATGACAGGTCAATGATGGATATTCATGGGTACATTTCTGCCTATGTGTTGTTGAAATGATTGGGCTAACCTTAACAACAGTACCCCATAAAAAGCAGGATATTAAAATGTTGAAAACAGGTGAAGATGGTTAAGGAAATAGCAGGATTCGTAGAGCATTGCGACCATGTTTTTTTGGGCAGTTCATATATAATTCTAATTGATTCTACACCTCTGCTGTGAACATCAGTACTCTTCACATCCCTTCAGGATCCCTAACGAACCCAGAACCTTCCCATTAGCATGCCCATGAAGCCAAGCGCGGAAGACAAACGGCAGTGCAGCTCCTAATCTGTTTTTATTTTTGATGTAACTGCAGCTCACCTTTACCCCCGACCTTATCCTTGACGAAATCTGCTGCTTTCCTGATGCTTTCGGTTTTGGTGACATCAAGGTGGACGGTTGCGAGCCTTACGGAGGAGCCCTTCTTCAGGTCTTCCTCCCCCTTTTCCGTGAAGCACGCGGCAATCACGCAGAAGCCCCGCTTGTCCAGATGTCTTGCCAGAAGGTTTCCGAACCCCGAGTCGCACCCGGTGATATAGACATATTTGTCCGATTTATTAGGAACTGTCTTGCTCTCTCTGTACCACCGATAAAGAAAATATAAGGCCGCCAGGCCAAGGATATACAGGAACATTTCTATAAGAAGAATAAGAAAAAAACAATTAAACCTTAAAAATCCTTATTTATTTCTACGTAGGCCTACAGGCCACCGCGAGAGGCCGATTCATTTGAATTTGATCTTGACCCAAATGCGGCTGGACTGTAAGAAATATATTAGTCTGAATCTAAATTAGTTACGTCATAAGAAAAAAAAGTCTAGTAATTCAGGTATGTGGCAATTTCCTTTCGGAGGCTTCAGAGCCAAACTGGAAGGACTTGTCAGGGTTACGAAACCGCAATCTTGTCTAACTTGTATTATAATCATGAAGTTGAAGTTCTGCTGATCAGGCCATCCATGGTGAACATGCATTTCTCTGCGAGAGTCCTGCCAAATGTAAGGCACCATTCAGGACTGACCGGCTTTTTCTTAAACCAATCTTGAATTCATAACATAATCGTTTTTTCATGTAAGAAAACTGTTTAATTGCTGAACCATGACAAGAGAGTTTGAGAATAGCACTTATTATGCGGGAAGAAGGGGTTTATTATAACATGGCCCGTGAATACAATTTACAAAAAAACTACAAAGAAACTTTATACAAAAACATAAACATTTAATAATTTTAGCCTCAGACTAGAAAGTTACTGTCCAGACTAACTTGCTTGCGGTTTTAAGTAATCTGCGATCGTTAAGAATCGTTGAACATCTGCAAGCGGAAAAACAGAGAATTAGTAATTCTGTTTTACACACAAGCTGAGAAGCGTGCATTCAAGTTCAAGTTCCCAGAAAGCAGAAATCTTCCGGCGTTCTGCTGCGCTGTTTTTCCACAGAGTGTGATATCAGGAAGCACAAATAAACAAAAACTGCCGAAACTGAGAATTAAGACTAGAAACATGCAGCCTATTATTGTAACATTAACACCAAGAAACTTGAAGTCTTCTGCGGCGGTACCAACAACTTTCCTATATCAAAATCAACGATTACTCAGTATGCCCCTATTTTTTTAAGTGATGGCTTATCCGTTAAATACGCAAACACATAACACTGAAAGAACAATCGCCTACCTGGTCACGAACCGTTGCAGAACTACTGTCACAAATGAACTGACGTTTGAATAAGATGTTTGAGCCTCTTTAACCAAATCTTCCGGAACTCAAAAGCCAGCTGTAGGCATACAGCGCCACCTACTGGACTAAAGGAGTGAAATACAATTTTTACTAAATTCATGGCTAAGAAATGCTCAATAATAATAATTAATAATAATTGAACCCTTTATTGTCCCCGTGGGGAAATTCTTTTTACGCCTCCCTCAACTTGCTCATTGTAGAACCTGCGACCTTGTGATTATGGTACACAGGCTTAGCCCACTGAGCCACATGCTGCCCCCAGTATAGTAGTCAATAGTAGTCAATTTTACGCTCAGTAGTTGCTTTGAGCAGATTTCTGTTGTATTTGTGTGCTGCCATTTGGGTAAGTAACTCCTCAAAAATAGAACCGAGATTTATGTAAGTTCCTGGCTATGCACTCTGTTTGTAGAACGATACTTACTTGACACGTATATTGCTCACACATATAAGAATTTTTCGATAATTTTTTTAAAAAGCATTTGTGTAGGTGGTTTATAACTATCCTATTATAATATTATAATTTCATTAACATCCCACCCATACCCACGGTTGCAGATTTTTACTCTGGGATGATGATTTTTGCTTTTGGTTAATAATTACAGAAAAACAATTTTGCCACGCGTCAAAGTCCTCGTAGATATGCGGACGGAGTACATCAGCTCAGGGTCCATACGTTTTATTAGTAAGCTGCATTTTAATATACATATAAGATACAAACCATAAAAAATAATTTTAAGATAAGACTTATTAAATGGGTTGAACACAGTAAACAATACACCCCCAGTCGCCCCCCTTTCTCTATATCCCACAAGTACCGATTCGTGATGGTCGGAAGGTTTATGGGTCAGAAAGGAAACATTGATTTGTTTTCCCCAGAGTAAGGAGAGGCGAATTATTGCATTATCTTTTGATCAAACTGTTAATCAGCTCTCTGGCTCTAGCGTGAAGTGTTTCTGCATACTTTATGTATAAATGATTTATAATCATTGCTGGGATTAAGGGTGGGCGATAAGCATTAGGTCAGTAGCCTTCAGGTCATTAAACTCTTCATGCTACACTCATTGTGGTAGAAGTGATTTGCCCAGTATGCAACTGATGTTTTGCAAGACAGGTCAGCATTTATATTCAGAAATCTGGATGATTATGAAAGATGACATTTAATAAAATTATACAATCTATTTACCATTTTGCTCCAATTTATGAGGTAATAGTATGTTGTTCTCTGCATTTAACCCATATGCGACATAGCAGGGGGCAGCTAATTCAGCGCCCAGTTAGCAGTACCTTGCTCAGGGTACCTCAGTTGTACCTGGCTGGTCAGAGATTTGAACCTGCAACCTTTCAACTACAAGTGCACTTCCCTAACCGTAAAGTCACCACTGCCCACAATAAGCAGTCTTATGCATTTGCATGTAATTTTGTAATTAACTAGTTAATTAATTTTCAGTATGTAGTAGAACAGCTCACATGAGCAGAGGTTAGGTACAATCATTTAGCCTGATCTGCTCACATCCATTCAGCTCCTG
This sequence comes from Mormyrus proboscirostris, assembly GCA_026779585.1. Classification (NCBI taxonomy): domain Eukaryota; kingdom Metazoa; phylum Chordata; class Actinopteri; order Osteoglossiformes; family Mormyridae; genus Mormyrus; species Mormyrus proboscirostris. The sequence continues at coordinate 47,131,159 of JAODKF010000001.1, read as the reverse complement.
TGGGGGTCTTTCCTCAGAGCTGAACCCTCCCCCCCCCTTATCATCGGGGGTACATAGGAGGATGGGGGCCCAGCACTTTACAGGGGCCCATTAATATATCGTCGTTGCCAAGGTAATACCTCGTATGTGCACATATATTATACCTTGGCAACGACGATATGAAATTATAACATTGGTGGTGCTGGGGGACCCATAGTGACATTTTTATCAGGGGGCCAGAATTTCTAGCTAGGGACCTGCTGATTTGACATCACTGATCTTCATCACAAGTCTTCCATGTACATTCCCAATCTGCTTACGCATTCTTTTCGTCACACAGTGAGGCGGACGGCTTGACTATCTGCAAGTCACGACCTACATGAGTTGTCCTGCTGGATTTTCCAGCAGCATTCCACGAAAGGGCAGGCGAGTAGCACTGGGGTCAGCGCCTCCACCACACAATTGATAGAAAATGCCAGAAAGTCCAGCGCTGCCCTTTTTAAGCCATAACCCAGACTTTCTGTATACGGCTCTGGGTTTGTTTCTATGGATCCTTGATGGCTGGATATTCATCTTAAGGCCAGTAAGTTTACACTTCCTTTGTGTAAATGACACCGCTTTTTACCATACGTGCTGTTGCAAGCTTGTCAGTTGTTAGGGCAGCAAGGGCTGGATGGACTGGTTCTGTCTAACTGGATTATTATCATTCTTGATGCGTCAGGAGAAGAAACAAGGAGGTCATTGTTATTTTGTGCTTGTGACCAAATACATGATACAGAGAGTTGTTGCCATCAGGAATAGATTATTATGTCCGCTCTCATCTCCTTTATGTTGCTGTCAAGCCTTCAAGCCTGTCTGTTGGTGGCACCAGTCCGTCTGCTCATTGCCGGAGCCCTAACAGCCCTCCCTGGTGGAACGACAACACAGTCCTACAGGAAGTCAGTCTGGGTCATGACTTTTAATTTGGTATATGGTCAGGCTGGATGCAACGGGCTCTTATGGTTTCTTCTACCTGTGAATGAGTCTCCTTCCTTATTTCTCTGAAGCACATGAGAAGGATTTTTAAAACAACGTCAAGCACACAAGCCCCCACCTTGTAAACTTACATGCAAATAAAAACTCACTTCGTTAAGGGTGAGCAGAAGCTCCATCACCTTCTGGGTAGGGAAAATTATCGTTGCTGTCCGGTGAAAACCATTTATATCCACTTTTTGATGATTTTTATTATAGATATAATATAATAATAATAGATACTTCTTTAATCCCCACAGGGAAATTGTCTTCATGCCTCTCTCAACTAGCTCTTTGTAGAGTAAGTTGTCTGTGACATGCTGAGGCTGGGTTTGAATTGGTGACCTTCTGATTACAGCCACACACTGCTCCCAAATATGCTTGTTCTCCTGTATCTGCTGATAGAGATTGACAATGAAATTGACCAATGAAAAGAAGTTTGATGAGTTTTATGTTTTTCATCAGACAGCGACGATATTTACTTCTTTGATTTTGCTTTTTTTTTCCTCAACAAAAAAACTACACCAGCCAGCAGGGTGAGTTTATGGCTAAAGTCTCTTAGGCATGTAGCAACGTAGTAAATGCAGGTAATACAGTGCAGGCAAGTAAACATACTGCAGAAAAATGACCAGCATCCCAGAGACTTTGGATACAAGGCAGGTACAATTCATCACAGGGCAGACCCACAAACCATTCACAATTTTGTAACTCCAATTAGTCTCAGCATGTTTTTGGACTGTGGGGGGAACTGGAGTACCCAGAGAAAACCCCACAACGACATGGGGAGAACAGGCGAACTCTGCACACAGGGAACCCCAGCGGAGACTTGAACTCAAGCTCCAGAGGCATGAGGCAACCACCCCAATTCCACTCCTCCTACTATTACCTATAATATTCTTCTTCTTAATAATGTACGGGAACTACAATGGTTGGGAGAAAAGGACGTTTATGAGGCAAGATTTGGAGACTGGGAGAGTCGGGAAGTAATGGATGTCAGGGAAGGGAATTCCAAAGGGGGGGGGGGGGGGGGGCACCCCAGAGGTCACCAGTTCTGGGGAGTTCGGAAAGAGGAGCAGTGAGGAGCCCAGAAGAGGAAGATCTCAGAGTACAAGGGTGCTGATAGAACAGGAGAGGATCAGAGCGATAGGGAGGAGGAAAGGTGCTCAGCAGCAGGCTGCGGGAGGCGGGGTTTGATGTGAGAGATGTTACGTGTTACGTAGGTGGAAAAAGAAGATTTTGCCAACAGCTGAAACTGAAAAGGTCCAGAATTACACTGCGACTGTGGTAGAGAGGAGAACTGCCATGCCATCAGCGAGATGAGGAGACAGGCCAGTTGTATGATGGATGGATTTTGGGCCAAGCAGGATAAACTCAGTTAAGCTTGAGGAAACTGTTTGTCATCCAGACCTGCTTTGATTTGGGGCTGGGGTGGCAAGTGGATCGATTTAGTTCTAGTGCTAAATCGGGCTACTTTAGGAAGCAATTATCATATATAATAACTACTACATCTAACTGGGTGTTTTGATGGATATGTAAGTGGCTATGTTTATCCACATAGCTGCACTAAAGTCAAGATAATTCTGTAGATGAACCAAGTTGTTGTTTTAATAATTCTTTTCTTCCACATCGACTGTGCACCGTTTACCCAGCTCTAACAAAACATTGACTGATATCTGTGGTCTGCTCTTGCTTTTCCTGACTACAGTACTACTCCATCTCAGAAAACCCATTGATAAGCTCTCTATGACATATTTGTTTTGCTTAGTGCCCTTTTAAAGTGTCAATAAACTGATCATTGATGCGGAAAATGAAAAGAATACACATAGTGAATATATTACCCTATAGCTTACTTTGGCCAAAGAGGCACTACTTTGGCAGCCATCAATATCTTGCATAACCCATGTGATGTAGAGTGTATATGAATGTATGTGAGTATACTGCATATAAATGTTACATTTATATGGCGCTTTTCAAACCCAAAGCACTTTACAGAACCCATGGGGAGTCACTTCAACCACCACCGCTGTGAGGCCCCCACCTGGATGACGCAGCAGCAGCCATTCTGCGTCAGTACGCTCACCACACAGTAGCTAAGGTGCTGAAGGGGCAGGAGAGAATTCACCAGTTAGATATAGGGGATGATTAGGAGGCCAGCTGTGATGGGGCCATAGTGGGAAATTATAGCCAGGACATCAGGGTACCACTACTACCCTGTCAGAAGATGCCCAGGGATCTTTCATGACCCCAGAGAGTGAGGACCTCAGTTTTACGTCTCATCCGAAGGACGGCATCATTTTTACAGCATGGTGTCCCCGTCACTGCACTGGGGCACTGGGATCCACGCAGACCACAGGATGGGCTCCCCGCTGGCCACAGTGTCCCCGTCACTGCACTGGGGCATTGGGATCCACGCAGACCACAGGATGGGCTCCCCGCTGGCCACAGTGTCCCCGTCACTGCACTGGGGCACTGGGATCCACGCAGACCACAGGATGGGCTAATGGGCTAATTTGCTGGCCACACCAACACTTCCTCCTACAACAACAACAGCTGCCCAGAAACTTTCTTGATTTAATTTAACTCGTTTTGTCACTTGGAAATCAGTCATTGCCTGTTTATAAAACTGGCAAAGAAGATTTTGTTTTTTAAAAACAGGAAATTCCTGGGACATTGAACATGTTCGAAAGCTTTGATCTACAAATGGGTGGGTTCAGGCCAACTTTGGTCTACTGAATAGTCCTTCCTATTGATTAGATGACTAACTGAACTTGAAGGCCATATAGTTTTATTACAACAAGAATGGCAAGACTTTATCTGTTTATTAGAGGAGGGGACAGAAAGAGAGTCTGCTGGGGTAAAAACAGCAGGTTGCATTGGTGACTGAAGCAAACAAACGGTGATTCAACTGGATTTAAGAACACTGATGAAAAGGTATATAGTTCCTCTCGTTAATTTCTCAACTTTGTTTACAAAAAGAGCTGTAAGCTTTGATTTTCTTGTGGATGCATTGTTTTTGATGTAACATTAAATAAAGGACTGTTTTCAAAAATTCTATTGCATGTCTATGGGCTTGTATTGCATGTTTACGGTCCACCAAATTCAGCAAAATTAAATGTTTAATTTACCCTCTGTATTGACAACAGATTACATGATATTAACAGTCTAAAAGCTGGACCCTGTACCAGAAAAGTAGTTATGAAATCTGAATGGACAGATGTATGGTAATAATAACTGTGCCTACATCAACCCTGCTGGTATATATTTTTTTTTGCTATTTACTAATGTTGTTTTCAAGAAGGCCCTAGAATATCCAGGAATGGGTGAAATCACTGAAATGGAAATCAAACAACCTGTAGAAGAGGGAAAAGAATGCCAGACGTCGCAATTAAATGATGGTAATGTATCTTACAGCTGTACCATACCTATAATTGTGGTAACAGAATTTCTGCAAGAGCAAGAAGATGGTTTTTAGGGGGTTATGAGACTTATGAACAAATTATATACAGTTTGAATGATTGATAGAGGCTAATGGTGCCGATCTACGGGGCAACTTTTTGAGCAATGTTGCTGACCAATGCTCCTCGGGCACTTTCCCATTGATATTAGGCAACAAATTTCCATTTTAAAAATTTCAAATAGCAGTTGGAAACTCTTTGTAATCATCCAGACCCAGATGAGTTGCCCTTTGTCTCACCTGGTTGGCAGTTGCCTGGCAACATTGCTTGAAAAGTTGCCCTTTTATCATCACCATTAGAGTGTTATTTCACAAAGATAAGTGTATCTGTGTGCCTCGCAAAAATAGGCAAGGACAGGGGAGTGAAATATTGTGGCACCATGATGTTTATTATGCGAAATTGGTAACAAGTATTGCTTGGGAGGAAAGTTGAAGAATGGGATGGAAATGAGAACCAGTTGTGACTGTAACTGTCACACTTAGTCACTGGTGCATATTTTGGTTTACACTGTATATGTGCTAAATATCATGTGGCAAATATTATGTGGCACAACTGTCCATGTGCCCAGACACATGCACACATACACACAAATATAGTACACTCATAAAAGATACACTGTTCATATACCTGTATTACTCTACTTTTTAGATTCCTCAAACACTAAAAAGGGGTAGGTGTGATTTATATTTTTTATTTCATTTTAATAATTAATTTAATTACATATTGATAGTAAAAAATGGTAAAGTTGGTAACAGTCAACTTATATTATTCATTGTGATTTTGTCATGACTATTTTTGGTGGTTTTGTATTGTTTGCTTGTATTTTTTTCTCCCTGCAGGAGTGAAAAGAATGACAAAATCAGTTTGGGTGTTGGATTTTTTCAGCTGGTCAGTGCTACATGTATTATATAAAATACAAATATAGAACATCACTATAATATCTGAATGATAATTTCTAAAATTACTATAAGATACACTATACTGTATGGCACTGCAAAAAACTTTGACTCCTTTGCCAGTGGTTTGAAGTGTTGTAAATCAATAGGTCAAAGTTATAGCATTTTAATGCAAACATTTCTCTATAATTTTAGTAGGCAATTTGGTTGTACCTCTCCTGGAGCCGACACCTTATCATGGTGGAGGGGTTTGCGTGTTCCAATGATCCCAGGAGCTAAGTTGCCTG
>JAODKF010000001.1:47096908-47119796 GCA_026779585.1 Mormyrus proboscirostris | reverse complement strand
GGCGGTCAGAAGCAGAGGATCGCCATCGCTCGAGCTCTGGTCCGAAACCCCAGGATCCTGCTGCTGGACATGGCTACTTCTGCCCTGGACAACGAGAGCGAGGCCGTGGTGCAGGAGGCCCTGGATAAAGTGAGTGCGGCTCAGGCAAACAAGGAAATGTAGACAAGCATCAATGCAGAGTGTCATTTTGCAAGAGCAAGAGGGGTTCACTTGTTTCCATGCTCACGAATCTCTCACTGCTAGGCTCGGTTGGGTAGGACAACCATCAGCATTGCCCACCGGTTGTCTGCCATTCGGAATGCCGACGTCATCATTGGGTTTGAGCATGGAAGAGCCGTTGAGAGAGGCACCCATACTGAGCTTCTTGCCAAAATGGGCATCTACTACACCTTGGTCACACTACAGAACCAAGGCAGTGATGTGACCAGTAACGTGATAAAGCAAAGTAGGTGCATTATTGTTCATTTTATCTCTTATTTGCAGGGTCAGCTTTAGCTTAAGGCAGAACAGGCAGTTGCTTAGAGCCCCGAATTACCTGCAATGTGGGGGAAGTGAAATGATTATGGGGGGGGGGGGGGGGTCGCCCACGTATAGCACAACCGGGGGCCACTGCAAAGGTAGAGCCAGCCCTGCTTATTTGCATTACATGATGCAAGTCATTCTCATATTAATTTCCAGCTCCTGACAAAGAAAGCAAAGAGGACCCATGCGTCGAAAGAGTGGGCAGTTTCAGGAGGACGTCCTATGAATCTTCATTAAGGTGAAGACTTAAATGTCACTAATCAGTTTCTAAATGGATAGATGAGAACACCAGAGTAGTAAATGCATTAAAAGACATTAAAAACACAAAAGAACAATAGAATATGAATATGTAGATCTGCAGTTAAAGCATCCGTGACATTCTTCTGTGTTCTTTGAAGGGCATCTCTGCGTCTGAGATCTGAATCTCGCATCTCCGGCGAGTTCATTCCCGATGCAATACGAGAAATGGTCAAAGTCAAACCTGATTTCAGCAACCACACAGATCGTGAAGCCGAAATGAAAGAGGTGATATACGTCTCACGGACTGTCTGATTGTCCAATTATAGTGATTTTGACACAAGTGTGTGGACAAGCCTAATATTGCTTTATTACAGTATTTGAAGAGAATTAACCCTGAGGTGAACATCACGTTTATTGCAGTGGAAATGCACACAGAATACCATAAAACAGATTAGGTTTCTCAGCAGGTGAATGGACTAATGCTCTTTGAACCTGTCTAATTTACAGGCTCTGCTTTCACCTGATCCCTCTTACCAGCTTCATCTTAACAGTTTGTCAGATGCAGCACATCTCTTACCTATAGACCACCATTGAAAGAATATGCTTTAGTTACTGTGACATTTATGTAGGACATGCAATGAACCGTAACATTGTGAATTGTGAATAAATGCTGGAATGGTGTATTTGCATACGAATGGGTTTCTAATAATTGCAATTATACTACTGAATCTGTTTTTCATACGTAATATGGCGTAGTTGTTTTCTGTGTTTTAACACGGTGTTAAGAAGCAGGATTCAGAAGAGCTTGTGGAAACGGCACCGGTGGCCCGGATTCTGAAGTACAACCGACCTGAATGGCCCTACATGCTGCTGGGCTCACTGGGGGCAGCAGTGAATGGATCAGTCAATCCCATCTATGCCATTTTATTCAGCCAGATCTTAGGGGTGAGAATTCTGAGAATGGCCATCTGCTTTCGTTGTGCTCTCTGCTTCATGAGACCATGAAACTCTCGTCTTTGCTCCTTACATGCAGGCATTTTCCGTGACGGACCTGGATCAGCAGAGGTCTCAGATCAACGGCATTTGCATATTGTTTATCATCGTAGCCATCACGAGCTTCTTCTCCCAGTTTCTACAGGTAAGCAAGCTTCTTGTAAAGCCTGCGTCGTTTCCATGTTCATATTGCTGTGACTGTATCGATGGACTACCTGTAAAAACAAGCAGCCCAAATGTCCAGGGGAGGTATGGGAAGTGGTCTTCCTGTTTTGTTTAAGGGCTACTCGTTTGGGAAATCGGGGGAACTTCTGACACGAAGGCTGAGGAGGATGGGATTCCAGGCCATGCTGAAGCAAGAGATCGGCTGGTTCGACGATGCGAGAAACAGCCCTGGAGCTCTAACCACAAGGCTGGCGACGGATGCTTCCATGGTTCAAGGGGTGAGATACTCTCCGAGATTAGCAGTCCTGACTGAAATATACGAATCAATTCTGGTGATTCCTTAGCTACTCTCCTTGGATGATTGACAGCTTGCTTTGTCCTTCTCAGGCCACTGGGTCACAGATCGGAATGATTGTCAATTCCCTGACTAGCATTGGAGCGTCCATTATCATAGCATTTTACTTTAGCTGGAAGCTAAGCCTTCTGGTGGTCTGTTTTTTGCCGCTTATCGGATTGTCAGGGGCCTTCCAGGCAAAAATGCTGATAGGCTTCGCGAATGAGGACAAGGCGGCCTTGGAGGCAGCAGGGCAGGTATGTTAATCTGTTATTGCACTCCTGCTTCATCACCTACATGCTATATGCCCCTAAAGTACTATATTGTGACCACTGTGCTGTATTCGGTCTTTGTCCCGCACAGGTTTCCAGCGAGGCGTTAGCTAACATCAGAACCATCGCCGGGCTGGCGAAGGAGAGCATGTTTGTCGATTTGTACGAGAAGCAACTGGAGGCTCCATATCGAGCTGCCAAAAAGAAGGCCACAGTTTATGGAATCTGTTTCGCGTTTGCACAGTGTGTCATATTTATGACATATGCGGCCTCCTTTCGATATGGTGGCTATCTGGTCAACAAGGAAGGACTACATTATATGTTAGTTTTCAGGTATGACATGCACATTAAAAGATCAGCATTCTTCAATATAAGCATTAAAATACTCATATACTTAAACATGTCCCCCTCACATTTCATAATTATTTGTTTGGACCCCCCCACATTCAAAATGCTTCTGACGTCCCTGTACCTAAATCTAAAAGGCTGTTAATCCAGAGAAGGTCTCAATTTGAAGCTTCTTTGAGTTTCGTTTGTCCATCCATCCAGTTTCTGACCAGTCGTTCGGGACATGGTCCCAGTACGCCGCAGGAAGCATAGGGCAGGAGGCACTCAAGTGTGAAACGTACCGGAGATGATGGTGAGATTGCTTAACAACCCAGCATGCATCTCTCTGTGTCTCTATGCCAACCCCTGCAGAGTGATATCTGCTGTAGTGATTAGTGGTACAGCCCTTGGAAGAGCGTCCTCCTTCACCCCTGACTACGCCAAGGCCAAAGCTGCAGCTGGCCAGCTCTTCAAGCTGCTTGACAGGGTGCCACAAATTAGCCAGGCTGGGGGACAGAAGTGGGTGAGGCACTGACCATTCTCTAACCACATACACGCATGGGTTGCTCTTCTCATGGAATTGCTTCAGAACACCATGTCAACACTTTGAGCCATAATAATCCACAGGGTTACAAATTACTACGGCTGTACCAAGTATTGTGAGTATCGAGTAGTGGTTTATGATTAACAGATAAAAAATTAAAAACAAAATGCATTGCCAACACAAAAAAAAAACACCTTGGCGTATGATGGTAATCTGCTATTTATCGTAGCAATACTTTGCTGAAGAAATGAGAGTATGCAACCCATGTGGAAGTACATTGTCACCCATGTTACAACAATACTTTATATGTTACAGTCGTATAAAGTAAAATGTTCAACTTGAGGCTGTGGTCTTTAATCATCTTTCTTGTTTTAAAGGAAGGTTTTAAAGGAGAGATAGAGTTCGTCAACTGCAGATTCACATACCCTTCAAGGCCAGACATCCAGGTGTTAAATGGGCTTGTTGTGTCAGTGAAGCCAGGCCAGACCTTGGCTTTTGTGGGCAGCAGTGGTTGTGGCAAGAGCACCAGCATCCAGCTGCTGGAGAGATTCTATGACCCGCATGAAGGCAAAGTGGTGAGTCACAGTTTTGCTCTCTCATCTTTCATAGGTTGCTATTTCCATGTATGTGCTGAAGTGAACTAACCACCTGCGTCTGCCTCACCTATAGGAAATTTTCTGTAGGATAATAATTACCAGTGAGACAAGCAGCTGAAGAATCCTGGGCAACTTAATCACTGCCAGATATGGAGCTCATGGTGTTGCAGTAAAAATATTCATTTTTCGTATTTTCATGTTGAATTACACTCTCTTTTTTAGTTGATAGATGGTTATCCAACGGGGAATATCAGCGTGCCGTTCTTAAGATCCCAAATTGGTATCGTCTCCCAAGAGCCCGTGCTATTTGACTGTAGTATAGGTGAAAACATCCAGTATGGAGACAACAGTCGACCAGTTGGCATGGATGAGGTCATAGCTGCTGCACAGAAAGCCTATTTGCATGACTTTGTCATGTCATTGCCAGATGTAAGTAAATACCCAGAACTCCTTAATGATATACAGTGCTCACATAAAGTCTTGGGATGTTTGCTTAATTCAGTAAATATATTGCAAATTTACTGGTTTCATAATAAAAATTGTTACTTACAAAAGACATTTCACGTTTGAAACAACCAGTAGATTTAAGTAAAACATTAATTTTAAGTAGTAATAAATTGAAACCAAAGTTATAGTTCTAAAATAAAAAAAAATATTATTGATCAAGCAGTGTCATTGGGTGCTTTTTAATTAGTAACAGTGTTGCAATAATATAAAACACCAATCCGGTATCCGTTTGGGAGACAATGACTACAATTCCAATTTATAGCAAAATGGCAAGAACAGAACTGAATGACAAAAATTTCATTTAAAAAAAAGAAAATGTCTGTGCAGAAGATAATTGCAGATGTGTTAAATACTGCTTGTCAAAGGACCTTTGTTATGAAACCATTCAATTTGCAACATTTTTACAGACTTAAGCAATCCCAAGATTTTCTGTGAGCACTGTATCACTGCAGCAGCAACTAATTGCAAAATCATCATTTTGGGCTATGCATTAATCCCTGATTAAATCTGTCCACCTTTCCTTGGCAGAAATATGAGACGCAGGTTGGTGCCCAGGGCTCCCAGCTGTCCCGGGGGCAGAAGCAGCGCATCGCCATCGCTCGGGCCATCGTCAGAAACCCTAAGATCCTGCTGCTGGATGAGGCCACGTCTGCCCTGGATACCGAGAGCGAGAAGGTCACCTACTACCATGGTCTTAAGCAGAGGTGGAGATTTGAGGTCCAGAGAGTACCAACCAGTTGAGTATAAAGAGTCAGTCACAGAGTACTCAACTGGTTGGTTGAAACAAAATCTTGGTCTGGATTTGTACCCTCTGGACCTGAAATCACCACATCTCCACAACAGCAAACTGATATGAAGAGCATTTTGCTAAAAATTTACGTCACAGTATTTTACCGTTATAAACTACAAGCAGCAGACACTGCAATCCAACATGGCATGTATAACTCATCTATTAATATTATAATATTAATAATTAATATATTATTCTACATGATATTACAGTTTTATTTATTTATTGGTAACTTCCTCTAAGGAGCAATCCCATGCAAAGGTCCACTGGTTGACACATCCATGATGCTGATAAAATGCAGTGTATTTCTCACATATAAATTAATCATTAATATGAGTTTTCATGGCCTGTCTATCTTCAACTGAAGAAGTTACATCAGTTCACTCATTGACATTAAGCTTGTCCAAGATCTATGGTGTTTTGCTTGCTAATTTGTGTCTGAATGTCACATCTATAATGCTTGAATTTCCCTAAGACACACTGAGACTGAGACCTTAGTTTCCCCACACATAACCCTACTGCCGTAACCAAAATGTTATGCTGAGTTTTGCATGCCTGAGGAGATCGCTGTATGCACCTAGCAAAGTATTGTTTCTTTTTTTTTTGACTAATAAACTGCTGATTATAGCCGTCAAGTAATGCATCCCCTGTGTTTCAGACAAAATTATGAACCGGTAACATAATCTGAACATTTCTTAAAAGAAACGTTGAAGATATATGGCAGAGCTGATGATAGTTATGCCAAAAGAGCCCCAAATGTGTGCTGGTGGCACCATTTAATCCCAAGGTATATAAATAACAATGACAACAACAAGTTTTAAGTGTTGTTATTATTATAATCATCATCATACAAGGGGATACATTATTCGGCAACCCCCAATTTTACAGCTGCCGAGATTTGCATCCGCCCTTTTTCGCGAAGTTCGCGCAGTTCTCGCCATGCATGCAAAAGTCGGCATAACACCGGCTGTATGTTGTATTTACATACGACGTGATATAATCCATCCATCCATTCATATTCAGATAATCCGTTATGTTTAATCTCCCCGCGGTGCGCCACCGACCACGAATGTCACAGCACTGTGATCTCTAACCGGTGTCCCTTCTCTTCCGCAGGAGGTGCAGGCTGCTCTGGACGAAGCCAGACGGGGTCGCACCTGTATGGTCATAGCGCACAGACTGTCCACCATCCAAAACGCCGATATCATAGCTGTCATGTCCCAGGGCGTTGTGATTGAGAAAGGGACGCATGAAGAGCTCATGGCTAAGAAGACTGCGTATTACAAACTGGTCACTACAGGGGCACCTATTAGTTAAGACAGAAATACAGTAACAATGTTTGATATTTATTCATTTTGCGATTTTATGTATCATAAAAAACAAAAATAAAGTTTTGATGCAGGGATGCAAACTAACTAACTTTGGTAAGCTGGCTGGCGTGAGATTCAATTCAAGACAAATTTCAGGCGTGACACGGTTTCAGTGTCAAGCCCACGCAAGAATTTTTAGGGTAAATCTCTATTAGTGTATTATAAACCTAAAATTAGCTACATCGAAGGTGCTGGGGTAGATTGCAAACCCTGAAGACTGTAATGCGAATTGAAAGTTTCACTCCAGCCAGTTGACCAAAGTTGGCAAACCTGAGTCTGCGCATTTTCATATATGTGATAGTTTTATCACCTTATAAATAGTCTTTAGGGTTTGCAAACTACCCCAACGCTTTTGACGCTTTTGGAATAATATGGGTTTGCCGTGAGATTTCATGTGTGAGCCTAAGTCAGAAAACGTGAGTGTCACGCCAAATGCGCGACATTTGGCAACCTAGTTTGATGTTTTTCTTCATAGCAAGTTGCTTCAAGTGTTTAGATCTGAAGAGCAACTATATATATATATATATATATATATACAGTAAGCTGTGCGCATTACACAACATAAGGATGAGTGACAGGAACTTTAATATTAAGTTCTATAACTTTTAGAATACCGCACCAACAGCCCCCCACCGCCCAGTATCAGACACTTTCCGACGTTTTAGATCATCAACCTCAAAATTCGCGCTCGAAAGGAGAGTTTTGTCCTACATTTCAGCGCCATCTGTCGTTCAAATGATAATTGCAATGCGCCGGACCCAAATAAAGGGTTATATATGTAAAATCATTACCAAGCATAATGTGATTACATAAGAACTGGACAAAAATATATACATACGGACAAATTATATTGGGACTCACCTCTCAGTAATTGAATTAAAGTGTTTCATTCACGCCCATTGCCACAGGTGTGGCAATGATAATGGCGTGGATTTGTTTTTCAGGGGTTTGGCTGGGGCCCTTAGTTCCAGTGAAGAGAACTCTTAATGTGTCAGGGTCAGTCCCTGTTGTCCCAATTTGTGTCCCTTCCCCGTTTGGCCAGCAGGTGTTGCTGGTCATCTCATCCCTCGTGTTTTCCCCTGTTTCCTGTCAGCTGCATGGCTCAACATGTTGAGCATGCAGCTACCTGTACAGTAAATCCCATTCATCATGTGCTTGAATCCTGCCTCCTCTGTTCTTGTATATTGTATGAGTTTTTCTAGTTCCTGTGCCTTCTAATCTGTATTTGGGTTTGGTTAAATTCTTTGTGCCTATGTTTGTGTTTCTACCTCTCTGTTATTCCCCAGTGTTAGTTTCTGTTTACTTGTTCCTTGGTCTAGGTCTTTGTTTCCCTGTTCAGTTCTGTGAGTTTATTAGTTTCACCTGTTGCCCGTTCTTGTTCCTGCCCTTGTGTGTTTTCCTGGTTGCTCGTTGTCCTGCACCTTCCCCTATTGGTTAATTGTCTGTCTCACTCCTGCATATCATTACCCTGTTCGGTTTTTGTATTTAATTTGCTGTCTGAGGTTTAGTCCCTTTTGGTTCATTGTTTGAGGTCTGTGATGTTAGATTGATGTTTATTTTGCTTACCTGTCCAGTTTTTCCTTATTTAGTCTTTGTTGTCCCCTTTAGTGTTTGACCCCTTGCTGTCTTTTGATTTTGTTGTCTCTTAGTGTTTTTTTTGTTTTGTTTAATAAACCCCGTCTTTTTGTTCCTGGAGCCGCCAGTGGGTCGTCCACCTTTTTCTGCCTGCTCCAGAACCGCCGGAGTCCATGACGCCAAGACATTTTGGATAATTCTACGTATGCTTCCAACTTTCTGCCGCATGGCTGTGCCCCAATGCATAAAGCAAGGGTTCATAAAGACATGGTTGGGTAAGTTTGGTGTGGAAGAACAAGACCAGCCAGCATAGAGCCCTTACCTCAACCCATCAAACGCCTTTGGGATGAACTGGAACGGAGATTGCGAGCCAAGCCTTCATGTCCAACATCGATGTCTGACCTCACAAACGCTCTTCTGGATCAATGGGCAAAAATTCCCACAAACACATTCCATAAACTTGTGGAAAGCCTTCACAGAAAAGTGTTATTGCTGTTATAGCTGCAAAGCGGGAATCAACTCCTATTGATGCCTATGGCTTTACAAAGGGATGTCATGAAAAGCTCATGCATGTGTAATGGCTAGGTATCCCAAAAATTGTCTATATAGTTTGTAATGTGGTATGCAGCAGACCCAGATATCGCGGCGGTAGGAACAAGAGAAGATGAGACAGTTTCAAAGGAGACGCATTCTATTTTATAATCCTTATTATAAATATACTGTATAATCCTAATTCCAACATGGAAACGCAGGGAGGTCTGACACCTAACAGTAAGACACAATACAAAGAGACATTCAAGGATCTGGCAAAGATCATACACAAACGCAGGTAAGGGCACGACAGTCGGGTACACAGCACAGCTATCTAAATAACACAGATAAGGGATATTTACAAATAGTGTGGAGTATCCTGGTTCTACTGGCAGAAGACTACATTGCCGGTTGCTTCCAGGTTCCAGTGTTTCTAAAATAGCAGCACACAAGAACAAGGTCAATCTTCAGACACTGTGAATGACCAAAAACCAGGGAGGTAAAGGGCCGAACCAACTATTTAAATGGCAGAGATGACTGTCATTTTATCCGACAGTTTCTCGTCAACTAGAGGATTACCTCAAGTGACCTTCAAAAGGAATGGGAAACATTAAGTGCAGGTGTGAAGTGCACTGCTGGGACAGTTCAAATCAGTCTCCTAGAAGCAGGACTGAAGCCCCATTATGCGAGGAAGAAGCCCTTCATTAATGAGAAACAGGGAAGAACTAGGTTGCAGTATTGAAAGGAAAATATATTATTCATAGTTTACTGAGGTACTGTGGTCCAGAGCTGTACGTCAGGATTGATCCCTGTCCTGCCCCTTTGGTGTGTCTGTTCCCTCTTTACCCAGCAGATGTCACTGGTCATCCTTTGTCCTTAATTCCTAGTATTTCTCTGTTCCCCTGGCCGTGCCTTAATGGGTTATGCCCTTGTGCAGACTCTCCTTTTGCTGTAGGTTTTCGTTAATGTAACATTTTATTTTGTATTTTCTTGGTTTATCATGTATTTCAGTTACAGTTTCTTGTTTTTGCTCCTTCAGGTTTCCTTGTTTTAGTTTCCCTTGGTGTTTGAACCTTTTGTATCTAATAATTGACCACAACTGCTCCTTGTTGCCCCTAATCATGTAACTGCCTGCACCTGCACTTTGTTTGCCCATGTTATCCATGTATACAGGTACCTATGCTTGCCTTGTTTCCTCATTTGGTCATTGTGGTTGTTACTGTGTTTTTCTGTTGTTGCCCTGTGTTTGTCGCTGGTCTATTATGGTTGTTCATGTATTCTGAGGCACTGCCACATCCAGGACAGAACACACGAGATAAGGGACCTGGGAAACAGGGCACAAAAAAGCAACACAGTACACAGAACCCGGGATCAGGGACTCGGGGAAGGAGCAGACAAGACAGAATGAGACAACAGCGAAACCAGGTGAACTAAACAGACTGGACAAGGACACTGACGGCACTGCCACCAAGAACCGAGCTGTACCCAAGCCATACCGTGAACTGGTGGTTCTCCCTTGAAAAGTATCTGAACTGCACCCAAGCCGTATCTGAGCCGGAACCACGCTGACCTGGCCCTGCTTACTAGCGTGGCTGAAAGTGAGACTAAAATTAGCTGCCTGATTGCCTGATTCGTCGAAATACAGAGAGATACCGGTGTTCTGTGCATGGATTATCTGAAGGAAAAAGTATATATTTTCTATATTTTGTATTACTCATTATAAATAATATTGCACGTCGCAAAGTACTGATGCTGCAGCGGTCATCTTAAGTTGGAATGTTATTTTTTTATGTTTAGCTATCTAAAACAATTAACCACTTCTTGAAACTGAAGGGTTTTAAACTGTTGGAGAAGTGGCACAAACCGTCTGGTCCAGCATTTCCAAAAAATGTCTGCCCAATACTGAACTTGTTTCCATCTTTTTCTGTACAAATTTTCCTTCTGAAATGTCCCTGGTGGCAGTGAAGAGTGTACTTTCATCAGAAATAAGCGGTTGGGTGTGAGCGCTTCATTAGGGTCATCTGTGACTCTTGTAATTGGTCTGCTGTTGACAGTGTCCTCGACTTCACGAAACAATGTTTGAAGGCTTCTATCATCACAGTGCTGCTGTTGTAGTAGCTGATTAAGTGTAGAGTATCTTGATCACAGTCCTTCTGTCTTTCTGCAGCATTGTTTCAGAAATCTGGGACTTATTCCAAGCCTTGATTGATTCACGCATCTCACATTCAGCTCCCACTAGATTTGTACCGTTATCTGATTTTATGACAGGTACTTGTCCTCTCCTAGCAACGAACCTTCTGAGTCAGTCTCAAGGGAGTGAGCAACTTCCATGTGTGTGGCGCTGTTAGTGAGACAGGTAATGAAAACCCCATACTGTTTCTCCAAACTTTGACCACGCTTAACTTCAAAGGGACCAAAATAGTCAACTGCTACATCGGTAAATATTGGCTTGTCTGCAGGTAAGTTTGCCATTTTTCATTCACGTGATCTTGCTGAAATCTTCCTGCATGTTATGCACTTAGACAATATCTTTCAAATAGCAGAGTTAGCTTAGGGAATCCAAAATCGTGGTCTCAGAATAGATAGCACGAAATGTCTTCCAACGTGTCCTACTTCCTTGTGAATATGTCTGAGTGTTAAACTAGACAGATGGTGATCCTTTGGAAGAATCATCGGCAGGTAAAGCAGAATATTGCAATCTTCCACCAACTCTTTAAATTCCATCATGAATAACGGGCTCAAGCTTGATTATATAACTAGATAAGCTTGCTCAGTGGAGCCATGTTCACATTTGCAGCTCTTACAGTCCTTGACCTTTTCATTTCCATGTCGTCAGTCAGCATTTTTGGTGACAAATCAAGTAAGGTATTTGTCTTCTCTCAAGTAATCTGGTCCATGAATCCAAGAAAGCTGTCTGTGTTCATGTCGCTTGAAGTAAAACCAGCTGGGTTCAACTCGTTAAAATATTTCCACTGAATTGATTTGTATTTTCTCTTACAAGCGACACTGATTGCAACAAAGGTCTCATTCTGTCATGGGCAATGTACCTCAGCACAGTAGTACTGTCTGACCAAAACATACCTTCAGTTGCATCTGCAGCTCATTTCTCATTACTTTGTCCATCTTTACAGCAACAGCAGCTGCTGTCAGTTCCAGTCATGGAATGGTGCTCTGCTTTAAGGGTGAAACCATATACATCCCCATAATGAATGAAGTATGAACTTCTCTCCTTTCGTTGACAACATGTTGGTAACCACCCAGTAACCTTCCTTGCTTGAGTGAGCAAAATGATACAGTCCTGCCGTCAGAACTGTTCCAAAACCAAGTGGCTTGACACGGCGATCAACAGAGAAGCTGCATAAGATCAGAAATCCACATCCCCCATTTGTAGGCTAGTTCAACAGGAACAGTCTCATCCTGTGGCAATTTCCTCGCAAAATCACCTTTGCTGGAAGAGTTTTATAGGAGACACAGATCCTAATGGATCGTAGATAGAGCTTCCAAATGAAAGAATACCATGCCTTGCGTATGGCGCACATCTTGCATTAATCATGAACTTAAATGAGTCAGATTCAATACATCAATTCACCGAATCACTCTCTTTTCAGGTAATGTGTCATGAGTAAGAATCAAATCTTTAACATTTTTTCTGTCTTTGTTTTGGGAATGAAGGCAAGAACAACCTTTCTGTTACTCATTCACTCCGTGAGGTGAAACCCTCTAGTTGCACACAACACAGTCATCCATGTCTTATGGATGGCTCAGCACTGCACTTACAGCAAAAGGTGAAAGTGTGTCTCTGACGTCCTCAGCTATCTTCCTTAGTGTGTAGTTGTCATAGCTAGGGGAAGATATGACACCAAACACATATACCTGTCAGGATCAGCTCCTGTTGTTTCACTCTGTGTCACTTCCCTGTTTGGCCAGTAGGCGTTGCTGGTCAGCCCGTCCCTTGTGTTGTCAGTCTTTGTGTTTTGCCTTGTTCCTTGTCAGCTGCATGGCTCAACTTGTTGAGCATGGGGTTGCCTGCGAACCTGTCTGTCTTGTGTTTGAATCCTACCTCCTCTGTTTTTGTATTTTGTTTCATTTGTACAATACAAGTTTTCTTGTTCCTGTGTCTTGTGATTCGTATATGGTTTTGATTCCATGTTTTGTGCCCATGCTTGTGTTTTTACTTATCAGTTATTCCCTGGGTGTAGATTCTGTTTCTTAGTTTCTTTGTTAGTTTGAGTTTCCTGAGTTTAATTATTAGTTTCAGCTGTTGCCTGTTTTTGTGCCTGCCCTTGTTTGTACCTGATTTCTTGTTGATCTGCAACCTACCTTTGTTTATCCCCGTTTACTTTTGGCCCAGCGTGGTCCTTTTATTTTGTAGTGTTTCTTGTGTTTTTCTCTTTGTCAATAAATCCCCATTTGTCTACTGAGATGCCAGTGGGTCGTCCGGATTCTCTGTTCCCCGCCTGCACAATGCTGTGCCCTTGTGTCCGAACTACCCGAGTTCATGACAGTACCACCATCTTGTCATCTTGCAAAGGTTTGCTGTGGTCTCAATTAGGCCACCACAGAAAATGTAAAATATCAGTGTCCTCCTGGGGTACCTTAACTTGATGTTACATAGCCTGTATGTCAGACTTTAAGGCAACACTTCATAGCTGAATTTTTAACACTCCACACAATGTTTTTGTGAGGTCAACACCTTGTAGCAGTTCTGAGTTCAAAGACTTGCCTTGATGTTCATCAGGTACTTTAACTGCAAAGCCTTTGTTGAGCAAGTCCACCATGAGTCTTGATATTCCTTATGGAACTCCTTATTCTTAAGGAACTTGTATTTCAGATTTGTTGTTCAATGTACAGAAATGTTTCGACTGACATCACAACAGATTTATTTCTCAAGGGTAAGCCTATATTGTAATGTTCATCAGTCTTTGTAACTGGCCTGGAAAGAGAATCTATGAACATATCTTCTTGAGATACTTCCTGTTTCTCTTCACTGCCTCTCCCTGGAAAGTCATGGTTAAACCGTTATAGCAGCAGGATTTCAACATTGACAATAAGAGATGCGTTTGACTGAAATGTCCTGTTCACTGTGACAGTAGCTATTAATGTTTTCTCCTTTTAAGAGGCTCATTGACAACCCAGACTAGCCTTTGTCTTATGGTAATTTTCTGTTCCTATCTCTTATGTTAGACGAGTCGGTGCTGACCCGTGTATTAAATCAGCCATAGAATACCCTCAAAGTTATAATTTATCACCCAATTTGAGTCTTACTTTTTGGTTACCTTGTTAAGCTTCCTTATCCATGAAAAGAAGGTTTTAATATTTTCGGTGTGGCTTTCTGGACCTATTTTTTGACAGCATACCTCTTGTTTTCAATTAATGAAATAATGGTAAAATAAACCTCAAGAGAATTATATAAATAAACTATCTTGCCTTACATGTCTGGGCATTCCTTGCCTAGTGATTTTTTTTAAATTTATTTAGTTTAAATAGAGGTTCCTGATGTAGTACACAAATTTATGTGGTGCTTTTATGCATTTTAAACTTAAAAACGGGGTGATACTGACCTGAAGATCAGAGCTGTTATAATTTTGACCAGAGCATTTATAATTTAGTGAATTTTTTAAAATTTTATTTTGTTTAAATAGAGGTTCCTGATACAATCAAAACGCCTTGACGCAGTAAACAAAATTATGTGGTGCTTTTATGCAAAAACTTACAAATGGGTCAGTACCGATCCAAACATGATAGCAAGGCTAAAACTGTCATACTGCATATGAATCATCTTTTCTATGAATGATTTCCTATGGTTCCATTACATCCTACTAAGTGACCAACATCTGCACCTACGTGTGCTAACTGACTTCCATACAGATGAGGCCAGTTATCTACATTCTCCTGCAGAGGTTTTTCCTTCTTGCTTACTGGAAAATTTGAGCGTGTGAAAATATCACATAAGTCAAGCTAAGTTTTCTCAGTTACACCACATACTTCCAAATCTAACAACAAATAACTGATATTTCCTGGTACATAGCAAGATGTGAGTTTTCCTTCGCTGAATTCTAACTTGCTTCATTAAACTCTCAGAGCAGAGTGTGGCTTGGCTGCCTATGTTTCTATTACTTTGTTACTCTTTTTTTGACTTGACGCATACAGGTACCATTGGAAAAACTGTTATTGTTTCCAGTCCCAGTGACTCCACAGGGTCCGCCCTGAATATATATGTGTTCTGACAAACAACAAACGCACAAACTCTATATCAAGATAGATACTGTACATTACCAATAACTCAGAACCGGAAAATTTCTGTCCTCCTACTTAAAAAAGTACTTCAAAAGAGCAGATCCGAATGGATTTGTAATGGAAATTTGTGCAGGTTAATGCTAATTCCACTAGTGTTTGATACTTGCATAACAAAGCGATTGTCACAGATGTATTAGTGGAAATTAGCACACTGTAAAAAACGAATAATAATAATAATTGCACATAGTAAATCATGATGTGCACCGTGTGAACAATACATAAGCATCTCTTCAGTTTTATGTCACTGTCACTCTTCAAACTCAGCAGCTCCTTTACTGAGCCGACCCTTCAGCAGTAGAGAACTGAAGCAAGCTGGAACGGTGCTGTAACTGCTGTCTCTTCACAGTATGGCATGGCTTTCCTTGGGTATGGGTATGGGTATGGCTTGGCTTTCCTTGGGTATGGGTATGGCGTTGCTTTCCTGTACGCCAGTGGAAAGCGGCATATGAAAAAGGGGAGCCAAGACTGACAGGTGGAGTAAAAAAAGGAGGGAGGGAGGAGCGGGCAGGAGGGACTGGGATGAACCTACACATGCAGAACAAAGCAAGGACCAGCACTACGACAAACACTACCTAAACTAATATCCACAATGACAATCACCTTACCCTAATGACAACCACAATGACCGATCTTGTGGGGGAGGCAATGACAGGCACATATATACACCGAACACAATTAACAAACTCGAGACAAGTGTGGATGGTTAAGATATTAGGCATGGGAAAAATCCTATGATTACGAGGAGGCTAGCGACCTCTGCTGGCTAAACGGAGACATGATGGAGGTGGATCACGACAGAATCCAAGAGACTGGATCAAAATAATTCAAAGTGTCCAATATTAACCTGGGTTGCCAGTTAGCTCAGGTTAGGTTGTTCTTAACCCACATTTTTTTTTTCGAGTATAGGTGAAAGATTCTGTCAGCTCTTTGAAACCTGGGTCAATGACCCAGTGGCAGCACAAACCGATAGGACACTTACCTCTAAATGCGTAGTTTGACCTGATGTGGTCTGCACCACACAAGTCAAGCTCCCCTGACTGAAGAGATCAGAATCAGGGCCCGGTCTTGTCCAGAGTTCTTTTTCGACATATTTGGACACAACACTGGATCTAAGGGGAGCATCACATCATAAATGCAATTAATGACGGACCCTATTAGTCGTGGTTTTGTTCTTGGACTAATTGAGAGTAAACTGTAGATAACGTAAGTATTTCTTTTGCGTATCGGGTTTTTTTCAATATCTGTAAGTTTATTTTTGATTTAAAATTTTTTGTTTTCTTTTATAAAATATATTTATAAAATATATGAAGGAACAATGCCTGGATCAGTTACCCTACGCAGCATCAAAACCGTGGGGCAGGAAAACAGAGCTTACGCCGTGTCTGATGCAGGTGAGGAATCAGCTGTTTGTCAGTAGTGCTGCTATTCCTAGTGAATGTTCTTCAAGATATGTAAAAAGCTGCTGCAAATCATTTGTCCAATTATCTATTTTATCTCGGCAATAATAACAGAACCCCTGCAGTAAACGACGTATATAATTGAAAGAATTTGATTTAGGCATCACGCCTCCTGTACTGCGCGTTCAATTTCTAGTTGATTGTTCAGATTCATCCCACAAATTGCCCTTAATATGCAATTATGTGTGTGATATTCAGGCAGATCAGCCAGCAGGTCCCTGGCATCGTACCCTGGCCCTTTAGGATAGATTTCAGATGCGCTTTAACCATGTAGTGGAGGAAATGCATTCCAAATGGATGACTATAATATAGTACCATTGGTACTGAGTTAATATAGGCCTACTATATTAACTGGTACTACAGACAAAATGTGCGTGAATGGTTTAAGCATTAACAATTGGCTAATATTTCTTTTCATTTCTAATTTTCAATAACAGAAAACGATGGCGTTTACATGTAAGTTGAATTATTAATTACATAACCGTGGTACTATTAATTCAGCATGAAGTGATCAGATTTCAACAGTATATTTTCTGCATCCTTCCACAGGACAATGAAAGGCCCCGGAGTTAATAAAACGTAAGTGAAATACTTTTTCTTCCATTGTTTAGTTTTTATCGTTGCATTTAAAGATACATTTTTCTCATGGTAGAACAAAAAGTAAGAAGGAAGAAGAGGCGATCAGGATCGGTTTCTTTCAGCTGGTAATATCAGTCTCATCATATTGGAAAGCACTCGTTTGCAGGCTGTATCGCGAGCCAACTGGCTCTCCCATCCTCCTTGTCCAGTTTCGCTTCGCAGGATGCCAGGAGGTTCTGATGATGGTGGCCGGGAGCTTCTGTGCCGTGCTCCACGGCGCTGCACAGCCCCTGATGCTGCTAGTGTTTGGCCTGCTGACGGACACCTTCATCGAGTACGACATTGAGCTGCAGGAGCTGAATGATCCCCAAAAGCACTGTTACAACAATACAATACAGTATAAAAACCTGTCGGCCGATGACAACGTAAACATGACAAGAAAATGCGGGTAAGATGGTCTCGCATACAAGAATGTGTTGAGTGATTCTAAGTACAGTAACTCATTAACGAAGAACATTCCAGCATGATATGGTTCATGTAAGCCTACAAATGAAAAAAAAATTGTTGAATTTACATTCATAGAATAAGTATAACACAAAAATGATGCACAAAATACAAAGTACACGGATACACTGTATATGGATTTATGTTGTATTCCCCTTGATTTAATTGTTTTTCTATTTTTTTTTTTATTAATTTCAGGATGTTGGACATTGAGTATGAAATGACATATTTTGCCTACTATTACCTTGGTATCGGAGCAGCAGTTTTTCTTTTAGGGTACTGCCAGGTAAGTTAAATACTGAGTATCTTTCTTTTCTCTCTCCAGTGCTCCAATGTATAGCACTTTGTGCCAGCTATGGTTGTTTTAAAGTGCTTTATAAATAAAGATGGTATGGTATGGTATGGTATGGTATGGTTACTCTTCCCTAGGGTGTATTTTTTTTCTAAATAAAAGGCTAAAATTTGGCCAGCACTGATTACACAAATCTGTTTGCGTTTAACTGTGGGAAACCTTATGGGCAGCTTTTGTCTTTTGGCTGTTCTGTCCCAACAGATCTCCTTGTGGGTGGCTGCAGCAGCGCGTCAGATTCAGATAATCAGGGCGATGTATTTCCGGAAGGTTATGAGGATGGAGATAGGATGGTTTGATTGCAATTCGGTCGGGGAGCTCAACACCCGCATGTCAGAGTAAGTGAAAGGCAGCCTAAACATCTATCTCAGCTAAGCTGAAGACTCTTCTTGATTTCTGATTACATGGCAATACTATCATAAGGGAACCTGTATACTTCACACATTTAAGTCAGTGGGTTAGGAAACAAAATATAATAAAACACAAATATCCATGGTGTGTGTGTGTGTGTGTGTGTGTGAGTGTGTGTGTGTGTGTTTTATGTGTATATTACATAGCACCAACTGTCCGCACAATGTAATAAATACCTGTTATTTTGCTGTTGTGGGGATCCCTGTTTTGTTCCCCACAAGGGTAAAAACTATTTTATAAAAATCTGTGACTGCAGTCAAAACATTAAAAAAACCTCTTGTATTTAGTTTGGGTACTTGTGGTTAAGGTTAGGGCTGGGTAGAGGTTAAGGTCGTCATGTTGGGATTAGAGTTTTCTCCATAGAAATGAATGGAGAGTCCCCACAAAGATATAACTACAAACCTCTGTGTGTGTGTGTGTGTGTGTGTGTGTGTGTGTGTTTGTTTGTTTTCTGCATCCCCTTGCCTTGATACTTTTACCTTCCTGCTATAGGCTCCAGAATCTCTATGACCATTTACTGGGTAAGATGGGTGGATGTTTACATATATAACGTCCCGTTACACAACGCTAAAGCAAAATTACAGAAATGAGCTTCATTCCACACCAATAAACACGGCAGACAGGAAAGCACTTTGGACATACGGAAAGGCAGCTTGTGTAGGTTCTGAATGAGTTTTGTGATGCACTGGCTCATGGACCTGTAACACTGCCAGACGGTGTCTAACCTGAAGTGCTTATCTATAACATGTCTATAACATGCTCATAAAGCAAATATTTAAAACTCTTTCAATGCATCATTGTTGCAACATGCTACACAGCTTTAGCGACATCAAAGTGTCACCCCAGGGCCTTTATTAGCACAAAGAAAAGGCCTGTGCTACCCATCCAATGCACACTAAACATCAAAGCAAAGTCAGCTCTGTGAATCTTTCAGCGTTCAGATCCTGAAGGGCGATGTTTGCTAAATATTAATTCCAGTAACCGTTAAATTCACTCCCATGTTCCCAGTTAGACCTGCTTCAAATTCTTTGGAAGCACTTTGATGTGAACATGATTGATTGATTCTTGACACACCACCGCGGAACAACAAAATGTGTCCTTTGCATTTAACCCACATGTGACATAGTAGTGGGCAGCTATTACTTAGCACCAAGG
The DNA here is from genome assembly GCA_026779585.1 of Mormyrus proboscirostris. Taxonomy (NCBI): domain Eukaryota; kingdom Metazoa; phylum Chordata; class Actinopteri; order Osteoglossiformes; family Mormyridae; genus Mormyrus; species Mormyrus proboscirostris. Next base: position 47,100,278 of record JAODKF010000001.1, on the reverse strand, counting down.
GACCAGTCCCCTGCACAGGGTACTACAGTGGCACCTTGCTGGTCAGGGATTTGAACCAGCAACCTTTTACTCACAAGCACATTTCCTTAGGGATTAGATTACCACTGACTCACTGTGTGGCATAAATATGGAAAAAACTGACATTGTTTATGCACTACATGGTATTGAGGTGTCATACGTTTTTTGTATTTTTTTCCTTGAAAGATGACTTAATGCCCGTTTGTCTGACAGTGACATCAATAAGATAAACGATGCCATCTCAGATCAAGTGGGGATCTTCCTGCAGCGGTTCACCACCTTTGTGTGTGGCTTCTTCATGGGCTTTGTGAAAGGATGGAAGCTGACTCTGGTCATAGTCGCGGTCAGCCCTTTGATTGGACTTGGAGCTGCGCTCATGGCATTAGTGAGTCTGTAACGCTTTGTGGCTCTTGGCGGGGCGTTGATAGCCATTTCTGTAAGTCTTATTACCCCATTCTCTGCTTCCTTGCATTTCTTTCTCGCTTGCAGTTTGTGTCGAGGCTGACGGGGCAGGAACTGCAGGCCTACGCCAAGGCAGGCGCCGTGGCAGACGAGGTGCTGTCATCCATCAGGACTGTGGCGGCCTTTGGAGGGGAAAGGAAGGAGGTTGAAAGGTGAGGCCGAAGAAAGTCGTTAACTGCAAGTTAGACCTTTTATGCTGGCAGCAACTTCTATTTGTATTTTGAAGGCTGGCCTGACAATTGTTTGCTCATTAATTCATTTTGTGGTGCGATGCTTTCACAAGCTTTGTTTGTGAGCACACTGTAGGTGGACATCTGCTCGGCGTTTGCCGTCGCAGAAGCTATCCAAAAATGAGAGGCCTTTTATTCCTAATACAGAGTCGGTTCTCAGTGCAGATCCGTAACCTATAATCTATCCACACAGATATGACAGAAACCTGATCTCTGCCCAGAACTGGGGGATCCGTAAGGGTTTAATAATGGGACTGTTCACGGGATACCTGTGGCTCATCATCTTCCTGTGCTATGCTCTTGCCTTCTGGTATGGCTCCAAACTTGTGTTGGATGAAGAGGAGTACAGCCCAGGAACTTTATTACAGGTAGATACTGTATATATCTCCAGCAACAAGTGATAATGCATGAAGATACTTACCTTTATTCCTCAATCCCTTGACTTTCTTATATGAAATACATTTAAAAACTGCAATCATGGTTATTAAACATTGTGCACTACATGCTTATTGTAGTAGGAAGCTAAATCCATCAAACCATTTTTCATTTTCACGATATAATGTTAGTAGTGTGTTTATGACAAAAATTTGTGGGTTTACATAACTCCCTATCGCAAAAATTTGACTATACTAGACTTTTTAAGTAAAATATGGCAATATATTAGCCTGCTGTGTTTATCAGTGGAATACGTTGATTTACGGTAGTTAGGTAATCTTATAACGGGTGATAACTGTAGATTACACTGTGTTTAACCACCCACTCTAAAAACTTTTCTTGTCCTCCAGCACAGATGAGAAAATGTTTTGTAAAACAGTTTGGTGTTGACAGAGCTTACTGACAGGAATGAGTCCTGATTACAGGTGTTCTTGGGCGTGCTCATAGCAGCCATGAACTTAGGGCAGGCCTCACCCTGCCTCGAAGCTTTCGCCTCTGGGAGGGGCGCTGCCACTGTCATCTTTGAGACCATTGACAGAGTGAGTCTGCATGAAGCTGGCAAGTGTTAATCGGTAGCGTGTGCAGTGCATAACTTACTTTACATGTGCGGACACTGGCTAATGTATTTTAAGAGTTCTGCAGTAAATATGTATTCGCAATGCATATGTTTTAATAAATGGCCAACCATTGAAACCCTATTCATTCTAAACCCTTTGCCATTAACTTATTAAATGAATGTAAGACAAGCCCAGTAATACAGAATGTGACGCAATTTGTATGAATATATTACAAGACCTGTGACTCCACCGAAGAAAAAGACCCATAAGAGGTGGGAAATTGTTTTTTGAAATGCTTTTGCGATCCCTCGCAATAGTTTTGCATTACTAATAATGAATGTTCTGGGTCCATTTAAAGTGCAAAATATAGAACTAATGGACTAATAAGTATAACCCTAAATGAGACAGACATGTCCAGTTAAGTGTGTTTTAAGCATTAAACTATTGGGGACAAAGTACACGTGTATATTCATATATGTGTTTTATACATATTTATTAATAATTGCACTGTGTCCAATCAACGTCAGTAACTGTAACCAAGACAGCTGGGCTGCTGAACGTGAAGAATTTAGGTTCATTCTTGCCGTCACGCTGCAGCAAATAGCAAGTGGTTAAGAGTATAGGGAACACAAAAGTATTGAGACAGAAGGCAAAATTATTGTGAAGGATCACAAAAGTATTGCAAGGGAATGCAGAACTATTTCAAGAAATATTTTTCAACCCTGATCTTTTAAGATCTCTGTAGTCGACAAACAAGAAAATGGCAACAAATGGTCTAATGTGACAGTAACACTTTAAAATTCAAATGTGATTCAGATGTGAATTATAGTGTGAATATGAATTTTTCACATCATTTTTTGAATGAAGGTTCAAATATTGGTTAAAAAGTGACAGCCCTACACAGACCACTGAACAAAATACTGTTATAAGTATATAAGGCTTTCTCTTTTGTTTTTATGCACAGGAACCAGAAATCGACTGCCTGTCAGAAGCTGGCTATAAACTGGACAGAGTAAAAGGGGATATTGAGTTTCATAATGTAACCTTCAACTACCCTTCTAGGCCTGAAATTATGGTACAGTTCTGGATGTTATAGTTTTAACAAAGTTAACCAAACAAAATTGTTAAATGATTAGATACATGGTATTCTGAAAGACTACCCTTTTTTGTTTAAGAGTAAAGTAAAATCACAAAATATCTATCATCCTAAAAAAAGCTTCTCATTTAAGTCAAAGAGAATGGTATTGTTTAAGATTTATTTATAATAATTTGCATATAATTATGCATTTAAACAATAGGGCTATTACTTTTTAAAAAGATATATATACAAGACCAGGTAATAAGTATAGATATTATTTAACAGATATTAGACCAGTTAAGTGTGCTGGTGAAGTCTGGGGAGACTACAGCTTTTGTGGGGGCCAGTGGGGCTGGGAAGAGCTCTGCAATTCAACTCATCCAGCGTTTCTATGACCCTAAGGAGGGTATGGTATGTCATGACATCTCACATTTTCTTAATATCAATCATATCATCAAAGTCTCCTGATACCTTGCATAAGGAACACAGCAGGTCAATTCCTTGATCTACTGCCAGGTGACACTGGACGGCCACGACATCCGGGGTCTGAACATCCAGTGGCTTCGATCCCTGATTGGGATTGTGGAGCA
>JAODKF010000001.1:47072221-47083142 GCA_026779585.1 Mormyrus proboscirostris | reverse complement strand
ACCCGTTTTAAATTCCAAAAAACCTTAACCCCCCCCCCACCCCCCAAAAAAAAAAAAATTGAATACCCCATTATCTTTTTGCCTGCTATGTCGGTGTTTACCTGGTTCGTCAGTAAACCGAGAGCTGTGTCCATTTTGCTGTCTCTCTGAACTCTCAGTAGAGGCAGCAGAGTCCATATCACTAGAGCAAGTCTCTGCAGTTAAAGTGTTCCGGCTGGGAGCCAGCAGCATGGACACCCTGGACCTGTACAGAGACCTCTTTATCTTAATGGGACGTGTCAGCTGTACTATGCTGTGCTCGAAGTCCTGCGCAAAAAACACACTGGCTGATGTTATCTGCATCTCGATACAGGGATGCTTCAGAGAGACACGCCATATCTACACGCTTTCATAATTTGTGCGTCACTTTCGTTTAGTTAGCAGGGAGGTATCTGTGGGTCTCCTCCCTCCTCGAGGGTGATTCGCCATGATATGTTGTGCTGTTTGAGTAACATCTGCAAGGTTATGTGCTTTTAGCTTTTATAATCGGTACCTTATCTTTCCATTTCGCGATGCTGTTGAGGAAACGATGTGAAGGCTTTGGCCTCCCTTCCAAGTCAGCCATGCTGCACGAGAGTTTCCAGTATGTAGCTTCAAGGAGATCCAGCTTCAGTGTGGTCTAAGGAAAGGCCACAGCAGTTCGTCTTAAATGAAAACTTGAAGTTAAATGTACTTTGCTTTTGGCAGAGCTTAAATGGCGGCACAGAACTGCACCACGGCCTCAGAAGTAGTAAGTATTTTTACTGGATCACCTCATCCAGTAACTGCTCTGTCTCTTCCAGATTCTTTTTGTTTGAGAAGGAGGGGTTTTCCATGTAGGTTTTCACCAGCTTCTCCAAACCTGAAAAAAGTAGAATTAATTTCTTTTTATTTTTTTATACACGTATGGAAATTGGAAACTGACAGATGCTGTGATGAGTGTTATATCCACTCACATTTCCATATTTAAAACTAGTACATGCTTACCCTCCTGGTCCTTCTTTGTTCTTGCTATGCTCTCCTGAAGCCGCTGAAGTTTTGTCTTAATGCCCTCCCTTCTTCTCTCTTTCCCCATTATGGTTTTACCGTCCTCTTCCTGTCCAGTGTGAGACATTTATATAGAAGATATACAGGAAACTGCAATGGTTTCCATAGTCCAGTGTGAACCTGAATAGACCAGGCCATTAATATTATACGCAGCAGCTTAAAGGATTAACTTAGAAAAATGAGAAAATTACAAACTGACAAAATAGTCGGGTAGCAGGAACTCTGTCTTATTTTCTTCTGAAGTAGCACTTGTCTGCTCAACCAGCATCTCTATGTCCGTTTCAACGTTCACTCTCTTTATGGCTTGGTCTATCTGCTTCTGACACTGTAAGAAACATAAGAAACATTTGCAGTACAGCAGTGCAATTATAATGTCTCTTTGCTCAGCATTGCTCTAAATCAGTTTCCCATTCTGGTCCTTGGAGACCCACAGACAGTCCACGTTTCTGCTGGGAGAGAGCAAAAATGTGGACTGCCTGGTAGGGAGCTCAGAAGGAGCAAAAACGCGGACTGGTTGTGGGTCCTTGCGGACCGGTTTGGGAAACACTGCTCAAAGTAGCATGGAAATGACAGAAGGAAATGAAGAACTCACATGGATGAGGGTCTGTCCAAAGCTGGACATGTGCAAGTTGTACTTGTTCAGTATATTACAGAGTATTTCTATGCGCTGTTTCTCCATCTCCTGAATGACCTAAGCAATGGAAACAACAGCTTGTCTACACATAACAAACAGTCAGCCTGAATATGGGTAAACTTCTGGCCATGCTATTCAAGAACACTTTATACTCCAGAAGGACACCAGTGGCCTGTACTTTGAAGCGGGGTTATTGGCTTATCGGGGTAACTTGTCGGATTTAAGGTACCACAGTTTAAATGGACTTCATATTCTTTCACTTACATTTTGCCCAGACTACCTTAAATCCGACAAATTACCCCCATAAGCCAGTAACCCCACTTCGTAGTACAGGCCCCAAGGGAATTGAAGTTGATAATCCTTATATAAAACCATGAATACAAAATCTATGTTAATATGAATGTCTAATTAAAAGCATTCAACAGAATCATGCTGCAAGATTTTCACATGGCTCAGGGTGTGGTGTCACCCTTATTTCACGTGATGGTAACTGCTGGTTACCTGGCGTCACCCTTATTTCACGTGATGGTAACTGCTGGTTACCTGGCGTCACCCTTATTTCACGTAATGGTAACTGCTGGTTACCTGGTAGCAGTTCTTCAGTGTGGTTTCCCATTTGAGCCTGAACTGGAGGCCTGCCAGGTTGGCGTTGAAGTATTCTTCATCTGCCTTTACTTGCAGTTCTGCAGACTTTGTCAGACGGTTCAGCATCTAGTAGGAAAAGATGATCAACACTGCTTTTACATCACTAGGAGAATAAACCAGCAGGTGATATGAAATACAATGTCCCATTCTGTTTTATGTTAAATATACAACAGTTTTGTTACAGAAATGCAGAGATTCCATTACCTTCTGTTTTTCTTTCTCTGTACACATTTGTTTGTTGTTCTCCACAAAACTGAAAAGGGCTTCATGCTCTCTTGTTAACCCAATTAATTTCTTCTTGCTCTGTGGAGAAACAGCCTCTGTTATGTATGACTGCTTTCCTGAAATGTAATAGTTTTAGAAGTAACTTTTAGGCAATATGTTAATCAGTCAGTCTAGGCTTAATGAAGTACACCTCATGTAAAATGTTACTTAAATACTCATAAACTGAAATTTGGATTTAAGCAATGATTTTGTTTAAAAGGCACTCTAGGAATTATGCATTTAATTTAGATGGATAAGTTTTCAATTAACACAAACAGTACTTTTGTTATATTTATCCACAGTAAATAGTTTTTTAGCTGAATGATAGTAACAGATATGTTATAAATAATGATGGACTCACGACATTTAAAATAATGAATTCTTCAGAATCATACTCACCTTTAATTGTTCATTCCAATTTATAACCACAAACTTGCCTGTCTTTTCAACAGCATTGTCTAGCTAAGAAGGAAAAGTTGAAAAATATTAACTGAGAAAATTTGGTGCAAACAGAAGGTAGAGAGAAGTAAATGAAAAGGCACATTTACGGAAGAATGAAATGACTGTCACGGCAGTGAAAGCTGAGGTATCCTCAATGGTCACATACCGGCCTCTTCCTCTTGGTATGTTCATCTAGAACTTGACGGATTTCCAGAATGGCTTCTTGTTGAAAAGCGTTTCCCAGTGTTCTGTTAAAAAATCTCATTCAGTGATTTAATGATGCATGTTTCAGAGTTTGCTACTTATGCTGCAGAACCCATGTTATGGATGCTTTGATTACCACAAACCTCCCAAATGTAATATTCTGGTCTCACATCCTTCCATTTTACCCCTCAGCTATGCATTAACTACAGGAATTCATGCTAAATACCTGTTTAAAATGCACATCAGTGACCCATAGATTTAAAATCAAATGTTTTGCCCAGCATGTAAAACATATGATAAGTTCAATGCGCATAATCATTAACAAACCACATTTATATATACTGAACCAGCAAAAAGTTTGGACCCACCTACGCATAGAAAGATTTCTTTGTTTTGTTCTCTAAATTTTAGAATAAAACCATCAAAACTATAAAATATCATACATGGAATCATGTGCTGACCAAATAAAATATTAATTACAAAATATAATTTGTTGGGGGGCGACATGGTGGTGCAGTGGTTAGCACTGTTGCCTCACACCTCTGGGACCTGGGTTTCCATTCCTCCGGGTGCTCCGGTTTCCCCCACAGTTCAAAGACATGCTGAGGCTAATTGGAGTTAATAAATTGCCCGTAGGTGTGCATGTGTGAGTGAATGGTAACAGTGTGTGAGTGTGCCCTGCGATGGGCTGGCCCCCTGTCCGGGGTTGTTCCCTGCCTCGTGCCCATTGCTTCTGGGATAGGCTCCGGACCCCCCGCGACCCATTAGGATAACGCGGGTTAGAAAATGAATGAATGAATTTGTTGGGGGGGGGCAGCTCTGTAGGTTGCTGGTTCAAATCCCATGGTAGGCAGAATGATCCTACCATTGGGCATTTGAGCAAGGTCCTTAAGCCCAATTGCTCCAGGGACCGGCTGTCCCTACTGTTTCTCCTATGGCAGTTTGATGAGGTGGCCTCCCGGGATGCTTCTCCAGCTGTCCTGAGGGAGGTCCCACATATACTGAGCTCTCATTGTTCTTTCTTCACTCATGTCAAACTCTAAAACTTTTTCTGTTGTGTTTAGGTCAGGTGACCAGGTCATGTGATGCGGCACAATCACTCCCCTTTGCAGGCTGCAGGAATGCAGTGGTCATTACCTGTGAACATCTGCTGTGGAGCACATCTCATCTGAGATGTGTGCCCAGGCATTGTAAGTGGAGCTGGAAAATGAGAGAAATTATGGCGAATCTTGAGCTCACCAACTTCTGAATCTAGTCAGTAGTTCCACTTATGAGTAATTCTACACAGTAAGCTATGAATTTGCCAGCGGAGGGCCCACCTTTCTATTTACCCACTTGTTTCCATCTGTTTAACCGCTCAGATGGCCACTAAGTAAATTTAAGAACATTCCTACGTACGTATACCCTAGAGAGGTTACTGAGCACGCGGAGCCATGCGGGATCAAATGCACTCACTTCCGGGTCACTCCGCTGGATGCTTTGATGAGTCTGCCCGCCAGCTTCTGCAGGCCTTTGGCGTAACTGATTTCTAGCTCAGCCCTGCAATTCAAGATCATGATCATCACATGTCCGAGATACGCCTTGTAAAGAGGTAAAGAGCAAGGTCCACGACGGAATTTTAACAACAGCTAACTAAACACACACTTCAGGTAGCCTAGTTATATGGATCTAATACAATTCAAATTTATTTAGCAGCTGAGGATTTTGAAAGTTAATCATTTTCTCTGGCATAAGTTCTGGCATGTTTTCTAATTCTGAAGCAGGACAAAAAAGGATAAGGCAAGGTCTAATTTTCTCCACAACACAATTCCACTACAGCGCATAGGAAATGGCACATTGTAATCACTTTCATGACCAGCAACCTTATCAAATTTTCACTAAAAAATTCTGTTAATGCAAACAAAAGTCCATTTGTCTAATCTCTCAGGTTTGCTCTCCTTGTATACCCTTTGAAATCCAGCAATTCAAAGCTTTGTTGCTGCACTAAGCGTTGTGGCAGGAGGCTCTGTTGGGTTGCTAAGAACACTAGAGTCTGGGGAAACATGTTTCAGTCCTGCAGGAAGAACAAGTGGAAAACTAACTGGGTTTATTAAAGAGTAACTCAACGGCTCAGATCCCCAGTGTGCTGGGTTTTTTCCCCCAGTGTCTTTGCTACATGGAATTCTCCCACAATATCAGAGCACATCAAAATTAGCCTGTTAAATAAATGTCGATCTAAATGTCCAATCTGAATACCTCTGCTGGAAGACGGCCATAAGTTCCTTGCAGAAATGCTCTCCATTTTTTGAAAACTTCTTAAGGTCTTGGTAGAGCAGGTTGTACTGCAAAACACAGCGACACATCCAGAGCCACGTCAGAGGTCGTTGGAGTAACTTCAGGAGTCAGGCTGTAAACTCCATCAGCTTGAAACGCATGGTTTGATTTTCCCTCAACACATGAAAAGATTTCTCCTTAAAAAAAAAAAAAAGGTTAGCAGTACTCACGGTGCATCCGTTGAGCGGGTCCTTCATCTTGCTTCCGTCTGGGCTGTTTTATTAACTCTGCACTTTGAAACTTTGACCACCCTTCCAGTCATGCGTGCGGAAGTTATTTACATTCATATAGTCCTGCTACTCCAGTGGCACTTCCCGTCTGGGTATAAAAGCTGCCCATTTGTTCTCTAACCCTCTACTGCGCTCTCTACAGTGAAATAACACAGGAGGACTCTCAGTTCTGCATCTTCTACCCACAACTATTTGCATTTCAAAACCAAAGTCCATTGTACACATAATCAAAACTTGATATATTAATATGAGCAGTTCAGCAATCTAAATTTTTTTACTTCCACTGTCAAAATCACATGACACATTTGTCACTGAGTTATGCTTAAAAATCTGTAACTGAGCTACTGGTGTTTAAAATATAGATTAATAGGATGTGAGACATGAAACCTATTTAATTATTTTGTGATTATTTAGTTCTTATTGAAGTTCATTCTAAACAGTACATAATAAATAGAATGTTTATTAGCTTCATATAAACTAAAGCTGTAATCTGGAGATGAATAAAACCTTCCAAATCTGTATTGAACTGTATATCTATATATACACACACATCTGTAAATTAACCTGGTAAATGTAAATACAATGTTTTTGTAATATGATCAAGAAGAAACTTCGAATAAGACTTTAAAAACACATGGGAGTATGTGGCATGTTGGCTTAACAGTGTTTATTCGAAACGCATGGCAACACTTTTTCATTGGTATCCTATCAGTTTTATGGGTTTGAAACACTGAGATCATCTTTGGAGCAGGTGATACGTCTCAGTGGTGGACATCTGATGCATGATTAGCTATTTGCACATCTGCTCCTGGAGTCCAGTGAGAGATGGAGAGTATCTGTGTTTATACTCTACAACTGTAGCAGCAGGGGAGAGTCTTCAAAACACCTCCACACACACACACACACACACACACACACACACACACACACACAGTTACAAGCAAGATATTTGACATTTTATCCATCTGCCTAAAAACAAGTAGGAGAAATGAGGTATAATGTATGTGCAAAATAATCTGCTTAAATGATTATTGGAAGTAGATGGGTGGATCAAAACGAGCTGAAAAAGGCCACCCAAGGTATCGGGTAATAAATCTGTATTACTACTGACCACATCACACAGCATGCAGGGGAACATCTGGTCCTGGCAACAAGCTGATAGGACACTTAAAGTGCAGTGCTGGCCTCAGAGAAGAAAATTTATATAAAACAAATAAAAACGGTGAAGATCAACCTGGCAGCTTTTAGCGAAAGCAGTACAGCACCAACCCACTGCAAATTGGTTTATTCACAGACTCCTATGTCTTGAAGAAATGACAAATAAATGTTATGTTATGCTAATTTATCTAGAAATGACAGTCAGTCGGGGTGACGTGAACATACAGTGCACAGAGTGCAAATCCAAGCCTGGAATTTGTCCTGAACACTCACTTCATTTGGAAAATGGCTACTTAATAGTTAGGGTGACACTGTATAATACATGCGGTGCAGCATTTCACAAACTCGCTAGATCTGAGCAGATCAGGGGAATCTGCAAAGCAATGACTCGATAAGAGCACACAGGAGCACTGACATTCTCAAGGTGACGTTTCTTAAGTTAAAACTAATTTCTGACTAATTCAAATTAAAGCAATAAACATGTCTTTTGGACCAAAAAGATATACGTTGTTTTGTTACAGACCATTAATTTTTGATGTCTTGGATAAGCACTGGCAAATACGCTGTAATAGGATAATTACATTTCTTCTGAAATAAGCAAGTCATTCCAAATAACTACAGTATAATAATCATAACAATAGTTAGTCATATCAGAATAACAGTAAATGACAAATTAAAAACATTTGAAAAGCTTTCAGACTTCATTTACTGTTTACAACTGCTTGATGAAGCCTCATGTAACAGCCATAAATGTATCTCTATGAAATACATACAAATAATACTGTTATTAGTGCCACGCTTTTAAAAATAATTATATGACCAATATTGGCTTTACTGAACTGAACTGACTGAATACTGAATAAAATAATGTCCAGATTGTGAGCTCAGTCTGCAGCAACACTGATAATCCAGTGATTGCAATGCATTGTAAACAAAATAAAATCCCTTCTGTCAACAGTTTTTGAACATGTAAGAATAAATGACATTAAAAAAGCAAACAAAAATTCCCATTGCCGCAATGTCAAATATCAACACACAGCCAGTGTGCATGAAAGATCTGGGATGCCTTCATTAAATTGAACAGAATGCTTCAATGGTCTATTTAAATTTGACTTAAAAGTATATAAACCGAGAAAAGAATGAGAAAGGAAACATTAAAGGGAAAGCCAGACTGTCTTAGCAAATGCGGCCAGGAGCTTCGGGTGTGAAACGGTCCTTATAGCCGGGGGGGTGTCATTGAGTAATGATGCAGGTCAGTGTTCATCCACAGATGCTGGTCCTGAGAGATAGCCGTTGGTCCCGTTTGTAGCGTCGGTGCTCTCGTGATGGAGCTTTTGAGCGACGACGGGGACGTCATCTTCTTCAGAGCTGGACTCTGCGTGAGCGTTGGCGTCTTTTGACACCTGGTTGAGACATAGCGAAGAGACTGCTCAGGTTCAAGGTCTCTGTTTAGCTGCATTAAAAAGGACATGATATCACAGCATCCTGGAAGATGACTGGAAAGGTCCGCAAAATAAAAGATGATTTATAAAGTGCTGATAAAGTGTGTTTATAATATGAACAAAAAAGTTCTATATTGCTCAAAAAGCTATTTTACTGTGTTTTAATCTATAAAAAGTTAATAAGCATGAACTGATAAAAATTCATGCTAATGAATTAATAAATTAACAAGAGTCCTAAAATATTATGCACTGAATGGGTAAATGGAGAATCTCAAGGAGCAAGTGCTACTCGCAGTCAAATATTGAGGTTTGACTCCATGTCCTACTTACATGTAAGGGATTCCACTTCCCCACCTTTGAAGAGAAAAAGAAATGTCAAAGCGTGTTATGGGAACGCTGCAGTGACTGTCCTCACCTATGATCACATGACAGATTCACTGCGTCTGCCGTGTTGCTGAGGGAAGCATACAAATCCATTCAGTTTCATTGTCTGAAAGATGTCTTCTTAATTAGCAAAGATTAAACATTCAGCAATTACCCAATAACCTTCTACCAGTGCTATAGATATAGATGCTCCTCACTTTACATTGGCTTGACTTATAAGATTTCAGCTTTACAATGGTGCACATCGTTTAGTAGTGTTTTTTTTCTGTATAACCAAATAAACTTGTCTGAGTTTATTTACCATCTATCTATCATATTTGACTTGCAATATTTTCCACTTAAAACCGGTGCCTCAAAACATAACCCTATTGTAAGTCAAGGAGCAACCATACTTAGAGTCTGGTTTCATCACTACAGCATATTCTCAGACATTTTGGTTAAAATACAATTTTTACCACAGACATGGTATTTAAAAATGTAGCATAGATAGTTTTTTTTCCCTTAAAGAAAATATTTTGCCATGGACACGGAGTCTTGCCATTGACATGTTTGTCTGCCTACGGACAGACTGACAATCTCTGGGTCGCTATTAGAATTAAATCTGGGGTTATGGGCTAACCCTAAAAGCCTTTAGGGTTTCCGCAGAGGTTATCACCATAGCTAATTCTGACTGACATTTTGATCAAAACGCAATTTTTATCCCAAACAGTATTTAAAAAGGTAGCTTGCAGTTTTCTTTCCCTTCAGTATAAAAAACCCCACAGAGACACGCAAGTATTGATTGCCTTGGGCATGTTGACAATCCCTGATTACAATAAAATTTTAACGTTCAAATAACTTGTCTGCATTACTCACCAGTACATATGCTGGTAAATATGTGCTATTCATAACACAGTACAACATATCTCCTAGTAAGTATGTCAATTCGTCATTCCCAAATTCCTCGTCAAGCCACCTGGAGGTTCGGCAGGAATACTGCACCGGTTGTGCGTAATGCGGGAAATCTGAGCCCTCACCTTGCCTCTGGAGACAGCCCTGCAGAGAAGCCTCACTATGAGGTAAAACCAGAAGCCATGCAGCACCTGGAGTAGCAGCAACAGGGAGTTGAACACCCACCAGGAAGGGTAGGGGCCTATAATCTCCCAGCTTTCAAACAAGGTAGTGTTTAAAACCCTAGAGGAAAGAAATAAACAGTGGTTGACCTTTGTGGCGTGCGACGTCATACACTGATGCACACGTGCACAATGTCAAACATTTTTCTTAATATTAAGCCTGAATTAGAGGTAAAATTTTCTGAAATTCTCTCGTTTTACAGATTATGGTCAATGAATTACGCAAGATCTCCAACTATGCGATCGTGGCAAAAAAAAAAAATGAAATATGTTATGTTGGTCAGTGTACACAATTATGCAGTAGAATTTGTTCATGGTCGTGGTAGTTTAATATTTAATGAAAGCTTCCTTTTTGGAAATACTCCTTAGTTATGTTTCATTATGTATGACAATAAGAAACATATGTACTATGCTTGATACATTTCTTGTGCATTGCATGCTTAATTACAAATATTTAAAATGTCTGTGCCTAAAAGAAGAGGACAAATGGGTTTTTTCTCCCCAGGGTATGATATACAGACATGTACCTTCTAAGGACAACAATAAAAAAAAAATCCTTCCTTCCCAAGTTTTGAAACCATGGCAACAGAATCGTGCTGGTTTACACTGAGCATGCATTTCAACAAAATGATTAAAAAATAAGGACGCAGGGATTAAAATAATGAAGTCAGGATCTCAGTGATTCTATTCTAACACTATTGAATGTTAGCAGTCTTTGTTACTCTCCTGTGTTGGTTCATGAGACCCCTGTGTATTGAGTAGGTAAGTAGACAGGTAGGAAAACTACAGGTTTGAACCCCCCGCCCCCCGGGGTCTGAACCCCCCTGCCGCCAAAATCCTGTCGGTGGGGTTGCCGGACAGCCCCTGACATTTATTTTTGGCTACGTGCTTGGAATTCAGCACGTATCGCTCGGGTCTTTAGCACATAAGGTAGTTTAAGAAAGTGCATCTTTTTGCTTTCTGCAGCTGGAACGTTTGAAATACAGCTTGGGTGTCGGCACACTGAGATGTAATAAATGAGAAGCCGCC
>JAODKF010000001.1:47040321-47053802 GCA_026779585.1 Mormyrus proboscirostris | reverse complement strand
ATGGCTGAATTTGGTGTGATACAACTTGACTGGCCTGCACAGAGCCCTGACCTCAACCCAATCGAACAGCTTTGGGAATGGATTGTGAGCCAGGCCTTCACGTCCAACATCAGTATCTGACCTCACAAACGCTCTTTTGAATAAATGGGCAAAAAATCCCACACACTCCATGAACTTGTGGAAAGCCTTCACAGAAGAGTGGCAGCTGTTATAGCAGCAAACTCTGGAACCAGCTCCAATTTGATGCTTATGGATTTACAATGGGATGTCATAAGAGTTCCTGTTGGTGTAATAGCCAGGTGTGCCAATACCTTTGTGCATATATTGTATATGTGGTATAAATTAAGTTCCACAAATGAATGGGTGGAGTCCAAACTCTGTCAAATGGCTGTGGAAGTAATGGCCATGTACTGATATTGTGTGCATATTATACATTCCTTGGAAAGCAAACAGCCACTGTGCAGAATAATGCTAGCCCCAGATTTTCGTGTAAGTAGGCTCTTCATGGTCAGCCACGATGCCCACTCAAATATTATATCTCTGCCAGCATCTTTTGGAATCGTTATGCGGCAAATCAAATCATAAATTTAAAGGCAACTTAATAAATTATGAACAGCTGTAGTAAGAACAAAGCACAAGCCGCAAGGTCAATATTACTTGGCCAACATTAATTAAAATTACTTTTGGGATAATCCATTAATATTGTGTGTATACTGAAAACAAAGACAATCCAGTCATTTCATACATAATAAAGACAAATGCAATAATAAAATAAGCCAGGTCAAATTTACTTTAGAAATTCCCCTTGTTTAAACATCATTAATCACTAAACTATTTATGCAACTAGTGCATTAAGATACGCGGTAGGCAAAGCTACCACCAGTCGTACCCATCACACTGTGTAAGTGTTAGATGTGAAAAGGTTAAATACCGAAACCCCAAATTTTCGGGCTAAATCTCAGTATAAGCAATGAATGAAGATCAGGCGTGAGTTGTATTATAATTTGCAATCGGAAGAAATATTCATGTATTTAATAATGCATTCGTTTAAGTTAATCTAATGGGGAAAATACAGAAATTCTCAAATCCAGCTTTCGTACTGTACAATGAAGGACAAGGTACAGTACGGACTCTCAACAGGCGTAATGACCGCGAGTCATCGCAGCACCAAAACAACTTTAATTAAATCCACAGCTTATGGAGCAGCAAACATTTACAAACGTTTAAGTTCTCTTGCTGACACGGCTGGGGGAAATTTTGGTACGAAGATGCTACACCGCAATATTTGTTGCAAGACTGTAGCAAAAGGGTAGAACTGGCCAAAATAAGGAGCAAACATATCACACTTCCGCCTCCCAGGAACTGATTCAACTCATGGCCAGCATGCAAGGCCATCTGGGTGCTTTTGCAGTGGAAAAATCTGCTAGCAAAATACGGACAGGAATAGCATCTGTACTTTTATTGACACTGAAATATTCTTAA
This sequence comes from Mormyrus proboscirostris, assembly GCA_026779585.1. Classification (NCBI taxonomy): domain Eukaryota; kingdom Metazoa; phylum Chordata; class Actinopteri; order Osteoglossiformes; family Mormyridae; genus Mormyrus; species Mormyrus proboscirostris. The sequence continues at coordinate 47,052,320 of JAODKF010000001.1, read as the reverse complement.
AAATAGGCCTACCTAATGAATCCTAAAATGCTGAATAGTATGGTTGCGCAGAGCATAAGTGTATAAAACTATTCTGCAAAAACAATTTTCCTGCAGAACGTTTTATAATTACGCCAGATCGAAATACTTTGTAGTGATGATTCCACAAATACACGTATTTTCTGTTATGGCTGAAACATCCCTTGCAAGATTCATAGCGTGCGGTTACACTAGCAAAAAGTTCAATGTGCTTACCTTTCAAACAGCAAGCGGATCAGGAAGATGCAGACCGCCAAAGGGATCGCCAGATACAGATCCTCGGCTTGGGGGAAGGTCGCTTCATCTGTGCTTTTTAAGTCTGCCCAGGTTACATTGTGAGGGAGCCAGAATCTTTCATTCCAAAACCAAGTGACTATACCTGCCATTTCTATGCTGACTTTACGTCTCCACTCCTTTACTCCGAGCGGCAGCGCTACACGCTGGAGCCGCTGGTGGCAACTTGAAATACTCTCTTTGGTGGCTGATCTTCGCAGGTTTCAATGTGATGTGATCGGGTTTTGCACTCCTCGTATTGGCTTCTTCTTCTTCTTCTTCTTCTGTAGCTATCTCTATATAACTAGTGGGGGAAGTAGATATGATCAAACGCTGACTATATAAGAGACTGGTGCAGTTGAATGTCACACACAGACTGCAATCGGCGCACTTTAGGTTATAGGTATTTAAGGCGTATTTCAAGCTGCGATATTTTTATTTGTGAGATGTGCATTTTGTGTGTCATCGAATTTTTTTTTTTGATCAATTAAAAAGGGCTTTCCTTTTCATATCATGCGCCATACGTGTGCGGCGCAAACCATTAGGCTACGAGATTAAAATAAACTTAATTGTTTGAGTCGTATTAATATGAACCATATTCAAACTGTTTGAACTCGTTTTTTCACGTTATAATGCACGTTTATTCCGCACACACGACGAATGGCCAATCATTGCGGTTAATTAGATAATTTTCATATTCAATCATTAGAGAATTTCATCATTAGAGAACCAAATTCATCTTAACCCGTTTTAATTATCATTAAGAGTTAATCCCACTGATTCACATACATTATACAAGATTTAAAGTGCTTCTGAATTAATGATGATTCTAAGACGTTATGTTGCCATCTGCTGGAAAATACTGATGTTCTGCATAGATTTATTTTGTTAATGTTAAAGGTGACACACTTGGCATACACCTAATACTTTTTAAACTTTCAAAAGTTTCACCCGACCAGGATCTGCATACATACTATGCATAACGCAGATTTATTAAAATAATACTATTGTTAATCATCGTAGTTCGCCACGAAGAGTCATATATCACTAAACACCGACAAGCGCCCTTCGTCGAAAGAGAATTTTTTTTTGTTCATCCACGTCTTGCAATGCGCTACTTGTAGTAGTTTCCTATAGGTGTTTTAAAAAAATAAAGAAAAGAACAGAGTTTCGCTAAACGTAGTCATTTCATTTAGCCTCATTCGCTTTTCTCCATTTAGAATAATTACGGACTGAAGTAAAACGGTAATTCGTTCAATATTCCTGAACTAGAATGTTTTAATGATCTTATTCAATATACAATGCGCCATCTACTGGGCTATAACGATATTGCTGTTTTCATAAAGTCATTTTTTAATGTTTTGGAAAAAGGACGGTAAGGTGCCAGAGGGAGCAGTTTTGTTTATGCAACCACCATAGAAATGTTGTGAAACCATGTTGCAGGAGTCAGCCTCTTTAGGTACGTTATGAGCTTTACCTAAACTGATAAAACCATATTGAATATTGAATATTATATTATTGGGGACATTCTGAATAGATGAATAAACTATGTTAATTCTTAGTATCCTTGAATTGCAGACTATAAATGAACTCAGCTGTCAAAGATAAAACAGAAGGAGGTCCCAAACTTTCATTTACATATTGAAGGGAGGTGAAGAAATGGTCTTACTGTTCGTTATGCAAATCCTTTCATGTGCCACACTGACAGATATCCAGCCACTGGTCAGGGTTACAGGGGAGCTGAATGCTTTCACAGCAGGCAGCACAGAGACACACCCTGGATGGGATTTCAAATGCTAATTAGACTAATTGCATGTCTCTGGGCTTAGAAACTGTGCAACACTGCGGGGGACATGTGAACTCCACACACAGAAAGGAGGATTCTAACCCAGAGTGCCTATGACACCTGTTTCATATATCTGTGGTGAATCCGTTTCTATGGATGTTGTGGTTACTGTTTTCACAAGGTCAACACTCACCAGATAATTGGACGAGGTCTCCATAGTTACTTGCTGTTTTGTGAAAGTGTGATTTAAGCCACTATGAATGTCTGTAACCTCCAGCTGTCCTTTAAATGATGTCATTCTAGGCCTCACAATTACAGTGCACTTTTGCACATTCAAAACATGGCTTTTAGCTAAACAAAGTATTCTCTGCCTTTCTTCCGTTTTCCTTTTTGCTTCCAGCAATACTTTTCGTAATAACGTGTGGTAGATGGTTGTCACAATGGGCTGGAGAGATGAGGCAATGTTTACTCAGGACGAATTAAATGAACTTGTAACAAGCATAGCCCGTTAAGAGGAACTAAAACATTCAAATCACAAAACAGAACCATACACAGAAATGCAAATATAAAACAAACCATTAGTAAAAACAAATTTTCCATAGAAGAGAAACCCCACTGACTTCTCATTGCTATCTTTTATTAGAACACATTTACCTAAAAGCTAAGCTGTAATATATTTATATGTTCATATTTTAAATTTGATGTTTATTTTTCTCTAGTGTACAACAATATTGGAGTTAAAACTGAAGAGAAAACTCTAGAACCTGTCTTTTGTATTCCATTTTGACCAGTAGATGGCGCTGGCCGTCCTGTTCCCTCTTCCATCTTGTCCCTTAGCCCTAGTGTGTTTTCTTGTTCCCCCGGCTGCCCCATAGTTCAGTGGGTTGATCATGTGGCTTCCAGCCCATTAACCCTCTGGTCATGGGTTTGAGGTTGGCCGGGGCCCAGTCTCACCAGTACATTTGTATTCATTGTTTTTGTTTCCCCCGTGTTCATTACTGTGCTGCAATTACAGCTTTGCCTTGCTTTTGTCCTGTTCACGTCCATTCCTGTTTGTATTTTGGTTCCATGTTACATATCCTAGTGTAGTAATTCCCAATGTGTGATTAGTGTTTCTTGCTTTCAGGGTTTGTTGGAGATTCCCTAGTGTTGTATTCATTAGAATAAGTTACTGCACCGGTTGCTTGTTTTTCCTGCACCGTTGTTATTGATTAATTGTCTTACGTGTCACATCTGCCTCTCAGTTGTGTCTTGGAGCCGTTAAGTACACCATCACCTTTTCTCCCCGCCTATGCCATGCCACGCCACAACATACCTTAATCACATCTTACACCTCACCTGTAATAAACACATCAGTATAAGCCAACTCCGGGGCCTATACCATGAAGCAAGGTGTGCTAGTTAGTTAGCTCAATTGTCGGATTTAAAGTAGCCCAATTCAAATGGACTTTATCTTCATTTACTTCCATTTAGCCCAGAGTACCTTAAATCTGACAAGTTGTCCGGCTAACTTAAAGATGATAATAAATAACGACAGGTTCAGTCAGGTTTGGGAGCATGCATTGATACAAGGTGTTGCTGAAACACCTTAGGATGATATTTGCCGATCCCCCAGGCTGACATGCGGTCCAGTCCCACTCTCCAGAAGTGCCCATCTATCTACAGCAGCCAGGTGTTACATGGTGTCCCTTTGACCTGGTCCAGCCGCTCAGGTCCTCAGCAATAGTGAGTAGTACCATAACTGATGTTCCCTCACAATGAAGGTAATGTGCCTCATTTGAGATTCCCTGTGCAACCACTCACCAGAGGTATCCAAGGATTCTCTGAAGAGACACGATATCAAAGGAGCCTAGTCTTCATTTCAGCTGTACAGCAAGACAAAGATTCTAAAGACTCACACCCCTTTCCAGCAACCTTATGACCCCCTGTATTCATCCAATCCATCTACTGATTTCATAGGAAGAGTCATCAGAGACATGAATGTTGCTGCCAACATTCATGTAAGTGAACCTCTCGACAAGGTCAACACTCTCCCCACAGACAGACTCACTGCTGATGGCTGTGCCCAAGAGGTCATTAAAGGACTGAATCTTGGTTTTGATCCAGGACACTCTCAAACCCAGACACTTAGACTCCTCACTCAGTCTCTCGAGAGCCCCGAACAGATCCTCTGTTTACTCCGTGAAGATGACAGAATCGTCGGCAAAGTCAAGCTCAATAAATCTTTCCTCACCAACTGGTGCTAGACCCCATGACTCTGCCCTGTACATTCACCTCCACTCTGCAGAGCATGGAACTGAGAGCAGTGTTACCCCCCTGTATAGTACTTGTCACAACCTGGGTGATCACCCTTCTCTTTCCAGAGAAAAGGGTTCCAGGTACGCTTCCAGGAGAGAATGAGACCTGAAAGCAGCACCTTTGACCTCTCGGCCATCCCAACTTACAGACAAGGACAACAAGTCCTGATTTCCAGTCATTTGGGTCCCAAATGGAAGCAAAGATTGCCTGTAATGCCAGGAAAACAGCCTTTCCAGTAGTATGGAGAAGTTCACCTCAGATACCACAGATTCTTGTGGCCTTCCCTAACCCCCAGCTGGTTCACCACCCATGCAGTCTTCGTGAATTTTGGTGGTTAACAGCTAAGCAGAGGATCAGCCCCAAGAACTGTGGACCGAGAGACGTCGAACATCCTAGCCGGAGTATCCACTTTAAACGGCTGCTCAAAGTGGCACAACTGCAGTGTCATCCGTAAGGGCTGTTCCAACACCCACCCTGACTGTGACTCTCTGAGGAACAGATTCGGCTGCGTGTCGCTTCAGTTCCTCTGAGCAGGCCGCGGGTCCCTCGACCGGCAGAGTTCGTAAATGTTTTCATAACCGTGACTTAAGGTTTCTTTCCGGTGTCAGCAGAGTCCTGATGAACGATAACGCAGTAAGACAAGCTAATAACAAACGGGTGAAGTTGCGTGTTTGATTTATATTTTTACCCATTTCATAGCCTGAAACCTTTTTCCATTCACATCTTCATGTTCTTCTCAGGTGGTGTGACTTAAGTTACCCCCTCCCACTGGCTACAGCAGCAGAATGTTTGGAATGTACAGATTTTTTTCTAAATAGCTGAAGCCAGACTGCAGCTCAGCCATTTTTTTTTATGCCATCAATGCTTCTGCAGCACAGCACTGTTTACTTCCTTGATTTTCATTCACAGAGCAGAGTCCATGACTGTAAAGCCAGCAAACAAGCAGCAGTAAACATGGGCGGAACTGCAAAAGAGGGTGATGTTTAAGCAAATACTGAACGTCCTGGCCGTTTCCCTGGTTTGTTTTTGCCTGCAGTGAAACGAAGGGCACTACTGAATTTCCAAAATCACAGGAGAGCCTTACAGAATGTTGCATTTATTACGAATGCTACATTCTTATATTTGTGTGTCCTATACTTGAGTCATTATTGTGCAAAAACACATTGTGGAATGTTCAGCAATTACAGTGGCCTTAATGTTTAAGGTTTGAGACAAGATAGACTCATTCGTAATGGGGATTGCTTAGAAACTAATAGTACATTACATTACTATACAGCGTCATAACATCACAGTTTAATTGTGGCTGTTATCTCTGGTGCAGACAGTTCTCATCCAGTCCTTTAAGAAAAGTGAATCTGAAAATCACTAATCTGTCCTATAAATGCTAATCTATGCTTTCGCAACAATCTCTGGTGTTTTCTTGCAGGCATCACCGGGTGAAAATTGCAATACCGCCTCTGATATTTTGAAGGAGGAGGGATTATGGGGTGGAATGCAGAGTTCTCCGTAAATTAGTTTTTGTGGTGCTGAAAAAATGAGAAGTTGGATCTATCTAGTCAGAGCAGAACTGAGCAACTTTGTGGCTGTGGTCTCATTGCAGTGATACGCTAGAAAGGGCAGCATTTTTTCCTGAGCTGAGGGTGTAATTATATGCATGCAGTTCTTTTTTCCTACACTGAAGTTTTCTTATTCTTTTTCTAAATGACACTTTGAGACGAGAAGCTTCAGTTTTGAAATTAAAGTAAAAGTTGAGAAGATTTTCCACAGAATATTTTCTGCGGGTTGGGTGTCATTAACTTACTATTTTTGCACGACATAAAAAACTTAAAGACTGAAATCTTTACACAGAAGTCTATTTCAGTTGGCTGTTGACTTAATATTAGCAGAATGTTTTTAACATATTAATTAAGCATTTGCAATTAGGGCTTTTTCAAATTAGGTCTAACCATTTTGTGATAAAAGAGCATCTGTACTCTCCAAATAAAGTAAATTTAAACCTCAAGCCAAGTGGGGCTGAAGTAGTGTAGGTGACAATCAGCGCCTCCAAATCCAACAGCCATGGAGAATGTGAGATTGACAGGTGGCTTGGTTCAGTGACTGCAGTTCTTTGGGCACTGAGGAAGACCGTGGCGGTGAAGCCAGATTTAAGAAATAAGATCGGAAAAACAAGGTTGTGAAGACAAGAAATGAGGTCTCACTGCTAGGTTCTGGACAGGGTAAGCAGTTCAGCGATCTGGGGATCTTGAGAGGAGTTGAGCTGAGATGGTTCGGGAATCTTATGAAGATGGACAGCTGTCAGTGAGGCTGCCCCACCGAGTGGAGGACATGCTGGAGGTTCTTCATCACCCAGATGGCTGATACCGTGATCCTCACCAGGAAGATGAGAGAATGCAAAGCTAAATAAATAATGAACTCCATTAACTTGGTGTGCATAAAGTGTGTAAAATACATGACTGATGAAACGTAAGTCTAGATTCAGTTCCACGATACCACAATAATAAGGGTTTATGAGGGCCTTATTATTTAGAGAGATGAATAATATCCATCTAGCCAAGCAAAATGCTGAAAAAAGGTCCGTAAGACACCACCGTCCTTGACATCTTCCATGTGCAACGCACTATTGAGCGACTTAAGGCCCGGAGGTGGCTCATAATCATGGTGTTGAGGGATTGACGGTGACGGGCGTGTCTGCTGATGCTTTAACCACCCAGGTGACACATTTGAACCTGCTGTCATGCCTTGTCTGTGTGATATTGACTCTTGCTTCAACCTCAGACATTCCCAAATCAAGCATCAATGTGCCACTCTCGATACAGGTGGTAATATGCTGCTCAAAATACTTTTTAGATTTTGTTGTGTATTACTTGCGTTGAGTACCAATTTAGCTAGGTAATCAAATCTGTTCTCCACTCAGCAAACATCTGTTGCCTGTAGAGAGAACCAAGTCTAAAAATAACATTTAAAAACCTGTAAAAAAAAATTTAAAATATTTTTACAAGCAGTATGTAACAGTATCCATCCATATCATCAGAGGTCCTCTGGTCATAGTAAAACATACCCACTGCTGAATTTTAATTCTGATAACCCAGTGACACTGAGAATGACAGCCAAAGGTAGAAAAAAAATCAACCCAAACTCCTGTTGGGACAGAGATCAAAGAGATAAAATGGAGGAACGACGTGCATTTATAATGGGAACTCATGTGCAGCGAGACAGTTATGAGCAAAGCAGCGTCGTACAAACACATTACAAGAAAGAGAGATCGCGCTTAACTCTGCGGTGGAATCTATAATTAAGCAGATGGTGCCGGAGTGCGGCATTTAGAGCAGTACTATGTATTCGTGCAATTTTCCGTCAGCTGGAGACAGCAGAAATTCAAATAACGCTGAGTTATGGAATTTAATTTTCTGTCCAGGAGACATAATAACAATAAAGCGATATGGAATGCATAAAGAAAATCATTGCTTGTCTCTGAGGAAAGAGCTTTAAAATGCCATTAAGGCAATCAATATTCGCTACCATCGTGTAATGCTTGCCGACGTCAATGATTTGGCCTATTTAAAAGTCAGACAGAATTGTACTCAACACTGACATCGGGTTGAGCGACCAGCAGGTGGCGCAAGAGTTCCTTTGTTAGAAGAACCACACATATATATATATATATATATATATCTTTTATTATTATCAAAGGTAATCACATTTCAAGACCTCAATATCACAGAACATGGACTGCAGCAGTAATTTAATGTTATGTAATTGAAAGATGGAAATTGGGGAAAACAAGGTACATCTATCAATGTTCTGCCAGTGAACAGAAGCCGACCAATTGATTCAATATATAAAGACAGATAGTTCAGCGCTACTCAGCTGAAATATTACAGTATATATTTTACTAATATGGAAAAAATGGCATCATTCCCATTTTAAAGATCATCCCCATTTTAAATATGCACCATTTTTGCATAGTACATATTATTGCACTTTCATTTACTTTAAAATACATATATAGCTATAGTCTGTTTTAAAATGGGAGATCAACACAAACATGTGGAATTTAGTATATGCATTTGTTATTGTCTTGTATTTATAAAAGTGATTATTAAATGAAGTAATGAGTGCAGTGAAGTGTGCAGTGATGAGAGGGGATTGGAGAGCTGGAAGTGGAGTGAGGGCTGTATGTGTGGAGGCTCTTTACGGTCTGAGAACTAACAGCAGGGGAGCTGGAGGAAGATCTGGTAAGACAGAATGTGTGTGTGTGTGTGTGTGTGTGTGTGTGAGAGAGAGAGAGAGAGAGAGAGAGAGAGCGAGAGAGATGGGATCAAAGTTGAAGGATGTGTTTGATATATGGAACGTGTCCCTCATAACAAAGAGAAGAGACATGCTATCAAGTGTGACGGGTCAAACCCATTTAAGCTAAAGATAAAGCCTTCTAGCTCATTATATCACTTTAAGTCCCCCCGTTTTACCCCTGAGTGCCGTATTAACAGACTTCTACACACATTACATTCTGTAGCACATGTTAGAAGGTCTTGCTTGACTATTCAGGGACAGTTTCTTGAGGATGAAAAGGTCATTTGCATCAATATTGCGTAGTCTCTCAATCAGGGAGAAGCTGAAGATGCACGACAGTGAATTCTTATGTAAATAAAGGCTCTTGTATCTGATGTGCAAGGGGCCTCTGTAACAGCATTGAGCCTTTTAGCTGATATTTATGGAGAGGCGGTACTGAATCACCACATATGAGGGAAACATGACTTATCAAAGTGATGGTTTGTTGCATTGCATGAGGGGACCAGGGCCTCACGAAAAAACGCCATGGTTCTGATGGTTTTGGCCAGTGTTTCCCCACTTGGTCTTTGGGGACCCACAGGAGCTGGATGGGAGCAAAAATGTGGACTGTCTGGCTGGGAGCTCGGAGGGAGCAAAAACATGAACTGACTGTGGCACCCTGGGGACTGGATTGGGAAACACTGCCCTAGGCTGAATGATCCAACCGTTATCTTAAGCCGCTTTTCCAGTACAGTGTTATGGTGAGCATGGAGTTTATACCGGGAAGCACAGGGCATGAGGAAGGAAACAGCCTGGACATGCACTCACATATGAACAATGCGAGATTTAAACATACCAGTTCAAACAACTTCAAGTTGTAGACTGTAGGGGGAAGGCGGAAAACCCTGAGGGATTAACAGTCGGTCCTGTAAAGAGACCAGCAGCCACCCAGGCTGCATGTGTTGATTTCCAGCCATGTGTGGTCTGTATACTCTTGACTGGCGCACTGATCTTGGATGTTCCTCAATCAGCTTGTCACATAGCATAGGTGATAATGCAAACTGCATACTCCTGTGGGGGCAGGTATGAAGCCCCCACCCTGAAGGTGCAAAGCCATCATGCTGCTCTTTAGTGTGAATTACACAGTGTGAAGTGAAATTCAGCACAGCTGGTGTAGCGGAATCGTAGCACCAGCTCATAGCATAATCCTAGGTGCCCAGAACGACCATCACATGAGCTGTGTGTATCATCGACACGATGCGTTTCTGCTCCTTGATTAATAATTCTGCTATAAGTGGTCGCCTGTCTATATTTTTCCTGCTGCTGGTCAGATATCACTAAGCGTCATGCTGAAGGGTGACCACTAGAGGTGCCATACCGAAGCCAAGTAAAGAATCATTTCATTTAGTTTCATTTAGTTTCATTTAGTTTCATTTCGTTTCGTTTCATTTCATTACATTTCGTTTCATTTCATGGGGTGCTCAAGGCCGCCTCCTCTTTCTTAACCGCTTTCCTCTGGCAGCCCATCTTGCGCTTGCCAGGATCTGCCCCTAACCACAGACTCCCGGATATCCAGGGTAAACAGGACCGGGATGAGTGGATCTTTTTTTTTTTTACATGGTGAGGTTAACCAATGGCAATGTCCGTACCAGACTGTTAGTTCAGCACTTACCCACGATGGCTTTAATTGGTTTAATGATTAAAGGCATCAGGGTACCCTGCTGGCTCCATCTCCTCCCAGAATGTTCCGAAGAGACTGTTCCTGCTGTAAATTGTTCAGCTGCCTAGTGTAGAAGCCAATGACTTTCATTTTTGATTTTAAAGGGCTCTGTCACATGTTAGCATTTCAAATCTCTGTTCCAGTTAGTCAGTGAATCCCACATTACTGTCCAATCTAAAGATTAAAGAAACTAAAGCTCTTCTAAGGAAAATTGCATTCTTCAGCTACATTACTGCCTCGACCCCCGACTTTCCTACTTGTTTAGGACAGTAAAACTTCACAAATGTATTATAATACATAAATGGTAGTAATTCATTATGCAAATTAATGGCTTTAATTCAATAACACTGTAAAAATCACTACAAGCATTAAGTATGGTTATATTAACAAATCTGGAAATCACCAAATGGATATTTTCAGTACGTTTGATGCTGGTTATGGAAACATATAACTTTTGATATCATGTAGCTTAGATTCTCGCTGATGGAGCAGACATGACCGTGAACTATGATAACTGTCTTCTCACCTTTTGCAGGTCCAGACAATTCTGAGCCAAGGTCTGAAGGCTGTCTTACAACTACATTGAGAAAAGCTTCTGAGCACCACAAGTGCATAAGGCAGTGGAGTTCTGAGCACCAAAGCTCAAAAGCAGAGTACGACAGCACATGACGGGCCCGGTACCAGCCCGGTGGGAGCCTGAGGGCCATGCCGCCTGTCTCTGAGCCTTTCGAAATTCAGCTGGCAGCAATGGGGGTGAGTGAAGAGCATGATGCAGAAAGTGATTCAAGAGGAGGCCATGATTCGAACCCCCCGGACTGAAAAACCAGGCATTGTGTTTCGAGGGCACTCACCTGGTTTAATTTGGGCCTTCAGCTGATGAATCCCATCCATGCACTTCAGGGCACCTCAAGATCAGTGGACCTAAAACCGTTTTCCAGGCACATCAAAGTCACACATGTCAGTGTCATGAAATTAGGTGAGCAAAAGCAATTATCTTTACTCATAGACAGAAACCGGACTCCACGAGGGCGGCCAAAAATAGAAAAAGCCATGGAAGATCACCTCTAGTTCCAGAATATACCTTCTGGTGCTACTTTGACATGTCGTCAGTGATGACGTGTCCAACTAGCTCCAGAAGCTGTGTTTTAGAACTAGATGCAGAAACGAAACTCCATAAGGGCAGATAAGACTCAGAAAAACGTGGATGATCACAAAAAAACTGCTCGCAACAAACTAGGCAAGAGCAAACAGACAGAATAACTCAAGGAAAATCCAGACTCACACACAACAACTGCTTTAAGACTAAGTAAAGTCAAAGCACACAGGTGGGATGAAAGAGCCATCTCTATAAGGCACAGGTGATTTCCTTCATTCAGTTGCGCTCAGAATGCAATAGGGATTCCTGGGGATTCTAGAAGGATTCCCTGGCACCTCGGTCCCCTGCTGGTTTAGTGTGGCATCATCGTACGAGGACGGGGAGTGAAGACTTACCGTGAATGGCCTTCGTCCCATTTTTAATCTGTCCCTGAGCTACAGGTTTACAAAGCGCGACTCTCGCTGAGATTCATGTGTGCAGAAAGTCCGGGATTGCAGTAATGTTTTGGGGCGTTTATATCCGTTTGAGGCTGTACACAG
>JAODKF010000001.1:47025082-47040277 GCA_026779585.1 Mormyrus proboscirostris | reverse complement strand
GCATGCGTTTGACCGCTCGCTCCCGCTCATGCTGAGCGCAGACAAAGGTGTCCCGGACCAACGCGAGGCGACTCCCCCATAACCTCCGAGCCCCAAAATGGCATCCAGAGGAGTTTCACTGTGCATCTTCTGCATTTATCCTCATTATGTCCAATTTATCGACATCAACAGGCTATGGGTAGGGGTACAGCCACCAAGGGACACGTGCTCCTAGATGATGACCATAATTGATCTGTACTGCAGGGAAAAGTCTTTCTGCTGTAATGACCCGGCACATTATTCATAGCGGAGGACTCACCATCAGTAACCCCCAGCCATTACAGTACCACGCCATGGGCAAATACTGCAATGTATGGGCGACAGCTGCGTCCCACAGTGGACACGCCTTCGGAGAAACACCATAAATACAGTGACAGAAACATCTGCCAGGAAGCAACGATGACCAAATGAGAGTTGCGGGACGTCCATCGATCCCCGCCTCATCAATAGCAGCTCATCTCAGCTTTGATTGTATTATTTATGTCACTAGCAAATCCATTACCGTCAGCCTCTCCTGTTCTGACGAACACCAACGGAACAAATGGAAAACAGTCAACCGCCTTCGCCACAAGCTGTGTTTCTCTTCTGCATTAATTGCGATAAGTGATTTAAGGTTGCACGAAATTAATGGCTGCACACGAGCCTCAACATCTTCTCCACAAGAAGTGGCTTCACGCAACCCTTAGCTCGTTAGATTTTGGACCCGCTGGTGGGACATACAGGGAGCAAGAAACACACATATATTTACATTTCAGAGAAATGTATCAAAGGCAATGAACATTTTAGAGAAAACGGGGACATACAATCCCTAAAGGCCTTGTTCAGGGGCCCAGGGGTGAAATCACTCTGCTGAGTCTGGGATTTAAACCGACACCCTTCTGATCATAAGCACAGCATCCTAACTTGCCGAGTCACACATCTCCCCTATACAGTATGTAGACACACATAGGGGCACTCGGGCAGCACTGATAATGATGCATTTCAGGGGTGGGCTTGCAGTTGTTTCTCTGAGTGCCTGAGGTGGACACTGGGGTCTGATTTGGTGAGATAACAGCAGCTTTCAGGCATCCTGCAAGCCAAAGTCGAATGCCCCCAGTACAGCCCAGCCGCAGGATCGATTGGTGGATGCTGTAATTATTCTTACCTTGCAGTGTAAATAAATGGGATATTCGCCATGGAAGATTTATCTAGCTGCCAAATGTCAGCACACAGCTGAGTTTTTCTTCCCAACTCCAGAGAAAATTTAGCATAATGTTCCCCAGTTTGGTTCTTTGCCTTGGAGATGACGGCTTTGAAAAATGTCGACTTGTTTTATGTACAGAGGACAAATCCTTTTGATATTGTTTGCCCGATAACTTTATCCAGAGCAATATTAGTTTTCAAACACTTTTATAAATAATAGCATAACATAAAGCTACATCGCTAGATATTTTATCGGACTGATTCAAGGATTCAGTGGTATTTGACGCTTCCCAAATGATCTGTGATCTTCACCCATTGTGACTTTCTCATCTATTGAAGTCAAATAACTTTCAAGATTCCTTGGTAATCATTAGCTTATAAGCTTGTGTCCAGTAGCGGTGGGGGGTGATGGTTTGGCAGGACCCCATACAAAAATTACTAAGGAGGAACCCTGGATATTAACCCTGGTTATTACACTTGTTCTTCATATATCACATGTTGTATATCATTAATTAGGGCCAAAGCTGTGTTCAGAGGGTGCTATGGGATAAACGAAATAACGACATGTACCTTTTCTCCATTTTCTCCAACTGAGTACAGAATAATGGAGAGGTCGATGTGGCTGAAAAAAAGTTTAATTGTAAAAACCAAACTGAAAAAATCCTTTGTCACACCAGCCACAGTAAAGAGAACACAAATTCGGTTGGCCAGGAGTACGCCTCAAACTGCCCAATCCTCCGTCAGTCTGCCCAGCTCACCCTGTTTCTCTCTCACAGTATAATCAGCCTCATTAGAGCCAGCTGGATTTCACTGGCTAAAGTGGCTGCGGACCTAACCCCCCTTCCCCCATTGACTGGTTCACAGAGGGGGTGCATATTTGCTGGAGTGAACAGGATGGTGGGAAACAGGATCCATCCCTGCCGTGTCTGTCATGTTCCTGTTTGGCCTGCAGATGTCGCTGGCCATCCTGTCTTCCTCCCTATTCCCAGTCCTAATTTGTTGATGACTCGTACCTGTTCCTTGCTTAAAACCTCATTTAATATGTATATAAGTACCTACCCCTGCCCTTGTTCTTTGCTGCTCTTTGTTTGAGCTGTGTGTTAGTCTCCCACGTGATCCCCTTAGTGCTGTAGATCTTACCTTCTGTGTTCCTATGGTTAGTCGTAACCCTTGTTAGTTCCTATTTCACCTAGCTGCCTTCGTTTGTGGTCAGTCTGTTTCTTTTGTATTCCGTGTTCAGTTTTATAATAAAAGTCCTTTGTCTCTATGCCACCTATTGGATCCTCACTACTTCTGTGTGTCCAGATGTGACCCTGACAGTGACCTCAGCACACAGAATATTAACTTTCCTGCTAAGGCCACAGCAGGAGAGCACACAGCTGGACAATGCAGAAGGCAACTTATTTAGCAATGTGCTGGATCCATTCAGGGAGTGAATGGGCTCAGAGGGTTAAACCTCTTCTGATCAGGATGCTGCTGGTTCCCATCCTGTGCTTAGCAAAATAGCTACATTTCTGTTAGGCCTTTGAAAAATGCTCCTGAGGATCTTTTTGAATGGCTGGCCCCAAGCTTTGTTCTCGCCTTTGCATGTGTTTTGACTTAAAAATGAGGACGTGGTGGAATACGCAAAATTAATGCATTCAGATGTACTTGTGCAAATGAAGCTTCATTTCTTTGCTATTATTGTAGGGTTAGGAGGAAGAAAGGTGATCTGTTCGAGGCTACGCAGGAAGGCCAAGGCATTACTTAAACATCACATTTTCCGCTGTGATTGAGGCTTGGCACTAAGGGATAGGCATCTCAGGAACACAAGTGAGTGCATCATAATTAAAAAAAAAAAAAGAAACAACAAAAAGAAACAGTTGTTTTTCCCCCCCTGAACTACAAGGTCAATTCAAGGGAGGAGTGCACTTCAAAAGAAGGTGTTTCAGAACATCTGCGCCCTTCTCACATCATTAATATCTGGACACCCACAGAATGAGACTTAAGTTTCACTTCAATTGATTTTTTCCTGCAACTAGAGGCTATAAACTGCCTCTGGTTGAGCATTATTATTACATTTTTGTGGGCTGAGTTGCAGTATGGATGTAATCATATTACACTAATCAGTTTTTAAACATGAAATCATATAAACCTCTTTAGTTCCCATGTGGTTTGAATTCGCTTTTGTGATACAAAGTGTTGGCCTGTTTTGCTAATCAGTATCATCAGCCACCTCTGAAACATGCTTTTGGGAGAGATAAGGCATCAAAATCCATGGGGGGAGGATTTACTGTCAGTCCTGGCCGCCTTTAATAGCAATCAAAGGCATTTGCCAAAAAATAGTGGGCTAAACCTGACTGAGGCTCAGGGTGTTCAATAATCCTGCTTGCCGCAGGTTTGAAACCTCATTTCCTGGTATATTCCCATGAAAATATGACAATATTTACTTTTAGAAATATTTTATTTTAATTTTGAGCATACCATTCAGGTGGTACCTCACGTTTGTGCCCTGTGCCACCTCCCTGTGACACTGACCAGGATTAGTGCTTAGAAGATGGATGGATGGATGGATAATTTTAGCATTTATAAATATATGCAACTTGATCAGAATAACAAGATAAATAATATTCTTACAAATCATGACATATTTAAGTAACGTCATAGAGAGATTCCATAAAACACGTCCATTAAGATAAAGATATTTTATAGGCAAACATAATTAGGTTAATGCTGGCTTTGGAACTTAAGTGATTTATACAATAGTTAATATAACTAATATAGCTATGAACATTTGCAGTAAGATATTAGTTGGCTTTAAATTATGTGGATATCACAGAATTCTTATTGTGGTACACAGCAAAAATAAACAGCAGAGTCAAGTTGGAGTAAATGAAGACCTCAATAAATGAAGACCTCAATAAATGAAGACCTCAATCAGTGATCGATCCAGAGACAGTGAAGATGTGGCTGGCCTTTTGTTTCACAAAGACAGAATTCACTGTGGACTCACCAACCCTCTCCTCACTCCAGTGTACTCAATAAACCTCAGTCAGGCTGCAGGCTACTTATTTAAGAGAATTTGTCATCATAGCATTGGATGCCTTGATTCCAGTACATCACAGAACTGACAAAACTATTGTTCAAAGTACTTACTAGCATAGCAATTCCTATTAGCTTTCAGCTATGTGTGGATAACTTACAATGGCCATGAATAAACTGATAATGAAAGACTGATATTACCTCTACTGGGATGTAATTGGATCTCACTTAGGTCGCCCATGTGGAAAAAGTAAACAGTTTTGTGATTTATGCAAAAATGGTATATTTGAGATTCAGATGTGCAGTAAGTGGATTAAATAAGAACATGGCGTTGAGATGAGCGAGTGTGAAATCCAATGAACGGCACTGACAAAACAAAAGGTGATGCAGGCCTTAGAGTTGAAAGCTAAAGCTGGATCTGATGGGTCATCATCACAAATATTATGAAAGTGCTTGGCAGGGCCACAGCTGATTGGCAGAGCATGTAATCAGAGCAATCAACCAATGATCCAATTAAAAACCAGAAAAACATGTGCCTTCTACTCATCTCGTGCAGGGACTCATGAGAACGAAACCATGAATAAACAGAGCAAAACAAAAACTTTGGGGGGGGGTGTGTACTTTTCTCAATAATTCACTGTAATTTCTTTAATTTCATTACAATTAATCAAACGCTGTCATCGTCTTAAAGGCAAGAATCCGAACAAATGCATTTGCCTTAAAGGAGGTTAGATTAATCTGCTTAAATGTGACAGTGTAATTCTTCTCGAATTAATTACCTTTGCACAGTTGCTGATGGTGCATAGGGGGGTAACATGATTCCTTGGATACTGAGCACTGTTGCTAAGTGCTTTTATATGTTGTTCTTACAGGTGATTATACTTGTAAATGCACACAGAACTGTTCTCATATATCACAGCTGATAAAGTACATGATCTGGAAATGAAAGTCTTTTTATGGATATCTTTATGCAAATTTGTGCTTCCAATGCCTTCCCTGGGGTCTCTGGAATGTGATTTCCATATCACTTTTGCAGTAACAAACAGATGTAACAAAATGCTATCAAGCCAGCCCTACATCTTCTATTAAGAGATGATGTCATGTTCATCATAAACAATATTTACCCAGGGAATGCTACAGTTATAGTTTGTTTTAAGTAATATACTGAGTAATCTCATGAATGAATTCACTTATTTATACTGTCTGTCATTTGAATGAATTATTTCGGGCCCAGATATTTGCAGGCTGGTTTTTGATTAGCTACTAATTGGATCTGTAGAGAGTTGCTGTTCATAGGAGACGTCTGGCCTGGGATCTTGAAGGGGACTCAGGAGAGCCCTCGTACTTCACTAAGAGCACCTATGGAGATGACATGCTGACTTTAAAGAGCTGAAGCCTAGCTTTGCCCTAGGCATTGTAGCATCTCAGGCTAGCACAGAGATCGCCAAGGTCGCCTCCTTGAAACGGAAGCAGGAACTTGACCGTTTTCCCTAGGCCCCGGAATGGGCTCCGTAGCTTGGCAGGCTAATCCCCCTATCCAGTAAACATTAGCTTGTTGCAGAAAATCTGCATAAGGTCCCCGCTTAGATTGGCAGTCATTTTGGCGAAATGGCTTGACCGCGTGAGGACCGTCGGTGTTTTCTGTGGGTAGTTAGCAGGACACGGCATAGCCAAGCTCATTTGGCATGTGGGAGTATTCTGCGAGAAGTTACGCGGAGGCCAAAAGCGGTTCCCTTGGGGGAACTTTGTTCTCTCGCTCGGTGATTCATCTTCTGGCCTGGGAAGCAATCCTGGCTGCAGTGATGCTTGTTTGATCCCGCGGTCAGTGCTTTGCTATATTGTGGGGTTGTCATGCCTAGTTTCAAGCTCCTCTCAAGCAGGTAGGAGTGGAGCTGAGGTATGGAGGTGAGTTGTGTGTTGTGGGGGGATCCTGGAATCTTCAAAACCTGTCAGAAAATGCATGTCACTCCCTCCCAGTCCATGTGTGGGTGAGGATCTTTAGTGGAGAGAAACATGAGCTTCGATGACAACTCCGCTCCATCCAGTCCTACTCTCACTTGGATGGACTTACACAAGAAGGCACCCATTACTCTTTGCATCGTCAAAGATCACCGACTTCCGTGCAAAGACTGAAAATGGCAGCATCTGGCTTTTTCGATCTTTATTACTGGTCTGTTGCAATCTTTTGCAATCTGTCTGCTTCCAGCCACTAAATGTGTCAGCGGGTTTCTAGATACCGGCGCAGATGAGGGCCACGAAGCAGAACAATAAGGAATAATGGGGGCTGGTGTAACTGGAGGCCCAGCACGGTGTTACAGATTACTGGACTAACGTACACAGATGTGCTTACGAGAGACATAATGGCATAAGCTTCAGTCCTAGCAGATATTACAGCAAGAGATCACATTTATCCTCTCGGGAACTCGTCAAGCCAGAATGTCTGCTTTTCAGTCCAGAGTGTATTAGTTAAAAAGATTTTTTTTTCACAGCAAAATCCTATTCATGAAGTATTGATACCATTCTGTCCCACTGAGGGGAGGCTGCAAGAGCTCTGCTAAATTTGCACATCCAGGATGGGTTTCAGACAAGGAATGTTTCACCCCAGATTGGAATTTTGAGGGACCCCCCAACAGTAAAACTTGCTGACTCAAAGGGGAGATCCTCAATGATAAAATTGGTGAAGCAGGGGAGATCGATCACGCAGTCTGGATTAAGTTTTATTTCTGTCTCTTGAATAATAGAATAATTTTCTGACCAAGCTGGACCACCCAGGGAATATTTACGATTTCCTCAATTAGCCAATTCAGCATTGACATCCATAGATCAAACTCAAATTTTCTGCAGTCTTTACCTTTTGCATTCCACTTACAGGTCCCCATTGCAAAATGCGGGTCTAGAAGGGGCTGCATGGAGGACGGCTGCGTTTCGCAGAACTTAATCACTCCCCCGCACTAGCGAGTCACCAGTGGGCAGCTGCTCCTTCTGCTGGCCTTGATCTCTCCGGAAAGCATGTGAATCACGCGGGTCACAGTTTGCTCTTCAGTTCCCCTCTGTTACCCAAAAACCACAAGTTGCTATTCAAGCGTTTCACATATGCACAGATATGAAGCAAAAAGGTATTTTGGTTTCTAAAATGCAATGCACAATAAAGTGTATTAAAATATAAATACAATGAGTGACGTTTTTGTCATATGTAAGACAGGGGACTGGAAGTGGAATTGAAGATTTCAGTAATGAGTAATTTAATGTATATTACACAATTCCAATTTATTTATTAAAAAATCATTATGGCCACTTTACCTGTTATAATATTTGTTTGCCTTTTTCAAATATCTGCCTTCTATATTTTATTAGAAATATAGGATTAGGTTTTAAAAAGTTGATTTTACAGCCTAACAAAAACGTTTATTTGTATTTCTAAACTACATTTTTCCAAACTTACATTCCAGACAGAATGGATAAAATTATACGATGATCCAATCAAAAAATTACTGTTTAGTATGTTCTTGGTAAACTGCACATTGCTGCTTGTAAATGCAGTGAATCGCAAAGCACAATTCGCAGCGTACTTAGTAATGCATACAAATGCTAGAACAACCAGTACGTGTCGCAGCTGCAGACTGTCACAGCAATTTATTGTTGATTGAACTGGATAAGGCCTGACTGAGTGATTCCAAGATTGTCAGAAGGAATTAAGGATTGGAACTTATACTGATGGGAGATCAAGTCCCAAAAAAGAAGCTACAGGAATCTCCAAACACTCACTGTCCCAAGGCGACCATGTCAGAACTGTGGTACAAGGTCTTAAAGAACTGCTTTGTTTTTTGGACAATATGGAGTCCTCAGTAACACTAAGAACTGCAATTTGTGATGACCGATGAGAACTTGATCTGTTGCATTTGCACATTATCAGGACTCCGTTGCTGCATTTTACAGCAGGTTCAGTAATCAATCATTAAGCATTTCCATTTTCATAGAATCAATTATAAGGTGCAGGGTAGTAGTGACCTTTGAGCCAATTGCATGATCCACAGGATTATATAAAAGGCTACAGGATATGTTCCTACAGTAAGTGTACCTAAAACCTAAGGCCGCTTTCAGACACGCACGTCCACCCTGAACTTTTCTAGACATTACACGGAGGGGCAGTTTGTGTGAAGACAAATGTCCAGGGCAGTCATTTGGACATTAAATGGACTTTACCCTGCTTGCTCCCTAATACAAAGTGTGGGTAATTTCCGATTGACCCTCATGTGTAAATAGAGCTGGGAGAATTCCATAGAATTTACCACAAGTGAATGAGCGTGTTGATGATGTTTGTATGATGTGAATGGCATGAAAACAGAAAAATACAAACATCCGAGGATGAAGAGTAAGGGGCATTTACATGAAGACGACCCCAATGAACAAGGCTAACTAGAAAGACGAGGAGATTCAGGGACTTCAGGGCTGTAAACAGAATATTGATAGTGATTTTCGCAGTGTGCTTTTTGCATCATACTCTGTCTCCTGCATGGTAAACCCAAGCACAACCCTTCGTCTAAACCAACTAGATTATTTCTAGTATGTGTGAACGTGTCTGACATGAATAATCTCTGGTTGTGTGCCACATGTGTGGAAGGGCAGCTCTCTCCGCACCCGATTCTTTGGACAATATCCGGAGTTCATGCGTGCAAACAGCTTACCTTAAAATGCGTAGCCTGTAGGGGGAAACTGGAGTACTTTGAGGGAACTCACATGAACACAGAGAGAGTGTACAACTCTATGCACACAGATCTCTGCCAGAATTGTATCCACAAACCTGCAGGAGGCAAGATGCTACCCTTTGCCCCATCATATATGAATAAAAAGTACATGGAAATAACATTAGCATAGGACTGTAAGGGAGCATTTATATCTATGATGTCCAAAGCCCTTTGGGGTGATACTGTAATGCAGCGTAGAAATGGATTTTATTACAGATAGCGCTGTGAGTTTATTCCTCTAAGACATGCTGTAAATGAAACAGAAATGCTGCTCATCGCTGTAGCATATCTACTTCTTTGCTGGGAATTACTCAGCGATTGACTTCAAGCTGTTTTTTTTTTAATACCACCACTTTCTGACTATAACATATAATATATAGTATATGTATCAAACTCCGTTCTGCTATGAACACTGTGCATATAGTGTATCTATTCATAATTCTATGCATAGTATTCCACGTACTGTAATTTGGGTTATAAATGATAAAATTAGATCGTTAAAGCTATGAAGCACTTTTTGTCATTTAAGCTATATTAAAGAGTATTAATGGGAGTGGGAGCCTTCAAATTCATTCCGTCCATCCATCCATCCATCCATCCATCTTCTAACCGCTTATCTTGGTCAGGGTCACAAGGCCTCCATCATTAGTGGATTATCATATTCTTCTATCAACAGAAACTTCAGCAATATCCCATGATCCCACAGTTGTTCCCTATGAATTTCATATGAAGTCCTTAAAGGCAAAGCTTCACATCCTACCATAGTGCCACCTGCTGTCTGCTCTTTGCTTTCGTGGCCACCATGAGCACGGGAAGAGGAATCCAGATCACCAGCTGCAGAATCAGTTTGGAGACCATGTGACGCTGTTTTTCCCCCTAACCATTCTGTGAGAGTATATAATATAATGATAGTTTATTGATCCCGGTGGGGAAATTCTCCTTTCGCTACCTATCTTGCTCTGCATGAGAGACACATGCTGGTGATATCCAGAGTGGGAGCGAAAGTATTACGGCCGGAGCGGGAGCGAGCGCGGAGCAGCATATTTGAAAAAAAAAAAAATGGAGCGTCACTTGCTCACATCTTGAAATAAATCATTTTTGCTTTAATGTGTATTTGGCAGCTCAGTTAGCCAGGCTACAGTTTAAGCTAAGATTAAAAATACAATGCAGATTGTTTCTTTTTTGGGTTTGAGCAATGAGTGTTCATAGAAGCAGGGTGAAAATTGACCGGAGCGATGAGTGGAAATTCTCATCACTCCACTCTGCTCACATGCTCTGGTGAGAGCGAGCCCTGGGGGGGGTGACAGTGAAGGATCAGGCACCTGCAGCACCTATGGAGATGGAGGTAAGGGACGTACTCAAGGGCCCACAGATCACTGTCTCTTCTGCCAAGGCCAGGCTAAAACCAGTGACCTTCCAATCAGAGACACAGAGGCTTAGCCCACTGATCCACACACCATCCCCCACTACTGTGCTGCTATCACTATGGGGGAAGACTTGACAAAGCTGGGTGACGTAGCATCCCTGTGTTTCCAAAACAGGCCATGACTCTTCAGAAAAGGATTCTCTTATTTACTGCCCATGTCTATTTGAAGGAAGGTGCATTCGAACCAAGGGCTGCGACTCGGTGCTCAGCAGACCAGAGGGCTGCCGTCCATCAAGGATACAACTCAACTAGAGACACATAACAAAAGGCTGCTAGAGACATTTACGTAAAAGGGCCGGGTGATACTGAGACATTTCAGCATCCTCCCGTAGCGTACATCTCCTGTCAGGTTTTCAATACCCCTTTGGCAAAGTCCCATTTACGTCCTCTGTCTAAATAGCATTCATTTGTTATTGGTGACAGAATATTATTCTCAAGACCGGGGAACGTTGCTCCAGTGTTTTATACCAATCATTCTTCTGCAAGGTTACTTCTGTACAATGGAGGATGTGAAGATCATCCTTTACAGCCACACTACACATTTTTTTCCACACGCAATAATTTAGTTCAGTATTACCTGCAGTTATACTGCACTGCGCCAAAATAATGATTTATTTTTCATATTTTAAACCCATTTGGAAAACCCGTTGGCGAGAGTGGCAAATGTATAGAAAGTGACATTTTATTTGCTTCTGACCTTTAGTATTTTGCAGATGATCCAATTACCAGTAAAATATTGACTTTTGAACTGGAGAGTACCCATATGACAGACGGCTTAACAACCAAAACTGCACCAGCAGTGAGTTCAGACCCCTCTTCCCTCCAAAATAACATCCCCAACTCTGTGTGGTCGCTATGATTTCTGAAACAGAAGAACAGAATGCTCCTTTTTCAGCACCTTATACCTCATCGCTCCCTTCAGGGCAGTGTTTCCCAATTCAGTCCTCAGGGACCCACAGACGGTCCACATTTTTGTTTCCACCAGCAGAGGGAGCAGAAATGTGGACTGTCTGGCAGGGAGCTCAGAGGGAGCAAAATCATGGCCCTGCTGTGAGTCCCTGAGTACCAGTTTGGGATACACTGTAGGTCCCCGAGGACTGGACTGGGAAACGCCACTTCAGGGAAAAGGAAGAAAAGGTAATGTGGTAGGAATATATTTCTCCTGGTATCCCACGGCCTTTTCTATTACAGATAGATACAAGTCAATTGGGACAGGTACCTAGGCGAGTAAATAGAAGATGGCATTTATTTTTCCTCATATACGAAAAAGCTCTGCAGTTCAAGGAAATTTATTCCAGTGTAACGGCCTCATTCTATTTAATGCCAAGACGACTATCATAATGTTACAACAAATGATGTTTTTATATTGCGTAGCAGCAGATCTGAAAGTCAGAAAAAAAATCAGATTCAATTACCAGCAATATAAACCTCCTGTGAAGGCAATCACAACAAGCTTGTCACTACCCTGATCGTATGCCTTTTTGCGGAATACGCAGACGCATAGAAGGAAGCACGTCTAACCAGATACGTTACTGTATAATCTATTCCCATAAATGATTTCAATCTACAGACACATTGCTGGAGAACATAGCAGATCATAAGGGGAAAAACTTGAAAAAGAAAAGAAAAAACAAGCCAAAGATAACCCCAGTGGACTTGACATTATACAGCCAACATTTTATCACTGGTATCGAGTAGAGTGGCAAAGGGAAATGACAGCTGTGAAGTGTATTCCAGTACATTAAAATTTGACCTCTCTGTCATGTAAATCTGATCAGCTGTAACATCAGCAGAGCCTTGTTCACCATGCGCATTGCGAGAAGGACAACGCTGCCAGGATTTCCAAACAAATAGCTCTGAGTGCGTCTAAAGACGCCCATTGTGAGACGCCAGTCCCTGGAATTCCTCTTCACAGTTCTGGAAATAAATGACCCTCAGATACAAATGAGGAATGACCATCTTCCAAGTGTATCGAGCTGCACAACAGTTGTTTTCATTCATTACTGACTTTATTTGGCAATGGAGATGACATCCACTGACACACAGATTTGTAAGTGCATTGATAAGAAAGGGGACTGTTTTGGCAGGAAACGTTTTTGGCATTGCACCATATGCCAGGACCCAAGCTAGTCAAGATTATGGGCCTGTAACATAGACAACAAAAGGTGGTCCTGTAGAGGCGTGAACAAAGAGCCAAGCTAGATGCAGATGGACAATTGGTAGTGACCAGACCTCCAGTGGGACAGGAAAAATAAACAAAAAGTTAATTAGTCACAGAGAGATATCCAGGCTTTGACCAGCCATCCTTCAGGCTAACATCTAAAGGTCACCATTCTTTATAAACACAGCAAAAAGCCAAGTAGATTCAGCTCCCAGAAAGGACACAAGAATTGTTGATGACCAGTCCAGTGTCTATTTTAATAGTACTTTTCATTTAGAGGCTCAGGAACAACTGCGTTCTTTTGAGTAGCTTACCAGCTGCCAATGATGCATGCCAAAGTGAAGCTGGAAGCTGTCCCTGATTAGAATTCGTTTTTGACTGGGCTACTGCTGATCATTTGTGTCACTGATTCACCTTACATCTGACCCCTGCTGATCAGATAACTGATAGCGATCGCACGGCTTATCTAAACTTGTATTCAGCAGCTTGGAGTATTGAGCCCTGGGCTAAAGCACTCAATTCGCAGTCACATTAAGAAGAATAATTCCTTTAACGCGGAGGACAATTTGTTCCTGTTCCCTCAACGCGCTTTACAGAACATCTGACACACTGTTTTATGCTCCGTGCCTGCCAGAGATCAACTGAGCGATCACTGCAATGAGTGCAGTGTGAGAACGGTCTTGTAGGAGAAATCGTTCGTTTGCCTTGGAAATCAACCTGGTGCAGATGGACTTAGTGGGACTATGGGGGGAGGGGAAAATGGTTTTCCACAGCTGCTGATTGGAGAGCAAATATTCATTACTCAGGCCATTTTTGTTGTTTTTCAGATGAGTCTGCCAGTGACCACAATTGATAGACTTCAAATATCTAAAGTTACTAGACTACAGTATTGGGAACCAAAACACACTCGCCCCTCATGTAATTCAACGAAGAATTTTCCACAAGTCCACATGAAAACGTATCCCATGGACTAAGTTTTGTAAATTTGCTCTTGAATTATTACATGAAGATCCTGAGCACTGTTAGCACTGTTGCCTCACAGCAAGAAGATCCAGGGTTTGATCACGGGTCCTTTCGGTGTGGAGTCTACACGCTCCCTGTGTGGGTCTTTGCCTGGGGGTCTGGTTTCCTCCCACAGTCCAAAAGTGTGCAGGGTCAGCTGACTGGTGTGTCTAAATTGGCCCTCTGAGGGCGTGTTGGTTCCAGGGATAGGCTCTTTGACCCTAGTGGGGATTTAAGCAATCATGATAATGGATGGTATCTTGAAGCATGGACCAGCTACAGCAACATCTCCAGAGTCACAGAAGACATGTACATAAGCAGAAATACTCAGTGCTTTGGAGCAGAACTGAATCAAAATAACTTTACACCTCAGCACCATTAACTACAGTCAAATATCTGCGCAAGGGCTTATTATATTGACAGAGTCAATGTCATCAATAATTGAATGTTTAATGAAATCTATAGAGGTCAGCATCAGTCCCAAAATCAGTTTAGTGCTGCATCACCGTCCACGGAGGTGATGTTCCATAAAAATGGCATGACTTGCAGATCTTTAATGTCAATATCTTTTTGGAAAGAGAAGGCCAGGGGACGTGCAGTTGGGGTTATCACTAATCAGCACAAACACTAATCTGCACACTGCTGAGTTGCCTCTTCTCCCTCTGAACAAGTAAAATTTTGTGACATAATTAAAATCAATGTGGGAATGAACGTTAATACCCAAGCAGAGTGTTTCCCTTTCCTGTCTAATGAAGTCATTTTTGTTTCCTGGTGTCGCTCGTCTTGTGTTGCTGGTGAGATACAGATTCGGCTGTATTTTGCATGTTTTCACCGGCGTCGCAGGTCAATTACAGCAAATATTAAATTAACATATGAACAGTTGCAGGGAGAACTGTAATTTAGTGTCGACAGACGGTTCTTAGTCTCTTCTCACTGCACCCGAGAGTGCTTGTTCTTCAAAGAAATGGTGACAAATTGTGTGCATTACGTGTGACTCCTATCCGAAATTGAAAAACTCCGTCCTTAAAGCTCCCAAGGTTGGGGCAGTATCTGGATCTTTATTCATGAATAATGCATATTTCTGGATGGTACTTAATACACGGTTAAATTGAGCTTAACAGACACAAATATTAATATTACGCAGTTACACACGGTTACCGTGCAGGAGAACACTAGATGACAGATGGAAGTCTGCAGAACGGACTGAAATTTCTGTGTAGCTCTTTAAAATACCGTGTTGTGTGCAATACATGGTTGACAGAAGATTCTGGAAATAGGGCAACAACTGTAGGCTACCAGCTGTGGTACGCAGCATGCCATATGCTCATGTGACTATCCAGCTTTTAAAATTCAAATCACACCTCCACCGAACGCCATTCGATCGTAACGCTTATCATAGTCACTCTGATGCAGCTGGAAGCATGCCTTAAGTCACCCGTAAATTAACCTTTTAACTAGGAAAGGTTCTCTTATTTTTCTCTTTAGAATCATGTCTGCCACTAAATTAGGCTGAGAGGAGCAGTGCAGGATCCGCATGTACAGATTAACGCCATTTCAGTAGAATATAATTTTTCTTTATAAAAAAAAAGTTCTGCCAAGTTTGCAAAATTCATTTTTCC
>JAODKF010000001.1:47011961-47024982 GCA_026779585.1 Mormyrus proboscirostris | reverse complement strand
CGTACAGATTAATGCCGTGTGCGTAGAATATCGTTTTTCTATATAAAAAAAAGTTCAGCCCAGTTTGCGAAATGCATTTTGCCGCCACCCCCCAAGAAAAAAAAAAAAAAAACGTGGTGAATGATGATGTGTAAATAGCGCTACGTCTTAATCGCAGCGGAGGAGGCTTTGCCCGTGGATGATTGATGAGGCAGCTGGCAGGGGGTGTCGTGGGATCCGCCATTCCCTTGTCAGAGACTCATCTTCAGGAGAGCGGAGCCCCGTAGGAGACGACGCACTGGAGGGGCCCCTCAGGAGAGTCGAGCTGCGGCTTCGCTGTCCGAAATCGGCTGCTGTTCATAAAGCCGTCAATAATTACAGTTGTTCCTCTTTGCGTGTGTGCCGCACTAATTTCACGCGGTTCCTGTCAGATGTCATACATGAGCAGACATGTACACAGCCCCAACATTTATTGTCAGAATCAGAATCAGAAAAATTTTATTGATCCCGGAGGAAATTGCTCATGTTACTACTAACACAGAGATACAGGACAAGAACATAAAAGAATATCAGATGTAAGTATAAGAACTGAAATAAAATTATAAATAAAAATTATAAAAGAGAGACTCTGGACCATATACACCATGAGATACATCATTATTTTTAAATGCCAAATTTGGAAATTAGTATCACTGATGTTTTAAGTAAACAAGAATGATCTTTGTTGATGTAGGCCTATTGGTTTTTTTCCCCCAAAAATTTCTTTCCTGCTATATTGATTTTTTAATTCCAACAAGGATCTTGAGATAAGTACATGCCCACTGCCTCATTTAACAAAATCAACCCTGTCAAATGTCTGTTGTAAATGAGGACCAGCTGTGATTTACTTATTTGTTGTTTTTTTTTTAATAGATTTTCCCCCGACCACATCAGTATCACCAAGACGGACATTGATTTGAAAAGTTAAAGATAAAACCACAATAGTTTATACAATGCAAACAATATAAATTCCCATAATGTTGCCTCTGGTACTTCCCTGTTACATTTTATTAGCCTAATCATGCTTGAATGCTGTTAAACATTCTTATAATAAACATTACCACAAACACCCCTCAAACATTAAGCTCTACTTTTAGCTTTACAGATAAAAACAAATGAAAAGACAAATATATTACTATTTAATTTCAAAACAAACACATTTATCTGAGTATGCATGGAGCATTTCAAATTAACTGGATATTTACTATATACTGCTGTTCATAATTTGTTGCAATATGTTGGAATTAATTTTAAAAAAACTGATTTATCTTTTTCTGTGAGTATGGAGAAGCCAAATGTAAAATATTATTCAATATAATTTAGTGTAATTGATTAAATTAATTCAGAGATTAATTCCACAGCTAATCCTGGATTTTTCAATAATGTGTGGATGGAGGATTATGTTTGGCCATATCTTATGGTAAAATGTTCATGGGTTGTGCAATATGATAATATTTTATCAGTCATATGGCATGCATTATCAAACAGCTAATTAAAGTTAAACTGGGTCAGTCAAAGTCCAACCCACAATTGTTTTGTTTTCAGTCATTTGGCTTCAGGGAATTACAATCATCAAGGTGAACTTGACGAGGCTTGGAACAGGTCCGTTGAGTGCATGCTGACCTTTTGATTTCTTTTTTTGGCGAGATAAAGCGTAGGAGCTTGTTACAGGACCAAATGAAAAAGTCCCCTTTGGCCTCAAGTCATTATTTATTACTTTAGACCTTGCTTGGCCTTTTTGGTCTTACTCATACTGTAGGACTTGCCTTTTAAGTGCTCAGCAGACCCTGTTGAGCTCCCTTTGCCTTGGGTTTGAGGATGAAAATAACAGAATCACTGGCTCTTGGAATGAAATATCATTGGAGATTCCAGATTTTATGTTACCACTTTTAACATATCATAGCACATGTTATTTGATAAAGACGAACTACATATTCTGAATTAAAGGCTGGTAATTCTAGTCATGGGCCACATTTTCTATACCCACTTACCTTATTAGGGTCGCTGGGGTCTGCAGACTATTCTGGAAGCTGCAGGTATGAAGTAGTGAACAAGCCAGCAACTCCATTTGCATACACAACTTGGCAACTCCAATTCACTGTGGCACGTTTTGGAACTGGAGAGCACTCCACAATGAATAGAGAGAACATGCAAATACCAAACACATGTAGTCAGAGTGGTGACTCAAACCTTAGTCTCCAGAGGTGTGAGGCAACTCTGGCAACCACAGCCCTGCTGTGCTTCTCTCATTGTACGAACTGTGCTTTTTATTTTGTATGCTGAATGAGAGAGCCGATTCCTGCTAAGAGAAAGAAAAAGGTTTTAGGAGGATTTACAAGGAGGCCAGGCGGGGATACTGTGGAGAGTGCAAGAATTAAGTGCTTCTCGGATGTTGGTTTTAATGTGTATGAAATCATAGAGGTGCCATGCTTATTAAAATAAAACTGTAGGTAATGAGAGTGACGGGGGATTTGAAATAACAACAGAATTGGTAGCATGTTTAATTGCCTGGATCGCCGTGTGACACCTTCGACGCTGACGGGGGTAAACTGCTGCAGAGAAGAAAGCTACAGATGGACGTGCTCCTCCCGAAGCAAGTCTGCGCTGCAAGGTTGGACAGCCACATCTGATGAGCCTGCATGCATCCCAGATGCCTCCTTCTGGGAATCGGAATCAGCTCCACCTGTACTACCTTCTCATCAATGACGAATCACATCACACAGCCCATAACACCATGACATTTATGGCAACCCTGAATCTTTCATTTGCAAACTTAGTTCAGAGAGTAACTGTATTAGTTGCTGACAGAATCAGCCAAGTAGTTGGGGGGAGCAAATCACATTGTGTTCAATCTGTTCAGATTGTATTGTGGGACCCCCCCCGCCCAGCAAAATTTTAAAATATCAGAATTTGAAAATACTGTCCAAATATTGTATACCGCAGTAAAATGTCTGGAGGATGTAACGGTAAACAGATACTGCCTAAGCCTCCTAAAACGTCTCCTAAATATCTTCTAAAAAACTCTCTAGGTAGAATGAGGGCTCCAAGGCTAGCTGAGCAAGGTCCTTAACCTGCCTTTGCTTTGTTCTGGGTATGATGTTAATCTCCATCCAGCCCTGTAATGAGGTTGGTGGTAGGATTGGCACTGCAGCCACCAGAAAAAAACTCACATGAGTCTGTTTGGGTTAGTGTGGTGCTGAGGTATCACCTGCCGCACGGCTGGGCTCAGATTCTCATTCCTGAGGGGGTTTGTTGTGTGGTGGGTGCAGCAATGTGCTGTCAGCGCATGCTCCTTACCTCTGCTAAAATCCTTTCTGTCTGGTCTCTCATAGACAGTGTCATGTTTTTTTTATGGCTGAACAAACCTTTGCAAAAAGCTGAGCTTGTGGTAGAACTGACTCTCGGCTCCTTGCAAATGGTAGTGAAGGGTGTCTGTATTGTGCTCCATTCTGATTTAGAAGGCCTGCCCTCTCAAAGCAGAGTAGGCGCTGTTCAGGAGGACCTTCTGCCCCCGGCTCGTCTCCCCAACATGCTCACAAGTGCTTCAGACATTCCTTTGTTCCTGCTGTCACTCAGCTGTTCAGTGCTTCCGCATTCTGAACCGCACCTGAATACGCACACAATAATTCAGCTCTTCATTGTACCGTTCCAGCTGCACTGTGTTATACGCCGTCCTTACTCACAAGTCATGTTGTACCACCTATACTCTCCAGTTTCTATCTATCTATCTCTGAAGAAGGCAGGTGTGACGTAGATAGAAATTGACATAGATAGAAATTAATCAGGAAATTCAGCCTGCTCTGGGTTGTGTTCAATTGGACCCCAAGCTTTTGCTCATTGATCAGTCCTCAGCATTGCTCTTGGAGGAATGGGCTCAATAGCAACCTTGCCCGAGGCTTGGTTTAGTTTTTGGCGCTACTCTGGGTTTGGGGTAGCTTGGGGTTCATGGCATTTGGCCTTGGCCTACTGGTTGGCCAGTTTCTGTGCTGAACCTTCACGATTCCAGGCGACTATCATTCCATAACTGCTGTGCCGCTATCCTGCGTCCCGGGAATTTTGTCTTGGGTTTTGTGTTCTTGCACCTTTAGGTTCCTGGTTTGGGTTTTCCAGTCCTCTGTAGAGCCGGTCTTCTGTTTCACCTCATCCTGGGGCTGACCATCCAGTAAGAGGCCTAAGTCCCCTTGGTTCCCTGTTTCCAGTTGGGGCTGTTGGTGTTGGAGGCCAGGGGACAGAAGACCTGGCATGTTGGACGGGCAGCCAGGAATGAGGTGTTCTGTCACAGATCTGGTGTCATGAAGGCTAATAAATGTTTTTAACATGAGTGTTGAGTCTCAGTTGTGACAGTCTATCTATATAGATTTAAACTACACATTTCTTCAAAAGTATTTGCGAAAAGACCAACTACTGAATCAGTTTTAGAACTGTGATCTGGATTTAGGGCAGACATTAATTAGATAGGAAATCAAGCTTGCATCAGTTTTCTGTGTCAAATCATTGCCATTTTCTAAGGTCACAGAGTGCTGATGACTTAAAGTTTCATTTGAATCTGTAAAGTTACAGTCAGATCCTTGAGTTTGTTCCAAAACTATATAGACAATCTTAGATCAGCAGTTTCGCCTGAGACTGCAGGGCTATAATCATTCAATCATAGTAATCTCCAATCCAGTAAAGAAAATTCTCTAACGAGAATTGCCACAGTAATGACACCTATTCAGAACCAGTAATTTATTACTGTGAAGTCGAATATATACATTTTGTTTCAGCTTTTACAGAAACCAATAATTCTATCTTTGTATGTTCACAGCCTCCATACTGGAATTATTCTTACATTTTATTATTTTTTAAATCATTCTTGTGAATTTTTATTAAAGGTCCGACACTTTTATAAACACTTAAAGGCACACACGTAAAAGTCTCATAGGAAATGGAAAACAGACCTACAGTATAGATGTTGATTTGCTGGACCCAGTGGATTGTTTTACAAGGATTCATTATGTGAGGATCCATTAATTCTAAGTAGTAGTAATGTCTTTGGGCAAAAGTATCAGTTAAAAATGCAAATGTAAATGTGAATACCATGCAATAAAATGTAAGTAAATGTAAATAAAACTAGAATTTTCCCAGTGAAACTTATTTGCCCTCTAGTTGGACATGTTACATTACCTGCTAACATCTGGAAACGCCATTGACATACGCAGCAGAGACTGTGATACTGCCAAACAGGAGCACTCAAATAAACAATCACACACAGTTACTGCAGAGTACAGTGTACAGTCCATGTAATAGTTTAGCAAAAGGGCAGCTGCCTACTGTGGTCTTTCACTTTGTATGCCTATGCTTAAGAAACAAAAAACAGGATGGATGGAGATGTCCTGCAGTGGGAGTGAAGACCAGGGATAGGCCTGGTAAACAGCCGTAAACAGCTGTTAGTGGGTTAATGGCTAATTTCCATATGATCACTGGTATAAATCAGTGGCATAAAAATTGCAGTTTCACAGGGAGACGGTGCTCTAGAGGTGCGTTTCTGCTTCCCCCCTGCTGTTAAACCCAAGAAACATTATATGCTTTTAACCCCCCTCATAAATCTGTGCACTGTCCCCAAAGAGACCTGCATTACTAAAACAGGAATATTACTCATTTTTTGTATATAAAATGTGATCTGTCTCAAAATTGCGCATCATGGTTTTGTAGGCAAAGAATCTGCGATTATTTCGGTTCAAAAGACTTCCCTCACACACAAATCTGTGGGTTCCAACCATGACGCTTCAGGCATAAACCGTGACGTTCGTCAATGCATCACAGATCTGATCTGGGAGCAGGTCGTGTCTTAGACATGCCATACATCCTATAAACAACCCCACAGATACTTAGAAAATCACCTCGCTTCTCAGAATCTATAAATCTTTCCCTTCACTGCAAGGCAATATTGACTGTCAGCACTGGTTTATCGTCAGCCGTATATAATTGGACTGCAATATTACAGTCTGCACCTTTTCATAATGATGAATATTAGCAATTTTGATTAAAATATAATATTGTGCGTCAGTTTCGAGAAAGAATTCTGCAACAGAACATTTTCAGAATCTCAGCTTCTTCATATTCAAAATATGCTAACTCCTAAATTTTATAGCGAGGAGTACCTGAAATGTTTAAATAGACTGCGCTTATTATTAGTATTACTGTTCTATTATTTCTCAATATAATATCAGTACATCATACAACAACAACGACAACAATAACGATAATAATAATTGTCACGACGTGCAAAATGAATTACTCGAGGGCAGGAGTTTGGTGAGACAAAAGGGTTTTTATTGAGCGTAAACAAACGGGGACTGGAAATTAACTGGATCGCAAGGGATCAAAATGAGAGGGCTAGAAAAGGGACGGACACAGGCTGGCAGAAGGAGTGACGTTAATGACAAGACTAACAATGAGACGAGACACAAACAGGTACCTAAATATGTAGACTAACGAGGTGCAACGTATATATATATATGTGTGTTAATCTAAAAATGCAACTCTTTATTGCAAATTAGACACCATAATTAATTTCACAATAGTGCAAACATGTTCCACTGGTGTATCGTTTACTCTGTGATGTCAACCTAAATCTGACTCTTCTGTGTGTATTTACTGCCTATTAGCTGTTCGTTTGTGATTAATGTGGAACTCAGCTATGGTGGGTGCAAATGCATCATATTCGCTAAAACACACAGAGGAGCTGTTCACCTAATGTAGTCATGAACTGCCCCTTGCTGATAAGAGCCCTCTTTGTTGATCTTAGACCAGATGGGAGCCCAGCACTTTATAGAATAATCTCTGACTGATAGCGAGCGAGAACACAGGTCCCTAACATTGCCGTCTTTCCCAAACAACTTCCAGACTTTGATACACTGCAATACAACAAGCACAACAAGATCTTCGCATTGATGCTGGAACTGAAGGAATCAAGTGTGCTTGTTCTTTTCATATTAAGACACATTAATACCAACGAGTCTTAAGAATAGTGGAATGTCACACTTTTTTTCTTCCTCCGTTCGCGGCGCCCCCCGGATGGATGGCGCCCTTAGCATTTGCCTATGTTGCCTATGCCACGGGCCGGCCCTGCGGCTCCACCTTGGATTCCCTGAACGAAAAGCTAGAGGCATAAAATGAGAAAACATTTTGAAGCACATGAATCAGGAGAACGTTTGTTTTATGAGTTCCCTGTTGGTTTAACTGCATTAAAGTCAAGAGCTGTCAGTGCCTGAAACAGATGGCTTACGCAAAATGAAGACGCAGCGGAACAAACGAGGGCTGAAGGCAACAGAATTTCTGAAGACGTGGCAATCATTAAAACATTGACTCATAGTATTTGGAACGGGACTTTATGCAAAGCAAACACTAAAATGGTGACCAATTCCGTTCTACTTGAAACATATGATTGGAAGAACAACCTTTCTCTAGGCATCACTTTCACTGTTTTCAAATCTCTGTTTGTTTGTTTTTGTGTATCCTGCCAGGTTGAGTTCAGATTTTTGTCTGACAGTCAGCTGTCTGCTATACTCCATATACACGCCAGGCTTATGTATAAGCTGGGATTCATATGCCTGACAACATATGGGCATTTTTCACTGTGCAGTGCTGGACCAGTACAACAACCCACAAGTCAGATAACACCAGTCACAGTTAGATAGCACTAATCGCCTCTCTGTTCTAATCTATAATGTGCCTTGAGGAATCTGGAAATATTATTAACTGGGGCTGACCTTCTTGTTTTGTTAAATACGGGTGACCCAGACTGCATGTACCATTTAAATCCCTAGCCCACATCTCTGCTTGCTAAAAC
Source organism: Mormyrus proboscirostris (assembly GCA_026779585.1). NCBI lineage: Eukaryota > Metazoa > Chordata > Actinopteri > Osteoglossiformes > Mormyridae > Mormyrus > Mormyrus proboscirostris. The sequence continues at coordinate 47,017,133 of JAODKF010000001.1, read as the reverse complement.
TGCTTACAAGTTTAAAACAATTGTTTACAGGAGCAATTCAGCTGAAATGCTTTTTTCGGCCGCACCTTCTCTAGACTTCTGAGCATGAATCTTTTATTGCCGCTATCCACTGTAGCCTGACTCCATCCCGGAACTTCAAAGAAAGTCGCCTTCCAATGCATTAAATTACATAGACCTGCGACTGCACAGTATGGAGTGTATTTCTCTGACCACAGTACATGACAATCTGCAGATCTATTCATAAGAAAACAGCTGAAATACACCTTTTTTGCCACCTTATGTAAGAAGATGTTTGGGTAAAGGCTAATTTCCGATGCCCCAACAAGTGTGACAGCAAGGTGTGAGGAAACCATTTACTCCAACCCTTGGCGCTGGGGTCACCGAGCTGGAAAATGAACACTTAAAATGAAAAGGCTATAATCTCTCAGTGTGCAGATTCTGTATAAATAAGCAAGTGAGAGTTTACAGAAGCTATATAAGAAACAATAACGCAATGCGGACTTTTTCTGCGTTGATTTTACTGCGTGAGTGAACCACAAGCTACACGCCCCCTAGGGGCGGGGCCAGCCGGTCACGCAAACAGTGACACAGGGTCCAGAACAGAAAACCCAGCATGAGGCGAGAGCACTGCATAAATTAATTTGGACCATTTGATGCTCCCAGGTTCATCTATTTATTATATCCCCAGTAGCCATGCAGCTCCCAGCACTGCGCGTAAAAACATGATTTGCAGGCCATTTTCGATTCTGCACGCAGCTGGCAACCCGTCATACCAGTTTCAGGGGCAATTTCTTCCTCTTCTTTATAAACAGATGATGTATTTATGGTCAAAATGTGTCGTTATAAAGGCATTTTATCTGTATATTGTCAACCTTTATTTGCAGGGGGAAAATACAAGGTCCAGTCTTTAATTCACAGCTATTAATTATACTTAGATATAAAAACTATTAAAAAGGACCTGAAGAAGCAAGATTTGGAAGACCATGGGGGGCTTTTTCCTAAGACTTTTGGGTGTGTTATATGTAGAAATTCACGTATTATTTTAAAGCAAAATGAGTGGTGTATGAAATGTATGATAACATTACTGTGTCTCTGTCTTCAAAGCCCAACAAGCTGCTTAGGGTTTTATGGAGAATGCTTGTCAGCAAATATGCCTGTCAACTTGAAATCGAACAAGGATTGATAATTAAAAATTCCTCCTTTTAGAAGAAGTCGCATTGGAGGATGTCCAGATATTAAGTGTTTCCTGGAAATAGGGTTTCCATCTCACCGCAGAGATGCAGTCCATCTGAAACTCAGGTCATGGTCGAGGCTGCTTAAGAACCCCATGCTAGACGTAACAGGTTTCATGCGGCACGCTGGTATACTCCTCACACAATACAAGCACCACCTCCAGGCCATGTTCAGATCTACAGCTGGGTGGAAGCAAAATTTGGCAACCCCAGTAACTGACACATAAGCTACAGGCTTTAAATGTAGCCAAATGACACGGTTTGGCAGTGATAGCTATCTCACCATCAGGGTCGATGCTACGCACATATCACCTACGATAGAACATCAAAGTAAAAAAAAAACAAACAAATAATTCTCAAGTACGTATATTTTTATGTAAAAAAATGACATACTGTACAGTACAATAATCCAATTTTGGATAGTCAGTTTCTTTTTAAATCTATGCCTTCACAGTAAAATAGCACAACAGCTTATAATACTAGAGAATAAAAAAGGATATGCAGAAAATGAAGTCTGCCTCCATGATATAGAAGCCATTTTAACTTGTTTCAAGTTATAGAAAATATAACCATTTGCAATAATTGCAGAAGCAGTGCTTGAGTACAGACCAATACGTTAAAATACAAATGGATAATACATTCACTTAAGAATGTAAATTGTTACAATGTTTTAACCTACAGTATGCAATTTAAAACATGTACCCATTAACACATACTGATGTTCAGTTGTTAAGCTCTGTACATACATAGTAATACAAACATTTGAAAGCAAGAACCATGTGTTCACTCACATACTGAAAGTAGGAAAATAATTTTAATAATAAAGCATTACATCTAAAATGCAAAATAGGTCATTGTGTTTAGTTGATTCACAAGTTTTTTTCTTTTTTTTCCCCACAAAAAACTTCAGTTTTCACTAATAAGAAAAAACAACCCAGAATCTTTCATGTAAACCATGTGCCTGCTGCCAGATTTCTCAACATAGAATGGTGATGATTGCTGTGCTTGTACTGTACGTAATAGAATGTGATTCCAGTAAAATTCATCATGACCCTTCTATCCATCCATACACATACTGCTTAGCAGGGACACGGTTGTGGTGAACAGGGAGGCTGTCCTAGGAAACATGTGACACAAGGCAGGTGGCACACAAAATTAGAAATTTAGTGATTTGATCACACACAATCATATACTATGGACAGTTTTAGAGATGTTTTTGGATAGCAGTAGGAAACTGGAACACTCAGAGCAAACCCAGAGGATAAGGAACAGGGGCAATTCTATGATTTTATAAGGTAGCAGGCATAAAGGTTGGCATAATTCATACAGAAGGACCAACCTTATAAGTAGACCAGTGTTTCCCAACCCTGGAACCCAGCACTGTCCACATTTTTGCTTCCTCTCAGTTCCCAGCGCACCTGTGCCAGGTATTCGGTGTCCCCGATTGGCTGGGAACTGGGAAGGAGCAAAATCGTGGACTGTCCGGGGTTCCCTGAGGACTAGGCTGAGAAACACTGCATTAGACAATGATACAGGCACCTGTGGCTGAACAAGCAGAGCAACACACCAACAACGGAAAGGTCGTGGGTTCATATCCTAGGGTATGCGCAAAAACTACTACCTCTCCCTCTAAGTCGCTTTGGATAAATAGGTTTCGAATCAGTGAGTAACTGTGGGCCAATCAGCTTTCAGCTGGGGTCAGTGCCCCTGTAGTTCTGCCCCTCACAAGGAACGATCGTTTCCTGTGACCTTACCCTTTACCACAGTGATAAGGGTATACCATTATACTTAAATAGTAGCTGATTAGGTGCTAAGTAATATCACTCATTTTCTTCCCAAAGCTCAGGTACAGTACACAGTAGCACCGAAGGAACATAATTGTAGACTATGTGTACGCTGTGGCCTTGCACCTATGTTTTTTACATAGATTAGTCTCTGCTTGCTTGTAAAAAAAAAAAAACAAAAAGAAAACAAATAGACCAATTTGGTAAATTTACATGTGGTAATAGCAAATTTCAAGCATTTCATTGTGAAAATCGTGGAAATGTGCTGTATCGTGATAGGTGTTTTTAACTCCCAGCTGTTTCCAGACAAGCTGTAAAACACAATTTCACTGTCACAGTTGATTAAGCGAGAACATGTGGGGACTAAGCCGTATGTACTCATTAACTGCCGAGGCACAATTTTCGTAGGCAACAGCAGGTGTCCAGGCATGAAGCTGTCATCAGATGAAGCATTGTTCAGTCGTCTGATTCTGGGGTTTAACAACACACTTTCAGAGAAAAACAGGACGGGGGTTGGTCTGGTTCTTACACACTGTTAACATCTGAGATGCTTCTTGCTGGACATGTCATTCCAGACCCTGTGCATTTCATCGGGGGAGATCTGGTGCACTGTGACGACCCGGCGGTACCTACAGAGACTGTAGGCCATCTTCCAGTGGTTGAAGCCGCTGTTCTGGAAGGGGTGGATGCCTAATTTGCGCAGGCACAGCCCTACGTAGACGTCCTCTAGGTGCAGGAGCCGTGTGTGGAGAGACGTCTTGTAGATAAGGTCAGCAACGTCGGCCGAAAACACGTATCCCGTGCCAGAGCAAAATGGGGGGTACTTGCTGTCGGGGTACAGGTCCCGGGGCATGTACCACTTGCTCCGGGTGTCCCGTATGGGGCCGCCATTGATGACGTAGCCGGTGAAGTACCTTCTCCTGGGCTTGGTGTTGGGCTTTAGGAGCTTGTAGATCAGGTTGTCCATGTTGACAAAGATGTCACTGTCCGCCTTCATGACGTATTTGGCCTTGGGGCAGTAGGTGGCAACCCACCGCATGCCCATGAGAGTCTTGAGGGTGAGGTTGTGATAGGAGTCGATGAAGTCCTCCACCACGATGTCGTGGAAGATCTGGCTCTCCTGTTCCACCATCTGGTTGAGGACGGCATCCGTGTTCCTGCCCAGCAGGAATAGCGTGATGATTCGGATGTCGCTCAGGCTGCCCTCGTCCCCCCAGGTCTCCCGGATGGCTTGTCGGGCATCAAATTCCTTGTGTGTTGTGCTGATGAGGATGACGAGGAATGGTGGGTCAGTCTCGCACTTCTTCGGCTCGTTGATGATGAATTCGAAAGCGTGCGGGTTTAGGGGGCGGGTGCGGATGTTGCTGATGGTAATATTCTTGTGTTTCACTGTCTTTCGTATGGGTATGGAGAACTGCCCAACGTAGGAGGTTGACGGCCGCGATATGCTTAAGTACCAGAGAGCACTTGCCCAGCAAAGGACTGTCAGAACGTATAAGCAAGAGACCTTTGAAGGCATTATGTTGCATTTACTTGTGTCTAGTGCATCGAATATTAACCAGATTTTTTTCCATTAGCAAAATTATTTCCAGCAAGGCAGCAATACGCTGCATCGCTTTGACACTTGACATTAATTTTTATTAACTGGACACTCTATGGGCAATTAATGGAACTTTGTTTAATGAAGATAGGCGTTCCTGTTCCCTCCTTGTCATTTAACGCCTGGCTGCCTTCGGACTTCTGCCACTTTTCCGGTCTGTCTTTGTGACATGTCCTTCCCTCCCATTAAATCTGGAAAAAGAAAAATAGTAAAAGAGGATGAGAGCCCATTATCATCACGGAATGCTCACACGATCAGTGAATTTGCGTTGCCTTATGCGTTATTCTCATATTCCTCAGCCCTTCAAATGAATAAATGAAAAACATTTTCTCGTTGCGCTCCATTTTTGATCTGAAGGTGAAACGGCTGTTGAAGAGCTTCCAGCTGTAGGACCAGCAATACAGCTGCCATGAATATTTTATTACAGCCTGAAGATTGTGGACTATTTAGCCGGGATGTTTTCAAAGCTTTCTGTCTGCAAAGCATCGCAGTTTTATAATCAAATCGGAGTATATAAAAGCCGGGGAAAGTGTGTGGGGGGGGGGGGGGGGGCATA
>JAODKF010000001.1:46975043-46993406 GCA_026779585.1 Mormyrus proboscirostris | reverse complement strand
AAAACAGAAACGTTATAATATCGATTCTGCTCGGAATGAACCGAATGGATTTTTTTTTCGTTTTTAAGCCCTGATTAGAAATACAAATTCCACTTCTATCCCACTGTTTGGACTGCAGCAGAGTAAGCAGAGTAAGCAGAGAAAGTAAAGTAAGCAGAGAAAGCAGAGAAAGTAGGGAAAGTAGAGAAAGCAGAGTAAGCAGAGAAAGCAGAGTAAGCAGAGAAAGTAGAGAAAGCAGAGTAAGCAGAGAAAGCAGAGAAAGCAGAGTAAGCAAAGAAAGCAGAGTAAGCAGAGAAAGCAGAGTAAGCAGAGAAAGCCCTCATAATCCAAGTGCATGCAACACCCACACATACACCCACCCAATGAAGAAGAATCACACCCACAGCCCTGGAGGCACAGAGCCACCAACCAGCAGTATCACCATTTCAGATCTTTTATTGAACATTGCCTCTCCGGTCCTGAGACCATTACTTCTAACAGGCCACTTCAATATATTTCTCACCATCTAGAGAAAACTTGTATGTAGGCCTGTGGGGAAAAAAATACAAAAATTACCATATAAAATAGGGGGCAAAACCCAAAACGCCCCCAGGGGGCAATCTGCAGGACCTCTGAGACCATTTCCTTCTTCTTAGCATGGCGACGGGGGGCCCTGCATGAAGATGCAGAGTGACAGACCTTTAAGGATGAGGCAGGAAATAGTCCATTGCGTTATGGAGGCTGCTCAGCATCCTGCGCCACGTCACGTTTGGCGAAGCAGCTTCGCATTACGTGCTGCCCGACATCCACTCCGCTCCTCGAGCAATCAAGCAGAATCTGACAGCAGGATTCATATCCACCCATAACAGATTCTCTTACATGCTGCGTTTTATTCCGAGTTGGCGGCGGTCCTCATCAGTTTCCTTTTCATTTCTAATCAGCAAATATTTCTAATTGCTCAATCTAAGCACCCCTTCTGAGAAATATTTTAAGATATTCCACCTTATGTCTCATTGGCTGGCAGATGCTTTAGGTCAAAGTCATTTGCAGGACAGCTTATAGTTAAATTACCCATCTACAGAGCAGGATTTGTATTAAAACAATTATCAAAGAAATATCCCGCTTAAAAATAGAACATCGACAGGCCTTCTGGTAGTGGCAACTGGGTTTGACAGACGGTTCACGAAGGGTCACACCATCGTTCCCTCTGTGCTCACAGCAGGCTGCTTACTTTGGCCCCGTCGTTGAGTTTCGGCTGTAAGCAACAGATGTGTGACTGCCAGATCTGACAGCGGTGAGAGGACTGGGTGAAGGAGGGTGTTACATGGATACCAGCTGGATACCTGAAAAACAAACACTAAGTGCTGCCCTCTAGTGGGCAGGTGAATTTCACACTTATTAGCTACCAATAAGCTACAGTACCTGCAAATACAGGCCACCTTTATTCAATACGTTTCAACTGCAAGCAAACAGATGACGTTTGTTTACAGCAACAGTATCATCAGGCTTGTGTGCCACAATCACAGCATGTCTGCAAACCCTTTGAATGATCATTAGGGCATAATTAAAGCGATTTTCATTAATTCCTTTTTAATGGATGTGCTATAATTTGTTGGGAAAGCTGTGATTTAATGAATATACTTACTAATCATTAAAATTGAGTTCTGTTAACTTGAGCGTACTTTTAGCCTTTGGGTGTTACTCTGCTTTGATTTATCTCAATTGGAGTTTCGGCCCCACTAATCCTGAGGCTAATGTCACAGAACAGAGTAGTTTTTGGTGCTCAATCACCAGTCATGGATGAAGGTCCACAATAGCTGCTCAAGAATGTTGATGTTAGGATTGAGGCTTATCATACAATCCTTAACAGCACCGGCAACCTCTTTATAATTTAAACAACACGATGTCCTCTGGCTGCAATCCAGAATGGGAGCCAACATGATTAACATCCAAAATCTAAGCAGATATCTTTTATTAGGAGTTTTTAGGGGGCCTGTGGGTTTGTTCTTGTAATCAGAAGGTTGCTGGCAGCAAATGCCTACAGTACCACAAATTTTGTAACGTATAAATTAATTATTCAATCAACCAATAACATGCCGACATTGACTGTGAATAACATGCTGTTAAACTTTCAGCAAACTCAGGGTAATCTGGCCAAGGAGAGAGATTCCTCCATCAGATTGCATCTCTTAATCCCATCCCCCGTCCCTCATCATTTACAGGATAATCTGGCCAATGAGAGAGCTTCCTCTGTCAGATTGCATCTCTGAATCCCCTCCCCCATCCCTCATCATTTACAGGATAATCTGGCCAATGAGAGAGCTTCCTTTGACAGATTGCATCTCTTAATCCCCTCCCCCGTCCCTCATCATTCCTGTCTTCTGTCGATAGCTCAGCACATCGTCAGTGAGTTGTCACGTCGTGAAATTCACGACTCAGATCTTCTCAGCAGCGGTAAACAAAGTTAGCTAGACATGTTTGAATGCATAATACTTACATACAGTTTGAAGAACGTTAATATCTGTATCTGTGTTTTATGTCTTATGTGTGGTTTTGAAATGGTGCACAACCACAGGTTTGGTTTGCACAGAGCCCCTGGCCACTGGTTCAGACTTCCCAGCTGGGCCCTATGAGCAAGACCCTAATCCCAGTTGCTCCAGGGACTGGGTGACCCTGCTTTCTCAGCTGTATGTTGTTTTGGATAAAGGCATCTGCTGAATTAATTTAAAAGGAAAAACACTTTAATCATATACTCATATATAGATATATCCCTCACTGAGTCACCATCATCATAATCATCATCAGGCAAATTTACCTTTAATTTTCAGCAGTGCAAGTTGCTAATGAATTGGAGAATGCATCTGTGAACAGATATAAACAATTAACGTTTTCATGACAGGGAAATATTCCAGAGATGACAGGAATCCTAAACAGATTTTCAGACACATTAATTCATAGTGAGCTGAAGCAAACGTCGCCATTTGAGCTGTGACTCTGATAAACACATTATAATAACAGAAGCACTGAATGGCACAGATTTCTAATTTCCATGCGGCACAAAGGCGAGATATTTTACCTGCAGGATGATAATTGCTCTAATTCATTTTCCAAGCGATGTGATTTATGATACACTGAACCTGATTCTGAGAGGTAATCACCTGGACTTGTCTGTAACAAAACCTCACTTCAGACTCCGCTAAGGATGAAGACCTCTTCACACGCTCGGCAAATCTCAAATGGGAAATTAGCTTCTACATGGTGCCAGGGCAAACAATGCTGTAAGACAAACGGAGTGCTAAGCTGGGTTTCACGAGGACTCACATAGAGACAAAATACATGCGATTTCAAATCAAACCAGGTTCATGGGTAACACCACAGCAGAATCATTTTGCCTTCATTTGTGGAGGCAGACACTATCTGCCTGGACTTCAAATCATCATAAAAGTTTATCAAAATCCCAACTGCTTTTGGATAAATTTAGATTTAGATTATCGTGAGACAGCACTTAAATTAGGTAACACACACACACACACACACACACACACACAGCCACATTATTTCCATTTATAAAACAAGTGTCGAGAAAGTTACTCACAAAAGTAATCCATAACAGACAGAGGTGGAAAGTTCAGGTCCAGAGAGTACAAATCCAGACCAAGGTTTTATTTCAACCAACCAGTTGAGTACTCCATGACTGTGACTCCTTACACTCAACCCTCATGCCAGACAGCTACACAAGCTTTGAAACTTAGCCCCCCACCCCCAGAAATTATTCGCTGATATGAATGACATTGCAAGGGAAATGAGTGAAAGAGTTCGGTCACAATCGAGACTTCGTTAGGCTTGTTTGATCATGTGACTATCACCGTAGCGACAGCATCAGGGCTGGGAACGAACGAACAAAGGTAAAAACAGCAGCACATCTCCTTAAAGGGTGCATGCATTTAAGTTTTCCAGATGTTACTTCACTCTCACAAGGCCGGATTATCATAATCACTAATATCATGGTTCAACATGAACATCTGACAAATTATGTTTAAAAAAATTGGCAAATTTTGGGTAATTTGCTGCAAAAAGGTGTGTTATTCCACAGAAATTGCGTATTTAAATGCTTAATTTCTTAAAGTTTTTTTCCTTAAAAAAATACTGTTGGCAGAAACAGATGGAGCTGTTGAATTTTGACAGAGAATCCATCCATTATGTACATTTATAATACATTGTATAAACTTGAAGTGTCGTAAATTCTAATAAGTCTAGTAAGTCTCGTCTACTGTTTCTCTCACAAATACCTGCCATTTATTTATCTTTCTTTTATTGGTGACCGTTTCTGAGGCCTGACAGTAAAAGCGGCTTCATTCCAGTCAATGACAGTAATGTCACCCATAAAAGTGACTGTCACCAAATTCTCGACGGGTGCTTCTCTCAACAAACAAAAAAGTTGCTGTCTGGACCTTCACCACTTAAAATATACAACCGCTCAACATGTAAAAAGCATGTATCTGCACAGAGCATACGCCATTTGTAATCCTTTCAGGAAGACTTTATTGTAAAAAGAAATGCATGTTTTCAGGTAGACTAATTAGTTAAAGCTACACAAGAAGAATGTGAGAAAACAGGGTAAGTTTTTACTTTTTTTGGAGCTTTTTTTGGACTTTTTATAAAATACTTGGACCTTGGAAAGTCATAAGCACACAGGTTTTCTAAGAGAAATGGCCACTCACTCTTTCCAGGAAATCCAAAATGTTTTTTGCTTCTTATTGACAAAACCAAGACATGTCAATCCATCTACTTAAGCTGTAATGCAGAACTCTATAAAAATAGCTGGATATGGAGATATGAAAACTACAGCAACTATTTTTAACATCTGTACATTTGGAAATTAACTGCATGAGGATATGATGTGGAATCAAGGGACCTTTGGGGTATTTTTGCATTTAAATTACCCTACTGTAGGAAAACGTTCTCCATACAGCACAAAAAGCAAAGGTCTGGCAGAAGGGTTGCTATTAATGAAATACTTTTCTTTTTTCCGTCTCAATTAAAACCAACAAGCTTTGTGAGAACACTGGCATCTTCTCTGAATATCTCCCTTCTAAAAATGACTACAGTCTGGAAAGCGCATACCTGGCAAGTCAAGCACAAAAGCATCTGCGAGATCTCTCAGGAGACGCCTTTAAAAATTCTGACAAAAGTTGCAAAAGTTGCCAGGGACAAGGATCTCTGTGTTTTAGCTAACTCATAATAATTTGCAAAAAAAAAGTCATTTCACGGGCGTGAGACTCTCAGGAAGTGTGCAGGAGACGTTGATCTCACGGGAAGAAAATCTCGCGGAGTCGGCGGATGTGAGAATGAGCTTGTCATGGCGGAACGTTCGCGCGTGTGCCGTGCGGCGTCCTTAATTGTCGAGTCGCCCTGTTCTCCTTATCGCAGTGCTGAGGCCAAAAAGTTTCGGTTGACCTTTCCAACTCCCATCCGGACATTTTAGTCTGAATTTAAATTCTATTCTCAGGTAAGAAAAAATCAGTTCAATCAGTGTCTAGCATTGTGGAACTATTCTGAACATCTCTGTTAAATCTGTTTATTTTCCTCTATTTTTTTTTGTTGTCATACATTTTATCTTCGACATGCCAAAGCTGTGTCGATGTGTGATTGATCTGCATTGAATCTGAACAAACTTGAATAAATATTCCGATGAATAAAACAAATCTTTGATGTGTCAACATTTTTGAAAAAGCTTTCCAGTGTCTGCCTCCAGATGTTATGCAAATCAATGCAGAAGAGCCTGACTGGACTGGGCCTTCACACAAATCAGCAAAGCCGCCCCCAGCACAGTGGATATTAGCCTGCAAGTCTTTTGAAAATTGAAAACTTTCTTGGCTTAAATTGCACAGTTACCTGTCTCAGTCATTCATTACACTTCCAAAATCCCTAAATAACAGTTATAAAATATGGCATATTAGAGAAACAACCCAAAAAGGAAGGTATCAGGGAGGCTCAGTGGGCTGCACTGTAGCCTCTGAGCTGTAGGGTTGGGGGCTTGAAGTATGCTTCTGCTCTGTCTGTTGCTTATGTTTCCTCTGGGTTCTCTAGTTACACACCACAGTCCAAAAATACACAGGTAGCTTAACTGTCATCTCGAAATTGCTGATAATCTGTGACTGTTTGCCCTGGGACAGACTGAGATCCCATCCATGATGTTCACCTGTCTTATTTATGGTACTTTCCTGTGATCAGGACAATGAACAGTAGTACAATTCCTTATATTATTCAGCTATGACTGATCCAAAACAGCAGAGGCCTCTGCACACCCAGAAATCCTTAAAAATAAATTTCCCATAAACAGATTCTGTAACTCTATTTATACGCGAACTCGATAAATCCAAATCACATTAGGTTCAACACAAGAGTAACCATGGGAAGTAGGGCTGTTAGGGGTTCATTACCCAGAGTTCCAAAGCTTCATGGACCTGAGTGGCCTTTCACAGTGCCTGTTTTTTTTTCATATAATTCATGCCCTCGGTCAAGGTAAACAGCAAAGTGTGGCCCTGTTCTGCATGCTACACCTGTTCCCGCAGCCATAAGTTCAGAATTAATGAAGGCTCATTATCCCGTTTCATCTCATTATCTCCCTGTGCTGACGATCCGCCATGTCAGCCGCGGAGACACTCTGCGCGAGAGAAACTGCCGCCCTCGCTTACCCTTTCCAGTGGCCGCTGCGGCTTTCAAGACCTCAGTGCCATCCAGCTCCTTGTCTGCATGTGCTGCCCGTCCGTCCAGAGAATGGCCGTGATTCGAGGGCTGATTTATCGATTCCGTGCACCAGAGATTGAGCAGTGGACAGTGTGTGGACTGATGATTTATAATCTTTGCAAGACATTACCATACAGAAGCCCCTTAATGTCCAAGTGCTATAAAGGCTTACATACCTAGTGTAAAAAACACAAAATAATGTAGACGAAATAAAGTACCGACAAGGTACTAAATACTGTATGAATCATCAGTAACTAATTTGTGCAGAGTTCGCTCATTTGTAAGAGGTCAGAAACAAAAGGGATATAACGACTGACTGCTTAGCAAAGAATCAAGTTGTGGTTAATAAGTGCAAATCCTCCGTAATTCTCGTGCAGATGGTATGTTAATAAAGCACACGCTAGTACTATTACAGCATCACGGAAGATGGGCTTTTGGGAAAATCCCACAATAAATGTTTTTTTTTTTGCTTGGGACTGGTGCAGAAATCTTGATATCAACTGCAAATAAGAAATGGAATATATTACTTAAGTGCAACACTGCATTTAACAGCTTGTTAAATAGAAGACACTGAACGGAAGAGAGTAACCTGGCAGATCTGATTCTGAATATGAGATGAGTAACTTAAGCCGACTGAACACGATTTGTCACTATTTGTGAGTCCAAGGTCATTAACAGGCAAAATATAGATACACATGGGCTTCTGAAGTGTTTATTGCATGTAACAGGAAAAAATTATGCAGCTTCAGATTAATTTGTATTCATTTCAAGGCCTCAGCGACGCACATAGTGAAATTCCCTGAAGTTTAGTCTGAACCCTGACAGTGCACGACTTAAATTGGATTGATAAACATCAATCCATTTACAGAGAGTTGTTCAAGGTTGCAACCCAAATTGTCTTTGAAACAAACAAAAAAAAAGCCTGTCAGAGTAAATGGTCCTTCATTCTTGAGATTTGATAAATTAGTCCAGGGAACCGCAGGCAATTCAAGTCAATGGGAAAATAATGTATAGAACAAATTTATAGACATCATAATACTGACACGTTTATTTGAAATATAATAAAACAGCTACCTGTCTAAGGGCTTAAAAATGCTACAAAGCTCATGCCCACTCAGGAAGCACATTTTCCTCAAAGCAGACTCAAACAATGTTATGTTAACTCAATCCTGCTACGTTACATTCCCGTCAGATAGAATAAATGAGAAACTTCCTCTCTGACTTCCGACTTTTCTCAGAGGTCGCCAACCTCAAACTCATTTAAGTAGTTTATGGAGTGAAATTAGGTCTGCAGACTCGAGGACACAGGACAAAGGGACAGGTGATCCTCTTTGGCTGTTTTTATTAGGCGTTGACACCATTCAACAGGTCATAAATGCCGCAGATAAGCATAATATGTAGCTATGTTCGGTCAGGTTTAAATGCTGCCGTATTTTAAGCACCGTCAGCTCTGGGTTCACCTGCCCAAGATGAGAAGACGACGTATATTATAAGGCTTTATGGCTCCCTCCACATATTCACAGCACAGGAAGATCCATGTGTCTTTGTTTGCGGATATTCTTGGTGTCTGACTTTACGAGGTACCGCTGTGCTATAATTCGCTCACGAGTAAATATTTATGCGGGGTGAAGGTACAGAGTTTGTGAAAGGATACAATTATTATCAAATGAACACTAGTGCGCTGGTGTTTTTTCCCCATATGAAGTACTGGCCAACTCAACTTTTCCTTAAATTAAGGCCCGGAAGTGGTTTTCATGGTAGCGATGGAGAAAAATCCAGGCGCAGTTCAAACTCGACACAGATTGACACAGATCTCGTAATTCTAACCGGAAGAGCTTTCGACATGAGCCGATTAAAAAGATCTCAGGTCCAACAAAAAGCTCCCTTCCACACGCACTCCTGGCCCGCATAGACTCAGAAGCAATGCCTCTCACTGGATAAATATTTATTCATTTAGTACAGACTTCTGCCCAAAGCCACATACAAGAGAAACAGGAGCTGAAGACCTTGCGCAAGGGACCAACAGTGACATCACCCTTCCAGACATGGGATATGAACCCATAGATACCATTACGGGACCCAGGGCCCTTTACCCACAGAGCCGCACGTTGTAGCCTCTCAGCACCCCCCGTGCGGCTATCTGCGTGGCTTTCCCACGACAGCCCATATCGAATTTCTCTCCGCGTGTTTCAAGTTACGGTGTGTTTTCTCTGCCTGCGGATACGTGTCCCAGCCTAATACCCCACGCTTCTCAAACCAGGCTCTGCATCACAGCAAGCCTTAACAGATAAACCATGGCTGACAACAGATGGATACTTCTGTTAGAGAACCAAGCCGCTGCCTGCCAGTGACAGGTTGCTTCTGCTTGGCCTTGCGGCTTGGGTTTACGTTCTCGTGTGACTTTAAGGCCCCGGCGCAAAAGCCGAACCAGAACAGCGCCCCATCCGATGGGTCTGCTGCCACTATTCCCACAGCTGTTTGAACTCAAAACAGCAATTTTATATTTTATTAATCCAAAGCAAAGATACAAGTTCGGCGTAAATACTGTATCCCGCCACGACTCACCATCTGCTGAATGGGATTTAGAGCGACAATTTCCCATCTGCCTGTCAGGAGAAACTTTTCAGATAACGTCCCTCTTTTGGTGTAGAGGCTCAGGCCGCTCCTGCTCTCATTTGCCATTCGGCTCCCTCACCGCTGAAGCTGCCGCTGCCCCAGAACCAAGAGCCCCCCTCTGCAGTGCGGATGTTCAGGTGTCCCTGAAAGACGATACCCTTTACCGACAGCCCTGCCCCGAATATTTAAAAGCCACGGCGCCGAAGCCGATACTTCAGAATCCTCTACGTGCTTCAGTCACTGCACTGCCCCTCTGGAACCCGTGGATATTTATATTTCTATGGCAGGAGCATTTCATGCTAGTGTGCTAGGACCTCAGGATCCTGCACATACCATAGCTAATGCATCACCTATTGGGCACCGGTGTATATTTAAATTCCTATAACTGAAGCATTTCAGGTTAGAGTTCAAGGCTGTGATTCTTTCTGCAGCTTGACCTGGCGATCTTAGCACAGGTTAACCACTGATACCACTGTACCAATACCTGAGATCCTCCATGTAACTCAGCCAGTGCTCTGCCTATATTTATATTTCTATGGCTGCAGCATTTCAGGTTAAGGTGCGAGGCACTTCCTTTCTGGATATTTATATTTATACGTGTGGAACATTCCAGATTAAGCAGCAAGGACATCAGAATCCTCCATATGACTCAGTCAGTGCATTGCCATTCTGCAACCGGTGGATATTTATGTTTCTATGGATGGAACACTTCAGGCCAGGGTACGAGGACCTGATGAACTTAATGTAGATTAACCTCTGAAAGCACTGCATCAACCTTCCTCCACTGTACAGTAACCTGCAACCCCGTCCTCCAGGCAGTCGGGTCCCATGCTGTCGGCTCACGGTTGCACAGCTGCATCAAGGTCGACTTGACGTCACGACACGCCGTGCTGAAGTTCCACGATTCAGTCTGCCCCCCCCCCCCCCCCACTCCCACCCTCGGCCTCATATAGTGAGTGCCCTCAGCAATGCCTTCCTAAATGGTTCTGCTCTGAGGGTATAACCTCATTCGACCAAGGGGGGGGACCGAGCTTTCGAGCACCGGCTGAATCCAATTATGTTGCCGACCCAGGACAGGCAAATTAAATCCATTTCGAGGCTCGGTTTTTCTTGGGCCGGGGCAGGCGTTGAAAACAGCCGGCCTGCCTTCAGTGCAGGTTTCAGTCTGGAATGCAGTAGAGCTGAGGGGTAAATGTACCCTCTGCCCTCAATTACAGAACCTCTTTTTTACAGTGAAGTTTAGTGAAGTACCACAAAGTTTGAAGAAGTCCACACCCCCTCTGCCATGTCCGTATGGAATTTTCTGCCTTCAGTCCATCGCTGAAGTACCGTAGGGGAAAATTACAAAAATGCACCAGTGAAATGCCTTTCAGAAGCACCTGGTCCTAGTTCTTGAACCACGTCAGACTCGGGTAAACAGAGGAAATGTCTGTCCCTCCTTGTTTACAGTCAGACCTCAAAATGGGGAGTCTTCACCTTGGCAACATGGCCCAAATCATGCTGTGCTTCTTTCCATAACGTTACAAACTTTTCAAGAGGTGACCTTCCTCTGTAAAATGACTTTGAGATTAAACATCCTGGAAAATACCAGGTATGTAAATGTATCAGCGCCCCTGCCATGCGTGGGCATCCTGCTCCGGTTGCCCGCCTGCCATGTGCCCTGTGCTGCCTAGGAAGGGCTCCAGGCCCCACCAGGCAGCCTGAACTGGATTTATAGGCACGCGGAATGGATTGATGGACTGTACAGTGCATGGTGCAGTGTATGGTGCAGTGTAAGGTGCAGTGCATGGTGCAGTGTAAGGTGCTACGACAAAATAAGGGGAAAAGAAGAATATTACCGTATTAATGGATGGATGATAGCTGTGATTAATCCCATAGATAAGTGTATAAATTACGTACAACATTACTGTAAATGTGTGGCTGTGATCAGAAAGCTGCCGTTTCGAATCTCATGGTGGTCAGAGTGATTTCACTGTGGGAGCTTTGAAGAACTGGCTTAACTGCAATTGCGCCAGGGACTGGCTGACCCAGCTTTCTGTTGTTTTGGACAAATGAATCTGCTAAATAAATAAATTATTAATTGCAGGAGCATTATCACACTTATGCATTGATTTAAGTAATATAGGTTAAATCAAATACTGTAGGTTACAGGCTTAAAACTTTAAAATGTTCTGCCCTGCAAACCATCAAACTTCTGAACCTTTGTAAGAAAAGGAGCGATACAGTGAATACCCAATGTAACACATGCTGTTTCACAGCTACTGTTATTCATAGTTTTTTTTCCAGTGAAAAACAGGTGATTAGAAATATTGTATGGAACCTGAAAAGCCAGCCGTGTCTATTCTGAAGCAATTCAGCTGTAATATATACTCTATACTGTATAAGAACATCTGCTGGCAACACATATAAGGCTGTGCCCTACAGTAAGTTCAAATTCGGCCCAATAAAACTGGGGCCCGAAATGATGAATGAAGTCGATATTGAAAGAGGACATGTAATCAATGCCCAATGCCAACGTTCTTGAGTCCATATTCAGTCTGGAGGAGCATGAAAAGATTCTGCAGCTTTGACTCTGAGGGCAAAGACAAGGGGTGCCTATGAATGTTCCAGAACAGGCCCATCAATAGGAGCCTTACAAAGGACAATTTCAGATTAATTTAGAAACACCACTTCTCAAAGAGATCCATGATATGGATGTTTTTTTTTCCTACCTTCCCAGATTACTAAAGGTCTGGCCAATCACCAGTCGTATACAGAGGCCCTGTTTTTCCACCTGACACTAGTTGAGTAAACAGTGTTGCACGAAAAAAAATGGACCACTCCAAAGCACCTCGGAGATAATAATTTCGAGGTAATTTTGCAGCTACGGCACATACTGTATTAGCGTATTATAAAATTCAGTGCATGACAAGGAGGAACGAGGTCTGACCAGGGGAGATTAGGAATTTAAATCGTCCCCCTGTCACTAGCTGACACCACTTCCAGACACAGTGAATAGGATTTCTAGGCAAAGCTGCTGCTTGGAAGAAATCTAATAAAATTACAGAAGCATGCAGTGTGTGGTTAGAAAACAGCCCAGACACACAGTTATTGGAAAATCAATGATAGTGAGCAGCAATATTTTTGGTTTCAAATAATGATCCACTACAGGATACATTTTCAAATTTATTTTACAGAATTTCTAATAAAGGCCAGTGAACCTTATTTTATGCGAACAGCAACGTCGGACAAACCGTTCCCATCCGAGCCCTGGCCGCTAACAGATTCTGACAGAAATTAAACTATATCAAAATGTCACTCTGTCTCTGCTGACAACAAGTAGGAAATAAATACCATGCCTGTAGCTGAAAGCATTTGGTTTCTGTGAAGTGCGTATCTTTTCAAATGACCTTCTGTAATTAGGGCTAGACTGGCTATTCACAAATGTTTGTTTGTCCGTTCACCTTGATGACTGTGTCAACTGCAGATGCTTATGCAATCAGCCTTGTGCTTTGCTGATGTCACATAGTTAAACCTTTTAACTGCAGAAAACTATGGGTCAATGAGATATGTTAGACTTTGAAATTTTATTAGGTAATCAAAAGAATGAAAATGACCCGTAAAACTGGAAAAAGTCATCACATTAATTATAACTAATTGTTTTCAATATTCTTAAGTGTTACTGTGTCATAGGAGGGGAAATCAGATCTGTCGTAGCTGAAATTTAAATTTCCTTGTCATCAGGGACTGTAAATAGCTACCTGATTTATTACGTTTAGTGCAAATCACGAGATAAGAGCAGTATATCAATGTTTCTATAAAAACAGGTGGGGCAACCTTTAAAATATAATTAGAGTTTGCACAATTGTGCTTTAAAAACATTTTGTTTTAAGAAAATTATATTTCAGCCATTTATCAGAAATAACTGCCAGATTAGAGACAATAAAAATTCCACCCAACGTAATAACCTTTGTAAATCCTCTCGCAGCTGAATTGATTATATTTACATATTTATTCCTAGTTATTCATTTCTGGAGGACAGTAATTCGCAGGAATTAAATTGTCCAGCTCCTTCAAGTCATGAGGCTTGCAGCTCACAGACTTACACTCGCACTTGGAATGGAAAATATTAAAATCAATCATTGGGAAACAAAATTATCCAACCAGTGCAAACTGAAAATATCTTAGATCAGTGTTCCCCAACCCGCTCCTCGGGGACCCTCAGACAGTCCATGATTTTCTCTCTCCCAGTTCCCTGAGCAAAAATGTGGACCTTCTGGCAGGAAGCTGGGAGGGAGCAAAAACATAGACTGTCTGAGGGTTCCCGAAGACTGGATTGGGAAGGGACCTTCAAATCTGACCCTCAATTCCAAACCCTGGCCTTGTTTTCAGTTCTCCCAGATAGTTTAATAATTACTGATTCTGATTGGTCAGAGGTTTCACCTTTTGGTTGTTGTAATTGTCCTATTGGGGTAATAATTCCTAGGTGATGAGCTCTGTTTCTGATTCAAATGAAAACTTTGCCATGTTGGAGTTCATCGAAAGGCACACTGCATCCGTCGCAAAGGCTTCAAGCCTTACTGCTACACTTCTTGCCACGACCTTGAGCCATAAACTCAAACGGAATATGTTTCATGTCATCGTAAACCAAAAAAAAAAAATCCTGGGAGTCCAGAGGGGATTGCCGCTTCAGATACCAATATGGTTCAAATAACAAATCTGTATTAGGTTACTTGAAGACCTGAAGATCTCCAGTTGGTCGCACCTACAGTGGATGGTAAACATGCCTTCAGGCAGAAGTGTACCTAGAAATTCTGCCCCCCTGACAAAATGCCACCTTGCTCCGTCAATTTTACAAAGTGCATCCATGCCCTTCTGATGTCCCTGCCTACAAGTCCCTAAGCATGCATATGCTGTACACGGATACAGCTACCTACGTGCCCTATCCAGGATTTATGGGAGGGCCACTACACCAGCTATGCCACCTGCTAAGTGTGACATAAACAGGACTATTCATCCGGTATCTCTTGGTGTTGCCAAATGCAAATGATAATGCAAATGCGACAAACGCATCAGTTAGGGGGTCAGACAGACACTGGGACTGCAAAATGAAATGGAGTTTTGTTTAGGGTTAGGCAGGGCAGGGCAATCGGAAACGGGCGTTTTGGTGCGAATGAGAAAACAAAAATGCCTGAGTGAACACAAGGGTTTGAACTATCATCAGCAACTGAGAAGGACTATCAGAAGTGAAAAACAGCTATTTATAGCAGAGGGGAGTGAGGGACGTGTGATCTGAATGTGCACAAATCTCCCTGACACCTGACCCCAAAAACAGCCACAACATGCCTACAAATGCATCATGTGCCTTTAAGCTGGATGTTAATAAGGCATCAAGCCAGAATGTCGCAGCATAAATGACAGAATCGTGCAGGATTTGCATGTGTTGCTTGGGTTTCTTGCACCCAGAACTGGCATCCTGCCCAGGATGTCACCAGCCTTGTGCCCTGAACTGCCTCGGATTCCCCCCAGCCCCCCCCCCCCTCACATGAACCTGACCAGAAAACGTGCTTAGGTGGATGGATCAATTAATCATATGAGCAATGTCAACTTACAATGTCAGTGTTATATAAAAAATGGAAAAAACGAAAGAAAAGAAAAGACCCCAATAAATTATAATTCATCAAAGAAGAAAACAATAGGCAAGAAATAATAGTATTTCATTAGCAACTAAGTTAACATGCTGCGTAAAGTTTGTGTTTCCTATCACTGCATCTCTCCAGGAATGAGCCTTTATATTTCTGTGATGATTAAACATAGTTCATCTGATGCCAGAATGATGCTTAAAAAGAACGAGGACCGAAATATTTTAGCAGACATGAGAGCTTTGCCGCTATGGTCTGAAATGTGATTTATCTTTAAAAGCCCACAAAGGGCATTAGTTGGCTGTGAGGCAAACTGACCAAGGATGCTGAGATATCTGCTCAAACTATGCTCAAGAAAAGGTAGTTCAGGGACAGCTGCCAGTCTCTCAAAGGTTGTTATCACAATTTACGTTCACCAGAGGTGGAAAGTTCAGGTCCAGAAAGTACAAAGCCAGACCAAGTTTTTGTTTCAACCAACCAGTTGAGTGTAAAGAGTCACATTCACAGAATGATTGGTCTGGATTTTTACTTTCTGGACCTGAACTTTCCACCTCTGAAATTCACAAGTGGAACACAGTATAGGATCCCATTTTCTAAGACACGAATCCCATCATGGAGCAATCGGGACACGGATGTACCTTAATTCATTCCAGTCCTCCTGAATGCTTTTTAAATTCTGGTTCCCTTGAGCATAATCTCAAACTCAGTGTTCTGAAGCCCCAGCATTAATGCTCAAGCAGAGAGACGTTGAAGGATTTAACGCTTTGGACTTGACTAACTGGTGAATCACACCATAAATGGGATATTTGCAGGCCTATAGGAAGGACTAATGTTGTGGTATGTGCCTTTGCCCTTCGAATTCTCACAACCCAGGGCAAAACCCACTTACAGCTGACCTTTAAACCTAACATTTTAATTTTATTTATTTCAGTGTCCTTCAGAGATATGCATGCAATTCCTACAGAAATGCAGCATTACTGTACATAGCTACCATAAGCCTTATCCCTTGTAGTCAACACTCATATGACAGAAACACAGATGACCTTTTTTTTTCACCCTGAAAGCAGCCAGGCACAATAGCCGCATTTATACAGATGGAACTGCATTCACTGCATTCAATTCACTGAGCTGCATCGCAAGATACTCATTACACCACACAGCTACCTGCATGCATTCAGGTCAGGGTATCAGCATATTAATTCAAAGTTTTATACATTAATATACATTGACAAGCAAATCTAAGAACTAGGAACATGGGTGTTGTTTTTACACTGATGTGGGGTAATAGAATGCTGTCCTTTTTAAAATTAAGGTTGGTTAGAGACCGATAAGGTCTTTAAGCCCCGTGTCAACACTGCTGGGAAGAACAGCCAGCACCTCTGAATGGAACAGATGGAATGTCGTGTTCTGTACAAATACACGGCTGGTGTGTGGCGCTAGACGAAATCGCACACAGAGCGTGAAACGGTGTTTGTTTTTAATAACTGGCTGAAGGGTGCAGGTCTGTTTAGAGGTGTTACTCGCTGATAAGTTCCAAGAAAAGCGCTTTCAGTGCACATGCTTGCCGTTCTTCCTCTCAAATCCTCCCTCTGTTCATAAACGATGCCTATTTTGTTTGGTATGTACACAGTGGCGTGCAGAGATGATGGGCAGGTGTTTTAACAGCAGGGTGTGGCTGGGGGGACTAATTTCTAATTCCGAGGCTGGATTATCTAAGATGTACATTTAAAGACACTGTAAGGCTAAGAGCAATTTAATTACGGAAGGTAAATTAATTGTACAGCACACTTTACATATTCATTGTGTTGGTGGCCTGCCTTGTTTTCACCATAATGTGTAACGTCAGAATGGCTTCAAATTTAAAATCTGCTGCCTGTAAAACGTAACATGGACATTTAGAAAGGTCGCGTGAAATGCTATATAATGAGACTGTCTTTCAGAGATGGTGAGAGCGTCGCCACGGCAGACAGTGCTGCGTAATATCTGCTTTCATTAAAAATAATATGACAAAATGTTATTCAAAAAAAAAAAGCAAACAAAAAATCAAAAATGTGCTACCCTACTGTGTAGCATTAGAGTGAAAACAAACAGTATATATACACATTATATAAAACACATTTTTCTTGATAGAAAAACAATCCATTACTGATTATTTTATTATATTTTATTAATACTAATTCTAGAAATAACTGCACTTAGCAACAATGAGCAGCGCTGCTGGCTCTCACCTCCCGGTGTGGGGGTTCAAATCCCACTTCTGGGATGTGCTAACTGCTAACTGGCATCTCTAAACTGCCCAGAACATAAAATGTGTGCCTGCTCTGTTAAAGACTGGCACCCCCTGCCTCGTGCCCTGTGCTACTTGGCATAGTCCTCCTGTGAGTCTCATCATGATAAAAGCTAGAAGATGGATGGATGGATGGATGGATGGATGGATGGACAGACTGGGTTTTCATTTGGATTCTTATTCACATGCTAGAGAGTAGAGACATGGTTGTCTAACTCATTCAGACCAAGACAACCAACATAAAGTGAAACTCAACTAACATTCTGAAGGTTGGAAGATGGATGGATGGATGGATGGATGAGCAGTAATGAAAAGTCAAGCATCTTAAAACCATGCATTTTCCTAGTTCACAAGAAGCACGTAATTGTGCTGAACCGAATCACGGCAAATCTGTCTGAGAAATAAGAGAGAAATAAGAGCTTTAACTGGAGGTATTTAATAATTAAATAATCCATTAAAGCAAATGAATGAAAGAAAATGCAAAAAATCCGTAAAAAGCCATAAGAACAGATTCAGACTTACATTTTAATTTGAGAAACATCACTCTGTTGTGTCATGAACCCCTAAACCTGGCTACCCTGTCGTGTCCAGGAAGGCATATTATTTGAAGACCAACAAATCCTTCCCGAGTGCTAATTGCTACTGACAACCAATAAACTGTGAAATAGAACTCGAGGGCAATTAAGCTGAAATCACACTTACTGTCTTCACTAATCACTGTGACAGATTATGAATCTGAGATAAGTGGAACTGCCTAATATATCCAAGGAAAAGAGCAGATGGCCCCGGTAATAAACACCATCAAATTAAAAATCCCTTACTCAGCTCACCTTTTCCCCCTTTAGCACTCCTGAAATAGTTATTTTGCCTCATAATGCAAAATAGTACCATAACTGCATGCCAAGTAGAGACAGTGTGAAAAAGCCTGCGTGCAGCACAATGCCCTTCAGAGGTATCTGCTGCTGCATGTGTGCCTCTGTGAGACTCTGCAGAAGCGAGACAATGTTTTGCTTAATTTAACTAAGTTTCAGTCTGTGTCCTGCTAACTTCCGAAGCTAACTTTTCATGTCACGTTTGTATTTGCAAACCTCTTGGAACTTCTTCTATATA
>JAODKF010000001.1:46952557-46965675 GCA_026779585.1 Mormyrus proboscirostris | reverse complement strand
ACACACACACACAGCCCCCCGCCGCCCAAGCCCCTCCCCTGACACCTCGAGAACAGAGCTCGGTGTCTAAGCATCACCGCACTCATTTCGGCAAAACCTCACATAAACATCCCAATCAGACGGCGACGGCGGAAAGGCTGTTGTGTTTAATGAACACGATTTTGCACATCTGCGCACGAACGAGGCTCATTTCCTACAGAGCAGCCTCCCCGATGATCATCTTTCTAAAATAATATGATTATGATAATCTTTTAATAGTTGCAAATGAAGCACGGGGGCTCAGTGCGTAGCAACGCAGCATCGCAACTCCAGGGCTTAGGGGTACGAATCCTCTGCCAGCTCTCTGTGTGTGCACTCTGTATGTCCCCCCCCAGAATGCAGGTTTCTGCCTGCAGACCAAACTCATGCAGTGAGGCAAACTGACGTCTCTAAATTGCCATTAGAGTGTGACAGGCATCCCATCTAAGTTGTTCCCCTACTAGGCCATCGGAAGACTGGGAATTTTCAAGGTGGGCTGGTCTTTCTTCCCCGCACCTGTCACCCCCCAATCTCAGCATGTTTCCAGGTTAGTCGCAGGAGATGATGATGCTTTATTTCATTGGTGGCCAAGTGCTTGACCGCGATCGGCAAAACATGCCAAGGTGGTGCTTTTTGTTGCCAGCCTTCCGCTGCCTTGTGGCCTGTGCTGCCTGGAATAGGGTCCAGAACTGGGTAGGTGAGTCTACAATATGGATGAAAGGACTGCCGGGATACTATGAGGAAAGCCAGCAACTGCGAGAAGTTAATGGACGTCGGCTGTGATTAATCACATCAAAATACGAAAGAAAAGCAGAAGTACTTGACAAACGTGTCACGTCAAAGGCCTGAAACAATTTGCCTAAAGGGCTTTTGTAAAAATCAGAAGAGGTGTCAGGATCGGGCTGGGTTTTCAAGTAGTTCAGACGGAACGTAAAATATCAATTTAGACATGAAGGATGGACAGGTAGAGTGATTCAGAGTGAAAGACCGCGGTCACCTGACTCTGTCCCCCAGGAGGGCCACACTCCCCTCCTACAGTACATTACCATCTTTACAGTAGTTATTATAGCCAATTACTGTATCAAACGGGAATCAAACATGCAGGGCCTCTGTACCTTTTTTCCCCACATTAACGGCAAAGATGTTTGAAGTGGGGTATTCAAGGTTACTTAAGTACTTAAGGCTCACTTAAGGAGAGCCAAAAGCTTGCTGTTGAAAAGGGGAATAAAGCCATATTTTGCCTGATTCACATAAAGATGTGCTAAAAATGGGGAAATTGTATCAAAGGTGTGTGATTCCTATGTCTAATACAGGTGCAGAGTGAATAAAAGAATGCATTCACTACAAATCAATAACCCCCCCCTCATCTCCATTAAACAGCCCCCCATCCCACCTCAACACGAAAACTTTTTTGTTCTCTAAACAACGAAATAGCTAATGCAGCAGATAGCGCAATGAAAAGCCAGAAATTACATCAAGGAGTTCAGCCCATCTTTCTGATTAAGAATCCCAGAAAAGCTGAAAACAAGAAGCCAGGCATTTACAGTCTTCTTCAAAGTGAGCGTACTTCAGCAGGACAGATGTGAGAAGCATGAAAACTCAGAAGCCCCATTTGGGTTAATTATAAGGTCTTATAGGTAATTAATAACATAATATTTTGGAATTCATGCAAGTTTTTAAAACATTCTGTACCATGGTGTCAGCTCAAATTGTATTTTTATTAAACTATTAAATAAAATAATTTTTATATATGCGCACACAGTTAATCAAAACCATTCCATCCAACCATGGTCCCCGCAATGTAAAATAAACATAATCCACACACATGTCAGGTAAATATCTTTATGGGGACCGCTCATTAATTTCTATGGGAAAAATGCTAAAGCTAACTATGACAACCCCAGCCCTAACCATGACCATAAGTAACCAAACAAAATGCAAGAGTTTTTGCTTTTTTAGGAAACCGGTCCCCATAAGGCAAAAAAAACGGGTATTCATCATGTTGTGGGAACATTGTGTCCCCATAAGGTAAGGTATACCTGCTCACACACACACACACACACACACACACACACCATTGCACTAAAACCAGTTAACTACTTTTTCATACATCAGCATACAAAAGCACAATACACAGTCAAACCAGCTGAGGACTAGTCAGACACAAGCGCAATAAGAAAGTTCTGGTCAGTGAAACGGCAGATAAATTGTCATGAAAAGTACTACAGGGATGTCACAACTCCTCGATGAGGCTCAGGTCAGAGGTTGCAGACACGCAGGACTGACAGGAGTCGAGGACAGGACAGCGAGATGTCGGTAGCAGATGGAAACCAAACCTGGTCAGATCACACACACGCTTTAGCCAGTCGAGCAAGGTACCCAGAGAAACATTTTCAGGAATATGGAGTGTTCAAGCACGCAAACAAGGAGATAAAGTGCTTTGATTTCCACATAAAGCAGGAAAGTGTCACGGTCAAGTGGGAGGCAGCCAGGCAGAGTATAAAATAACATCAAATAACAATCACATTTCCTGGAATTAAAAAATGTGAGTGTTCACATCTTTTATTATTAACATGTACAGCCTTCAACATTTAATATCTGTACAATGGACACCTTAGAGTTGAGACATACATAAAGAGACATTTTATGTAATTATTATGTTGTGGGGACCAGATTGCCAAAAAAATATCCCCACAAGGGGAAACTCAATTTTATAAAAATCTGTAACTGCAATTGAAAACCTAAAATGCAGGTTAGGGCTGGGTAGTGGTTAGGGTTGTTGCACTTAGGGATAGGGTTATGCTCTTACAAATGAATGGAATGGTCCCCACAAAAGATATATATACAAATATGTGTTGCGTATGCGTGTGCATGTGTGTGTGTGTGTGTGTTACAGTACGTGTGTGTGTGTGTGTGTATGTGTGTGTGCATGTGTGTGTGTGTGTGAAATGGGGTGGTGCCCTGTCCTGAGTTATTTCCCTGCCTTGTGCCCATACCTTCCAGGATAGGTTCTGGAGCCCTGCAACTCTGCATAGCACAAGTAGGGATAGAAAATGGATGGATAGATGGATGGATGGATGGATGGATGGATGGATGGATGGATGGATGGATTAGGGTTAGTTGGTGTGTAATTGCAGAGATGGACTGACCTCCAGTCTAGGCTATACTTTTGTCTTGTGCTCACCGCAAGTCTGCAGCAGCTCAGTGGTCACATAAAACTGAAACACGTGTTGCTTGTTCATTTCCCAGAAGAGGCTTTATTCTGTCATTACAACCTTCTATGCTCAGGTAAAACATCAAACGATAAAATGTTTTGGGTAAATGTATAATATTCCTTTTGTAAATCTATTAAGCTTCACATAGATAAGGGCATCGCATCTCTAGGGTTCCCCTTTCATTGTCAAAGATTTACAACTGTATCCCATTTATTTTTCTTAATGACTGTACTAAGCACCCACTCTTGTATACCATATACTGTACATGCCTATTTAATAAAATGTAATAAATATATTCATAACTGTCACGATTAAGAAAACATCAATATTTCAAGCAAAATAATAATAAGCCTCCAGCCGGCCCAAACCCGTACTTCATTCAATAAATATTATTTTAACAATTGAGCAAAGCAGACAGTATTTTCATATAGAGGCCTGCACTGTTATGACTGAGTTCCCTTATGGGTCAGAGGCCCGTGGCTGGATTCAAAAACACATGACTCTGGGGAGTGAATTCTGGACCAGATTACTGCATTTAAAGTCTGCTCTTCTCATTGAGACAATAACAAAGGGGGGAGGGGGGAAAAAACAACATTGCAACCACTATTGCACCAATACAGAAAATAAAATTTGATTTAGAAAAAAAAAAAAACTTTCCAGAATGTATGCAAAAAAAACCTCAGTCTGATAAAATTACAAATTCAAACATGACAATTTGTGACACACATAAAAAATGTGGGGAAGGTGAACATTAATGAGGGTTTGGCTTTAATCTCACCTGACACAGATGGGAACCATATCTGCCATTTTCAGAGTAACACAAGACCAGTTATTATGGGAGGTTGGTTTTAGGCTTCTGGACCTGCTGTCAGTTTGAGCACCATCTCATAGGGGGACTCAGTACAAATGACCACCTGTGGAACCACAATACATCCATCTTGAACCACCTGAGTAACACCTGAGTCATGAGCCACGCCGTTTGTCTGCTGAGGTCATTTACTGTGATGTGAAATCCCATCTGCAACACCGCTTAAACACCAAACAGCCCCGTTTCAGTCAAATCTCTGAAGCAGATAAAGAGCACACAGCTTAAGTCTTTATCCTGTTACTGCCTGGACAGCAGCCAGACTTACATAATTACCGAATTATCCCAAAGTAAACAGACCACCCTTTGCTAATGAGCTTGTATTAAAATGCCCCTTCTCTTATTCAGAATTTTACAGTCATTCATTCATTCATTAATTCATCATTCTTTCATCTTCAATACCGCCTGTCCTATTCCTGGTCATCGGGGATCAGAGCCTATTCTGGAAACAAGGCAAGGAATAAACCAGGGCAGGGAGCCAACCAGGGTTGCGCCCATTCTGATATGCATTCATCAGTTCCAATCCAAATCAGGAAATGGAAATGGAGTTGGGATCAGAAAAAAAAAACTATGGGGAACAGATTTGGAATTGAATTTGAATTTCAATGAGATTTAAATTCCAACTCCAGTTCCATTTCCTGATTTGGATTGGAATTGATGAATGCATTCCAGAACGGCCCCAACCCTGTAGCCAACCTGTGTCACAAATTTAGAATGGGAGAATCTTCAACATTTTCCAGCAATGTGAAAACTGAATGTTAATTAGCTGCAAAAATTGACTTTCTTGATGGCATTTATCCATTTTAACCCATAGCATTTACCTTTTAATTTTTATGACAAATTAAGTATTTCAATAGGGTCTACTGCAGTTGAGTTAATGGAGCTGGTGAGATGCACCTAAATTAGTAAGTGTCACACAAACGAGGAAAATTCAAAATCCTGAAGACAAGAAGATAGTTATTGATAAAAATACTCTTTCTGGCAAACTGTGACCATTAAAGAATATTATTTTGCTACAATCAGAACAATCCTTTCTAAGCATTAAAAATACAAAAGTGTATTTTGTGTATGGATTCATGCTTACTTCAATAGACCTTTTAATGGAGTATTGATTCATCAGAGCCCACCCTAATTATGATCTTCGAGGGCAGTGCCGTCTACAGACAGCGGAGCTTTCAGCCACCTGCCTGGATGCATCTGAGAAGAAAGCGAACTTTTCCATAATTCCGTTATAGTGCTGCCATTAGTAAGATTCAGCAGAAAACTGCACACCTCCCACAGCCGAAAACAGAAACAGAAAAGAGCCTCTTACGATTCACCTCTGATTTACACAGGGCTTATAATACTGTCCCACTGAGCAATGTTCAATCCCCCAACATGAAGATGTACCTTTGTATGAAAATAGTCAGAAACATCCCCTGATGCTCCAAATATAAGCCAAACCAAACATAATGGCAGTAAGAGACATTAATGTTAATAACTCACTGTCAAAAATGTCTTGAGCTGTATACTAGTGGTCATGTAACGCAAAGTCACAGTGAAATTTCGGAGCAAAACACGACAAACGGAGAGGCAGATATCATAATCTCTTCACTATGATTTCCTCTGGGTGGGAGAGAATGATACTTCTGATCCTTTTAGAGACTCAGCGACCTACAGCGGCTGTCTTCATTGTTTATATGCTACTGTAATATATTCATATACAGAAACCTCCCCTTGGATTTGTGCTGCTCTAACAAGCAGCTCTTTTGTTCTTACATCTAATCAACTTTATAGATGTTATACTTTACATAACTAAATAAGTATTATTAGAAAATATTTTGAATATCCTGGCATCCTCTCTAAAGTGCCCCTAAATCAGGGATTGTTACCATGTTTTTACCATGCCAGCTCAATCGCGACTCTATATCAAGTATAGGCTTAAATTAACACTATGATCGAGCACACAGTGCACTCTGCAATTTACAGCAGTCAATGCCTATCGCACATATCTGATTGGATTTGCCAGTGAATTTTAAATTAATCATCCGTGGTTTGGCTTCTTGGATTGGTTGAGTGTTCGTTAGTTTTGCGCTAAGCATTTGCAGACCCAAGACCCATTTATATAGGTTTATTCTAGGATTGGGGTTGGGAAATCTGCCAGGAGCCAACTCTGCCTCGTGAACGCTGTTAGCTGAAAATGCTATAATGGAGCTTAATCATAAGTGTGGCTGCTACTACTATTATTTCATGCAACTGTTGGAGAGAAAGGACCTGGGCATGTGTTGTTAACGTCTGGCTAAATTTGTCAAAATAAGTAGATTGTGTCACCCACTGGTAGCCCATCGGTGAACAGCTTCAGTGCAGGGCAATGTCACCTTACAGTATAATTCCAGTGCTGTATGTTTCAGTTGGGCTTCTCTGCACACATTTTCATCCTATTTTCATCCTAATACCATCCAAGGATATTTAGTCCTGGTGAACGAATGACTTTTCATTACACTTAGCACATGATTAACCGTATACCTGTAACAGTACCAGAATTCCATTCAGGACACACTGCCAACGATGAGCAAAACGTAATTGTCTTTAGTAAGGGTATACCGTAATTATTTTCCAATATGGAATATCTTGAACAAAACAGTGCTCCTTGTGGAACCAGCACCCTTGCAGATGTCCGCAAAGAAAAAATTGCTATCTTCCAACCAACGAGTGGCTGCACAACGCATTGCATATCTCCTCTGCTGTCCCAGTAGCAGAAGGCCTCTCATAATTCCAGCTGCCAGGGAACTGGAAATTTAGCCGTGTCGGAATACTGCAAAGTAGGCAGAATGCGGCTGTCGGGCTGACTAAAGCCTACGCCTTCCAAGCCCCCGTGATCTTTGTGTGTGGGGACAAAGAGGTACCCTATGCAGAAGAAGCCAGGGATGATTATTGGTACCATTAAAATGATGCAACGGTGCTGGTTCACTGCCTCCGTTCCAAGGCTTGCAGATCAGCAATGAAAAGTCAGCAGTATCTTTTATGATTCTGACGATTATAATAAATCTCTTTCTGGCAACTTATTTTATTTTATTTTTCTTAAAAATCACGCGGCATTAAGGGAGATGAACAAAGAGTACAATCTAATAAGAGCAAAATTAGGCGTTCTCAGTCTGAGCCTTTCGTCTTTGGGGCAGAGAGCGTGGTGGTGCATCTTTTAAAAAATTCATTTTTTGGCTCTGGGTAGCTCATTGGGATCCTTACACAGCTGGAGGTTCGGGGGTCCTTAAAGCGTGCGAGCGAACTCCACCAAGGCAACCAAAGCTTTCTGTCAGAGAGCAAATTTATCTCGCTGCTTCACAAATTGCTCTTCATCGGATGGAGACTCTACGAACTAAACCCATGTTGGGCCAATTATGTGCTTCTATTCGAAATTTCAGCGAGGAACCTAATGGCAAGGCCAATATGTGACAGACCAGCCTTAAAATAAAGCTTATTTATAGCAAAATGGGATATTCTGTGTATTGAATGTACAGTAAGATTTTTTTTTTACATTAATTTCATTATGAGTCTCCAGCGGGACCCTGTTACTAAGTGCTTGACCCTATGCTGAATTACCCAGCCTGCAGGAAATGTGCAATCAAATATCTGACTATATCAAGTAACTGTACTAGCACAAATGAAAATAAACCTTTTGAATCTTTACGATCACCTCTCACCCAACCCACACTGAATATTTCATTGCACTTGTGTTGCACAGCGACAAATAAAAATCCTTGATCTGCAAAGAACCACTCCTCCAAGCAGTCAGAATAATTGAGTAACATTAGCCCTGGTTTGCTCAAATGAATCTATTGGATTTGTCTCAATATGACGATGCGCCAGGTGCCGGTTTTGCCTACAAGTGCCAGAACGAACAGATTTTTGTCTTTAACTGTTGAAAAGAAAATGCGCAGCAGGGAGAAAAGGCTGTATCTTTTCACAGGGATTGCCTCTAGTAAAAGGCGGTTCTGATGCTTCACAGGAATCCTCTCAAATGCCTAACAAGACAGCTAATGTTCGTCTGTGGTCACTGATCAGGCGCAGCCCAGATAAGTGATTCACTCTTGCCGGTTTCTGGGAGTAGTCTTTCGCTCTGTGTAATGCGCTGAAAAATGTATTTCCAAGTACCGCTCCGGTGACCACGACCATGAAAAAAATGTCTTGGTCATGAAGACACTCTTAAAGAGCCATTTAGCAGCAGGTTTACTGTTTTCCTGCCGGAAGAATAAAGATACATCTGACCTGTAAAAATCCTTAATATACTGAGGGGTTGTCTACCGTCGAAGAATGCCGCTTTTCAAAATTGGGTTTTCGCCGCTTCTGGTCTGGCTCACATTTGCACCTTCTGTAAATGCTGTACATTCTAAATGCTTGTGCATCACGCACTGCAAGCTTCACTGGTGCCCACAGTATTTAGTAAATGAAACCGGAGCGGCCATGTGTTTCCAAGTCATTCGTTATAAATCATTGGGAATGGTGTTTCGGATAAACAATACAGCTAAATTAAGCAATATCTTGCTCTAAGGATAAATTTACTGTGCACAGATTCTTAAATATTTTTGCCCTTCGCACGGAGGTCAGGAAAACGTAGACAGAGACACAGGGTGAGAAGCGTCCCATCAGAAAATTTTATCATGAGGACCCCCCCTCAAATATTTTTGCTGTTGAAAATACCATAAAACATAAAATAACATAAAACAACTTATTCACTAGTGTCGTGCTGTATATAGAAGCTCACATGTCATAATGTATGTATGCTGGGGTAAACTGCAGAGTACAGTTCTGGTGGGAGGGGGCTCCTGTGATGACCTGGATGTCCAATAAGAAATTCCCCTCGCGTTCTGAGGTCAGGGAAGGTGGGTGAATCATAAAGATATAGGGAAAATGATTCAGATTTTTTTCTCTCTTTTGCCTGGGAAGGCATCCCGACCTGCATCCTAATCTGCCTGCCCGCTTTTGCCGTAGCGCCAACGCGGCCCTTAAGCAATCAGCAGGCGCCAGCTGCGAGTCGCAGCGCTAAGTTCAGCAGGAGCTGTTTTCTTCCCGCGACGTGCCAGGTCAGCACGGCTTGGCGCGCTGCCCTGCGGGCCTCCCCCGCGACAGAGGTAAAGTGCTGTGGGTCCCCGTATCAGGCCGGCCGCAGACCCGGCTGAGAGTACACCTGCGCGCGTCACAAAGGCACATTTTCAAAGGGCACCTCGAGAAAATGCTGAGAGATTCACCACATCACCCTCTGCACCGCAGTCTATATCCCATACACCATCATTCAAGTTAGCTCTGTTTAACATTTTCGTTTTTATTGCTGAAATGCTTCACCTTTGTCTATTTCCAACAGCTACCGCTGAAAGAAACTATTAATATAATATTCTAATTTCTTAAGCTGGCACACCCATGTTTACAGATAACGTTACCATTTCTGAGAGCATCGTATTTTAATAGCTGGTGTTAACTGCGCTTACTGATGACTTTGTGTTGACTGCTATTTTTTTTTTGGCGGCCTCCTGGCTCAGGGGTTACCACTGTGGCCTCACATCTCCAGGGAGGTGGAGTCCATGCTGGTGGAGTCTGCATGGTCTCACCATGTTTGGGTGGGTTGCCCCAAGTACTGCACACATAAGAACATGTGATTTGGTAAACTGGTGAAATTAAATTGCTCTTAGTGTGGGTGTGTGATGTCTGCTAGACTGTTATCCCTCCCAAGATGTCCTCTGTCTCATGTCCTGTGATAGACTGATATCCCTCCAAAGGTGTCCTCTGTCTCATGCCCTGTGATAGACTGATATCCCTCCCAAGGTGTCCTCTGTCTCATGCTCTGTGATAGACTGATATCCCACCCAAGATGTCCTCTGTCTCATGTCCTGTGATAGACTGATATCCCTCCAAAGGTGTCCTCTGTCTCATGCCCTGTGATAGACTGATATCCCTCCCAAGGTGTCCTCTGTCTCATGCTCTGTGATAGACTGATATCCCACCCAAGAAGTCCTCTGTCTCATGTCCTGTGATAGACTGATATCCCTCCCAAGGTGTCCTCTGTCTCATGCTCTGTGATAGACTGATATCCCTCCCAAGGTGTCCTCTGTCTCATGCTCTGTGATAGACTGATATCCCTCCCAAGGTGTCCTCTGTCTCATGTCCTGTGATAGACTGATATCCCTCCTAAGGTGTCCTCTGTCTCATGCCCTGTGATAGACTGATATCCCTCCTAAGGTGTCCTCTGTCTCATGCCGTGTGATAGACTGATATCCCTCCTAAGGTGTCCTCTGTCTCATGCCGTGTGATAGACTGATATCCCTCCCAAGGTGTCCTCTGTCTCATGCCCTGTGATGGACTGATATCTCACCCAAAGTAACTGTGACCCTCAAAAATGAAGGACTGAACACATTAAATTATAAGACACCATGGGAAAATACCTTAAATACGGTAATGACAATGTCATTATAGGTATAGGTATTCCAATGCAACAAATGCCCAACGCAGAAACAATAAGAAAAAATAAAAGACCAGAATCGTGTGGATACTGTAGCATCAAAATGTATCTTTTCTGTCAGTGCTTTCATATGTAGCTTGCTACCTTAAATATACGACCTGCCTTGTGTTTTACCTGTATATACATCTCCCTGAATCACACACCACAATAAATTGCAACACAACTGAAACATAATAAAACATAACAGAAACAACTCGGCATAATCAAAATACAATGCCCGTATTATCCTAGAATGTCTGGAACTGAAGATATTATAAATAAAACATGGCCAGCTCCCTAGAGAGCAGGTCTCCGCTGTGACATATGACTAATTTGGCAGGTAGGTCACCTCTGGGTTCCAGCAGGTTAGCAGTCTGACGTTCAAAGCAAACACACTCTGCATTTTTCCCAAAATACCAAAACGGGCCACAAAGGCTTCACCAATAACTACTTATTTGCATTTCCTGCTTTACGGATTTACACAACCAGAAGCTGGGACACTTATGGCATTTAAATCGGCCCACGATTACTTCTGCATATCCTGCGAATGAAGATTATTAAGTAGAATAACTAGCAGATTATTAGGCCAGAAAAATTTTAGCTTGGCAAGTGTGCGAATTTGAAAGGTAAGAACCAGGAGTGCTTCCTTTTCAAGCAGAACAATCAGAAAGAGAGAGGCTGATGCGGTGACCAGTCACCTACTGTATGCTCCGCTTGCTATCCGCAGTGACTCGCAAAATATCTCAGCTGTTTGTTCTGAACAGCTGCAGCTACTTCAGGACTGGGCTCCTTACCACTGCTAGAGAAAATAGTCAGTATGGTGAGAAAACACCAAGT
Organism: Mormyrus proboscirostris; assembly: GCA_026779585.1. Taxonomy (NCBI): domain Eukaryota; kingdom Metazoa; phylum Chordata; class Actinopteri; order Osteoglossiformes; family Mormyridae; genus Mormyrus; species Mormyrus proboscirostris. Next base: position 46,954,271 of record JAODKF010000001.1, on the reverse strand, counting down.
ATTCACTTGTATAAATATTTCAGTATTTCATTTATAATTTGTACAACATGTGCGGCACATTACTTAAGGGGAAAGAAACCTGCAAAAAACACACTTTAGTCTAAGTAAACATAATTAATACTTAATGCTTATGCAGATAGTTAACCCTCTTAAAAGATGGCTAATGGTAATACATTTTTATTTATAATGCAAAATATAGGGGACTGGTCACCATTTCACGACCGTTTTTTTAGAAGCCAAAATAAAGCCACTTTAAGTTTTTGAAAATCTTGCATTATACCCACTTGCCTAATACTGGCTGTAGGAGCCATTTTCTGCATCTGGGTATTTTATATGGGTTTATGTTTCATTATGTCTATTCCTGATTTATTGTTTAATCCCAAAATCATCGTTTTCAAACCACAAACACATACAGGCTGAGAATAATGTGGATATAAACAAAAAATCAAGAAGGAAAACTTTACATCAGACTGTGCATTTTGGCCAATCCATAGAGAGTGCTTCAGTTTTTGATATGATTCGCCGCTACGCTGGTTGCTGCATGAATGAGAACAGATGAGATGTTGTCATTTTTTGTTCCATTCTTGTCACTGAGTTAAAAGCGAAGCCGTACACATCCCCCCTGTGCATGAAATGGTCACGTTCATGCAGTTACTCAATAAAAGCAATAACTTACACCAGCTCACTATGCTACTCTCAAAAACCAAACACCAAAGCTATATAAGGATCTGAGAGGAAAAAAAAACGGTCTAACAAATAAAGAGATGGAAAGGAATATTTTATAAGCACACAGAGCATCATTCACCTACAATATGTCTGTCACTTGGCCGGAGGTTGCAAGCAAAATATCAGAGGTTTCCGAACAAACGTCTAATCGTTGGTTTTATTTGAGCGACTATTACTATTTTCCAGGGTAGATAATGATGACTGTGCTGAGAGTCTAGATATGATATAGACAGAAGAAAGGTAAAGACCGGACACAGTATTAAATCTTATCTGGTGACTACACAATGGCCGCATAAATCTTGCAGTCACTCCGACTCTCTGGCTGAATTTATCTTATCTTAAAATGATCTTCCGAAGTTGAGTCTGGCGATTAGAATGCACTTCCCGCATGAATATTCATTAATGATGAGAAAATCAACAAAGGATAAATTTTATACATGATTGGGACTGGTGGACAGCAGCCAAGATCTGTAAATATCTGGCTTTACTCCTAAGACTGGCCAAAGAGTACTGTAAGAGGCGGACAAGACGAGGCGATGGATGTAGATACTGATGAAGATACAGAGGCACGTAAGAGGATAAAGCTACGGAAATGCATGTATTAGAGGTTCTTGAAGGGCGTCGTGCTTGGATTTAGCCAGGAGCCAACAGGAAGTCATGTGGTTCGAGATACACACTGTTCACCATCACTGAGGACGGTTCGCCGAAGGAAAGCACAAATGTAAATCAGGGAGGATGGCGCCCCCTACTGAATGACCTTTCAGTGAATTAACGAGATAGGCAGATACCCAATGCCGGCGAGCGCCGGGGTAGCAGGAGCAGCTGGAGGGCTGCGCTCGAGCGCACCTGAGGATCAGTGGAGGATGAAGAGGCCCCTCGATAACGGCGAGCCGGGGGGGGGGCACCTCAATGGCATTTCCTGAGTCGGAAGCCACCTGCTGCTTCTCTGGGGAATGGTGTGGGGAGGGAGGGAAGCCGGATCGGTCGG
>JAODKF010000001.1:46903572-46931409 GCA_026779585.1 Mormyrus proboscirostris | reverse complement strand
TGGCACTGATGCTGCACATAACCTGCCTGCTCTGTCTATAAAACGGGTCAGTCACAGACAGTTTCTGCGTCCCGTTCACCCACCACTCGTTCACGTCAGTCAGTCCGTTCAGACGAGGCCGATCTCAGGATCACCGGCAAGCGACTCCAGGGCCTGAGATCGAGGGAACATGGATTCTGGGCCGACTCTGGCAATTACTGCTGTAGCAAAAACCCCCGTCACACCAAGAGCGGTGGGAGGGCAGGAGAATAACCCCAAGCAAGCTGCTTCTGGTGTAGCTCTATTTTTCACCTATCAGGCCAGTCCGCTCCGCTTCACTGTAGCAGTTTGAACACTCAGAAATACCATCCTCCTTCTCGTGATATAGTCTGTCTCCGGCCTCACCTTTACCTGTGATATAAGAGCACCCCACGGCCCGCACAAAGTGGGTAAACCATAAACCTCCTCTAGCCTTGGAATTGTTGAGGTGACATCATGGTGGGGGTTTGCCACACCCCATTTTAGGACATTTGGACACAGAATGGATACCATGTGCCGCATAAAGCTGTATCCCAAACACGGCTAGTATCACCGGTGCTCAATCACCCCCCCATCGTTAAAATCGCTGAATCCACCCATCTTCCACCTGCTCATCCCAGACACATTCACAGGAGGTCTGGAGGCAACCCCAGCAAGGCAGGAGCACAACCTGGGTGCTCCACACAAAGAGGAGGTGCTGCCCTCTGAGCCCATCCATAGAGCATTAAATCAAACGCCCCCTACAGGTAGAACTGCACGTTGTCATCCTACTGTAATTACTCCATTTTGCTTTTTTTTTTTTTTTAATTTAGGAACATGCCACAAAGGACATTTTATACAGAATATAGGGTAGCTTTTCTAAATTCATTACAGGTATATTTCCGACATTATGTCCTTTTAAACTGAGGCAATCACGCTGCTATGAAAATATAGAAATATAGAAAGGAAACCTTCAGTGGCGTAAACAGACTGCATAAATCCCATACATCTCACGGAAGGCGTAAATTGTAAATTGAAAAATTAGATTAAAAGAGCCAGTTGAAAAGTGGATTCATCAATAAGTGAAAAAGTATAAAATGCAGACAAGAAAGGGGCTGTCAAAAGCATGTTGAAAAAAGCAATGTTTACTTTCATCCCCCTCCTCCTTTGTTATTGCTAAATAACAAAGCCAGTGCACGTTTTTTATGTAGTGTCATAAAAATGAAATCCAATGGCAGTGGAGAATTATGAATTAGGAATAATAGACGCATTTAACATAAATACAAAACAAATAAGACAAACACACTATGCTTTAGCAGTGTTAAAAATGATCTTTTAGTCTCACTGTTTAAGAGACACAGCCAAATTCCAAACAAAAAGTGAATGACGAACAAGGGAAACCACTGTAAGATCAGCTGCTTCATGCATTCGTGCCTAACGCTATATTAACTCCGGCCGCTCGTGGGACGAAGAGGCGGGACCACACCGATGCAGCAAGCCATTGTGGAAGGACAAAAACCTTCACGTTGGAGCCAAAGTAAGATAATGTCGAATTCATTCATCAAGAACATGGTGAGAAAACTCTCAACTGACACCATTAGCATCTATACTAAAATTACAGAAATTCTGCTTGGTTCTGGAAGCAATTAGACACCAATAAATTCATTATTGCCATGAAGACGCAAAAGAGCTTACATTTCAATAACGATATAGGGCGCCTTTGATACATACTAAATCCTGCACCAAAAGTCCTCTACAATTTTTCAATTTTCCCTAATAACTCTAATAACTAACACACTGGCGCAGTGCATATTATTGTTCTCTTTGGCTGCTTGTCTAAATCCAGCTAGATCCCTGTAAAGCATCCTGTACTTCACTCTTTTGAATAGCTTCCCTCTCAAATTTAATCCTGTGTGGTGAACCAGTGACTGTTAATAGTCCATGGAAGTTTGTCTCTGATGAACAGGCAACCTGTGCAAGTTCCACAGAATGATGAACTGTACAGTTCCTTCCGTGCAAGTCCCACAGATTGACGAACTGTACAGTTCCTTTACTGCATGTCCCTTGGCTTCCTCAGGCTATCATTGCATTTACTACTAATATTTGTAATTTGCTAGCAGCTTTTTTTTCCAGCCTGTCACTAAACCACCTGCCACGGAAGGGTCAAGACACCCCGTTCAAAGTCACGGTAGCGGCACAGCCTGCAGTGCTAAAAATGTAACCAGCTAAAACACACAGAACAAGAGGACAGCTGGCAAGATCTGCATATTCCAGCACAGTGACAAACTACATATTCATGTTACACAGCCCTCTTAGGGTTTTCTACTTGATTTTATTGCACAGAACAACCCATGACAGACAAGAGGTCTGTTCTGCACAATGAAGGAACTACAGAGAAGAATAATATGTTTTACAATGTACAATTACAATTAACTTCCACAAAGTCTGGATGCTCCAGTTTTGACACTTTACACTACCGCGGTGCCAAAATGAATGGGTAAATGCACTTAATTCCCATCACTGGGTGTACCATATTGATTAACGGGTTTTCAGCCAAGCGTACATATCAATATTTTTGCCCTTGAGGTTCAGGTAAAAGAAATTCATTGCCGGAATATTGAATTAATGTGTTTTAAAATTATATATATAAACAGCAGCCCAGTACAATTAATAAACGTTATGACTTGTTTGTACATACATTACAATCTTCGTTATGGCATATGCCTAACTGCTCCTTTTTCAATTCCGCAATTAAATTTCAGAACTGGGTGGGAAAAACATCAAAACGCATCTGCTTAATATAAGGAGGCGAAAAAGGAGAATGCATCTTCCAGAAGGTATGCAGTATGCTGGCTGGTATTATTGCGAAAAAGTACAGAGTTTATTATATACTACGAAAATCATCGTGCGTATAAATGATATTACGCATTAACTTAATTTGTTTCTCTTTTTGGCCACTGTCCGAAATGGATAATAAGCGTTTTCTTTTTGTTTATTATTGCTGTAATATGCATGGTAGAAAAGGGTGACCATGTTAATAAAGCCTAACTAAAAGATTTATGTTACTCTAATTTGCTTCAGAAATGCAGCGGTGGCGATCACAACTGATATCGGAGAAAACATTCATATAAAAAATAATGAAAAATCATTTTGGGGACTAATTTGTTCAGGGACAACTCATAATAACAAAATGTGTATTTTCTTCTGCAAGGAAATAATAAGAAATTACACTGTATGTTAAACCCCATAACTTATTACCACTCACTGCAAAACTATGCGATGTATTTTTTCGCTCATTTTTACTTAATTCATAAAGGGTCGAAAATCGACTTTTTAAGTAGGTCACGAGTCCGTTTCACAAAGTCCGTGATGAAATATGACCCCCTCGTACGACAAGTATAAGCTCAGCATTTATACTGTAAATGGCAACAATCGTGAACGCCATGCATGTTCTCGCTGTCCCCATTTGTTTCATGCACTAAGTGACACCATCGCTAGCACTGCCCCAGTGCAGCCAAACTGCAAAGTCCGACACACGGCGCGTCCCTCCGAGGACACCGGAGTGCCTTTTATCACATAAAGCACAGATCGGAGCGAAACTTCATTTTCTGCAGCGATAACCAGAACAACCCAAGTGCTTCAAGTGGCTCCGAAAACATCTCACTGCAAATCTCACGGCATAACCGCTCAACGTGAAGGTTACACCAAAAGCCTCTTTGGAATATTTTAAAAGCGCTCATTTTCGTGGGAGACCATAACTCCAGATTTAAAACGCCAGAATGAATAAAAAAGAAGCACTAAACCTACCAAGCTTTTCGCCTCCATCCCACCGAAATCAGTAGTGGTACTGTTGCTATGACTGTCCTCTGATCAGCATCTCTGAACAAGGCGCTATCCTTATCTAGGAAACGTGATAGCTGAATGCGGGGGTAGGATTGGCTCACTGCTTGACATGAGAGCGGGCGAATGAGGGGGCTCTGCGAGGTGACTGATAGCCAATCAGACAGAAAGATATTTTGCTTAGCATGGTAGATTGACGTTAGTAACGCACGGATCTCTTTCCATAGTTTGCAGTTTGGTCGTTTTACGTGCAAGTATTTCGGCAAATGCCGCTAAGGTTTGGGAAAAAGGTTTTTTTTTTTTTTGTTGACTTTAAACTTTAAGTTACAGTATTCTTTTAGACAAAATGGAAACAAATCGCCATAAAAATGTGATTAAGTACACCAGTTGAACAGCTCACATTGCTTTTTCGAAAAAATAAAATCCTTACCTCTTATACCCTGTAGCGTGATACATGCTTAATTAGTCGAAACATGTCCTTAGGTTACACTGCCGCTTATAAATCTGACAGACATCCGCGAAAATTTGGAGAAATGTCAAAAAAAAAATGCCAAGTAGTTGTACAGCTAAGGATGTGGGCTGCGAAATTTCTAAAGTAGTCCGAAGTAAGACAGTCACGCAAACAAGTGTGTAACAGTGACATCTGCATGTAACGCGTGAGTAAAGGCGCATTGATTGATAATTGGAAAAAATTTATGTGACAGATTTGTTTTAGATAAGAAGAAATGTGATAGCACTATAATTCCTGTAATGTTAAAGCAAACCTTAATTATGTAGCATTTAGTAATTATAAAAGCGCAGAATTTCGGCCCTTTTGTACTAACCAAATACGCTGGCAATTCAAATGAAAGAAAGCTTCTGAAGAATAAATTACAAGGTGCCACAAGTGTATGGTTAAAATGAACAGATTTTCTATAAAAAAAAAAATAACAAAAGAATAGCAACAGGGTGGGGCTTATTGATATGAGGGATTTAAGAAGTTTTGGTAATACTAATATGAACTGCCATAAATATAAAAAATGCAATTTTTGGGTGAGGCCACGAATACAAGCAGGGTGGCCGGGCTCTCCCTTAGAGATAGGGTGAGGAGTTCAGTCATTTGGGAGGGACTCAGAGTAGAGCCGCTGCTCCTCCGCATCGAGAGGAACCAGATGAGGTGGCTCGGGCATCTGGTCAGGATGCCTCCTGGACGCCTCCCTGGTGAGGTGTTCTTGGCATGTCCCACTGGGAGGAGGCCCCGGGGAAGACCCAGGACACGCTGGAGGGACTATGTCTCTCGGCTGGCCTGGGAACGCCTCGGGATTCCCCCAGAGGAGCTGGAGGAAGTGGCCAGGGAGAGGGAAGTCCGGGTTTCCCTGCTGAGACAGCTGCCCCCGCGACCCGACCCAGAAAAGCGGTAGATAATGGATGGATGAATTTTTAATGTTGTAATGCATTTTCACCAACAAGTTACGATTTTAAATCTACTTGGAATAAAAATCATTTAATTAAATTATTACTTAATTCATTAATGAGCTTAAGCCAACGGAAAATTGAGGGTTTTCCACTGGGTTCGCGTGTTTGACTGACAGGTTCCTCCATATATCTTTCTAAACAGTTTGGTGACGGGGAGCCAAAGTTCCTTTTTATTCATTGTCCAAAACCAGGTGCTGAGTTTGACAGTATGTCCTAGCTAGAGAACACACAGACACATCAAGCATGCAGGTGTCCTGGCTGAATGCAGCTATTCCTCTCAGCTCCATGGCCTGACCATAGTGGTAAAATAACAATACCTGTATTACCAAATGCTAAAGCAAGAATAACACTACACATGTTCTCCTAATCAGCTTTAATCTGTAACGCGAAGCACTTCAACTTTAAAGGAACATATAACACTCTTCCATTAGACTACAACAGTTTTTTTTTCATTGACAATATATTCACACAGCACATGTTTTGTTTGACACTGTACATGATAATCCTCATTAAATACGGTGAATTACATGGTTTAGTATTTTAACGCACAGGTGTGATACAGCTGTACCATTATTTTAATAGCTGGTAAATAACATGAAATCTGTCCAGCATATATACATTCGCAATATAAATGAGACTGCCTCATTTAGCAAAATTAGCATTTCACCTGTTTAAGTGTGTAATTTCAAAATATTACTATTTCAAATTACAAAATAAAGAAAAAAGAGTCAAAATACCTCCATACATTTCAGTGAGGAGCACAAAGCTATATATATCTAAATATAAAAATTTCAAGCTAAAATTCTTTGGTATGTTAATGTGTTTTAACATGTGGTTGCTGAGCAGGCATATCTCTAAAGGACAATTTATAGATTTTCCTGCATTACCAGTTTATATTGGTATTTAAGGAAGGGATTCAGCTTACTTATGGTTCCACAGAGATTTAAATGTAACAGACAAAAAGCTTCCTGGTTAATGTCTATAACAGCATATCTGAAATTGATTTATATAGTACAGTTTTTATGTCATACATTTCATTGTGCTGTTAAAATGAATCTGAGTTCATCTTATACAGCATATGCTTCTTTGAAATCAAACTCCCGTAAAGGTTATTATAAAGCATACCCAATACCTTGTATCAATCAGGTGGGCCTTTAATTAAGCCACACAGCATTGCAACTATCCACTAAGAATACAAAAGCAGACCAGCGTGGAAAAGGGAAAGGTTTGAAATCAGGATACACTGTATCCCAGCTTTGCAGTTAAAATGCCATTAGGAATTATTTCAAACAAAGCAAAGCAAAACGTGGCCAAATGTTTATATGAAAAAAAATTCAAAACTAGCACAAATAATATAAACCAAAGTATATATCTTATCAAACAACAAAAATTGCCTTGATCATTATTTCTGGAATGCACACCAGGTGCTTTCAAAGGCAAGTTTTAAAAATGTCATTCTGCAATCAGAAACCCAGGCAGAACTTTGGAGAAAATTTAACAAAGAAAAAAACAATTCTATAAGCATATATTTCATTTGATTTAATACATCTCTCCATGGACAAAATGATTATGTAATTTTAAGTGTAGAAATCTAGTCTGGTTAAGAATAGAATGTTGCATTATAAGTTTTCCCTTAAAACAAGCCTGGTTTATTCATCATTGTCATAATGTCTGTTTCTTTTAATAAGTCCCTCCAAAGACAGGGTCTCCCATTCATCCTTCCTCAAGTTATTTGTTCCAGTTCCAGTTTGTTCCAAAGCACTGCAAACATTTGTGGGAAGGAAGTCAGGGCACCAATCTGATCCCACTTGTTTTGAGTTGCTTGATTCAATTCCAAAATCCAGAAGGTCATCCAAAAGAGAGGCCAGAGGCTTTTCCTTAGAAGGATCACCGGCCGTCGGACTGCTGCCACTGTCGAGTCCTGCAAAAACATCCTCCAGAAAGCTTAAAGGACTCAACGGTTCTACCCTCCCAAAGAATAGTGAGCTTTCTTTAAATAAGTCATTAGATACACTATTCTCTGCATCCTCTGTATATTTGCCAGTCGACGGTACAAAAGCGTCCTTTTCTTCAGCTAGCTGTAAGGCACTATAGGTCTGACTCCATCTCAAAGTTGTCTGAGCTTCCTCTGGATCATTAACACATAGACCTTCTTCAACGTGATACTCAGGTGTGACTTTCATGGGGGAGCCACCTGGAACATTATGAGTCATTCTAACATTATCAAATTCCAGACACGGCACCTTGTTCTCGAATAATAACTGGTTGTTGTTGTTGTTGTTATTGGAGTTTGCATTTTCTTCCTCGCGCTGTGCCGCCTGGCCATCGATCACTGTTACCGGCACACTCTCCGACATTGTTTTCTCCCCGCTCTCCTCTTTTTCACTTACACCTCCAGCATGCTCTGCCTTCCTTCTGTGCACACTAACTTGCACACTCTCCACCTCCTGACATACTCTAGCATCATTAGCTGCTTCTTCTCTACACACGTCACCTGCTCCTCGACTTCTAGGTACGCTCCATTCTGGCTCTGCCGCATTTATCTCATTTTCTGACTCTTCAGGTTCCAGAGCTGGATGTAATTCTACATCTATTGGGTTGGTAGTAGATGTCGCAACATCCGCGGGCACCTCCAAGTGTGTGGCATGCATTTCAGCTGCTGCTTTGTCTTCTTTTTCTGGGATGTTTTCCATAGTTTCACTACTCTCTGTCGGAGAGGATTCTTTGGATGTTCTCAAATGCTTTGGTACTTCAGGGACAGTCTTTGGAAGGCTGTGTTCGGGGGGCCAGCTTGGCTTGGTAAGCTTCACTTCACTATCAATGATAAAAGCATTCTTTGGCGAATCGGCCTGAGGGGGCCAGACAATCGCAATCTTGTTTTGCGGCTTCCTGGTTTCATCAACTGGTTTGTCGACATTGGTCGCCTTCGTCTTGGGCATATCATTCTCTGCTGCGCTTACGCTGCTGCTTGAAACTGATCTTTGTGAATAAGACTTTTCAGGGCAGGGTTTTTCCGTGGTTTTCTCTGACGTATTCTTTTGCACTTTGGAGTTCCACAGCTCCTTGTGAGCCTTCTGTCCAAATCCTTCATCATAGTTGCCTTTGGACTTGAATAATTGTTTGTAATGTGGCTTGCAATACAAATGTCCATGGAGAGAGGCATAGTTGCCAAGGCTGCAGGAAAGAATTCAAATTAACTTTTAAATTGAGAAACAAGAAAAAAACCCTAACTGTAGAAAAGTATAAAAAAATCTTTTGGAGGGACCTACAGTGCATGAGTTTATTTGTGATTGTGATGACACAGCAACAACATTAGGTGTACTTGGAATTACCTTAGCTTAGCGTTGCAGTGGAAACAGCAGAAACACGACCTATGGAAGTTTTGTTTGTCTGCGACCAGAGACTCCATGGGATACACTCTCTTCCGGCAGGCCGCGCACAGCTCCGACTCTGGAACTCGAGTTTTCTGAAAAGAATGCAACTGAATTAGCACCTCCAAACACAATTTATTAAAACTGTGTAAAGAAAGCTCCAACAATAACATTAATTTACCATCTTCAGTTTTGTTTTTTTGTACCAGTGCATTACAATATGTTATTATTCAAGATAATTTAAATTGTAATCTAATGTACTTTTTAAAAGTTAAAAATAACATAGCTAATTAATCATTCGGTATGATAGTACTAAAGATATTCTGTGAATGTTGAAAGATTTTTAAAAGTAAATTTAAAAATATAGCTTTAAAAACAAGACCGACTCAATTAGTCACAACATTAAAAAAAAATCATGCAGTTCAGCCCTAAGGGTAAAGTGCTGTTTTTAAATAGAGAGCCTCACAAAAAATCGGCATCATTTCAAAAGTAACTACAGTGGTTTCTTTATAAATTATGACATAGCTTGGATTACAAGCAACATATCAAAATCTCATGTACGAAGTAACCTAAAACTTAAATCACGTGCAACTTTTAGTTTTTTCACTATTCAGTTATCTAGTTTGGGGTTTCAATAGAGTACCTGGTGTCAGAACTTGCAAACTCCTGTATATGTGTTATTATATTCAAACCTCATTATTTCTATATTTAACACATTTATTCATTTCTTGGGCTAACGATTAAGAATAGAGTATCTGAATACAGAACCGGGAAATATATCATGCTGATATTTCACACACCTGCGGTATGACAAGCACAGCAAAGTAAGAAAACTACACTCTCGCTCAGCAGGCAGAGAAACTAATGGTGAAACTCCTTTTCGCATTCCTTAGTACAAAAAAGCAGTACAGTTTACTTTGTGCATAGTTATAAGTAGTTAGTTATACATAGCTGTACTTTGTGGGCACAGTTCTAAGCTCAATACAAGTGTTATTTTCTTCATTCAGTATTGCTATATCTCAAAATAATCATTACAATTCTTTTAATGAAAGTTTTCTACTCCCAGAAAAAAAAAAGAAATGGAAGAATCTCCATTCAAAAATCGAATAAAACAAAAATGAGACTTGTTAGTCAAGGTGATAAATACACACTTTTTGCAAAATGCATAAACACACCATTATTGTTTATTAGTGTCTTCATGCTCCACAGCACAGTTTACCAGTCATGAGCGTCTCTTGCTGGTGTGATACTGTCTGTGAAGTCTTCTGTTCTGTTACATTATAGCCCAGGCTCTTGAAGACACTCTCACTTTCATTCCAAGTCTTTTGAAAGTTCTTCAATAGTTCTTCAGGGGTGGCGTCAGTCAGGACGTCCAGCACCGGGACCTTGCCCTTCACTACGTCTGCATATGTAGGAGGGGTACACCGGGTCGTGATGTGTTCTGAGTGCTGAGAGACTGTCATGGCGCTTCTTGACCCGCTTATCTTATTACCAAATTCATCGATTCTGGAGAATGTCTCGCTGACTGACTGACTCCCGGAAAACCCCATTGGTTCGGTCAATCCTGATTGCAGAACCTCCTTCTGGATGGGCGGGGGAGATGTCTGCCATGAGCCCTTCTGCTGTCTCCAAGGGTTTGTCTGCTTTGAACCATCTGTCATGATTTCATGCATCTCTGACTCTGGCTTCTCATGTTTATGTTTTTGTTCCTTGATGGAGGAACTCTGCTCACCCATTTCAAACATAGTTTTAATGGTCTTGATGTTGAGGGTTGGAACCGGTTCCGCTTGAGTTCCTTTTTTGTCTTCTTCAGGATCAGCGTCTTCAGTGTCACTTCCTAGTCTCTCTGCAATGACAATAGGGTCTTTCCTTGTATAAACCTTCTGTTCTGGTGATTCAAATTTGTGGACAAGTCCTGAGAGATTTACCCGTGGGACCTCCTCTTTTTCTTTTCCTTTGATTTCTGTCTCTTCTGCGTCTGGGCCTAAGCGCTCTGGGATTTCAATAGGGTCCTTGCGTACATATGTTCGGTTCACCTCAGCCTTCTGAGCCTCCTCGAAGAACTCCTTCTTGTCTTTCACTGACGCAGTTTCTAGCGTTGCCTCTGAGACCTCTGACGTCTCCACAACTTGCGTCTCAATTTTGATCTGGCGATGGAACGATGATGGCGATTCTACTATCTCAGATTTTTTCTCAGTTATCTGCGCGTGTTGTGACAGAGGTGGTGGAGATGCCCCCTGTGAAAGCTTGGCAGTGGTGTCCTTCAGCTTGGCTAGCTTGTCTGATCGACTGAATGTTGGAGAAGGACTGGCCCTGGTAATCTGAGATGTTGTTGGGTCAAACAACCGTGGTGGTGGTTCTGGGGGAGTGCATGATCTGTGCATTGGTGGAGGTGAAGGACCCACTCTTTGTGGGGAGCTAGCTCTCCGCGTAGATTCTATTGTAATATAAGTAGGTGATGGTGAGCGCATTCTGATCAAGGGTGAGGCCCCTCTAGAATCAGCTTTTTTTGTGTCAATGAACTTTTGCTTCATGCTTTCGTGAGAAGTCTTTCCCTCTCCCAACACTTTCTTCTGAGCCTCCACTTTTGACGAGCCAATACTTATTTTTGGTATCGCTCCACCAATAGCTATCTTTTCAGATGCCAGTCCACTTTCAGGCTTTTCCATGGCAGCAAAGCTTCCCCCTAAATTCAAAACTTTCGTTTGTGCAACCGATCTTACATAGACTAGGATATCTTTCAGCTTCTCAATATTATCATCTGGTCTAACTTCTAAACTCCTTTTTGCTGCTGGATCTATTAGCCAGCTAGGGATTTTGATGAGGAGAGTCCTTACTGCTTTGGAGTCAATTTTCCCAGATGGTTCAAGTAGATCATTAATTTGAGAAAGCACCCTGTGTATTTCTTCACATTTTTGTGAGGCCTGCTGATTAGCCACTGAAGATGTACTTTCACCCTTTTGTGACGTTTTGCCTGTTAGCTTAACACCAATGTGTCTACTTTCAATTTGTGGTTTATCCTGAATCTGTGGCTTACTGGTCACATCTTTTTGCATTTGTGAGGTCTCCATTTGTTTTTGAACTTGAACTACTGTGCTTTGTTGCTGGAAACTTTTCTGAACTTTGCTTTCTGTGACGAACACTTCTTCACTGACTTGAACATGTCCTTCGTGTTGCACTTTGGCCTTCTGCATTTTTCTGACCTCCTTTTCTTGGTTTCCCTTCATGCATGACATCGTCTCTTTAGGGATGACATCAGTTCTCTCCTTCTTGAATTTCTGCTTAGGCTTCAGCATTTGTATTTCTAGCTTGCTGTCCTTTACAGCTGCAGCCTTCTCACTGTGCTTCTCTGCTTTGTTGGCAATTTCTGTGCTTTCCTGCACACAGCTTTCTGTAACTTTGGTGATTTCGCGAGTCATCTGAGCGAAAGCTTTTTTCTCTTGTTGACTTAACTGCTGTTTATTAGTAGCTTCTGCTGAAGACTCCTTCTTCTCCGTCTCCAGATTTTCCATCATATCGATTTTTGGAGTCTTCACTGTTTTAACCTTGAAATTCGGAGTAACTTTGGGGATTTTTGTCGGTTGGAGAGGAATTTTACTCACTTCCTGATTTACGGAAACTTTGGTTTGTTTCATTTCATCAGTTTTCAGAGAAGTTGAATTTTGCATTTGTAGCTTAGTGAAGTCTTGCATGACAGCCTGTTTAGAAATGTTGCTTTCTTTCACAACATTCTGAAGTTCTTTGTCAACAGCTGATGCAGTTTCACTCACAGAGGGCTGACTCCTTGAAGGAATTAAAGTTTGGACTGATAAACCCCTTGACGGTGCCTGCGCACGCACACCGAGTGACACTGTGTCTGATTTAATTTTATCGATTATTGTCTCTGCTTCTTTCTTAGTTGTATCAGCGCTTACTGTTTCTCCCTTAGCTGTGTTGTCTGTGACAGATGCTTCAGATGCAGCCTGAATAAATGGTGGTGCATCCCAATCGCTTTCTGGAGAAGCTGGAGTTGCACCAACTTTGTTCTTCTCACTTTCTTCCCTCTGTTTGCGATACTTTTCCTCTGCAATCATCAGTGGAGTTTTGAATTTTCTCACACATGTTTTAGGCTTCGCTGGTACTGGTTCAACAGGTGGAGGTGGTAGTTTTATCTGAGGCTTATGAACTTTCTTCACCGGACCAGGTGAGTCTTCGTCTTGTGATGCAGTTCTCAGTGAATCTGTCTGAGCTAACACTTTTATTGTTTCTTCCTGTTTCCTTATTTCTTTTATATTTTTGCTGGATATGGTCAGGTCAGGAGCTGTAATGGTCTGCTGGTCGGGCACCTGGAATATCTTGGTTGGAGGTGGTGGAGGAGCCACTTGGTTTTTCTCCACGTTGATCGGTCCTTGTCCAAACTGCTTAGGTGCCTCAAGCTTCGGGATCTTATATAACGAAGGGGCCTTTATTGGTTTGACAGGCATTTGTTGAGCCTTTGTACGTGGAGAGCAGAGTGATTTTCCTGGCATGGAATCCAACTCTTGCTGCGATGGTGGTGGGGGTAGATAATCTTGTCCAGCTATGTGTGGTGGGGGGGGAGGTGGTGGTGGTGGAAAATGATCTAGATCCATAGGCGGTGGTGGAGGTGGTGGGGGCAGGTCAGCGTCCTGCTTTGAGACAGAGGAAAGTGGAATAGAAAACACGCTACCCTCAGGTTCCACCACTGGTGGGGGCGGGGGTGGAAGAGGGAATTCAGACTCTGACAATGGAGGCGTTGGCAGTGGCGGAGGCGGCATATGGATATCTTCTTTGTCCTTCTTCATTGGCTTAACAAAACCCTTTCGATTCATGTCAAGGTTGCGGAACTCTGTCTTCAAGGTTTTAATATCATGCTTTTGCATAATTGTTTTGTGTTCTGCCGCTTTTGTCTGTACCTGTATAATAGTTTTGGTGTTTTGGAGGTGTCTTGCATCTGTGGCGCCCTGTGATGTATTTTTTTTTAATACATTTGTCACTCCTGTTGCTATTGCCTCTTGCGTGAGCTGATTGCCAGTTTCTGCAGCCTTTGTGATGTTAGCTTGTGCTGTATTTCCTGTCACATGACTACTGATTTTAACACCCTGTACAGGCTTAGTGATGGTCTTCGTCTGTGATTCTTTTTTAACTGTGTTTAAATGTGTCATTCCTGAGGTACTTGAGGTTCTTGAATCGTCAGTATCCAGAACCACTGTTTTCACACCTTTGGTGTGCTTCGTGGCAACGTTACCTTGTGAAACACATTGGCTTACATTTGTAACCATGTTATCAGTTACTTGATCCGTCACATTTTTCTTCTTGATGATCACAGGGCCAGGGGCTGCTACCTTCAGTTTTAAAGATGCTTCTTTAATATTTCTCTCTTGTGGAGTATGAGACATATCCATCACTGTAGTCTGAGAAATAAGAGCATTATCATCCTTGGTTAAGGTCTGGCCTTGCACGGACTTTATCCCAGTGTGTTTGTTTGAGCTGCTGCGTAGTTCACTTGCCTGGCATAGATTTTTGACTTTCACTGTCTTGCTTTCAAGCTTAGTCGCAACTGAGTATTTGTGGGCTTCCTGCTGAGGGGGCAATGGAGTTTTCATTGAAACGCTGGCTTCTTTAGTACCATCAATACTATTGTTCAAGTTCTTCTGCTGCTTTCCTTTCAATAGGCCTTTTATTGTGCCCTGGACATCTCCTTTGATTGTCTCCTCTTTCTCCATTTGACTTTGTTCCTGCATGTCGTATAGTGACTTTATAGACATCTTCACGTCTCCCTCAGTGCTAACTTTGCGCTGTGTTTTGCATGGGGCTGGAGGTTCTAACAGCAGTTGTATAGTACCTTTTACATCTCCCTGAACACTAACTTGTTGCTGGTAGACCTTCTTCTCATTAGAGGCATCTTGTAAGCTCTGCATCGCCATCTGAATATCGCCTTTAACAATTTCCTCTTTTTCTACCTCTTTCACAGCCTGTTTAGCTTCTTCCAGTGATTTTAAGGTTCCTTTGATATCACCAGGCACTAAATCTTCAACGACAATCTCAGCTTTGCTGGTGGCAGATTTTTCCAAGCTCTGCAGGGCCCCTTTAATGTCACCTGGGACAATTTCTGGTTTTTCAATTTCTTTGAGTTGGTATTGAGCCTCCTCCAGAGATCTCAGAGTGGTGTTTATGTCACCCTTGACTACTTCCTCTTTTTCAACCACCATCTTCTGGTTTACAGCCTGTGTTAGACAGTCCAGAACTGCTCTCAAGTCCCCTTTCACAATGACCTCTTTCTGGATGTTATCTAGTGATATCACTGGTTCAGTCATAAAAACCTTGACCGTGTTGTGCACATCTCCTGGGACAATATCATCCTCTGCAACAGTTCGTTCAATCTGCGACTGATTTTGTTCCAAAATAAGTTTTGTTCCTTCAACATCTCCACCAATGATCTTCTCTTTCTCCATCTTACCTCTCTCATCTGGCTCAGTTTGGAGTTCTTTAAGATAGTCCAGGGCCCCAGACTCTATGCATGTGGAGTAAAAGTTCACATTTCCCTTTTCGATGTCACCCACTTTTATCTTAAGATATTGTTCCGGATTGTTTGGGCTGGACAGAAGTATATTGATAGTACCTCGAACATTTCCTTTGATAATATCCTCTTTTCCAACACCAGTCTCTTCTTGTTTATTAAGAAGAGAGTATATAGTCATTCTTACATCTCCCTTCTCATCTTCCTGTATCAGAATACCTCGTTTGGCAGACTTATCTTCTTTCATCAGGTTGCTTATTGCTTCCTGAATATCACCCCGGATAATTTCTTCTTTTTCCACATTGATTCCTGTGTCTTGGTTGAACAGCTGTTGCACTGTAGTGTTTATGTCACCCCTCTCTTCCTTATCTATAACAACGGTTTTTTCAGTTGTCTCCCTTCTGTTTAGCAGATTCATCATTATATTTTTCAGGTCCCCTCTAATTATGTCCTCCTTTTGAATTTCTGGAACTTCTTGGTTCATGAGGTTGTACTTTGCCATTCTGACATCGCCAATTTCATCTGCTTCTATGAGTATTCCTTGTGACTTGACCATTTTCTGGGAGTACAGCTCCTTCAGAGTATCTTGGATGCTTTTACCAATTATCTCGGTCTTTTGCATGCTGCTCTCGTTAAACTCGTGAAACGGGGTTGTTTCAAAAAGCCACGTTGTTGTCTTCACATCTGCTTGCGGAATCTCTTCACGAGAAATGGCAACATGCGATTCATCCACCTCCTTAATTTTGTCAAGGGGCTGCTTTTCAAAAAGCCACACCGACTGTCTAACATCTCCCTTTAGCACCTCTTCTTTCGTCACCTTTTTCATCTCTTCGTACTCCGAGCCTTCACCATGTATCTCATCAATTGTGCGCGTTTCAAACATCCATGTGGCCGTTCTCACATCACCTTTCTGAATTTCACTGACACTGACTGTTCTGATGTATTTTTGTGATAAATCCTCAGACTCAAAACGTTGTTTGTTTGTTTGAACATCACCTCCTTGAACGTCATCCACAGTTCTAACCAAGAGCTTTGCTTCTTCTGAAATTTTATCGAGTGACTGGGTTTCAAATCTCCATCTCGCTGAGTTTACATCACCTTTCTGAATGTCTTCCTGTGTGACAGATTTAATGACATAAACCTCATCTGTGTCCCTTATCGAATCAAGGGGTTTGGTTTCGAATAGCCACCTAGCTCCAACAACATCTCCCTTCATGATTTCCTCTTTTGTGACTGTGGTGACCTCATGATAATGACCCTCTTTGTCACGGATGGCATACAGAGGCTGAGTTTCAAACATCATGGTGTAGTTCTTGACATCACCTTTCTCTATCTCATCACAAATTATTTTCTCCATTTTTGATATCTCTGTATCAGATGATTCTGCATGAATTTTGTCCAAGGAGAAAGTCTCAAAAACGAAACGTCTCTTGTCAACATCACCTCCTTGTATGTCTGTCACAATACGGGTTTCCTTTTGTTCTTCAGAACCCTCATGAATAGCATCTATAGGTTGATTTTCAAATAGCCACGTGCAGTTAACCACATTCCCTTTCTGAATGTCTTCTGCCTGAATGGTCTTCAGCTTTTTCAGTGTCTCTTCAGAAGTTGAAGTCATTATGTCAGAGGACCGGTTTTCAAATATGTACTTCATTCTGGACACATCTCCAGACTGAATATCAATCTCAGTAACTCTTTTAAAAGCAGAAGAGTCATCCCCTCTGATGTTCTCAAGATTCTCTGTCTCAAAAAGGAACCGGGCCATTCTCACATCTTTGCCATGAATATCCTCCTGGTTTACGGTGCATGTTCTTAGGATCGTTTCTGACTCATCTCTGATAGTGTCAAGTGACTGCGTCTCGAACAGCCAAGTGCACGTCTTGACGTCCCCTTTATGAATCGCCTCTGTTTCTGTTTCACCCTTTACCTCAACCTTTTCATAAAGAGCATCCATTGGCTGTGTTTCAAACAACCACCTACAGGTTTTGACATCACCTTTCACAGTCTCTGTTGACTTCTTATTCTCAGTCACCTCATCTTCTACATTGCTGAAATACTTAATAGAGTCAAGCGGCTGTGTCTCAAAAAGCCATTTAGCTGTTTTCACATCGCCTGACTCTGTTTCCTGTTTTGATATACCTTTAATGATCTGTAATTTGCTGATACTTTCATCAAACTGATCAATGGGACGTGTTTCAAACATCCATTTGCAGGTTCGGACATCACCCTTTACAATCTCCTCCCTCCGCACAGTTCTCACCTCATGATAAGCACCAGAACTGTCTTGCATCGCATATAATGGTGTAGATTCAAAACGAACTTTGTTTGATTTCACAGAGCCACTTGTGACCCCCTCGACTTGGATTTTCTGAGTGTCAACACATTTGCCTAAATCCATTGTTTCAAAGATTACCTTGCAATTTGAAACATCCCCTCTGTCAAGTTCTTGTAGGTTCACAGTTCTTATGCTTTCTTTCTTTTCTTCTCTGATGTTTTCAAGTGGTTGGCTTTCAAAAACCCACTTTTGATGTCTGACGTCACCCTTTTCCTCCTCAGACGCCAGTACTTTTTTAAGTTTACCTACTTCAGGACTATCCTTCAAAGCATCCATTGGAACTGTTTCAAATAAATGTCTAGCTGTTTGTACATCACCACCTACAACCTCTTCCACAGACATTGGTCTGTCATTTGAAGTATCTTTTAAACTGTCCATAGGCTGTGTTTCAAATGTCCAACAGTGCTTTCGGACATCAGCTCCAATTATCTTTTCTTTTTCCAACTTTGAACTTTCCCAGTCTTCATCTTTAATGGAGTCTAAGGTCTTTGTCTCAAAAAGCCACCTTCCTCTGTTGACACCACCTTGAGAGTTGTCCTCTATTGACACCCCGCAAACCAGTTTCACTTGGGCAGGGTCTTTGTTTATCATGTCCAGAGGCTGAGTCTCAAAGAGCCAGCGGGATGTCTTGACGTCACCTTTCTCGGTTTCCTCACGGCGGACTTTTGTGATCTCCAGCATTTGACCAGAGTCTCCTCGAATGACACACATGGGTTCAGTCTCAAACAGTTTTGTGGATGTCTTCACGTCTCCCTTGATCTCTTCCAATTCTGACTTCAGCTGTAGGAAATGGGACTCATCAATGGTCTCAGTATGGCCCAGAGAATCCAGGTGCTGGGTTTCAAACAAGTACCTGGCAGTTTTTACATCTCCACCAGTTATATCTTTTGTGCAAATAACCTCTGTGTTTTGATCTTCTTCCTGGTATATCTTACTGAGTGCGTCCAGTGGTTGTGTTTCAAAGAGCCAGGTTGCTGTGCGAACATCTCCTCTTGCTAGCTCTGTTAACTTGCTAGCTTGCTCAGTTGAATCTGGAGTATCTGTGCCTAGAGCATCAATGGGTTGTGTCTCGAACATCCAGGTTGTGTATTTCACATCACTTCCTGCAATGATTTCCTGCTGAGCTATGCTTTTCTTGCTGTCTTCATCTGGAGTGTCATCTTTGATTGAATCCAGGGGTTTGTTTTCAAACATCCAGCGCATAGATTGCACTTCCCCTTTGAGAATCTCATCCCACTCAAGATATTCTCGTTCGGGGCTCACTGACTTGATGGGACTGCTCCCAGAGTTCTCAAAAACATATCTGGCTTGCTGAACATCTCCAGTGACTTCGTCTCCTCTCTCCAGCTGCGTCTTCTCAATCTCTGTTACGTCACTGAAAAAATCCCTTTCCAGGTTTTTCCGGACTTCCGGGTGTATATGCTTATAGAGACGTTTCAGCTCATACAAGTTCCTCTGCTTAGAATATTGCTCTTTATTTACAGACTGCTTAGCGTGGCAAAGTTGCTCAGATAGTTCTTGTTCACTGTCCTGGCCTTGAGTTTCTATTGGAACCTGCAGCAAGTCTGGGGGTGGGGGAGGCAAGTACTCCATACTTTCATAGGAAGTGATGGAAGCACAAGCTGAGGCTGAGGCTGAAACAGCTTCTTCTACCTTCCTAGACATGGATGATGTTTCACATGTCTTGCTTGTAGAAACTTTAGATGATACACTGTGAGCCGGGGCCCACTGAAACTGGTTGAAATCAAGATCAATCTTTTTGGGAAAAAATAACCATTGTTTTGATTAGGATGGATTCAATCCACCAGCAACAAATTTGTCACATAAAAATAAAATAAATCATCTTTTTGCCACTAAGATCAACTGCAAACCCGGCTTGAAAATCTGCTCCTGCATGTGTGGAATGCTAATTTTTGCACAAGTCTTACCTATGATAAATACATTAACGTGTCATCAGTGTAATTAAGGTCATTTTTCTATGAATCCACAATGTAGTTCAGCAAACTGAAGATCATATTTTAAAATAGCCTGAGGAATCTGAAACCTGAGTTCGGAAAACACAAGGCAACAACAGCAGGTAATTAAAACAAGATACAGTAAATAGCTCTGATAAATATGTATGCAAATCTGCTATGTTTTATATTAAATTGAGTTTTAACTGTTTTTTCTGGTTTATTCATTTTGCTTAGACTATTTTAGTAACCAGACAATATGTCTTGGTAAGACAGTGTGTCTTGTTGCAGTAAAATGACCTGAATGAGCTTGTAAATAATTTTTATATCTCAGTTTCAACATAAAGCCAAGGGTTATATTGTTCTGAAGACAAGGCAGACCTCTCAAAGCACTAATAATTGAAACATGCTCCTGTAATTAATTGTCATTGTATTATGTGTGATTTTTTAAAGCACTATCTGTGTAGCATTCATATGATGGATCATTTGAGATATCTCATACTAATAGAGATAAATGCTCGTTAGTAATAGAACACTTTGATACCTTAATTTGCTTGCTTGGTGTTGCATCCTCAATTTGCTTTTCAAACTGTTGCTTTAAAGCCTGCGCGGATATCTTTGGTATGTCCTCACCTCCAACGACCTTCACTAATGGAGAAAAACAAGATGACCCTCATCATGAAAAATTCACCGTGTTTTGGAATGCGTTTACATCGAGCGGAACCAAAATTACAGTTCTAAAGCCAATTAATTATCTGCATCACGTTTAATCTTTAATGTACAGAATTAATTGGATTTCATAACAGGATTCTGATGGAATTTCAGTGGAACCCAAAACATTTGCACATATTATTCAAAGCAAGTGACCATGTATATTATACACGAAAGTGCTCTCGCTCACATATAAATCTTACAGGAACATTTTAGGAGAATGTTGGTCATTCTGCTAATCGACAAATAATACGAAAAGAAACGTGTGTGTGTGTGTGTGTGTGTCTGATGCATAACATGAAGAGGGAAGCTACTAAACCTTTTCCATCAAAATGATTTTCATAACTGGAGACCACATTACTTTGGTGGGCACTCTGATCATGGTGGAACTGTAACGAGACAGAGATGAAGTATAATTATCGCAGTTGCTGCTCTGCTGGTTTTATACACTGGTAAATTATGAAACTAGAATAGACTCGGCAAACCATGCGTGGAAGTGTGGAAAGTGAACTAAAAGAAGTCTCTGGCCTCTGGAGATGAGTAGGTCTATTTTCTTTTGTTTTTCCTTTTTTTGTTTTTTCCCTTCTACAGGATACACAGGCATGTTTTGAATACATAAAACACAGTAAGTGCAAAAGCTTCATGTTGCATTATTTTTTCAATCCCTATTTTCCCTGATAATACAGAAAATAACATTATTCTATGCTAATTTTTCATAAAGTTGAACATGCTGTCCCAAAGCATTTTAAAATAACCTTTTTTAATTAGAATCCACAGCTAGAACTAGACTTGCATGCATTACAGTTATGGTTTATTATATCTGCCAATAATGTGACTTTGGGGATGAGTAAAGAAAAGAATTTAATCACATTTTAGCTGCCGCGAAGAAAAAAAAAACACACACTGCACTCAAAGGCGCAAATATTAGCACTAAATGTTTAATGATGTTTTCCATTCCGCAGATGTTTCTGTGCAGTGTTACCTTTTCATCCTGAACAGGAAGCACCATCTGTCCAGATGAGACCCTCTCTCTGGAGCTGCCCCTCACTGTCACCTCAGATGTGCTACACACTTCCTGTTTGACAAGATGGCGGGTGGTTACAGGCAAAGTACAAGACCAACCCGCAGCCAGCTTCGCTTCATCTCTGAAATCGTATCTTTCTGTTAGTCACGGGAGCAGCTTGAGTTAACGTGCCTTCAGGGACAGTTGAGGGAGAAGGAAAATAAAGCGTGACAACTTGATTATTAGTCCGTCACTAATGCTAACTGGACAGTAGAAAACTGTGACTTGGATATCTCACCTGTCATTGTACCGCAAATCCGACAATCGCTGTCAGGGTCAGTGCAGGAATGCAGACCCTGTTCCTGTGGTTTGTGCCATTTGTATGTGTGTAAAAGTACGTGCAGTTGTGTATGACTTAAAGTTTATTTATGTATGCAGGGATTGTACGATTATTTGTAGTACCTGTTCTTATCTACACTTTTCTGTATATTTGGACTACACTGTCAAATCCAGGCTGTGTAAATGGAAAAACAGTTTGCCTGGTTTATAATAGCGAAGTGCGATGTGACACAATGTGCTGTGAAACAATACACTATATGGCCAAAAGTATGTGGAGACCATTATTAATTAGGTAACTGTCTGGTCGAGCCACTCACATTGCTGACACAGGTGTATAATTATGCAAACAACCATGCAATGCCCAGCAACAGTCACTGGCAGCGGTGTGGGTGGTCATAGAGAATAGGTCAGTTATTCAACATGGCTGCACTGCACCCTAGGATGCCAAAAAAACAAAACGTCATAGGGTGCTGTCGTTTCGACAAGTCGGTTTGCCAAATTTCTGCCCTGCTGAAGCAGATTGACTGCTATTGAGGAGTGGAAACATCTGAGAGCAAGTTCAGTTGTGAACTGGTCGGCCTCGTAAGCTTAAGGCTAAGAGAGCCGGTCACCCACAATCAATGAATGACCCCAACACGAATGGCAGCAAATTCCACCAGCAACGTTCCCTCGGTAACAAGGGCCACCTCGGTAAAACTTGCCAAGTCCTCAATTAATTGTTGCGACATTTTCATGATCATGTTATCAAAAGGTTGCTTGGCTTAATGTAAAAATTTAGCAGTCGCGGGGGTGGGGTTGGTTAATTTTACAGTAGACCCCCAGCTGTGATGGGGCCCCGGGGGCAGTGGCCCTTCTGCCCCAGCCTCCCCCTGCTACTGACCCCAAATTAACCAAATGTAACATCTTTACCTGCACAGATCGGTGCTGGAAGTGGACTTGCGTGACGCTACTCTGAGAAGATGAGATTTCCTGGCTCTCGAATTGCTTCTTAACGCTGGCTAGCCCCCCCGGCAGAGAGCAGGCCTCGGCTTCTTCCATGACCTAACGACAGCAATGAAGGCGTTATTAGCGCCTCCCGTCACTTTCAATGCTGCGCCGATCGGGTCGATGCTGTTAAATAGCACCGGGCCGCCCCCCGACCACCTGCTCTGCATGCGGGGCCGCGGCAGCCTACCGTAAACCTCCCGAGTCAAGTGTGGATGAATCGCAGGCGGAAAAACGTAAACACTCACGCCACTGTAAGATCTTACAGTGGCGTGAGTGTTTTTAGTTTTGGCGCAAGCTGTTTTTAGTTATTTATTTATTGATTTATTATTATTTTAGGCCATGCTCTATTATGATGAGCATTCATCCAGGATCCACATCATGTCTGTCACCTTGATTTCTGATGCTTCAAGATTTCTGCCAAGTGACAGCTAGCAGAATTATCCTACAGGGGGCACAAACAGTCCATCAGTCTGTCCTGCTCTATTTTCTATTTCCTCTCCATAAGCGTGAGTCACACCTCCTTCAGTGTGTCAAACTATCAACTACCCCCCGTCTCAGTTACACAAAGTGCCGCTGGGATGTGGCGTAACTGTCAATAATTAACACACAGCTGTTAAATAAAAAGGTAACAATATAGTGGTAAGATTCCACATTTTTATATTCCTATTCATAAATATAAGGATTGAAGGTTATCAAAAGTTCCATGGAAAAATCATCTACAGTTATACAGGCATGTGGCTTCGGTTTTCAGTAGGATTTGCAGGGTTTGCAGACCCTCTGTGAAATTTATTCTGCCTAGTTAAAAATTTGCATTATTTAGCTGGACTTTTTAATATCCCCATTAGCTAATGCTGAGTTTCAAAATAAGGAGTTTTTTTTTTATTAAATCTTTCATCTCAGGTTTTTTTTTTCCAACTACATCAGCTAGTGTTATATTCATTTCATGGAACCGCATTAAAAGCAGCATTAACAGATTGTAATAATAGTCATTTTTTACTGGTATTATTTCCATGCGTTTTTAAGCAGGTAAAACAGCCGTGTTTTTTTGCACATGAATATGCCCAGAATTAATCGTTGAGCAAAGGTGCCCTCGGTGACTTGCTGTAGGAAATTCTTTATATATAGTCAACGTTTTCAGTGAGGTGCTGAGTTCACTCTCAGACATATGATTGAAATGACCCTGGGAAAGGGTATCTCCAGGCCAACAGCAAGCCTTTGCAGACCCACGCGCGGTGGTGCAGGTGTGTGTGCGTGGGTGCCTGCGTCTGCGTGTGCGTGCTCATCATGGGAAACTGCCGAACAGCACGTGTGACTTCCTGCCCGTGTGGACGGCCCTCGGGGCCGATGGGCGGGGCCAGCCTCTTACCGCGCTGCTGGAGGAGGAGCCGGCCGTGTCGCTCTTGGAGACGGCCGCCTGGTACATGGCCAGACGCTCTCTCAGGGGGATGGTCTCAGCGGCCTCCGCCTGTGCGCCGCTCCTCCCACTCACGGCTTCCTCAGGAGCCCCCGCCCCGCTGCCGCCTGCACCGCAAGCAGCTGAAATAAAAATGTATGGCCATTAACTGCGTGCTGTGTCCCATGTCCGTATAGAGCATCAACAGAGGGAAAATGAGAGATGTAAAATACCCTGGTGCAGGGAGAGATTCAAAATCAAGGCTTCATCCATCCATCCATCCATCCAAACAACCATTTATCCCTTCATCCATCCATCTTCCATGGCTCTTATTCAGTTTAGGGTCATAATGAAAAACAGGGTTTCAGTTTACTGAAAATAATATACACACATACTGTATATACACAATCCTACCTGGAAAATAAAGTCGTTGCACTGCTGAGAATAAGTAAGACTGTGTTTCTGGCTGGTAATAACACTCAATTAATTTAAATTTCATCTGTGATGATAAAATATTATTTTGTTGTTAAATAAGTAATGAAAGAATTTACTTTAAGCCAGAGCAAAATGAAACAGAGGGGTAGAGTAGCACCATAGCATAATGGGCCTTCTGTGTGAGTAGAGTTTTCTTAGTCCTCTCCTTTTCCTGCAGTCCAAGGACATGCAGTTAGGCTAATCGGCATCGCTAATGGGCCCGTAGCATGTGTGCATACGTGCACTGTGATGGACAGGCATCCCATCCTGGGTGTATCCCAGCCTTATGCTCTGTGCTGCCCCCAACAGGCACAGAGGCCCCCTGCAGCCATGAATGTGATACGCGACCGTAAGATGAATGAATGCATAAGACGACTGCTAAAGCTTTTGGCTAGGAATTCCTTATGGCTGCGAACTGATTTTGCATACTTCGGACCAGAAGAATGGATGTTGGCTTTATGTGAAATTCAAAAGCTGTCTTTAATAGATCACCCACTAACATCACTACGGGTAGCGCCTGTATTTTCACATAGTCGTCTACATCGACATGACAATATTAATCTCTTACATGATACCTCATGATTATTTAGTCACACACAATCCCACACGCACTTAAATGGGGCGTGTTGGACGCTGCCTCATCGTTTTGGGACACAGCTGCCCGATGCGACACACGAAAAACAACCACAGTCACCCCTCAACCTGGCCAGGCCGTGATAAGAGCTGACAACACAACAGAATGGTTAAAACTCAGAAGACAAATCCACTGCCTGTTTTTATTAAAGGTTATTTTCAACACTTGGAAAAGTGTTTCGAGAATAAAACACACGCACACAGAATGCAGCAACTGACCCTATAAGATTTACAGTAACCCCTTTTCAGTTTAATGGTTTGCATTGTTGATAATTGTAGATTATAGTACATTCATTTAAACACACAGAAACTGATGAATTATTAGTTCTCCAGTCTTCCACGTCTCCACGTCCAGAGTGTATTACAACCATAATTTATTCACAAAGCAGTGGTAATTTTATTTATACGCACACGCGCGCGCATGTGTGTGTGTGTATGTGTATACATAGAGATAGGTATTATATATGTATATATCTAGATTCTTTATATTTCTCAATTTCTTGTTTTTATATAATATTGCATTATTTTGTTTGGAAAAGCGTTCCCAGTATTATGAGAATTTTACTGGCACAAATGATAGCTGGTGTTTGGAGTAATTCCCATACAATATTGCTGTTTATTAGGTTCATCTCACCCAGCACAACCAATATAGTGCAAATATAATGAGCAGCACCCCAGACAGGAACATTTTCAGCTTAGCTATAACAGACTAATTATTAGCATCAAGGTCACATGAAATATCATCTTCGTTTCCCGTTTAATCTGCGTGACGCATTGCACATACTCTGTATTTATCAGATTCAATACACAGCTCTAACATTAGGCAAATGAGATACTCCCGTATAGGACAGAATCCGCGAAAAGTCATTTACGAAGATACTTAAAAACAAGGCAGCTGGTAGCTGAATGCGTCTGACGATATTTCATTTCTGCAGACAGAAATGCGACACTGAGAACCAAGGTTCTGGCTTAATGATATCTAATTTGCTTTCTGATGAATAAATATACTTCAGGCTTTTCAGATCTGGGTAGAAAAAAACATGAAATTAAACACAGAGAGATCCATGGTTTTTTGCACCGCAGGTAATGCAGTGGAATTCTGCTTATCATATGTCGAATACAATTTCCACTGAAACCGCAACAATCATTTGAACTAATGAAGCAGGCAGAGCAGATCTACGGGGACCCGCTGAAAATGCTGCCAGCACTTGGGGTAAACGGGAAGAATATTTCACATGACTCGTTTACCTTCTTGCTCTCCACTGAAATCACGCTTGCCTGCTATTCCCAGCCCACGGAGCACGGAACTGCATTGTGATGCGTGGTTTAAGGTGTGACATTAAAACTAAAAACGTTCCCTCTTGCTGTAAATATCATTGTGCTCAGACGTCACATGGTTCCTGACAGAAGACCAGTGCTACCAGACTAAGTGATGAAACAATGCTCCTCTAACTCCACCAACTTTAGATTCTTAAGCTATGGCGGGTATGTTAGTGTAAGCCTATCACCCTGTCAAGAGGGAATGACTGACTAGCACAGCAACAATCTCAAAATAAACCAGCTTTTAACTACTCCAACCCATAAATACTCAACAGATTTTTAGGACCTGAGGTAATGCGAAATTTTACCCTTTAGCTGCAGGACAATGAGGAAAATGCTCCTCCGAATGGTTGGGCAGGAATGAAAAAATAAAATTAAATATCTAAGGGTTTGACATTTTGATGCCAAGAAATGTCGCAGATATCTTTGGACTGGACAGGGTGAGTCAGGAGCTCACGTATCAGGATAAGTCAGGCAACGGAGTTAGCGTGTTCCTTAAAAAATAAATCAAGAGCATTTTATATCCCGAGTAGCAGAGGGTCATGTTTCTGAGGAGGAAGTAGAGACGCCTGCCAGAAACATGGCCTCGGCATTCGTTAACGCTTCAGTGCTTTTGTGGCAAAAGATAGCAAGAAACACTCATCGATAAACATAATTCATTTGCGTCTCCACCAGTCAGCGTCTAAACATGGTGTCCTAGACATCGATAGCACGTTCATCATCGCTTAACATGCAGACAGACCTATGATAACAAGCTGTCGGTTGCTCAGCATGTCGGCAATTCCCCTAAAACGTTTATCGGATGTCGTAGTCGCTCGCAAAGGGACCTACCCTGAGGGGACGGGCACGGAAGCGTAACGCGAGAGCCGCCACTCGTGCCCAGCTAGGCAGAGCCTGCCCGCGTTCAACCCACATCTACGAGAGAGGCAGCCTTTACAACAGGCTAAAATACATGACTAAACGCGTAAATCAGCAAAAGCCGGTGCAAACAAAGTAAACATTCAATACATTTTTAAGAAAATTATAGAAGACAAGGTTTACAGAGTGAATTATTATCACAAGATGGCTCACTGTTTCATCATTAAGAACCGTAATTAAAACTCTAACTATGAATGATGAAATATACCACTTAACTGGAAATAACTGAATTTCAATAATTTAATTACATTTAATTTAAAGCAAAATAATATGAAAATATTACCCCAAAGTAGTAAAATGAGCATTATATAGAGGGATAATTTCACTTCTGAGAAGTGGAACAAATGTATTGTTTATCAGAGCAGGCGCAAACGGTTTGCGTGCATCGCTAATACTCACCAAGTTTTTACAGATCTAGTGAAGCTCTGTTCAGTCGACCCAATAAGGGGCCTCGAAATCCTGCGTGGCTGCTTTACCTGTCGGCCAGGCAAGCGAGTATCCCCCTGTTTGACGGAGGACTTTGCCAGCAACCAGCATCTACTTCGGTCTGTTTAGCAGACAGAGACAGCTGATTTTTATTTTAGGGCCCCCC